>CM062296.1:130470633-131670633 GCA_031216915.1 Pictodentalium vernedei | reverse complement strand
CTTTCAAAAATGGAAGAAAAGTGAGCTCCAAATTAGCCAATTTTTATGAAGAATTTTAGAGCACTCAAATTCAAGGTCCGAAAACTGGGTGAAGGTTAAAACTTTGAATAAAAAATATAACAGCAAAATTGTTCTTGGATAGAGGCCCAATCCTCTCATGGAAACGGTTTTGAGACAATATGGCTCCAGTGCTGAGAAAGTGCATGTAAACGTTGGCGAAAATAACAATTATTCTGACAGTACCCTTATGGGAAGTCTCAAATCTGCCAAGGGTTAAACTTTTAATAATAACACATAGAACAAAATTTGTCATACTTTGACTGCTGCAAGCAGCTATAGAAGACATTCAGAGCTCAAGCAATTACAAATGGAGTAAATTGCCACCTAAATTTACCAAATTCTGAAAAAATTGGAATTTGTTTGGACGGTACCTACTTTTATGCAACCAGAATGGGATAGGGTTAAACTTTACAACCAAACTAACAACAGCAAATATGCTCGATAGTCAATTGTGAATACGTACATGAAAAGTGATTGAAATTAACCCTTTCCAAAATGATAGAAAAGGCAACCAAAAATAGCTAATTTTGGCATTTTCAATCGGTACTCTTATTCTCGACCTCATTGTGCAAGAGGGTTAAATCTGAGATTAAGAAGTAAACAGTAACTTTCTTCCACAATCATTGTTGCATCTAGCCATACCAAAATTATTATTACAACTACCTTGTAATTAGAAAAATTTGCTCCTGAAGTTGGCGAAAATAACAAATAGTCTGAAGTTGGCGAAAATAACAAATATTCTGATTTTGACGCAACGAATCGTTGCCCCAAAATTATATTCGTTGATTGTATGCTTAGGTTTAGTCCTTGATCTCAATTTGCATGTCTTTGTTCGACAGCAGGGCAATACATTATATCAAAATTACAAAGTGAGATAAAAAAAAAATCCTTATTGATTACCTTAACATAGAGCGTTAAGTGCGTTTCAGGCCTTGTACCCAGACGAACAATCTTTGAGACACGGCTGTATCCAAGAAAAGGCAACCTACATTCCTGCACATTATCAGTCGAGCAGATCTTCAATCCACAAAAATATTCAGCATATAATCCTTGCCCAAATAGGCTGTGATATTCCGTTCAGCATCTTGAAGTAAACACTTGTAAGTTAATTCACGAGATGGTTGGTCTTCTGTTGTTGCATTATTTGCGTTAACGTGAAGCATGTCATCAATTACTTTAACAGTAATGTCGTCTGCTGCGAATCCGCTACAGTTCACAGAAAACAAGCGATTCTTCTCGTTGTTCTCATTCCCATCAGATCTTTCGTACGGTTTTGTTGGGTTAGTTCTCCACTTTTTTGTTTTACTTCTTGCATACTTCGGGTCTCTAGGCCCATCTCTGGTACAAAAAGGTGGTGGGAATTGTATCCACGGGTGAAAGTTGCCATGCCCGCGTGCAGAATGTTTCAGCGTGCTATAGTCTGTGAAGGGTGATGAAAATGGAGGCGACATCATTCGCAGCTGTCCCGGGCAACAAAATGTTTGTCTTCTTTTTCGTATGCCTCGTGGAATACTAGATTCTCGCTGCTTATATGGAGGTGGTGGTGGTACAGACCATTGGTTATATAGAGGCTCGGGGAAACTTGTTGGCGGTCGTGGTGGCGTCAGTGTTTGCCCCAGTGAAAACGCTGTAGATATTGGATGTGGACAATGGTTCCAAATGGAAGTCAGTTGATGAGGGATAAATGATTCATTGGTGTCCCCCATTCTTGCGTTTTCTTCGTTCAAAACGCAACCACACGTACCGTTCCCGAATGTAAAATCACCTCCGTCGGAAAACAAATCAGCCTTCATTTCATTTACGTCCGTATCTTCGTGGCGTGAGTCTTTGTAATTACAGTCCTTATCAATCTCAGCAGTTTTATCTTCAACTGTCAACCGCTGTACAATAGGGATTATACCCATTGCTGCATTTCCGTTTATTGAAGACATGTTTAGTTTATTATTCTATACTTGAATTTTATAACTAAAATATTATTTCCTATTATACACTAACACACGAATAATTTGCGTGTTTTGTTTGAGATGCTTATATATATTGATAACAATGGAAACGTTTGTAATTCGTTCCACGCATAATGCAATCGTTTTCTGACGTGTTGAAAACGAACTGTGGGTATTGCACAATCTGTTGTAATAGTTATTTCCCGTGATGTGTCCAGGTTATTGGATATTTCGCAATACCATTCAATGTCGGCCTTTTCCGAAAGGCAATTCTCAAAATTGTTATTTTACTGTCGACTGCGCTTATTCAACATATTTGAAAAATCTGTTCATTTTATGAAGTTTGTGTTGATTCCGTTGATTCGTAGTAATATTCATACAATACAGGAAAGTTTTCTTACGTCGTCCAATGAACAGAGAAAATCGGCTTCATATTGTTATTATCTCCCCTGATGTGTTCAGAAAATTGGAAACCCACTCCCAAATATTCTAGAGCAGAAGCCATTCGCCTGAATAAAATTAACGATATTGTCTTGTGAAAAATATGATCTCATCATATCAGTTTGTATAATGATTACAGTGTCGATAAGTCAATATATCAAAATGACAAGTCGTTATAACGTGTTGTGGAAGTCGTTATAATGAGATGACATGTCGTTATAACGTGTTGTGAAGATGGATTTTGTTTTCCACGACTGACCCTAATGCTCTTTCGTATGATTCAGTCCAACAGTACATGTTCTTAATTGACCTGTAAATATTTCCATCAATTTCCTCTAATAGAGGGGGGGGGGGGGGATATTCAGCAAATTACAAGAGAGACATGACAAATCCGTTAGGTGTGACCGGCGCTCACAGAATCAGTTCGTTTGTTGTTTTTACGCTGATTCGTTCCCATCGCGTGCAGATTCGTTCCCGATTTTCAAAAAATTCGGAAACTATGGTTTTTGTTAAAAAGATGACAGAAGTGTGAGGATAACATGGATATTTTGTCAAATATTGGTTACGGACGCCATTCGCCTGAATAAAATTACGGTAATAACTTTATTTTACCGTCCAAGAATAGTTTCGTGGCATATACAGTACGTGGAGAGTGGATTCTAACTAAATCACCCGCGGAGTGGAGTTTTCACCCAAACTATAACTTTCAAATTGTATACATATGAACAAAAAACACAAGCAATGTTTCAGCCAATGGACCTCCGGGTTTAACCCGGAAGTCCATTGGTTGAAACTTTGCCTGTGCTTGTAATGCTTTGCAACAAATTTGCAATTATTGCTTGGGTGGAATCTCCACTCCGCGAGTGATTTAGTGATAATACACTCTCCACGTACTGTTCATGTAAATAGTAAATACGGCCACGTGCAGAATGTGTGCATTTTCTATAGGGAAAATGTGGAGGTGGTTGCTGGAAATGCATAGCACATGCACAGATCACATAAATTGTATTCTATCCGGTCCAGGCAGATTTGTAAACACTGAAAGAACTAGAACCAAATCAGTAGTATTTTATGAGTATAAAGCATTTGAAATGTCGTATGATGAATGCGTGAATTCGTTTGCTGCGATTTTATGGTTGTGCTCACTTTCGTTCCTCTGTTTGTACGTGCTGATTCGAGGACGATTCAGGATTGATTTTATTTTGTAATCAATATACAATAGAAAAAATAAAAATAAAAATCCACAATCCCGACCTCGATATTCGATTTGCTGTTATTAATAGATGATATATGGAAGAGATGTGTTGATCATTAGTGCCGGTTTACTTGCTGGTGATAAATTTCAACAGTATAGTGCAGTACACTACGTGGGGGTTGATTGTCGCTAAAATATCGGGGTGATGTAGATTTTCCACTCGTAATATGTTTATAATTTTGCATCCAATACAAGAACCATCAACAACATTACATCTCATAGACCATCGGGTTGCACC
The DNA here is from genome assembly GCA_031216915.1 of Pictodentalium vernedei. Lineage (NCBI taxonomy): Eukaryota > Metazoa > Mollusca > Scaphopoda > Dentaliida > Dentaliidae > Pictodentalium > Pictodentalium vernedei. The sequence continues at coordinate 131,666,696 of CM062296.1, read as the reverse complement.
CGGTGGTCCATTGGATTAAATCTAACACACCGCGTTTTAGCGACAATTCACTCTCCCTGTACTGTACATGGATAATTATGTTCATTGTCTCCGACCTCTAAAGGTGGAGGAAGGGATATCTAGTGAAGACCCCCGTCTGCCCATCTGTCTCTGCGTCCATCTGTCTGTCTGTTTTGGATTGTAGTTTCAAAGCCATCGGTCGGATTTGGATCTCCTTTATTATGCTGACAGACCTACATATACATGGGGACACGGATATGCACAAGGAATGGGTTTCGTCAAATACTTTTCCCAGAGTTATGTCCATTTTCACTCTTTCGACTTGGAACTTTTTTTCTGTCCCACAATACCTTTAAGACTACCGAAAATGCCAACGGGTCGAGGGCAGTATCCCATGCTTTGCGTAGCCTTTGGACTTAGGTAATATTGTTTCGCTCAACTCCTTGTAGTTCAGGCTATTCCGAGCTTCTTCTGACAATCCGCTATTTAAACCATCTGGGCAAGCCCAGGTGTTTAAAGGGTGCGTCAGAGGAAGCTCGGGTTAGATGGACACACACACCGATTACGTTTTTTTCTGCGTCATATCTAGGGTCCAAGTATACACACGTGTTGATTTTATTTTAAAGGACAGACCGCATATCGGAGTGCCGACGGATGGGAAAATAGTGAACATATATGATCTTACATGTACATATTACCTGCATCTTTTGAAAAAGTGTTATATATATAATCACACTAACCCAAGTAGGGAGAATGTGAGTGTTTTGGACCACTTCGAAACATGTGGTCCAGAAATTTTTGTGGTTCAGGAAATAGAGTTATTTTGGGAAAAACCCAAATTTTTCTGGTAAAAAAATTGATTTTCTTGGAAAATGTTGGTTTTTTCCCAAAAATAATTCATTTTTTCCCCGAAAACCCTGGGTTTTTCCCGGAAAAATGTTTAAAATTCGAACATTTCCGGACCACTTTCGGCGGAATTTGTTAAAAATGTCTAAAAAATGCCCACTTTGAGAAACTCGCTTTTTTGATAAATTTAACACTGATTTTCCCATTGGGTGAATTGTTTTCAAATTTTCTTATGAATAGAGTTGCAAGATTGTGACCGGCGACAGAATAGCACTGAGATTTCCATTGGCAAAAATTCCCCCAAAACAGTGTTTTTTTTAATTTCGGGCTGGAAAAATACGCGATCGAACGTCGATTCCCACAGTAAAAGACGAAGGTTCGATCGAGGTGAATTCAAAAATTGCTCCAGTAAAACTCGATCCAGGACGCGGATGTCCCACGGTAAAAGACGACGGTTCAATCGAGGTGAATTCGTAGATTGGTCCAGTAAACTCGACCGTTTGAGATCAAGCGCGCGAGTCCGAGAATCGTTAGGTTAGCTGGACGACGATCTGGGGGAAGTGGGGGAGGAGGATCGCGATTGGAAAAAAAACCAACAAAATTATTATTATGAGACGAGTGATAAAAAAATTAACCGTTTAAAAAAAAATAAAAATAAAAAACTGTAAAATATATATATATAAAACAACATTAAAAAAAAATAAGAATACAAAAAATAACTGTTTTTCATTAAAGAAAAAAATAATAATAAATAAATAAATAAAACAATGTTTCTGCACATCGGAGATTCGAAGCAAAGGAACGAGTAGGTTCGCGAATTAATACGGAGTAAGGAGAATATTCAGGCGCAGGATAGGGCTAGGCAATTGGGAGAGACGGTGTTGAGACGAGAGACGAACAAGTTGTTCAGACCCATCACCGAGGTTCAGGAACGAGCCAGGAAAGAGATCGTCGAGGAATTGAGCCCCATAAAAGAAGGTTCGCGGAGGATGGCTTCGCACCCTGGTAGTTTTGCGTCGAGAACTTTACACTCCAACGGGAATCGAGACCGATCGAAGTAGCGTCGGTAGTTTTACGCCGAGAACTTTGTCCGAATACACTCCGATGAAAATCGAGACTGATCCAAGTGGCGTCGATAGCGAGACCGATCGAAGTAGCGTCGCTACTTCGAGCATTGTTAGTAGTGGAATTGTGAAAGATCCGATGTACGGATTTCGTCATGATCACAATAAAACTTTCGTGGGTGACACGAAAGTGTCGTTTGAAGACGTCTATTGATCGTCGGTTCGAACAGGTACGAAATGACCAACGGACTGCATATTCTGCTTGCTCGAAAGAGATCTGCAGATTGCACCGATAAGGATTACAACAATTACGGAGACATTCTGATTCAGACTCACGCAATGAAGAAGAACAACGATCCCAAAGAGACGAGACCGAGGGAGAGGTTACAAGTGGAAGAACGTGGTGAGTTCCATATGGGAGGCAAATGAGAGATTCGTGAGATCGACGACTGGAAAGGGAATGACCGATACGATATTTCTTTCGCGCGATCCCTATGCCTTGTCGAAGAGATTGAGATTGTTGATGGCAAGCAGAGAGGCCGGTAACACTGGAGTGGATAACGAGATAGTAAGCATGTGCGACGAATTGTTGAGGCAGAAGGTCTTGACTAGGAAGGATTATAAAGAGTTGATGAATCGTTTGAAATAATAAAATAGTAAAAGAAAAGAAAAAAAATATAAGTAAATAAAAAAGTATATATATTCAAAAAATAATAAATAAAAAAGGATTTTAAAAAAAATGTTTGTAATAAATAACAAGGGATACGCTAGATCTTACGTCTACGGTAGATCAGCCATCGTGGACTCGATGATGTGATTTTTAACTCGTAAATTCATTGGCGAGGCCACGAAACAGATCGCCTTGAGCGCTCTCAAAATTGGAAAGAAGATGGCGATCGATGCGGGTAAGAAAGCGGCGACTGAAGCGAGCGGTAGAATAGCTTTTGAAGCTGTCAAGAGAGGTGCCGACGCGATGATAAATAAATTGATACCTTCACCACAACCACCTGCCAAACGATCGAGAATCGAACCCAGAAGTTGGCGAGACTTCTATGATGATGTCGTACCGATACAAGACTTAGCTAAAATGACGAAAGAATCGAGATTGAAAGTGATTTATAAATAAAAAGCTTTTTTTATAAATAATATATATACAAATGGGAATTAAAATAAAAAAATAGAAAAAATACATAGTTAAAACATAATTTAAAAAAAACTGGAGAAAAAAATTGGATATCAAAGACATGTCTTGGAATGACGCGATGACCAAGAAGTCGAATGACGAGTTCTTTCCCAAGAGCATAAGAGGTCTGATAGTGGGAAAATCGAATTGCGGAAAGACCAACCTCTTGATGAATCTATTGTTGCGACTCGAGTGGTTGGATAACGACGGGTTATTCGTTTTCGGCAAGAGTCTCTTTCAACCGGAATACAGATTACTTCGAGAGTGCATGAATCGTAAATTACCTAAGGACGTCATCTCGAGAATCTTCGACAATCGAGACGAATTCGAGGGACACGAGATTTCGAATATATTGGAAGGGGTGGCGAGAGAATTGACTAGGAGAAATGCCGAGTGTTCGAATGTGGAATGTCTGTTTTACGAGAACGCCGACGATGTTCCCGATCCCAGACAGTTGAAGTCGGAGAATAAGAATCTCATGATCTTCGACGATCTGCTATTGAAGAGACAGAATCGATGCAAATCGTATTATGTTTGAGGACGTCACAGCAACGTGAATTGTTTCTATCTGTCTCAGAATTATTTTCATCTGCCCAGAGAGACGATAAGGGAGAAGGCTAGTTTTCTGTGTCTCTTTCGTCAGGATCTCAAGAGTCTCAATCACATCTATGGAGATCGCGTGGCCAACGACATGAGCTGGCAAGAATTCAGGAGATTCTGTAAGAAGGTGTGGGACAAAGGACTTCACAATTTCGTGGTGATCGATTTGACTAGCGAAGTTAAAAACGGAAAATATCGAAGCGGATTCGACGATTTTTTTTATATTTCCGATAACAATAGAGAAGGAAATAACAAAGAAAAAATTTAAAAAATATTGATAAAATATAAAAATATATAAATAATAAATAATTATAATAAAATGTTAGAACATCTATTAGAACAGATAGTCGAGAATAAAGACAAAAAATGAAAAAATAATGAAAATTAATGGGTAAGTTTTGAGAAAAGGGCTGGCCGTTTTTGGCCATTACGTTAGGTAAGGGGTTAAATAATATAATTAACGTTAATAATGAAAAGTAATAAACAGAGTAATTGCTTGACTGGACTTGTTACGTGGAATATTTCATTCGAGGCGAGGGACTATATTGTAAAACACTCGTGCGCATTCGCGCACTCGTGTTTGTACAACGTCCCTCACATCTCATGAATTATTTCACGTATCCAGTCCAGTCAAGTGATTTCCCTCTATTTCTCGACTGAACTGAGTTACATCAGATAGTGATCATTTTGTGAGAACTATTCCCAGAAGTCTCAGTCATCTGTTTGTTAATTACTGGAAGATGGCTAGGAATTGTGCATATGTACAAGAGTTCTGCTCCGTGTTTTCTAGCTGAGCACATTTATGGTTATACTGAAACCGCAGTTTGGTGGTTATTTTAGAAAAAATAAAAAAAGAAACCCAAACAGTCGCTGGTTTGGGAGCAGCCTCATCATATTATTCTTAACGGTTACAAAAAAGGAAAAAATCCACCAATATGTATTTTTTTGAAAGAAAGATGGGAGTCATCCATCAGCCTATTAGAGAGAGAGGATGCTGAGCCTTGGCCATCTGGTCTGCCTTCAGGGGGGACAGATGACTTCCAATCTTGCTTGCCTTTTATTGTCACATTCCGGATCACTCATCTATTCGCCACCTCGAAAATACTGCATGGCACGATCTGATTGGACAGTTGTTTGACCAATCAAAGAACGCCTGCGTGGGATAATTTTACAACACGCTTATCTATTGGTCCCATGGAACACACCGCCGTGTGGAATGATCTGATTGGACAACTGTTTGACCAATCAGACACCGCCGCGATCTTACTGGGTTATCAAACACCTGCGACGGGACACAATCTTATCTATGACACAATCAAACAGTGTACATGGTCTTTATCATATTAAGCTTCTTGTAAACAAAGGAGCCCTTTATCATAATACCTTTATCTATGACATAATCAAACATACCAGTTGTCCCTTATCTATTTGGATAACTATACAACGTGACACTATCATATGATTCATATCTTCTTATAAACAAAGATTCCCTCCATCTTTATCACCTTTTATGTATGCATTGACAAAGACCAGGTGTTCTCTATCTTAATCTCCTTTGACATGTCTAAACAAACCAGGTAGTCTTGAAAATAATCTTTTTTTTATGTTTGTAGTTACGTGTACTAGCTTGGGCTAGCCTTGAAAGGGGGAGGAACAGTCCAGGGCTTTGGTGGGGATGGACTTGGTTTTGGGGAGGGGAGCCCACATACAGGGAAAACTTAAACAATTCGGGGAAAGCCTAAATGGGCTATACACAGCCTGGGTCCCTTTAGAGGGTCCTAAAATGAGCTTTGGGGAAGGATAGCCTAAAAAATAGGGTACATATAGGGCGGGTAGGGTGAGGAGGCGCCTGAAAATAACCTAGGCCTAGTGTGGAGCAGGGAGGGGAGAGGGGTGGGGAGGCCTAACGGATTTGGGCACCGAGATCAAATGACCTCGGTCATGGTCTGACCCCCGGGGTCCTGGTAAAAAGGCCAGATCTATGCATCCTATACTACTCACCTCATTGAAACGAGAGAGAAACATGGGAATAACAAAATTTCTGTGTTATTAGATTCAATTTCAAAATTGGCTCAAAAATGTGATTTTGGTCGCAAATCTTGAATGAAATTTCGTAATTCGCGAGTAGTTTTGAGGAGGGGCGTAGTTCCTATCCCACAGATATGAAAGAGGGGCATCGGATGGCAACTTGATTCATATTGAGACTGATTTTTGACCGAATTTGGGCTAAAAGACATGCTTCAAAATGAAGATTACTATTAATGATTTATACCTAGAGGGCTTTGTACATTTCATTTGGTGCTGCCAACTAGGTAGTCTCTGTGAGATGGCTGCACGCCCCCCCCCCCCCCCCCCCCACACACACTCCTCCGAGCCTTGGCAAGGCTCGGAGATGTAGGAGGGGCAGTGTGGCCGTCTTACAGAGACCACTACCATAGCAGAGATCTGAAGAGATGTAGCTTTTAAGAATGGGCTGTTATGGTAATCATCATTTTCTAAGGCCAGGAGGGCTAGTTTTCGCCCTCCTTAATATTTTTTGGGGCGATCAGTGGGCGAGCGAGTAGATCGCTCTCCTGAAAATACCAGACCTGTGCTTGTGGGCATAATGCATCTCGAAAATAGAATACACATAATAATTCGATCCTAACACCTGTAGCGATCGAGGTATAAAGGCCATTTACCAACCAGCCTGATTCGTCCGAATCTCTTATTCTCCTGGTAAAGCGCTCGCTTTGTGTGCTAGATGTCGACAGTGCAAACCTCGCCCACCGCACTTCTCTCTCAGTCTGTTATATTGGTGTCGTTGATCAGCGTTCAGCAGTAGGTGACATTGTGAGGGCTGTGGTGAAGCATGGCGTATGTTTCGACCGCTATGAGGTGGAATCTTGGGTGCAATTCACTGGGGCTGAATCGCAAAAGAATCTGAGAGAAGTGTAGCGGTCGAGGTATGAAGACCATTTATCAACCAGTCTGATTGGTCCGGGTCTTTTACTCTGGTGGTAAAGTGGTGGCTTTTTTGGCTGGAGGTCGATGGTTCGAGCCTCGGCTCCCGTACCTCTCTCTCAATCTATTATGTTGGTGTAGTGGTCAAACACGGTGGATGTTTCGGCCTCTGTGTGGTGGAATCTTGGGTGCAATTCACCGTGGTTGAATCGCAAAAGGACATGTAAGTAATGTAGCTGTCGAGGTATAAAGGTCATTTACCTACCAGCCTAGTTGGTGTGGATCTCTTAGTCTCGTGGCAAATCGGTCGCTTTGTGTGCTAGGGATCGACGTTTGGAGCCTAGGTTCTCTCTTGACCTGTAACACACCAATTCAGATTTATCAGCAGTATACGCGTTAGAAAAGCAGCTTTCCCGAAGAGAATTTTCCTTTTGTTTCTTGTAACTCATATGTTTACCTTCCCTGTAACGATTGAACAGTGATGCAAAATGCTGAGATATACCGCACGACGATTCAAAACGTCATAATTATCCTGCTAAAAGTTGCACGTAAACTAGTGACAAATTGCAGTACCATGTCGTCAAACTGTAAACTCGGGGACTGCTGTAATTTGACGAGTAGTTAAGCCACCTCCAGTATTGTACAAATAGGTCTCATATATAAGGCTCCACAAAGTGGATCTTCTGATCCTCTGGCCAGTTTTTGTAAAACTACATTTGGGCGGGCGTTTTTTTTTATTTTTTTATTTTTGTAATTATTTCTTTACCACCAAAAACATCACGTTCTTGGTTTGTTTTGTTTTGGGCCTCATAATCTACAGAATGGAGTGGATTGTGGTATATTTCGTTCCTTGGGTGCAAGAAGGCTTTGCAATGCTAAAGCATTGCAAAGCCTTGTCGCACTCAAGGGACAAATTTATCAGTTTTATTAACCTAGGTAAAATATTCATAAACCATTTAATTTTCATTTTTTTTAAATTTGCATTAGTTATAAAAAGAGAGCATGCTGTAGCCCAAAGGACCATGCGGGGGGGGGGGGGGGGTTCCTGAGAAACAAACTTGTACCTTTTTTTAGGTCAAAAGCTATATTTCCAATTGAATTGTCACAGTGGTAACAATCTTACCATCAATATTTGCAAAGCTATTGCTCTTGACTTCAGAGTTAAGCTGTTTTTTTTCTGGCATGTCATTTATGTATAACATGAAGAGACTTGGTCCTAAAACAGAACCTTGGGGCACTTCAGGTTTGACCTTGATCGGATCAAATTTGCAGCCATCAAGAACTACGAGCCGTTTCGTGGTGGTCACTAAGTAAACTCTCTATCCAATGGTTGATTTCTTCTCTGTTACAGCAGTGTTACAGTTTGTGGATGAGTAAGCTCATGATTCACTGTGCCAAAGGCCTTAGTAACGTATATTATTAAACAGTGTTCTGTTCACTTCTCTCCACACTGATTGTGATGTTATCAAGAAAGTCGTTGCCTTGTGTCTCACAAGATAGGCATTTAGGAATGATAAGGAATCGTGTGGATATCAGCATGGTTCATTTGTGTCTGGCTATAATATCCTACACTATTTTATAGCTTAGGTCAGTAGCACTGGTCAGTAGTTTTCTTGGGGGTACTTGTGTCCTTTCCTATAAATTAGAGTCCTATTTGCAGTTCTCCAATCCTGAGGCACCTGTTGCATCTTCGGGGATTTGGGGAAAGATGGTTTTCACGATTGGTCCGAGTTTTCAAAACAATCGGCTTTTAAGTTGTCTCGTCGTAGGGCTTTGTGCAGTTTAAGGTTGTTCCTCAACGTCCCTATTTCACCTTATGCAATTGTTAGATCCCACATTAGTTATCGTTAATTTCCTGGGTGCCCATCAGTGATGCTTTTCGAAAACAAGAAGTAGGGAACGGCCCGCGTTGGTCATCGCTACACGTTTGACACCCGTCCAGAATTGGCACTGAATATGTAGCGATGACCAACGCGGCACGCATCGTTGCGGGTGAGTGTCCTCCTCACGTAGTAATAGAGAGTGGTCCTGGGGTCAATCTCTAGAAAAAAAAATTAAAATTTTGTCCTCACAACTCTTCAAAAGAAGTGGCCATTGTTATCTGCGCGTGGCTGTGAACTACACACAGCGAAATTGAGTTAAGTGTGACTAGCAAGATGATCGAGTTTTTGCCGTGTCGAACATGCGTGAAGAGTAAGCCCATTCGGGTCTTGAAATTGTAGGGTGGGCGGCGTAACCCCTCGGTGAAAATAAGGGACCACCCCTCCTCCTTTCCCCACAAAATATGACTCGAACTGTCATTTCAGAATGTTTGACTTTTCTGCAGTGCCAATATACAGTGCATCTTTGTCTCGAAGAGCGGAAACGCCACTTCTGTATGTACGTCTGTGCTTCACATGGGGATCAGAACAATTCCTGTTCTTCACGGCGTTCTTCACATCTGGTTCCACGATGTTTCCCGTAGGTGCCCCATTAGAATTCCTCTTAACTCTTTATCCAATGTAACTGCCAAAACCGGCCAGCGCTATTCTCAAAAAACGCCAATTATTTTTCATTATTTCTTTCATTTTTTGTCTCAAGCTCGTTCCAATGAGGGTTCATAACCTAATGTTTTTGAGACAAAAAATTTAAAAAATTAGTTATTCAAGATTTTGTTTTTCAAGTGTCGTCTGCTTTTCATGTTAGGTAAAGGGTTAAACTTAAAAGCACATATTTGAATTGAGTTGTAAACTAGAGGTTTATTCTAATTTCTTTTTTGTTTGTATTTTTGTCTGTGCTCGTCAGGGTTTGCGTTGGTATACTAATACTATGGTATAGTGAAGACTGTATTTTTTAGAGAATGGCCTAGCTTGGAACGCCATTGCATTAGTATAAAATGGAATTTCACTGCTTGCCCAAATAAACATTTCCACGGGCGCAATGATATTAGATTTCAAACACTGATTATAGGAATAATCATCAAAAATTTAATTAATGAAGCACCGAGTACAACTTCATTGATCAGAATTTTGCCAATGATGTTTTTTATTACGTGGTAAACGTATGCGTGGATATCACTGCCCACTCGTGGCTTACGACCAGTCTACGTGCTGTAGGGTCATGTCAGGTTTCCTTTCGGTGCATCCAAACTGCATATTCAGAAACATCATGTCTCACTTTGGACACTTATTCGACAACAATCTCAGATTAGAGGCATCACACCCTGTTAAATATACCAAAACTGAAAAAAGAAAATTATACCAAACGGCAACACTCGTCTAAAGTGAAGATGTCTTCAAATGATTAATTCACCGCATCCACCATCCGCGTAATTAAAACACTGAGCAGTTTAAGAAAAACAAAATCAACAATACTATATCGTGACCCCCTCATTGATACGAGCTTGTCAAACTCATGGAATGGTTTGGTGAATTTGTTTGAAAAATTTAAAGAAAAAAATAATTAAAACGACAAATTTTAAATCGTTTGTGTTACATGTATGGCTCGGTGGTTGTGGCTTTGGACTTCAAACCGAAAGGTCCATGGTTCAGTCCCCGCCAGGAGTAACTACGTTGTGCCCATGGGCAATGCGCTTCATCCCGATTGCTCACGTGGCGGCATGGTGACGCTGTGTACTAAGGCGCACTGTACGTCGATGGTGCACATGTCTTCAAGGCAATGCTAACGCTGATTGTGTAGAGTTAGTACTTTGGGTAGTCATACAGTTGCTCGCCGTTGCTTGGTGGTTCTCTCTGGGTACTCCGCTTTCCTCCACCCGTGAAACTGCCAGACACGAGGTGACCCTGGATATCGGAGGTGTTGTTAAACCCCAATAAAAATCGTTTACGTTGGGTAAAGTGTGAACCGGTTATTGCGGAGACGAGACTTTTTAATATATATTCATTGTCACGAATGGCAAAGGATCGCAGTTCACTGCTCTTTTATTGTTTGATGCACTGTTACATGTTCGTGGTCACAGAATCTCGTCAACTCAACTATTCTAAGAGTAAATATGATTTATTAACAGTCCACAATTTATTTCAGGAAAAGAGAGTTTATTTTTAAAGTTTTTGAAGAAATCCTGACGTTACGTTATCATTACAAACACAAACCGAGGACAATTATAACAGGAAACTAAATCTTTGCATGAGCTCATTTTTGGCCTCCTGGTTTAACCCTTTACCTAACATGAAAAACAGACGACACTTGCAAATAAGTTCTTGGTTAACCAATTGTTTTTCAATTTTTTGTCTCAAAAACATAGGTTATGACCCCTCATTGGAACGAGTTCCTTCCAACGAGGGGTGATAACCTACAGTACGTGGAAAGTGGATTGTAACTAAATCACCCGCGGAGTGGAGTTATCACCCAAACTTTTACTTTCAAATTTTGTATATATCGACTAAAAACACATGCAATCTTTCAGCCAATGGACCTCCGGGTATAACCCGGAGGTCCATTGGCTGAAACTTTGCTTGTGCTTGTTATGCTTTGCAACAAATTTGCAGTTATTGCTTGGGTGGAGTCTCCACTCCGCGGGTGATTTAGTGATAATACACTCTCCACGTACTGTATGTTTTCGAGACAAAAATGAAAAAAATAATTGAAATTAATTGGAGATTTTTGAGAATAGCGCTGGCGAGTTTTGGCCGTTACGTTGGGTAAAGGGTTAATTGAAATTATGTTTTCATTTTTTTCTGTCGATAACTGATCGAAAGACTGATGAATGGCGGAAACACTTTCATCAACTTTACTGAATTCTATTTCGAATTTTTTTCAATGCATTCAACAATATATATGGTTTTCTGAGACTCCTGAAAACAAACGTGTAAATGTTCAATTCACATTTACACTCATTGATCTGGTCTTTGATGGAGCATTTCCATTAACCCACGCACTCCACCACCCCCAAAGATAAACTGTTGATTTTCGCTTTTACAAATTGAGATTTCCACTAAAAAAGTAAAACTTAAACACATGCGTGGACATCACCAGCCGCGGTGTGGATTAACCCTTTACCCAACGCAGACGATATCAAAATTTATTATTTTAAATATCATTTTTTAAAATTTTTCAAAAAATTTCAACAAAACCATATCATGTGACCCCTCGTTGGAACGAGCTCGACGAGCTCGTTCCAACGAGGGGTCACATGATATGGTTTTGTTGAAATTTTTGGAAAAATAATATTATTTCAACTGCTGTATTTGCATATTACGCGGGCGGATGTTGGCGATTCGTTGACCAATCCACGTCGACTGTACTATATACTCAAGTCCTACTCGGCACACATTCCCGGCCCAAGTTAAGGCCCAAAGTAAGAGTCTACTCGCCGAAAGTAAGAGTCCACTCAGCCCAAAATATGAGTCGATTTGAGTAGTGGATAATTGAGTATTCGAGCTCACTAGGTAATGCATTCCAGCTTACACAAAAATTAGGGGACATACTTTTGCCGGTAAAAAGGATGGTATCCGGTGAAAAGGACGGTAAGTGCATAAAAACTACGTTTTAAAGTACGAAATGTACCCATGAAAGTAGCTCCAATTTGGAGCCCAGGTGCTCTGATTTTTATAATCGGATATTTATTTGTCGCACACTGGGCTCCACATCTGGATCTTGTATTCATTATATACCACGAAACGAGAAACAAGTTTAGACAATTGGTCCTTGTTAAATACATGCTGGTCGTTTGGTCCAAACAAAACATTGTATGTGCTCGCTAAACAACACTGAAAAAGAATCGGATATTTATTGACATGGATAACACCTACCGCATTAAAAAAATGTTTTTCTTCCCGTTCATGCGACAATCAGTGCATGTTTCGGGGAAACACTTTTTGGGTAATTGAAAATTGGCAATGGACACTCAGCCGAAACGAAGTCAAGTAACAAGTTTTAAAGAAGATTCTTCAACAAAAACGCCGATACAAGCTAATACGAGCGTCTTAATATCAAAACATTTAACAGTTTTCCCGGAACACGTTCTAAAACAAAATAAAAACTGTGTTTCAAATAAAATCGCCAACGAGCATTCTACTCTTATTCTCGAATAAAACGGAAATTATATTGATAATAACGAATGATCGATCTCATCAGTGCAGGGCCGTCGAGGAATATCCAGGCCCCGATCGAGAGAAAAAAAGGGGCTCGTGTAGTCCAAACTTGGATCTGAAGTCCGTAATATAATTTTTTGGTGTGATATGCCCCAAAGGACTTATAACACCAAAATAATATATAAAGGACTTTGGGTCCAAGTTTGGACTAGGCCCCGTGTTAATGTCTAGCCGCGAGGCGGTGCGCATCATACCCACTCGTATGGCGACGAGTGGAGGCGAGTACGAAAGGGACGTCCCTTTCTCGTAGGTGGAGGAAGGGAAAAAACAAACTCGTTTTTATGGATGTCAAAAGATGAGGTTTCCTTAATTTTGACACATGACCATGAATTCTTGCGTGAGGGAGTGGGGGAACGCGAAATTCGCGTAATATTGAAATAACCACCAGAAAACATGGTTTCAACTGCATAGGAGTGCTTGAGGTTGTACTCCAGCAGTGACGCGAGTGGGGCCCATTAATGTCTGCCTCTTGTTACTACATCCCCACCCCTCCTTCCTCCTGTCCACGGCCTGCACCACACTGGTAGTGCCGGGTCACTGATATAGGCCTAGGCCCCCTCACCAGGGAAATACAGCAATTCAGCTTCCCCCCCCCCCAACATTTGTCCGTCTATATGTGATGTGCCACCTGGACATTCGCCACCAGGAAATAAGGCCCTTAGTTCAGCTCCTGTCCGGGTGGTAAATATTCAGGTGATAACTTCCGGTTGGACAGGTCTCCTGGTGGTGGGGAATGACCGACATTCATTTATAAAAGATAACATTAAATATGTTTGGTAATACTTTTATTCAATTTTAGCTCCGAGTTATCAATCGGTCGTTTAAGTATAGCTATAGCTCACTACTATCTACCCCCACCCCCACCCCCACCCACACACACACACACACACACACACACGCGCGCGCGCATTATCCCACGCGCGTATAGAGGCGAGGTGATGACTAAAACGAAAAGGGGTCTACCACTCTCGTCGTCGGGATTCTGAAGCTTCAAACGGAAAAAAATGGACATTGGCACTTGTGGAAGTTCAGTGTGGCCCATCGGGGGCTTTTTACACATGACCACACTATATTCCGACCAACATATTCATGCTGGTATGGATTCATCGCAAAGTTTGAAAATGGGAGAATATGTGATTTCTAACGACTCACGAGAAACCGCACAATCTTGAGATTTCGCGCATTGTAAAGAGTGAAATATTATCTGCGAATGCCGGACATGTGCCCTCCCCCACCCCCACCCCCACCCCCCCCCCCCGGACGATTGCCCACCCCCTTGACATTTGCCCCCGGACATGACCCCCTGCTTACTGCGAAAAGCACTTGAACAACGGTATACAATAAAATGTTTCGTGTCGGACACAATAATAAAATAATGGGGGGGGGGGGGGGGGGGGTTTGGTCAGTTTTCAGGGCCGTCGAGGGGGGGGGGGTAACCGATGTAGTAACACCGGAGCCCGCCGTTAATGGATGGCACATGACCATGAATTCTTGCGGAGCGGCGCGTAATATTGAAATATCCACCGCAAAGCATGGCTTCAATTGCATAAGAATGCTGGAGCTTGTACTCCAACAGGGAAGCTACCGGGCATAGGCGTATGAATGTGAAAAAAATTGGATTTATCGGGCAATTTCATATTAAAAATTAAATTTTTCGGGCAATTTCATATTTTTTTCGGGCCAGTTGGAGTTGCGGCAAAATCAATTTTTGGGCAAATATCCCAGCCCCCCCCCCCCCTAAAACATTAACCCATACGCCTATGCTACCGGGCTCCCATTAACGGCGGGCTCCGGTGTTACTACATCGGTTACCTCCCACCCACCCCCACCTCGACGGCCCTGACAACTGACCCCTCCCCCAAACCCTGCCTATCATCATTTTATTATGGTGTCCGACACGAAACGTTTTAGTGTATACTGTTGTACAGACAAGGAAGGAGGCAGTTGTCCAGGAATGGAGGGAGGGGGGGGGGGGTCATGTCCATATTTGCTATAACGAGGGGGGGGGGCATGTATGTCAAGGGGGCACTCGTCCAGGGGGGGGGAGGGGGGTCACATGTCCGACATTCAAATGTTTTTGTTGAAAATAGTTCATACGCTGCAGTCGTGTACAAACATTTGATATATGAAAATAAATAATAATAATAAAAAAAAAAATTCCAAGTGTTGTTAACGTATGTCACGATACAATATAAGGATTTGTTCGTCCACACATGGGAAAATGTCCTTTCTGGTAATGTATGGAGTTTTGTACACAATGCATGCGTTATTCGCCTTGTGGTGTGTTGTGTATATATGGTGATGTGTCCAGCATTCAGTTACAAACATATTTTGATCAGTTAGGCGAATGCGGTGGCAGGAAGGGGGGGGGGGGGGGGGGGGCTAGCTCAAAAACATATTTGCAACTTTATACCCTTGTCTACCAGGAAGGAATTGGAGACGAGCCCCTAAAATGGCTTTTTATCGAATCTTGTGTGTGTGTGTGTGGGGGGGGGGGGGGGGGGACTTGCTAAAAAATGGTTGTTCCCCAAATGTGACTGATTTCCTCCCCAATAACAAGGTGGGAAAGGCAGCCGTTGTGTGTGTGGGCGGGGGGCTCTAAATTCGATCTCAGGCCATCATATTTTTCAAAATTTCTCTGCAGAGATCCCCAGGCCACATGCAGGCAGTAAGAAGGGGGAAGAGGGGCTGCCAATTTTCACACACCCGCATTGGTGTTACGAGCCTCGATAATGCACGCGGAATCATTTTTTGAGCAAAATCTCCCCCCCCCCCCCCCCACACACACACACATACACCGGTTGCCTTTCCGACCTTGTAATTGGGGAGGAAATCAGCACTCCCCCCCCCCCCCCAAAAAAAAAGAAGAATGAAGTGGAACAAGAGAGTACCCCACCTTTCAATTTGTTCATATACATCACACACAGGGTCACGTTACACAGATTTTTATGTCCCAAATAATATTTATTCAAAAATCATACTGGTCACCCCAATGATCATAGTATATTATAAATAGCGGCATATTATACTATTATCATGTGGGTGTCGAGTATGATTTTCTAATAAATATTATTTGGAAATTAAAAAAATAGTTTGTAATGTAACGTGCCACTGTGCATCACACTTTTTCGAGTTCATTATTCATTGTTTTCTTCTGAGTTTGATTGAGGTCACTTGCTCTGACAGCTCAAACCGATGTCGGGAGTGCCAAATAAAAAAAAATATTGTTTGTCTGAAGGATTTATGTGAAAAATAGGCCAATTCACATTTTTGTATTACGTTGCCTTTTAGTTCCCTCCCAATTCAAATGTCGTTCTTAAATTGGTCCGCTTTGTGGCTCCCGAGTTTAGGATTTGACTGTGACGTCCCGGTGTGATGGTAAATCCCAATGTGAAATTAGGAAATCTTGTTGAATTTTGCTAGGGCTATGCCGAATATCGAACGTTTTTGGAATAACAAACATCGAACTGGGCAATATTTTTGTGCAGAATTGTTTAAGAGGTGACCAACTTGAACTACAAACTGGAATAAGCTTGTGAAAGAAGGTAATTCAGGCATTTTTATACACCCAAACCGTTCGTACCGAAAAACCGTTACGAACGTCCGATTGAAAAATCGCCTTTAAATTTCTAGCTGAGAACGAGCACATAAAATATCAAAATCATAAAATAAGCTCGTTCGAGGCTAGAAATCTAGCTACCCTGAATGTGTGAAAAGTGACAATTTAATGAAGCGTAAGCAATAATAAATATATATAACGAAGATTAAGTATTGTTTGTTTTATTGTAGACTATTTTCAAGGGGAAATAGATCATTTCGCAATCGACACTGATCGACACGCCATTTTGTGCAAGGGAAACAACGAATTAACCGAGGTGCACGACGGGGTGAATATTGTCATACCTGCTCGACGGAGGTGTAACTAATTGGTGTGCGTAACATTTTGATCTTTCTGTTCACTACGAGGGGATTTAACGGAAAGTTTTTTGGAGAGAAAGTTGAGAAATCATTTATAATTTAAAATAGCCTACAATAAAACAAACAATACTTAATCTTCGTTATGTATTGTGTACGCTTCATTAAATTGTCACTTCACACATTCAGAGGTACATTTAGCATTTTAAAACTTATTTTTTTCACTTACAGTCCTTTTTACCGGCAAAAGGTTGTGTTCAAGCTACTTGTTTTAAACGGGGTTCATATTTTATTTTCTGTTAGCGTTTCGCCTAACACTTGTCGAGGTGATAATAAATATTAAAACCATCCATACATCAGGGGATACCAGTTCTAGATTCCTGTATGTCCTACCCAAATGATACCCACAAGAGCCATTAAGACTGGACCCATTATGCTCACTCCACCAATCCCTATGTGCGAGCTCCCAGTGGTGGACCGGAGAGGGGGGCTGGAGGCCCCCAAATGCAATCAGTAACTAACTGTTTTTAACCCCCACGTTCATCAAGAGGCACCATAATCGCTCTCAGAGCTTCAGAATTTGAAGGAAAAACATATCCGGGAAAGGGCCCTCAACCGTGGGAGGGAATTCGATCAATTCCATAGTTCAAGCCTTTGAAATATGCCAACATTATTTCGACCACGTCCCTCTCCCATTTCGAAAATATGGGAAATGGATTATATATCTAGCAGAGGCGTAGCCAGGATTCTATAATCGGGGGGGGGGGGGGGGTGGCTAGGCATTTGGGGGGCAATCCTGATGTTTGGAAGGTCGTTTCGCCCCCCTCCCCCCACCCAGCCTAACTACGACACTCGATCATTCCCCCCTCCTACCACTTCCCTTCGTGGAAGTAGGAGAATGAGGTAACGACCAGAGGGTCCTAGTTAGGACTAGACCTCCCCAGAAAAAAATTTATCGTGAACAATTCATCAGTTATTAATTCCAATCGCCCGCTATACACATTATTGTGTATCATGTGGTCGCTGTGGGGCCTCCCCAATCTCCGGTTCATGTAAGTCAGCCTATATAGGATTAACAGATTAACACTGAATGACATTGACCACTAAACCCAGTCCCTATACTCCCCGCCTTTACTATTCGCACCACCGTATCGCTGGCCTTCCGTCATCGGGGAGATCACGTTTCTCACGCGTTTCACTTAAAAAGTGCCACGATAAACAATGGCATTCTCGAAATACAAAATCAGTGTTTGTCCCCAATGGCAGAGCAAGGATCCCCAATCGAAGGCCTGGGTGAGGGTTAAAAACAATAAGTGACAGTTTGCATTTGGGAGTCCCCCCCCCCCCCCCCACCCCAGCCCCATCACTGGGAAGAAGGTTAAGTTACTAGACTCTGGGGGAGATCGATCCTGGTGCCTCCTGAAGAAAGGTAGGGGCTAAAAACAGTATCTGACAGTTTGCATTTTTTTGGGGTGGGAACGAAACCCCACAACGAGCTTCCAAATATCATGGTTGCCTGCTCCCCCAATTATAGAATCCTGGCTACGCCCCTCCTAGATATATAATCCATTTCCCATATTTTCGAAATTGTTGGGGGGGGGGCAAGATCGATATAACGCTGGCATATTTCAAAGGCTTGAACTATTGAATTGGGCGTATTCCCTCCCACGGTTGAGGGCCCTTTCACGGATATTTTTTTCCTTCAAATTCTGAAGCACTGAGAGCGATTCTGGTGCCTCTTGATGAAACAAGGGGGTTAAAAACAGTTAGTTACGGTTTGCATTTGGGGGCCTCCAGCCCCCCCCCCCCCCCCCCGGCCACCGGGAGCTCACACATAGGGATTGGTAGAGTGAGCACACGGGGCCCCAGTCTTAATGGGCTCTTGGGGGTATCATTGGGGTAGGACATACAGGAATCTAGAACTAGTATCCACTGATGTATGGTTGGTTTTAATATTAATTATCACCCCGGCAGGTGTCTGGCGAAACGCTAACTAAAAATAAATTATGAATCCCCGTTTTAAAAAAATAGCTTGAACACAACTTTTTGCCGGTAAAAAGGACGGTAAGTGTATGAAAGCTATGTTTTAAAGTACAAGATGTACCTCTGATTGTGTGAAAAGTGACAATTTAATAAAGCTTACGCAATAATAAATATATATAGCGAAGATTAAGTATCGTTTGTTTTATTGTAGACTATTTTCAAATTATAAATGGTTTCTCTCCAAAACACTTTCTGTTAAATCCCCTCGTGGTGAACAGAAAGATCTAAATGTTACGCACACGAATTAGTTACACCTCCGTCGAGCAAGTGCGATAATATTCACCCCGCCGTGCACCTCAGCTAATTCGTTGTTTTCCTTGCACAAAATGGGGTGTCGATCAGTATCAATAGCGAAATGATCTATTTTCTCTTGAAAATAGTCTAGAATAAAACAAACAATACTTATTCTTCGTTGTATATATTTATTATTGCTCATGCTTCATTAAATTGTCACTTTTCACACATTCAGAGGTAGATTTAGTACTTTGAAACGTACTTTCTATACATTTACCGTCCTTTTTACCGGATACCATCCTTTTTTACCGGCAAAAAGTATGCCCCAAAATTAGGCTTGAAAGCAATGGGAATTTAGCTTGAAACATTTTCCAGCTCAGCTAAAAAAGAACTTAGTCAGTTCAAGCTCAATTATCACCTGAGCTGGTATTTCAGC
Organism: Pictodentalium vernedei; assembly: GCA_031216915.1. NCBI lineage: Eukaryota > Metazoa > Mollusca > Scaphopoda > Dentaliida > Dentaliidae > Pictodentalium > Pictodentalium vernedei. The sequence goes on along the minus strand of CM062296.1, from coordinate 131,647,340 downwards.
TGAGGTTAATCCAATGGGGATTTATTTTAGAAAATAAAAAAAAATTTAAAACTCGAAGTGAACTCGAACAGCCGATGTCGAAAAACCTCTTTTTCCATACAAATTTCATATAGGAATGTGTAAAAGTGTGAGAATCGCTCGCCTCAAACATGTGCGAAAATGATTTTTTTCCCCGTCATCGCCATTTTGCTCAAGTGTTATTCCAGTGATAATGTTTTCGAAAATTGTAGAGAATACGATTTTCCTCCTTTCATTTTACTCCTTTAGACCCTCAGATTTCCAGTTTCGTCGTTTTGCTCCATGTTACAGATGGTGACTGGGCTCGAACAATATCTAAAAACTTCTTTTTCATACAAATTTCCCAAAGGAATGTGTAAAGTGTCGCGACCACGGCACCCTTCAGATTTGTAATTTACCAATCATCGTCGTTTTGCACCGTGTTATTCTTATGGGGAAAGTTGGAAGAATTGTAAGAGGCGGCGCGGACTCCCCCACCCCCTTCTGAGACATCGCGAAGTTGAGAGGAATACTGACGTCGCCCATGTCACAAAGAGTGAAAATTACCAGATGTTTCTTTTCCTATATATTAAATTATAGAAGGAGAAAAAAAAATAAATTTAAAAAAAACTTTAAAAAATATAAAAAAGCATTCCAGTTTTAAAGATCAGAGATCCTAACTTGAGAGACGAGACGGTTCGTTGATTTTAGAACTGAAGAGGAATATTCGAGCGCAATATGGCTAAATGGATGGACGACATCGAGATGAAACGAGACGATAAAGTTGTTCAAACCTGCGACAGGAACTCAAGAAGAAATGAAAATGAGATCGTCAAATAATTGAAACCCTTGAGAGAAAGCAGTAGAGCTGTAGGTTAACCGAAACCGAACCGAGGTTTTTAGTTTTTTTAAAAATCCGAAACCGAAACCGTCGACATCCCGTAAGCTAAGGTTTTTCGTTTTTTATTAAATACTCTCTTGCTGCAGAAATTCACAGAATGTTGCCACCCCAGACTAGTGAGAGTACCCAGACACTGCCAATGGCAGTGTCTGGGTACTCTCACTACTCTGGGAAGGCTACATTCTGTGAATTTCCGACATTTCAGTTTAGTTGTGTTTGCAGCTTTCCTCAAGTTGCGTGCAGGTGTCAGACCTCGAAAAATGGCCAAGCACAATAAAAGTTCTGTATATTTAGGTAATTATTATATTGGCCTTCCTGATTCTTCGTGTATTATAGCTTATTTCGGGCATTCATTGAGTTTCACTCAATTTCACTGCCATTCAGTTATGACTCGGACATAAGAATGAGTTTTATTGAATTTTATTTGGCCTCATGAACAAACCGAAAACCGAACCGAATCGAGGTTTTACTCCACCTGAAAAACCAAAACCGAAACCGAACAAGAAATTTAAAAACCTACAGCTCTAGAAATCAGGACATCTAGTTGCAGACCTTCAATTTACGGACCTTATGATCCGACTTATGGTTACGCATCCTCTGGTCAACCTCGTGATACACCGACGTCTCCCGCATCCACACATCCTCCCCCTGTTCAGTATCAACACTTTCCACTGAGTCCTTCCGAGACTGAATTGAGACCGATTCGGAGAGTGAAATATCAACGATCACACCTGCAAACACGAACGGCGACACGATGGTAGATGCCGGCAATATGAAACTCGAAGGTTACGCAAATTTATATAAGACGAATCCGTTGAAGACAGACTCTGTCTTCGGTTTGCGCGAGGGAGACGATGGCAATCTCTGCATTGGTGACAAAAGAGTAGAAATAACCGATGACAATAATTTGATCGTCGAGGATCGAAAACACGAAGGTACTAAAGGATTGTGGAATCTGCTCGTGCTGGCTAAAGCTAACGATTATGACAAAGAGGATTACAAAACTCAGTGCGATCTCCTGGTTCGGACGAATGTCATGAGAAAAACACGATTCCAGAGAGACTAGACCGAAAGCAAGCACACGTTTGAAGTGGAAGAACGTGGTGAAACCCATATGGAATACGAGCACCAACTTATGTTATAATGAGAATCTTCAATCACCGAGACGAATTCCGAAAAATGCGTCGAGAGAACTCGGAAATAATAAAACAGCAAATATGGAATGACAATTGTATGAAAATGCGAGTGGCGTTCCCGATCCTCGCAACTTGAATTTAGAGCAGAGAAATCTCATGATCGTCGATGACTTGATGTTGGAGAAAGAGAATTGCTGCGAATCTAACTACGTTCGATGACATCACAGCAATATGAACTTTTTGTATCTGTCTTAAAATTAAACTTCTGTCTTCTCCCGTCTCCGTACGGGATCCCACGAGATTGTGCGAGTTCACCAAAAGGTCATGTGTTAGTTCACCTTTGTTCTCAACGCACACAAACGATTCAGGTCATCGATCAAATCAAGCGTAATCTCTCTTTTTAAAAGTTAATTTTTCATGAATCTTGGCTTACGCATTTTGGAAAACACGCCTATAACCAACAGAAATGAAAGGATTTAACTACTCCGGAGAATTGGTCGGAAAAGGAGTTTGGCGAGTGGTTCCACCACCCCGCAATCGGGAATGTCGCCATTGTCTGTGAAACAAATTTCGAAGACTGCTTCTTTGTTCGATATCCCGCAATCGGGTGAACACACCATCTTATCATTGACTGTGGATGATCGGGAAGGCAGGATCCAAGTGGCAGATGAGCACGCATCTTCTGGCCCAGACAATGCATAGGCGCTGCACCGGTGTCAAACTCAAAGTAACTCCCCCATGACGTCATTTTGACTCAGCTCACTCAAGCCATAACGGGACTCCAGCACACATTCGTCTCGAAGTTTGAAAGTTTGGCTGCCGCAATCGGTACTCCTCATTCGTCGGCGACATAGATTCTGGAGGCAGAAATGAGTACGGGCGTAGCGTCGGATAACGAAAGCTCGTCGGAGGACCGCATCAACGAGTTGCTGCATGCCACAAATGTTACAAAACGGCGCAGGCACAGCAGTTTGGGCCGACAGGAGGACCACCGGGATGACCAGGACAATTACTTATCCTCTATTTACAAGGAAATGGAATTTGAGGAGGAGGCGGTACCGGCTCTGAACGACGAACTGGCACGTATCACCAATAGTTTGACCGAAAAAGGCCTCAGTGAGGAACGTCTGAAAACGGTCCAGCAGCGATACACTCGGTCTCAAAACGTCCAGAATTTTGTTGTCCCCAAAGTGAACAAGGAGATATGGGGCAAAGTCAAATCTTCCTCCCGATCCAGAGATGTAAAACTTCAGAGGGCCCAGTTAAAATTAACGCAGGGCACCTATGCCACCTTACAAGTACTTGACAACCTGGTGAAGGGGCAATCTCGAAATACACCAGTGGACATGGAAGCCAACATAAAAACACTCATTGACTCGGTGAGTCTTTCAGTCTCAGCACACCATGACATTTTTATGCGCCGGAAAGAGCTCTTCAAACCTGACTTGAACAACAGGTATGCTTCCCTTTGTTTTGCGAGCAACAATGACTCCACTATGCTTTTTGGTGAAGATCTGGCTAAATCCATCAAGGATATAAATGAGACTGATAAAGTTGGAAGCGATATCACCGGTCGGTTTGGCTACTATCCCAAAGGAAATAGTCCCCAGTTTAACCCTTTGCCCAACGCAGACGATACCAAAATTAATTATTTTAAATATATTTTTTTTGAATTTTTCAAAAGATTTCAACAAAACCATATCATGTGACCCCTCGTTGGAACGAGCTCGACGAGCTCGTTCCAACGAGGGGTCACATGATATGGTTTTGTTGAAATTTTTTGAAAAATAATTATTTTTCAACTGCTGAATTTGCATATTACGCGGGCGGATGCGTCCGATTCGTTGGGTAAAGGGTTAAAGGAAGCAGCAAGTTGCCGGCAAAGGAAAAAAACAACACCAACGGGACGAAGCCCTAATATAAGTCGGACAAACGCTTCTAGTGGAGGATCCGACCAGTTCTTCCTCGTCAATGACGACCACGACCGCCCTACGGACACCTCCCACCACTGTCGCACAGGACAAGCAATATCAGGTAAGCAGTTCTTTCTTATCCTGGACTTTATACATCCAAAACCTTCGGTCAAAATTACACTGCCTCGTGAATAATTTCAGGGCAGGACAGCTGCAATTTCATGTCCACAATTGGCGCAAGATCACAGCTGACCGTTGGATATTAAATACCCTCACTGGTATTCACATTGAATTTCTATCTAAACCTTTGCAAATGTCTCCACCACGTACAACTATGCTTAATAAACAAGAACATTGGGTTATTTCCAATGAAATATCCAAATTAGTGGAAAAAAGGGGTAATCGCACCCGCCACATCAGATTGTGCAGGTGAATATATTTCCAACATTTTTATCCGTCCGAAAAAAGATGGGACATTTAGGCTCATTTTCAATCTGAAGCTTTTCAATGAAAATGTTGAAAAGAAACATTTTAAAATGCAACGCCTACAGTCTGCTCTAAACCTAATGACACCGGGTTGTTTCATGGCATCGGTAGATTGGAAAGATGCCTTTTATTCAATTCCAATAAAAGAGTCTCACCAAAATATTTGAGGTTTTATTGTGAGGGGGTGAAATATCAGTTTTGTGTACTCCCCAATGGGCTTTCTTCGGGGCCCCAAATATTCACCAAAATTTCAAATGCTTTTTACGGCCATTTACGATCCATGGGACATTTAAATGCTTCTTACATAGATGATTCGTTTTTAGTTGGTGAGGACTACAGTTAAAACTAGAAGTCATGTCACGAACTGTGCGCTTATCTTGGCTTAATTGCGCGTAGGAATTGCGCACAATTGTCATATCGAATGGCATCCAAAGCATGGCAGATTCTCCTTGTTACCCATAGCAAACACAAGCAATGTTCCTGCCAATGGACCTCCGGGCTACCCGGAGGTCCATTGGCTGAAACTTTGCTTGTGCACAGGCCGTATGTGCAGAATTTGATAGCCTTACCATCGTCATAACGCGTAGATTAACGCGCAAATAGACGTGCTATTTGTGCGCATTTCAGGACAGGATTTCTAGTTTTAACCGTATGAAGACTGTTGCAATAACATTAGGGACACAGTTAATCTAGGCCTTGAAGCCGGTTTTATAATTCACCCCGAAAAATCTATTCTGGAACCTACCCACGCCCTAACTTATTTGGGCTTCATTTTAGACTCCACAACTATGACAGTCTCACAGCACAGCACACGAGTAACGAACATTGTGCGTACAGCTGAGTCACAAAATTCATGCCACTATTCAGAGTGTGGCAGAACTGGTGGGAAAAATGGTTGCTAGTTTTCCTGGTTTTCTATATGGGCAACTTTTTTACCGCAACTTCAATAATTCTAAAATCAGTGCTCTGAAACAAGCCTATGGCAACTTCAATGCCTTGATGGCAATCTCTCCACAAGTTAAAGAGGACTTACAATACTGGATTGCTAATATAACTGAAACCACGTCCCCCACCTCCCGTGGCAATCCTGACATAACTCTGCAATCAGATGCGTCAAATTATGCCCGGGGAGGTGTTTGTGGGACACAAACTGCAGGGGGGGGGGAGGGGGGTGGTGGTCAGAAGCAGAGACGGACCTCCACATAAATGCAAAAGAACTTCGTGCTGTTTGGTTAACACTGAGATCATTCTGTAACACGTTCACTTCACAGCACTTCCAAATTCAAAGTGACAATACAACTACTGTAGCATATATAAATAATATGGGTGGAACCAAACATCTTTGTAATGCTCTGGCTCCAAAAATATGGCATTGGGCAATAAAAAGACACTTGTGGATCTCAGCAACTCATATCCCAGGTGCTTTAAATATAGAAGCTGACATCCAGAGCAGGCTATATCATGATAATACTGAATGGAAATTAGACCCAAACATTTTTCATCAGCTCACACAAATTTGGGGAATGCCTGATATTGACCTTTTCGCATCACGTCTAAATTATCAAGTGGGCCACTATGTGGCCTGGTAGCCAGACCTTGGTGCCCTAGCTATTGATGCATTTACACTCCCATGGCACCAAAACTTGATATATATCTTCCCACCATTTGGCTTGCTTGGGAAAATTCTACAAAAAATTGAACGAGATAATGCCGAGGCACTTGTTATAGCACCCTTTTGGATATCACAATCATGGTTTTCAAAATTGACTTGGCAACTTATCGATTGCCCTTTTGTTTTACCGAGGGGGAAAACACATTGACGCTTCCATACAAGGACGAACGCCATCCGTTGACGAAGACACACTTGATGGCCTTCAGATTGTCAGGAACAGTCTCCAAAGCCCGAAAATTTCGACTCGGGCTGCTGACATCCTCAGGTCGTCATGACGACAGTCGACGAAGAAACAATACAAAACTTACATCCGTCAGTGGAAAAATATTTGTGGTGAAAGGAGTGTTAATACACTGTCACCACCTATAGGTATGGTCTTGGAATTTCTCACCACCTTATTTGACCAGGGCCTGCAATACAGTGCTATCAACACTGCCCGTAGTGCACTTTCAACCTTTTAGATAACCGATGTGGGAAAATCTATTGGAAACCACATATTGGTGATGAGATTTCTACGGGGTGTGTTCCAACTCCGGCCTGCCTTACCCAGAAATCTAATCGTCTGGGACGTTCAACCAGCACTTAACTGGATTAAGTCAATCAATATTAACGACAAACTTTCTTTAAAATTACTGACATTGAAATTAGTAGTTATTCTGGCTCTATTAACAGCACAGAGAGCCCAGACGCTACATTTGATATGTGAATAATATTGTTCAGTTTGAGAATTACTACTTAATACCAACTTAATACACATTACAGAGTTAGTAAAACAGAGTCGGCCTGGGAGGCACATCAGGTCACTGTAACTTTATAAATTCCCTGACGATGGGGATTTATGTGTATACAGAACATTACAGGCCTATTTGCAGAAAACATCTCCAGTTCGTAATGACATACAAAATCTTTTCATTAGCTATGTTAAACCACACAAGACGGTCCCAAAATCCACCATTGCACAGATGGATAAAAACAGGGTTGATAATGGCGGGCCTCGATATGACCCTCTTCACACCACACAGTACGAGGTCAGCCGCCTCCTCGTTAGCTGCCAAAAATTTGTGCCCATCTTCACAATCTTGTCAACTGTGGGCTGGTTCAAAGAAACCACTTTTACTAAGTTTTATAAAAAAACCGATAACAAAACAGGGAGAATTTGCATCTTCCTTATCGAAACAAGTTACACAGTAATACATGTACAGACTCCCCTTCCGTTGCACTCTTTTCACTTGGTAACTTCGAGGACTGCGTTAAACATCTCGTGGGGTCCCGTACGGAGACGGGAGAAGACAGAATTGTTTATTTAAACAAGACTTACCCGAAGGGTAAGGCGACGTTTGACTGTAATTCTGTCTTCTTCTGTCGTAGGGAAGGATGAGTCATGACACGCCCTCCCTATCCAACCCAAGTCGTGTCATCGATGCAGCACACCCAATTGTGAGAAACCTGCAGCAATTCTACATGTAGTCTACAGGAAATATATGCACTTGCTCCATCGCAATCAGATTTATGGTTCCTTCATGTATGTACATGTATGGGTATTTTACCGTCCTCTCGTTACGTTAAAGTATGACATTTTGGTGAACTCGCACAATCTCGTGTCATCCCTCCCTACGACAGAAGAAGACAGAATTACAGTCAAACGTCTTACTACGTTCGATGACGTCACAGCAATGTGGACTGTTTGTATTTATCTTAACCCTTTACCCAACGTAACGGCAAAAACCGGCCAGCGCTATTCTCAAAAATCGCCATTTAATTTTCTTTATTTTTTCATTTTTTGTCTCAAAAACATAGGTTATGACCTCTCTTTGGAACGAGCTCGTCGAGCTCGTTCCAATGAGGGGTCATAACCTATGTTTTTGAGACAAAAAATGAAAAAAGGTAGTTATTCAAGAATTTTGTTTGCAAGTGTCGTCTGCTTTTCATGTTAGGTAAAGAGTTAAAATTAAAATTATTTCCTATTGCCGAGACAGACTGGAAGAGAGAACACACATTTTCTGTCAAGACCTCACATCACATCTACGACGATCACGTGGCTAAACATGAGCAAAAGAGAATTCAAGAGATTTTGTAAGTGGATGTGGAATTATAATCCTTATAACTTAGTGGCCATCAATCTGACGAGTAGTAAATACCACGGAAAATATAAGAATGGATTCGAAATGTTTTATATTCCATGCGATTGCAATTAATAATGAAAAAAATCATTAAATAGAAGTAAAAAAAAATAAAAAAAATAAAAGATAAAATAAAAAATACAATTATTAAACTAGAATAAGATAAAAAAAATGTTGCGAGAATACGAAACGCAATTATTAGAAAGGATAGGCCTAGCCGAGAACACGGACGGAACCGATAATATGACTGCAAAAGGTTTTCGATTGTGGTGAGCAAGGACAAAACTAGATTCATGACGAAGTTCAATCTGCCAATTGTATTGAAAAGGGTTAAGAAGTACGAGATGACACTGGTAAAACTGGAGACATACTATGCGTTTAGTACGGAAGCGGAGAAGTGACATGATTGAAATATTTTTTAGTCCGTTCGAACGAAATACTTATTCGTGAGTAGTAATGCTCGCACGTTTCAGGGGTTAGTTGGGGGACATGGGGGGGGGGACCCCGGAAGTGGCGTCATGCCACGTGACCCAGTGGCGCCATGTTGTGTTGTCATGGTAACCCGCGTGAGCGGCCATCTTGTGACGTCATCTCCATAGTGATACGTGATGTGAGAGCGCATGCGCAGCGCGTGTTGTTAGGGTGATACGTGTTTCCGTCGTCCATTTTGTATACTGGAGGTCGCCATCTTGGTTTCTATGGTAGCACGTGATTGCTATGTTACCAATGGCTTCTAACAAGACAGGGGTATGTTCGGAGGTGTGTTTCTTTGTAGAAGAGTAAATCTGATTACCGCAAACAACCCGACAATCCTTCCAAATCACCAAAATCCACCCAAAATCACCGAAATTGACTTTATTTGATATGGATTTCCCATTTTATCGATGTAGCACGTAGTGCTATAGTACTAAGGGGGTACCAGGGGTGTGTTCATTTGTAGAAGAGTATTTTTCTGGTTCGGATTTTCCCAGAATCCCTTTTTGGATCCCTATCCCATGACGTTTTTCCCATTAAAAGACACGTTCCTTTGGTCATTACCCAGAATTCTCTGCTTCTATCTATATATGCAATAGTTTTCTCCTATCTGGCCATGTTCCTTTGTTCTAGAGTATACACCAGTAGCGTAGAAGAGCCTATTATTTGGAACAGCTTTGCTTATTATTACTATATTTAGCTATTCTAGTCTATTCTTGTTAGTTCTGACCCTATTCCGTGTACTCTTGTTGTTTCATTTATCTAGATCATTTATATAAATTATAACTAACACTGATTTCCCATAACCTGTACTTAATCGTATAGAGTTATCTCCCCTTATTACAACGAAGTTGTATCAGATTCTCATCACATCTATATCCAATGGCAATATACCCGAGCACCCCAATTTCGGCACCCCTTTTTTGAAAAACATATGACCTTCGGCACCCCTTTTTTGTCATATGTGCTTATGTGAAAAAGCACAATGTGACACAATGTGCCCTAGCACAAAGGCACATGCTTTATGTGCCGATATGTGCTTATGTGAAAAGGCACAATGTGACACAATGTGCCCTAGCACATAGGCACATACGGGTATTTGAGGATACCTATGTCCTGGTATTGTTTTATTCGAGGATACCTACTAGAGAATCCTTTTTTTGTCATATGCGCTTATGTGAAAAAGCACAATGTGACACAGTGTGTCCTAGCACAAAGCCACATGCTTTATGTGGTGCCAATATGTGCTTATGTGAAAAGGCACAATGTGACACAATGTGCCCTATCACATAGTCACATACGGGCATTTGAGGATACCTATAGCTTAGTATTGTATTATTTGAGGATACCTATCTAGGGTACCTTCTGGAGAATCCCTTTTTGTCATATGTGCTTATGTGAAAAAGCACAATGTGACACAATGTGACCTAGCACATAAGCACATGCTTTATTATGTGTCGATATGTGCTTATGTGAAAAGGCACAATGTGACACAATGTGCCCTATCACCAGGGCTCGCCTTGAGTAAAATGGTCGGGGCCTAAAAAAGTGCCCCACATATTGAGGTCAGGGTCTTTTCGGGGCTGATTTTCCATTTTGTCCATTATTGTTAGTGCTTTTTTGTGGAAAATGTCAGGGCTTGAAAAAAAGCCCCCAGCAAGTGCTCCTCGGGGCTGATCTCGGGGCCTGGGCTGATCAGCCCCGACTCAAGGCAAGCCCTGCCTATCACATAGGCACATACGACCAAAATGGGATTCCATAGCCACAGGTGTTTTCCAAAAGGGATTCTTTAAAAGGGATTCCATAAAATGGAATTCCTATCCGACTCCGTAAAATGGGATTCCGTGTTTTATCATCGACACTCGATGTTATGGAAAGGGACTGATAACACCCAATTATTATTGCAAGAACCCTAACAGATACAATTCACAACTGACAACCAAGATCGAAGAGAACACAACACAAACTTTGATTTAATCTTAACGCCCAATATATACAATACAATTTTATCTTGAATGGACTGTAACCCCTAAATACTACATGCAGCAACCTAACTAAACAGACGAAACATGAACGAAGATCGAACTAGTTGGAAACAACTGAACAGAGACAACCAACCACTACAAAACAATAAAGGTACAGAACGAAGATCCAACACAACCAAGATCGAAGTGAACAGAACAAATTGAAAAAAATCGAACTGATCTGATCGAATATAAGCAAAGTCAAAATGAATTGACCATAAAAATGAACAAAGATCCAACACAGCCAAGATCGAAGTGAACAGAACAAAGTGAACGAAGATCGAACTGATCTTTGTGAATTGACCATAAAAAATGAACAAAGATCCAATACAGCCAAGATTGAAGTGAACAAAACAAAGTGAACGAAGATGTGAATTGACCATAAAAAATTAACAAAGATCCAACACAGCCAAGATCGAAGTGAACAGAACAAAGTGAACGAAGATCGAACTGATCTGATTGAACTACAACCCCTAAATATAACCCAATGTTAACCCTCTTGAACTGTTTGAAATGAACTACAACCCTAATGAAGGTATATATAATTAACCCTCTTGAACTGTTTGAATGAACTATAACCCCTAAATATATCCCAATGTTAACACCCTTGAACTCTTTGAACTTTTTGAATGAACTTTTTATATCTAATATAAATAAACACCCTTTGAACTGAACGACATTTAACTGAATAAATTTTAAACATAATGAACTACAACCCATTGAACTGAATTCTTCTAATAGGGAAGGGGAATACCCTCGAGTGTCGATGATAAAACACGGAATCCCATTTTACGGAGTCGGATAGGAAATCCATTTTATGGAATCCCTTTTAAAGAATTCCTTTTGGAAAACACCTGTGGCTATGGAATCCCATTTTGGTCGTATGTGCCTATGTGATAGGGCACATTGTGTCACATTGTGTCTTTTCACATAAGCACATATCGGCACATAAAGCATGTGCGTATGTGCTAGGTCACATTGTGTCACATTGTGCTTTTTCACATAAGCACATATGACAAAAAGGGATTCTCCAGAAGGTATCCTAGATAGGTATCCTCAAATAATACAATACTAAGCTATAGGTATTTTCAAATACCCGTATGTGACTATGTGATAGGGCACATTGTGTCACATTGTGCCTTTTCACATAAGCACATATCGGCACATAAAGCACGTGTCTTTGTGCTAGGACACACTGTGTCACATTGTGCTTTTTCACGTAAGCACATATGACAAAAAAGGATTCTCTAGTAGGTATCCTCGAATAAAACAATACCAGGACATAGGTATCCTCAAATACCCGTATGTGCCTATGTGCTAGGGCACATTGTGTCACATTGTGCCTTTTCACATAAGCACATATCGGCAAATAAAGCATGTGCCTTTGTGCTAGGGCACATTGTGTCACATTGTGCTTTTTCACATAAGCACATATGACAAAAAAAGGGTGCCGAAGGTCATATGTTTTTCAAAAAAGGGGTGCCGAAATTGGGGTGCTCGGGTATATTGCCATTGGATATAGATGTGATGAAAATCTGATACAACTCCGTTGTAATAAGGGGAGATAACTCTATACGATTAAGTACAGGTTTTGGGAAATCAAGCAATCTGATTGGTTAGTTATATTTTATATAAATGATCTAGATAAATGAAACAACAAGAGTACACGGAATAGGATCAGAACTAACAAGAATAGACTAGAATAGCTAAATATAGTAATAATAAGCAAAGCTGTTCCAAATAATAGGCTCTTCTACGCTACTGGTGTATACTCTAGAGCAAAGGAACATGGCCAGATAGGAGAAGACTATTGCATATATAGATAGAAGCAGAGAATTTTGGGTAATGACCAAAGGAACGTGTCTTCTAATGGGAAAAACGTCATGGGATAGGGATCCAAAAAGGGATTCTGGGAAAATCCGAACCAGAAAAATACTCTTCTACAAAGGAACACACCCCCGGTACCCCTTTAGTACTATAGCACTACGTGCTACATCAACAAAATGGGAAATCCGTATCAAATAAAGTCAATTTCGGTGATTTTGGGTGGATTTTGGTGATTTGGAAGGATTGTCGGGTTGTTTGCGGTAATCAGATTTACTCTTCTACAAAGGAACACACCCCGAACATAACATGTCTTGTTAGAAGCCATTGGTAACATAGCAATCACGTGCTACCATAGAAACCAAGATGGCGGCCTCCAGTATACAAAATGGACGACGGAAACACGTATCACCCTAACAACACGCGCTGCGCATGCGCACTCACATCACGTATGACTATGGAGATGACGTCACAAGATGGCCGCTCACGCGGGTTACCATGGCAACACAACATGGCGCTACTGGGTCACGTGGCATGACGTCACTTCCGGGGTCCCCCACCGGGGTCCCCCAACTTACCCCTGAAACGTGCGAGCACTACTACTTTCGTGCGAACGAAATAGTAATCCGTGCGAACGAAATAATATTCCGTTCGAACGAAATACTAATCCGTGCGAACGAAATAGTATTCCGTTCGAACAGAATAGGAATATTAATCCGTGCGAACAATATATTATTTCGTTCGAACGATTTAATAATTCGCTCGAACGGATTACTGATTGAGAAGTGACTAGTATGGTATACCCTTTATAGACAATTGGGGATCATTTTGGGGCAGAAAGGACCTATATGGAAGGGATGGTCTCCATCTTAGCCCAAGGGGTACAGAGGTTTTAGGAAGAAATATGTTGCAGGTGGTGGAGTCTTTTTTGGTATAGGTAGGGGAGGGGGAACGAGTGAAGGGGGGAATGAACACAGGAAATGCGTTACGAACCATAGTTGTAAAAAAATGGGACAAGGGGGATAAGGAAAAAAGACCAAAAATCCAAATCAGTAGGAATAGCTTCCCAAGGAAAGCACAGGTACTCAAAATAGGATATACAAACATACAGGGACTAGATAATAATGGGACCAGTAGGCGGAAGCCAATAAACCTTGATACCCTGAAAGTGGGTTATAGCAACAGCCAGGGTCTCCACCGGAAAGTAAGTGAAATTTCTACATTGATCGAGGCAGAGGAACTGACGTCATGGGCTTATGCGAAACGTGGGTAAGACACGAGGAACGGGTAGACCAAGTGAGGGGGTGCGTGTGGATAGGTGTATGGCGAACGGAAGGCCAGAAAAAAGGGGGAGGGGTAGGCATGTACATTAAAGAGGATTTAAAACCGTCGCTGATCACAGACCTGGAAGACGTCAGCACCCCGGCTGAGGTATCGAAAGAAATTGGATGGGTAAGGATCAAGCTGAGAAACAAAAGTATTGCCCTTGGGATTGTGTAGTGTGCGCTGGAGGGAAGCAAACCCGAGTGGAATGATTCGATATACTCAACACTAAGGTCCAATATCACCGAACTACAAAACAAGGGGCTCGGTATAATTCTGATGGGTGACTTTAATGGCCACATAGGTAATAATGAAGAAGGCATAGAGGGTGGGGACAAGAAAGTCAACAGGAATGGAAGGAAGCTGTTGCACTTCACAAACGAGCTCGGTCTGAAGATTCTGAACAGGGACGCGAGGTGTAATGGAAAATGGACCTGGGAGAGGAACGACAGAAAATCAATAATCGACTACATTCTCACGGATATTAATTTATGGAGGGATGTGATAGGGGTAGAAGTGGATGATGAGGGTAAAATGGAGGTGGATAGTGATCACAACTTGATTACAGTGACGATCAGGGCCAAAAATCTAGTAAAAAGCAAAAGAAGCTTTATGGAGATTTGGGAACCTCAAAAGGATGCTGACTGGGCGAAGTTCAATGAAAACCTGAAACCAAGGCCTGCAACCATACCCAAGAGGGGCAGTGTCCAGAAGATGGCCGACGCAATAGTTGTGAGTCAAGCGGAGGCAGGGAAGGAAAGTGTAGGAAAGATCAGGGTGCCAACACGGGAACATGGGTACAGAGTGAATGAAGAACTGAAACGGACCATAAAGGGAAAAAAAGCTAAATGTGCTGCATACAGGAGAAGTAGAAAACTTAAGGGGGCGGAAAGCAAGGAGGACACAGTAGCAAAGGAAGAATACCACCAAGCACGAAATAAAGTAAATAAGATTAAAGACGATAATCGGAGAGTACGAAATAGCAGTCTTATTAGGACGATAAGAACGACAGGGGGGTCGAGTTCGAACGTATTTTGGAAATGGGTGAATAAACGTAACAAAGGAAGTAACCCACAGAGTATTAAAGTAGATGGCAGAGTTACAGACAAGCAAGATCAAGTCGCATCAGAACTAGTCAAGCACTGGGAAAAGGTAAGCGATAAGCGATGGGTATGGGGAGCCCACCTGAGTGGCCGAATCAGGTCGAGGAAAACCTATCGAACTTCGTGTGCAGCGAAATTAAAACGAAGGAGGTGCGAAAGGTGATATCAAAATTAAGGGATGGAAAAGCGGCAGGAGTGGATGAAATTCCTAACGAGTTTATCAAAAAAAGGGCAGAGGAATTCGTGGAAAGCCTAACTGCCCTATTCAATCTAGTCATAGAAAATCAAGAGGTCCCGAAGGAGTGGAGAGAAAGCAAAGTGACATTTATTCACAAAAAGGGGGAAAAGACGTTTTGGATAACTATCGAGGGATCTCTGTCAGTAGCAACATTGGAAAGGTTTTCTATAAAGTCCTGTATGGGAGACTAGGGGAGGTGATTGAAGAGAAGGGTTTTTTGGGAGAAACTCAGAATGGCTTCAGGAAGGGAAGGAGAGTTACTGACCATCTTCTCACTTTATCCCAAATGATAGAATCCGCGAAAGCAAAAAAGAAAAAGATGTTTATAGACTTTTTGGATGTCAAAAAGGCATACGATAGAGTATGGAGGGAGGGTATGTGGCGCAAGCGGGAGGCTCTGGGCTTAGGAGGCGAGTTTGTTGGAATTATGAAAGCATTATATAAAGATGTACAGAGTGAGCTTAGCCTGGGAAGCATTACAACAAAACGTGTGCTCATGGAGACTAAAACAGGGGTGTATCCTTTCGCCAAAACGGTTTGCATTGTACATCAAAGGTTTAGGAGATGAACTCCTGTGTAGCGACGATGGGGTAGCAGTTGGGGACTTGAAGATCCCAGGGCTATTTTTTGCAGACGATATGGTTCTAGTGTCAGAAAGCGAAGAGGGGCTAACGAAAATGCTGGGAATTGTTGGGAAATATGGGAGTAAATGGAGACTCGAACTTCATGAATGCAAGAGCAAAGTTATACCTGTGGGCCGCAAAGTGGACCCCACTCGAAGGTGGAGAATGGGTGAGTTCTACATTCCGGAAGGTAGCAGCAAACTTCTCAGTGTAGGAGAGACAGGTGATTACGAGTATTTGGGGTAAATATAAACATTACAGGAAGAGGCATCTACCGAAATCACACAAATAAATTGATTCTGAAGGGGAAGCGAATCCTTAGCCAAATGAAACTTATAGGGAGAAACAGTTTCAATAAGGTTTTCGTGGGGAAAACCATTTGGGAAATGGTGGGGCTGCCAAGTATAACATACGGTACGGAAGTGGTACCCCTAAACCAGACGGCCGTAAAGAGCTTGGAAATCCTGCAGAACGATGCAGACCGATGGATAACGGGGTCGAGTAATACCGCAGCGCTAGAAGCAATCAGGGGTGAGCTTGGGTGGATGAGGATCAAGGACAGGATAGACCTGTTGAAACTCGGTTATCTTAATAATTTGGTAAATCTCCCTGTCAGCCGATGGTGTAAAGTAATGTTCCTGAGAATTTTCAACTCAAATATCAAAACGGGATGGATGGTCCAAGTGAGGGAGCCAGTTGAGAACTACTTATTGGAGATCTCGGACCTGGATGTTGGGGTAAACCAGGGTAAAAAAATCGTCAGAGAAAGGGTCATGGAGGATTGTAACCGTAATTGGCGAGAGGTGGTCAAATCAAAGAGGTCTTTGGGTGGCCTGCGTGATAAAGAGAAGCCATGTTTTGAAAAGTATCTTGATGGCACCTTTGGGGGGTCACTGTTGTTCAAGCTGAGGTCGCGATCCCTGGAGCTGAGGGAAAAAATTGGGAAAGACGGTGAAAGGGCGGCAGCAATATTCACCCAAAACAACCCAAAACGACCCAAAACTTACCCAAAACCACCCAAAACGGACTAAAACGAACCAAAACGGACACAAAACGAGGCAAAACCAAACCCAAAACGAATCCCACCTGACCCCAAACGACTTTGAAACGAGAAAACAGTTGAAAATAAAAAAGTGTGAATATAAAAAAAAACAAGCACAAAAAACTTCTGGTGCACTCTATCTTCATTGTGGCTGCCATGCCCGGTTAAAGCACTACTCCATATCGTAAAACACAACTCGAAAAAGGAGATAGAAATATAGAGATTGCAAGACATCACGTCGTGATTATTAATTTATAACTTAAATCTGTGGAACAAATCCAAACAATGTTGTTTAGATTACAATTTGATGAAAACAACTGGTACGAAACAGTCAATAATAATTGACAGAAAGTGTGAAATGATGGCTATTGTTCTTGCTTCAGATCAAGACAGCACTTACATCTATTATGTTAGCGGCATATGGTACATCAAAATGAGTAAAGGAATTTATTTTTTTATCCCCGCCGTCGACAGGCAGGGCTGACAGCTTGGGTCTACAACAACATGCCTCCAACTTTTATATGAAGGTCGTCTCCTGTCAAAGGCCATAGCTAACGACAATCGCGTGAGATGGGAAAAAGCAACAGAAAATCTAAATGGGCTGAGAGAACCTAAGAGGTTCTGGGATACATTTAAAACTCTTACTGGCCAAAAGAGCAAAATTGCCAATAATAATGCGCTGAAGACTAGAGACGGAACTATGGCCATGGGCGACAAGGCAAAGGCCAGCGCATTTGCCGAACTTCTAAAGAAGGCGCATCGTCCACAAGAAGGGAACAGATATGACAACGATTTTAAGGTAAAAGTAAATAAATTTGTCCAAGATAACAACTCAGTTTTCAATGAACCGAACTTCGACCAAAGGCATGAAGAAGGGGACGGCCATGAATTGACCGAACCAATAAGCGTAGAAGAGGTCATGGGTATAATCAGAAAATGCAAGGCATCTTTGTCCCCAGGAGAAGACGAAGTCTCTTACAAAATAATGAAACAGTGCCCCAACATCTTCTACAGCAGACTTACTAAACTCCTAAACTGCTATCTCTCCTGTGGGTACTTCCCAAAATGTTGGAAAGTGGCCACAGGAGCCATGATACCTAAACCCGACAAAGACCTTACCAACCCTTCTAACTACCGCCCAATCAGCTTGCTTAGCTGTGTTGTCCCGAATCAATCAACTTTTTCAACAAATGGCAAAGAGCGTATAGGAGTCGGAAAGAGGGAATCGAACACGTATATAGACTGGTCGATTATATGAAAACAGCATTTAGTCAAAACGAAATCGGAACAGCGCTTTTCTTGGATGTAGAAAAAGCGTTCGACTCGGTATGACACAATGGCGTGAGATATAAACTAGAGAAAATGGGATTACCCACTAAAATTCTGAGGATCATATCATCATTTCTAACTGTCCGAAAAATCAAGGTGAGGGTTAATCGCGAGGTGTCAGAGGAAGTAATACTCGAAGCGGGAACACCACAAGGATCGGTTCTAAGTCCGCTTCTTTTCATAATATATGTGAATGATATAGAAAAAATAGGGGAAAACTGTGTTGAACTATCGCAGTTCTCAGACGACAAAGGCATTTGGATGACCAGCAAGTCCAGAAACATAATTAAAAATCGTCTACAGGATACCATTCGCGATCTTGAGAGCTGGTGCGCCCTGTGGCGCATCAAACTCAATGCCGCCAAAACTCAAAAAGTTACGTTCTTCAAAAAGCAAAGGAAAAAAACAGTCCCCAGTATCGCTCTCCAGTTATACGATCACAAACTAGAAGCAAACAAAGAGGCCAAATTTTTGGGATTTATCCTAGATAGCAACCTCAGTCTAAACAGTCACGTAAACTTCGTTACGGTTAGAGCTACTAAACGTATCAATTTTCTGAAGATGATCAGAGGTAGAAATTGGGGAGCAAACAAAGATGTGCTTCTTAAGCTCTACAAAACATTTATACGTCCGGTACTAGAATACGGTGCCATAATAACAAGTGACCTGAGCAAAACCGACATTCAGAAGCTACAGAGGGTTCAAAATTATGCCCTGCGAGTGGCACTGTGCAAACCGAAATGTACACCGATAAAGGAACTTCACGAGCTAGCAAAAATAGAAACTATTGATACGCGATTAAAAGACCTACAAAACAAAACCCTCAACAGACTCCAAGATAGTGAATTAATGGTTGAGCTGAACAAACACCGATCCCTTAACAGAAAAACAAAATAAGTTTCCGAAAAAAAAAAATAAAATAAAAAAAAAAATTAAAAAAAATAATAAAATAAAATAAAATAAAAATTATACAATATAACTAAATCGCGTGGAGTCAGTGAGTATTGCCTCGCTACTCATTGGGAACTTTAGGATAGAGTCTGTGAGGACTGCCTCGCAACTCTGCTGAAGCGCGATTGAAACGCGTTTAATAAGATCTATATAACAAAACCCTCCACATACTCCAGGATAGTGAATCAATGGTGAAGCTGAACGAACACCGAACCCTAAACAGAAAAACAAAATAATCCACAGTAAATTAAAATTACTCAATAGAATTAAACTGCGTGGAGTCAGTGAGGATTGCCTCGCTACTCACTGAGATCTTTAGGATTGAGTCTGTGAGGATTGCCTCGCAACTCTGCGTGTGGGGAGTGGGCTCCGAAGAAACATACCCCTTACCCCATCCATAGCAACAATCACACAGCAGGCACAATATACAATAGCGGATACCTATCTTTCTCTCTACCTATAACTTTTCTAACTGAACATTCTCAAATTTTCTTGCAACACTCTTATCAAGAAGATGCATGGAAATGGTAGACAAAGCGTAGGAGGAATTGGTGCAACCTACCTTTCTGCAACATATACAAGAAACCACCAAACGCTAGGCAAGGATTGAAACAAGCTTGTCTGGCTGGGGACGAGTGTACATTTGATATAAATAAACATTTGAATAAAGATTTAACAGCCCTTTTAAGGGCTTGAGGGTGTGTGTCAGTGAGAGTTTTTTTTTTGGGGGGGGGGGTGGGGTGAAGGAGGTCATTTGGAATTCCCGAAGGATAACCAGATACCTCAAAATCACATACGGCATCCAATCTCCCAGAAGGCTTGATGGATGACTCCCGGTTTTTCAAAACTAAACTGTTGGAGCTTTCTCCACTTCCTTTTTGGAACTGCTATGGTCATATACCGGGGCCGCTACCAAACCGGCGTTGCTGTTTGGTTTTCTCTTCTCTTCTTCCATTAAACTTGCCATTGCACAACATTACATTCTGGCTCGCCACCATGGTGGGACTCAAACCTCTACCATCGCCGAACTGGAACCGAATAGAGCTCGCTCTCCAATAGTTTTAAAGGCGTTGAGGGATTGAGTATTGACCATCTAACACTCCAACGTAAACTTCCGGGTATTCTAACCGCGTGCATAGCCCCCTCAGACTCCATTTTGGGCAATAGGAAAGCTAGGCCTGTGTGATCCAAGTGAAATAAAATAAGGTTAACCGGGTCGCAAGGGATTTGTAAATCCCGCATCGTCACTGCGCGCCTTCGGCGCGCAAAAACCTTTCATTCATTCATCATCGTGATAGTTGAATGAACTCAGTTCTTTCATAAATGAATATATAAACCCTGAGCCATGGCAGACGGTCACTCCGTCTTCATAAAAAAACTGACTGGAAAAAATTATCAGAAGGAGAAAAACTTCCGCGAACTGAACGCGTTATATCTACAAGAAATGTTTTACCTTCAACGTACCAAGTTGAAAGATTCATAACATACAAGAAAAACAAAACGGTGAGTTCATTATTACTTATCTTCTGTAAGGATGTCGAAGGGAGTGGAGCCCAGGCCCGAAACGAGACTTTACCTTTGTGGGGGTGGGGTCGAGAGAGTATGGCGAAGTTTGAAAATTTTCGACAAAATTTCGAAAATATTGGGAAAATAACCCCAAACCCTTCATTTTGGTCACAAACTCTAGTGAAAAGAGGCAAAAAACTTCTAAAATTTCAGTAAACAGAGGTATAAATTTCCGGCAGATTATCATGGGGGGGGGGGGGGGAGAGGTCGGCTCTTTCGGCCCTCTACTAGTTTGGGTCCTCTTGGGCAAAAGGTTCCCAAGGAAATAATGATCATTTCTTTGGTGAGGCTATTGAAATTTCCAACTCCATCCAGATCCCCCCCCCCCACCCCAATATATATAACCTATATTTATAAGGTCTGATGCGACAAATGCATTGAAAGGCTTACCAATTTTTGTTATATATTGTAAAATATTATTTATAATAATTTAAATTACAGATAACTCACTGGACCGGTGTTCTACATGCACGAATAAACTCTTAATTTCCTTATATATATAAAGAGAGCGCGGTGGCTCAGTAGGTAGAGGTGCAGGCTGCAAGCCGAGACGCCCTCGGTTCGAATCCCACCTGCGGCAACCGCGTTGTGTCCTTGGTCAAGACACTTCACCCCCATTGCCCATGTGGGGGCACGATGACGCCGTGTACTAAGGCGTACTGCACGTCAATGGTACGCATGTCTTCAACCAATCTAACCCTGCATGTGCTGCAGTGCGGAGTTACGATGTTGGGGAGCTGGCAGCTGCTCGTCGTTGCTCGGTGGTTCTCTCCGGGTACTCCGGCTTCCTCCACCCGTAAAACTGTCACGGTCACGATTAGCCATTGTGCATAAATATGTGACCTTGAACATCAATAAATAAATAATTATATATATAAAAGGAGATTAAAAGTTTGACAGAGAATTCATTGCAGCACATAATTTTGAAAAAGCTATACAAAAGCGACCGAAGTCCTCATCAAACCGATCTAGTATTGATTTTGATGGCGACATTTTTCGCCATTGCTTCGGCCATTTGGACTCCTTTTTGCTTTCAAGAAACGATTTTGATAAAATTCCATTGTCTGAAGGATGTATTACAGAATGAATAAAAGGGGGAAAGGTGTCCAACTGTCGTTTCCCGTGAGAGTTAGGTTTCGTCTGTATATGCAAAAGAAATGTATTCTGTTAAATAACGAAGTTACATCATTGTTTGCACCCCCCCCCCCCCCCCAACAAAAAATGATTTGGCTCCCAATTATAGAATCCTGGCTACGGCACTAGTCTATTATGGGCCTCATAGGGACTACACCATTCCCCCAAACAACTCCCCCATCAATTCAATATAGTCCAGTATTATTAGCTACAAACACTTGACTTGTGACTTTTTTTTTTATTTCCGAGCAAGTTCAGCACCCACCCACACACTCACATGATTCTAGGGAGCCAATTTTTAGGGTAGCCAAAGTTGTAAAGTTACACTGTGAAAATTGATTTTTTCGGGCGATGTTCATACTTTTTTTGTTGGGGGGGGGGGGGGGGCAACACAAAAATGAACTGCCCTAAAAAAAATCCTTTTTTCGGGCTATGAAATTGTTCTCAGATGCATTTTACTCTCCTATTGCAAACCAAGAATTCAAAAATTAAAATATGAAGAACGCTGCCTCAGCCCCTCCCACTCCCAGTCCTCACAATTCCCTTATTTAAGATTTGAGTGTGCTTTTGGTAGATAGTTGTTTGTAAATATTTACTTATTTGTTGTGTTTAAGTTTTTGAATTTTAATAATAAAAACATTTCACATCAAATTTTAGTCTTTGCTTTTCATTTTGCACATTTATAGTTCTGCAGATGACGCAACCGACAGCCAACTGTAAAGTTGTGAATTGCATTCAATTCCAAACATACAAGTATACCGAGATATGAATACGATGTGTAGGTAACGAATGGTCGCCAACTATTGGTAATCACATTTCGTTTTCATATTCCAATGTGCTTGTGCGTTCGAGACGACTGTAAATTAATTACTTCATCGATGGTACACAGCGAGGTGCGAAGCTTTTTAATTATTACCCGTGCAGTCAAGTGTGAAAAAATAGGGGCGACAACTCGAAATTTAATGTCTGACTCAGGCAATAGAAATAGTTCAGTATGCGAAACTCGTGAGAACTGAAAATTTTCATTTCTTGAAAAGTCTTTGTGTAACTGATTTTTTTTTGATTTTTTGCTTCGATAACATAGGTTATGACCCCTCATTCGAACGAGCGTGACGCGCTCGTTCGAATGAGGGTTCATAACCTATGTTTTGGAAGCAAAAAATGAAAATCTAAAAAAAACTGAATAGCGATTTTGGGTCCGTTTTGGGTCGTTTTGAGTCATTTTGGGTCCGTTTTGGGTCGTTTTGGGTCCGTTTTGGGTTGTTTTGGGTCATTTGTGTGGCCCGTGAAAGGGAGTGTATGATGTCTAACTTGGGCGTGGTGGAGACCCTGGAACATTTTCTTCTAGAATGCCTAAAGTACCAGTCTAAAAGAATGAGATTCACCGGGAGGTTAATGGGGAAGTGGGATGGGAGAATGAAGGACATGTGGTTAGGGGGGGGGGGGGGGGACTCAAAGGAGAGGGTTAATATGCTAATCGGTGAGATTGGGAAGAATGGGGCAAGGGACGTCATCAAGCAGATCGTCTCCGAGTGTTGAGAGGAGAGGAGAGGCGTGGGAATAGGGAGGCAGTTGGGAGTACAGGGGTAACCAAGGCCTTCTCGACCGAGAACCGCGACAAATCAGCGGCTGGCCATAGTGTTATTATTACTATGCAACTTTATTAAACTCTTCCGTGCGAACAGACAATTAATCCGTTCGCGCGAATTATTAAATCGTTCGAACGAAATAATATATTGTTCGCACGGATTAATTTTCCGTTCGAACGGAATACTATTTCCTTCGCACGGATTAGTATTTCGTTCGAACGGAATATTATTTCGTTCGCACGGATTACTATTTCGTTCGCACGGATTAGTATTTCGTTGGAACGGACTAAAAAATATTTCAATCATGTCACTTCTCCGCTTCCGTAGTTTAGCAACATCACGGAGAAAAATAATAATAGTACGTTCAGATATTCAAGTGGAACGGATTGGTTTACAATTCGCATTCGCAAAGGAAGTTACGACATAGTCGATCTGAATGAACTCATTCAGACCAGAATCACGATTGAGTGTCACAACGGAACTGCCATCAACAAAACTGCCAACATCAACACTCCGTAAATGATACGAAACGTGAGAGAGGGGTATCGAGTGGATTTCAGAGGAGACGAGACTTTTTGGAAAGATGGAGGGATTCAATCGAAACACGTATGAAGGACATGCGACATCAGAAAATGTGGTGGACATTCTCTCCATCAACAACATTTTGGTGAACATGGACGTGATCTCTGGAAGTTTTGTGAATGGTGGAACACAGCCCATGATCTACTCTTTCTTTCTGGACGTTTCTCCGGTCTGCAAGACCATGAAGCGACCCTGAAATCTAGTGTATCTGCCTGTGATAACTCATACGTTATGCAGTGTGACCACTGAATTAACAGATCAATATGGAGAGTTGTTAGATCTTCGCGGTGAAAGTGCGACGATGTGGTTTCATAAAAGAAAAATTGAAAAAACAAAATCTGTTATATATTTTATTAAAGGAAAAGAAACAAACAAAACATTACTTTTAAAACATATTTTTTTTGGCACAATAGGAAATTGAATAAAAAATTAACAAATTTCATTTTTTTTTTAATTCAAAAACTTTTATATATTTATAATGGACAGGGTCACCATTTTACTTCATTTCAGGCTTTCATCATTGGTTCCAAGTCCGACTGGACAAAAGCAGAGTGTATCTCCCGGGAAACATCCTGTATCGAACAGCTATGCACCTACAGACCTCAACAGAACTTGAAACAATTCTTAATTATACTTCCATGTGTTAACATTATAATCATATAATAAATATTTGATGATTATAAGTGTAATATATTTATTTATTAGTGTTTAAGGTCCCTTTCAGCATCTGTTGTAATGGGGGTTGTCTCTTGAAGTAGCACTAGATGATAAAAGTGACCTTATTCTCCAGTAAATAAATAATAAATAAATACTACAGTTATAAACATAAGTTGAAGACCACAGAAAAAACATGTTGCTTCACATCTCCACTCAAGCTGACTGAGAAGCGATACGAAAGTTTCAACCATTGCGATAAGGTAGTATTTGGTGTTTAGCGATGTTCATACCAGGGCTGGGCCGTCGTGGGAGGGGATGGGGTAGTAACACCGGGGCCCGTCGTTATTGGGAGTCCGACGATTTTCTTTAATTGTCTAACAGCAGGATTCTCTTAAGAAAAATGGAGACGATATTTTGAAAAAAATGGTAGCATAACCGCGCCAGCAACAGATACATCATCTACACCTCGCGGCCGTTGCAGCTGTCGACATCGCCATCACGGAAAGAAAAAAAAAAGTGTTGAAATGGTAAAAAAAACACATCGTACATAGACACTGTCTTTTGGCATGCACGAATCTTGGGGTTAAGGGTTAAAATATGAAAATAAAAAATTACTCGGCTCGGGAGTTCTCTGAGGGGGAGTTGGCCGAAAAGCATGCAACAGGGAGAGGGGTTAACGTATTGGATAAAAGGGAGTTAGGTCCGGTACTCTTCTATGGGGTACCTGTCATGCTTTATGGGGTTCTATGGGGTATCTATGGGCTATGGGATTCTATGGGGTAAATCGTCGAACCGTCTGTTGATGGATCTCTGACACTACTATTTCTTCTTTTATGTCTGGTTAGCCTATTTACACCTTTTCCGCCATTTAACCAACCGCGAAACCTGTTCACTTATAACTTCTGGCGATTATCTAAGTGTTTTAGGCAAAGTCGGGACCCATTGACAACGGCCGTGAATATGTAACTTTTATTTAGTCGCATCCCTGCACCAGTTACAGTGAATAATAAGCCTTCAGTGGTACTATCCTTTCAAGCTGATAGCCCCAGCAAATCCCCACACCGTTTTGCACCATCCAGAAAAAGACCAAATTCAAAAATTACCCCCTAGCGGGCGTCTTGATGCGTTTTAAGGGGACATACTTTTTTCTCTCGAGCTGCCGATGGGTGCGATTCGTTGGATGGCCTCAATACTTTGCTCTCCTATTTCAAATTCATCCTGTTATCATACTTTTATGCAGAACAGAGAAAGTACCTTGACACTGCTCTGCAATTTCAATATTCTAGTTCCTTTCAATTGTTGAAGGGTATGTTATCACCAGATTCTGCAAGTTAGGGGTTACGAGAATACTTTTCAACGTTTGTCTTACAATATTTTGTACCTTTTGATTTCTACGTTTACAATGGTTTTTTTCCATATTGGGTTGTATCACACACCCGTTCAGTAATAATTCGGAGCCTTTATCGTCATATTTCATTTCTTTTGTTGTCTAAGTGTATTTTTTCTTCTTTTGTCCATACCCTGAAGAAGGTTTTCGTCAGACTGAAAGCTGGGTTAAAATTGTTTTTTTTCTGTGCTGTGCAGATTAATTTAGACTAATTTCTTTCGCTTTGGGCTCTCGCATCTTTCAGATCCAGAACACCTGAAATTGATTTGTTGTATCAGAATACAGACCTTACATATACAGTACGTGGAGAGTGGATTGTAACTAAATCACCCGCGGAGTGGAGTTATCACCCAAGCTATAACTTTCAAATTCTGTACATATCGACAAAAAACACAAGCAATGTTTCAGCCAATGGACCTCCGGGCTTAACCCGGAGGTCCATTGGTTGAAACTTTGATGGTGTTGGTTGTGCTTTGCAACAAATTTGCAATTCTTACTCGGGTGGAATCTCCACTCTGCGGGTGATTTAGTGATAATACACTCTCCACGTACTGTATGTATTCGGATAAAACTAATCAGTTTCAAGTGTGCTGGATCTGATATATGCAAGAGCATGAAGCGAAAGAAATTCGTCTAAATAAAGCTCAAACAGCACATGGAAAAAAATAATTTTCATCTAGCTTTCGGTTTGATGAAGACCTTCTTCAGGATACAGACACAAGAAAAAATATACAGTTAAAACTAGAAGTCCTGTCATGAACTGTGCGCATATCTAGGCTTAATTGCGCGTACGAATTGCGCGCAATTGCAATATCGAATAGCATCCAAAGCACGGCGGGTTCTCCTGGTTACTCATAGCAAACACAGGCAATGTTTCTGCCAATGGTCCTCCAGGTTAGCCGGAGGTCCACTGGCTGAGACTTTTGCTTGTGCTCAGGCCATATGTACAGAATTTGGTAACCTTACTGTGGTCCTAACGTGTAGATTAACGCGCCGATCGACGTGCTATTTGTGCGCATTTCATGACAGGACTTCTAGTTTTAACAGTACACAAACGACCAAAGAATTGAAATGTGGTGATAAAAGTTCTTGTAAGCCAAATTATAGCTGAACAGGTGTGTAATACAACCCGAAAAGAAAAGAAACCGGGGAAAAAGTAGAAAGCAAAACGAACTGTGAGAGAACCAGGCAGGATGCCATAATCAAAGTTCTTCACAATGCCACAGCCCTTCAGTTAAGCCCGAAAACACACTTAGGGATTAACTTTTTCTGAGTAAGGGAGGAGATATTGAGGAGCTGTGGGCTATTGTTTGAGTAAATCTAAGGATAGGTGGTGAACTATCTCAGAACTAAATTGGTTCCAGTCCATAACAGCCTCGAATTTCTTACAGAATTTGACTGTTGGTTTAAGAGCTTGATTTACAGTACGTGGAGAGTGTGTTGTAACTAAATCACACGTGGAGTGAAGTTATCGCCCAAAGTATCCCTTTCAAATTCTGTACATATGGACAAAAAACATAAGCAATGCTTCAGCCAATGGACCTCTGGGTTTAAACCAGAGGTCCTTTGGCTGGAACCTTGCTTGTGTTTTTTATGCTTTGAAACAAACTTGCCGTTATTGCTTGGGTGGAATTTTCACTCTGCGGGTGATTTAGTGATTATACATGCTCCACGTGCTGTATACTTGAAGATCTGTGATATTAGATTCAAGATGGATTCAGTTTAACTTCTCCACCTGATTCGACTCAGTAGGCAATACTGTACAAATGGCACCATTTTAAGCTGAACACTCATAACATTGAAAGGGTATACTCTAGAAAGCAAAATGGCTTCATAGACAAATTCCCACCCATAAACCACATGATCAAAAATCTCACCTTTGAACAATCTAAATAGCACACTATTCATTTAGTGTAATTCTGCTGCCACTAGACAATAAAGAATATGACTATACTTTTTCCCCATGAAGCGGTTTGACTGTTCATTTTTAGTATAATGTTCTTTCAACTCACTTATGTATTATAAAAGACAAGATACCTGATAGGTTATGAATACGTCTAGTATGAATTGAGTTAAGAACCTTCAGAACAGGCCAAAATGTGTTCATAAACCATGATTCTACAGCTTAACACCCAGAATATTGGAACGGTACAGCACAGAAAGCAAGATCCCGGTATTCTGAAAGTCTGAAGTCGGTGTCAAACACATGTAATACTTACAATATGCACCGCGCGTGAGCAATTCCCATATCGTTAATAATGATGTCACAAAGTAGTCGTTAACTCCTGCTACCATAACAGGCCAACCGACATCGAACCTACACGGGATATGGCATAATTTCCGAGGCCCTGTGAATTGGGTCAGAACCTGCCCACTATACTACTCTTGAACTTTCTGCGAATGCACGAATTATTGCTTGGGAAGACACTCTACTTTGTGGGTGCTTTCTTATCCACTCACCGCGTGATGTAGTCGTGCTAATATATGTAGCGGTCGAGGTATAAAGGCCATTTACCAACCAGCCTGCTTGTTCCGGATCTCTTAGTTTTCTGGTATATCGGTTGGTTTGTGTGCTAGAGGTCAATGGTTCGAGCCCCGGCTCCCGCACTTATCTCTCCTCCTGTTACATTCGATACAAACTTTTCTTCTTGATAATGTAGAAGTGAACAAAACTTCTTTATGAATGAAAATATTTCAAAATAAGATTTAAAAAAAAATAGTGACATGTTTTAACCCTTTACCCAACGTAACGGCCAAAACCGGCCAGCGCTATTCTCAAAAATCGCCAATTAATTTTCAAAATATTTTCATTTTTTGTCTCAAAAACATAGGTTATGACCCCTTGTTGGAACGAGCTCGTCGAGCTCGTTCCAACGAGGGGTCATAACCTATGTTTTTGAGACAAAAAATGAAAAAAATTAGTTATTCAAGAATTTTTTTTGCAAGTGTCGTCTGCTTTTCATATTAGGTAAAGAGGGATAACATCCTCTAGGAAAACTAAATAATTAAACATCGACAAAATATTGTGAACAAATGGACATTTTTACAGAAAGATTATATGTGACAGGCAAGATGATATACAAATAAAATAAATAGAAATATACATAACTAATTAGTGATTTTTAAACAAAAGTTGCAAGGGAAAAATACCCCCTCTTCCACCTCGGGTGAAATTTTGTAAATACAACACACCATCTTACATTCTTTTCAACCCACTACCCACTTACTCTGAATCTTACATCTTCTGGACACTGGTCTGTCTATGAACTTATATGTTTGCCTGGGATGGATTTTGACTGCACACTGTTAGTTCATTGTTCTTTGAATTTAATTACGTTTCTACATAATATACTAAACAGCATTCAATGAATTTTAGTTATGTTCACATTCAAAAATACGAGGCACCTGAACTGTTTGGAATAATTATTATATGAATCGAGTTACCAACACACAGAACAAAAACCATATCCATGCATTTCCAAACTACAGATTAGCATCCATAACATTGCTGCTGTACACCAGAGAATCAAGATCACGGTGTCCATAAAATGGACGTCGCAAACATGAACAGTATCCATCACCATAATAATGACGTTCTGCCAATAGTGGTTTCTAAAAATGCCCATCGTTCTTTGTTTCTTGTGAAGATTTATTAATCCCTTGATTTACATGGATTTTCGACATAATAAATATGTTACGTGGCATGTAGCTGGCTGATATTATTAGTTATCCTTGTGTTTTCCAGGGTGTATGGGAATTTACACCGGTTTGGGAACTCATACACCCTGAGGGAAAGCCGAAGGGTGTATGAGTTCCCAAACCGGTGTAAATTCCCATACACCCTGGAAAACACAAGGATAACAGATTTATTTCCAAGAATTTTGGGGTACTTAATATATAACCCTTTACCCAACGCAGACGATATCAAAATTTATTATTTTAAATATCATTTTTGAAATTTTTTCAAAAAATGTCAACAAAACCATATCATGTGACCCCTCTTTGGAACGAGCTCATCGAGCTCGTTCCAAAGAGGGGTCACATGATATGGTTTGTTGACAATTTTCGAAAAATAATATTTTTTCAGCTGCTGAATTTGCATATTACGCGGGCGGATGCGTGCGATTCATTGGGTAAAGGGTTCACTTACATTGTGGGGCAAAAACTGACAGAAAATTTGTACTTTGTAAGTTTCTTAATACATAAAACCAAACAAATATGGATGTCACTGGAACTGGCTCAATGAGCCAGTTCCAATGACATCCATATCTGTACCACGGTGTAAAAAAAAAAACCACTGCGGATTGCAAGTTACACCGTACCTCTCAGCCAACCAAAATGCAATATTTTGTTTCATTTGGAAATAAGAATTCTCATCACCTTGTTTTGAAATTTATTAGTCAGCAACACGCCATATAACTTATAACGTGAAATTGAGTCAACAACGAGACATTACATCATTGTTGAAGCCTTGTTAACTAAGTCAGAACCTACCAATTCTATTTCTCTCAAGCTTTCTCACAAAAAAACTCGGCAGAAAATTACACTCTGCGCGAGTTTTCTTATCCTCTCTCCGGGTAATAATAATAGTAGGTATTATACTACTGACATTTAATCTTGATAAATATACAAATAAACAAAACAAAATAAGGATTGGAAACATTTCAAACTGAATGTAAGAAATCAGTGTCTTGTGACAACTTCCAACACCGGTAAAAAAATGGAGACAAATAATTTACAGACAAGATTACATGTAAACAAAATGAATAGAAATATACATTACAAATTAGTGATTTTGAATTATGAGTTGCGAGGGTAAAACAAACCTCCCCCTGGAGATAAGGTAGCGAATACTAAAATAAAATAAAATGGTACCCACAAATGGTTCCATCGCACCTGATCTAAAATCCCACTTTCGTGCATTCCATATAACTCACTACTCAGTAATAGTAATAGACTGAAAAATAACTGATTAATATTTCTTACTTTTATATTTACAGACTCTTGAGAGTGCGGAGGTTACAGAATTGGACTTCAAACCGAAAGGTCCATGGTTTGATCCCCGCCTGGGGTAACTGCGCTGTGTCCTTGGGCAAGACACTTAATCGTGATTCCCACGTGGGGACACAGTGCTGCTGTGTACTAAGGCATACTGCAGCCAAGACGATGGTTCACGTGTCTTTAAACAATGCTAACCCCGCTTGTGTGGAGTTAGTATGTTGGGGAGTCTGGCTGTTGCTTGTTGTTGCTCTGTTGTTCACAGCAGCTTTCTTAACACAAATGGAGAACACAGGCAATGTTTCTGCCAATGGTCCTCCAGGTTAGCCGGAGGTCCACTGGCTGAGACTTTTGCTTGTGCTCAGGCCATATGTACAGAATTTGGTAACCTTACTATGGTCCTAACGTGTAGATTAACGCGCCGATCGACGTGCTATTTGTGCGCATTTCATGACAGGACTTCTAGTTTTAACTGTACACAAACGACCAAAGAATTGAAATGTGGTGATAAAAGTTCTTGTAAGCCAAATTATAGCTGCACGGGTGTGTAATACAACCCGAAAAGAAAAGAAACCGGGGTAAAAGTAGAAAGCAAAATGAACTGTGAGAGAACCAGGCAGGATGCCATAATCAAAGTTCTTCACAATGCCACAACCCTTCAGTTTTTAAGCCCGAAAACACACTTAGGGATTAACTTTTTCTGAGTAAGGGAGGAGATATTGAGGAGCTGTGGGCTATTGTTTGAGTAAATCTAAGGATAGGTGGTGAACTATCTCAGAACTAAATTGGTTCCAGTCCATAACAGCCTCGAATTTCTTACAGAATTTGACTGTTGGTTTAAGAGTTTGATTTAAAGTACGTGGAGAGTGTGTTGTAACTAAATCACCCATGGAGTGAAGTTATCGCCCAAAGTATCCCTTTCAAATTCTGTACATATGGACAAAAAACATAATCAATGCTTCAGCCAATGGACCTCTGGGTTTAAACCAGAGGTCCTTTGGCTGGAACCTTGCTTGTGGTTTTTATGCTTTGAAACAAACTTGCCGTTATTGCTTGGGTGGAATTTTCACTCTGCGGGTGATTTAGTGATTATACATGCTCCACGTGCTGTATACTTGAAGATCTGTGATATTAGATTCAAGATGGATTCAGTTTAACTTCTCCACCTGATTCGACTCAGTAGGCAATACTGTCCAAATGGCACCATTTTAAGCTGAACACTCATAACATTGAAAGGGTATACTTTAGAAAGCAAAATGGCTTCATAGACAAATTCCCACCCATAAACCACATGATCAAAAATCTCACCTTTGAACAATCTAAATAGCACACTATTCATTTAGTGTAATTCTGCTGCCATTAGACAATAAAGAATATGACTATACTTTTTCCCCATGAAGCGGTTTGACTGTTCATTTTTAGTATAATGTTCTTTCAACTCACTTATGTATTATAAAAGACAAGATACCTGATAGGTTATGAATACGTCTAGTATGAATTGAGTTAAGAACCTTCAGAACAGGCCAAAATGTGTTCATAAACCACGATTCTACAGCTTAACACCCAGAATATTGGAACGGTACAGCACAGAAAGCAAGATCCCGGTATTCTGAAAGTCTGAAGTCGGTGTCAAACACATGTAATACTTACAATATGCACCGCGCGTGAGCAATTCCCATATCTTTAATAATGATGTCACAAAGTAGTCGTTAACTCCTGGTACCATAACAAGCCAAGCGACATCGAACCTACACGGGATATGGCATAATTTCCGAGGCCCTGTGAATTGGGTCAGAACCTGCCCACTATACTACTCTTGAACTTTCTGCGAAAGCACGAATTATTGCTTGGGAAGACATTCTACTTTGTGGGTGCTTTCTTATCCACTCACCGCGTGATGTAGTCGTGCTAATATATGTAGCGGTCGAGGTATAAAGGCCATTTACCAACCAGCCTGCTTGTTCCGGATCTCTTAGTTTTGTGGTATATCGGTTGGTTTGTTTGCTAGAGGTCAACGGATCGAGCCCCGGCTCCCGCACTTATCTCTCTTCCTGTTACATTTGATACAAACTTTTCCTCTTGATAATGTAGAAGTGAACAAAACTTCTTTATGAATGAAAATATTTCAAAATAAGATTTAAAAAAAAATAGTGACATGTTTTAACCCTTTACCCAACGTAACGGCCAAAACCGGCCAGCGCTATTCTCAAAAATCGCCAATTAATTTTCAAAATATTTTCATTTTTTGTCTCAAAAACATAGGTTATGACCCCTTGTTGGAACGAGCTCGTCGAGCTCGTTCCAACGAGGGGTCATAACCTATGTTTTTGAGACAAAAAATGAAAAAAATTAGTTATTCAAGAATTTTTTTTGCAAGTGTCGTCTGCTTTTCATATTAGGTAAAGAGGGATAACATCCTCTAGGAAAACTAAATAATTAAACATCGACAAAATATTGTGAACAAATGGACATTTTTACAGAAAGATTATATGTGACAGGCAAGATGATATACAAATAAAATAAATAGAAATATACATAACTAATTAGTGATTTTTAAACAAAAGTTGCAAGGGAAAAATACCCCCTCTTCCACCTCGGGTGAAATTTTGTAAATACAACACACCATCTTACATTCTTTTCAACCCACTACCCACTTACTCTGAATCTGATATCTTCTGGACACTGGTCTGTCTATGAACCTATATGTTTGCCTGGGATGGATTTTGACTGCACACTGTTAGTTCATTGTTCTTTGAACTTAATTAAGTTTCTACATAATATACTAAACAGCATTCAATGAATTTTACGAGGCACCTGAACTGTTTGGAATAATTATTATATGAATCGAGTTACCAACACACAGAACAGTCAAAACCATATCCATGCATTTCCAAACTACAGATTAGCATCCATAACATTGCTGCTGTACACCACGGTGTCCATAAAATGGACGTCGCAAACATGAACAGTATCCATCACCATAATAATGACGTTCTGCCAATAGTGGTTTCTAAAAATACATGCCCGGTCCTTCTTTGTTTCTTGTGAAAATTTATTAATCCCTTGATTTACATGGATTTTCGACATAATTAATATGTTACGTGGCATGTAGCTGGCTGATATTATTAGTTATCCTTGTGTTTTCCAGGGTGTATGGGAATTTACACCGGTTTGGGAACTCATACACCCTGAGGCAAAGCCGAAGGGTGTATGAGTTCCCAAACCGGTGTAAATTCCAATACACCCTGGAAAACACAAGGATAACAGATTTATTTCCAAGAATTTTGGGGTACTTAATACTATAACCCTTTACCCAACGCAGACGATATCAAAATTTATTATTTTAAATATCATTTTTAAATTTTTTTCAAAAAATTTCAACAAAACCATATCATGTGACCCCTCTTTGGAACGAGCTCATCGAGCTCGTTCCAAAGAGGGGGTCACATGATATGGTTTGTTGACAATTTTCGAAAAATAATATTTTTTCAGCTGCTGAATTTGCATATTACGCGGGCGGATGCGTGCGATTCATTGGGTAAAGGGTTCACTTACATTGTGGGGCAAAAACTGACAGAAAATTTGTACTTTGTAAGTTTCTTAATACATAAAACCAGACAAATATGGATGTCATTGGAACTGGCTCAATGAGCCAGTTCCAATGACATCCATATCTGTACCACTGTGTAAAAAAAAAAACCACTGCGGATTGCAAGTTACACCGTACCTCTCAGCCAACCAAAATGCAATATTTTGTTTCATTTGGAAATAAGAATTCTCATCACTTTGTTTTGAAATTTATTAGTCAGCAACACGCCATATAACTTATAACGTGAAACTGAGTCAACAACGAGACATTACATCATTGTTGAAGCCTTGTTAACTAAGTCAGAACCTACCAATTCTATTTCTCTCAAGCTTTCTCACAAAAACTCGGCAGAAAATTACACTCTGCGCGAGTTTTCTTATCCTCTCTCCGGGTAATAATAATAGTAGGTATTATACTACTGACATTTAATCTTGATAAATATACAAATAAACAAAACAAAATAAGGATTGAAAACATTTCAAACTGAATGTAAGAAATCAGTGTCTTGTGACAACTTCCAACACCGGTAAAAAAAATGGAGACAAATAATTTACAGACAACTTCATTATATGTAAACAAAATGAATAGAAATATACATTACAAATTAGTGATTTTGAATTATGAGTTGCGAGGGTAAAACAAACCTCCCTCTGGAGATAAGGTAGCGAATACTAAAATAAAATAAATGGTACCCACAAATGGTTCCATCGCACCTGATCTAAAATCCCACTTTCGTGCATTCCATATAACTCACTATTCAGTAATAGTAATAGACTGAAAAATAACTGATTAATATTTCTTACTTTTATATTTACAGACTCTTGAGAGTGCGGTGGTTACAGAATTGGACTTCAACCCGAAAGGTCCATGGTTTGATCCCCGCCTGGGGTAACTGCGCTGTGTCCTTGGGCAAGACACTTAATTGTGATTCTCACGTGGGGACACAGTGCTGCTGTGTACTAAGGCATACTGCAGCCAAGACAATGGTTCACGTGTTTCAAACAATGCTAACCTCGCTTGTGTGGAGTTAGTATGTTGGGGAGTCTGGTAGTTGCTTGTTGTTGCTCTGTTGTTCAGAGCAGCTTTCTTAACACAAATGGAGAAAGGAGCAGATAGAACAGGCAAAACTGTGTCCGTAAAGCACCACACTACACAGCACCCATAATATTGGTATGTATTCATGTACCATAAAAAGCAAGGTGGTGGCATCCATAAACAAGAGGCCCCAGAGGGCCTGAGGGTGCTCACCTGACATGGTAGCCTACATATCAACTCAGGAAATTGATTTGAGCAAGTTGCATCTGCCCCTGCTAAGAAAAGCTTATACCAAATATCAAAAGATTCTGGCTGGTGGATCTGAAAAAAAAAATTTTTAAAGAATATTCCTCATATTGAAATTTATAATTCGGGCTCCGACAAGGAACCCAAATATGAACCCAGAGACTTGGCTTGAATCTCACCTCCCTAAGGATGCTGCATACCAAATATCAAAAGATTCTGATTGGTGGATCAGAAGAATCCATCCCACGGAGAGCCCAAATATGAACCCAGAGATTTGATTTCAACACACGTGTGACAAAATCTTCCAAAGATGTTATATGTGAAATACGAAAACCTTTGGAGCAGTGGTATGGGAGAAGAAGATTGTTTAATATTTTACCCATTACTCACAGTGTTACAGAATGATGATTCAGTATTTTTTTCAAACTCGTGGAAAGGTACACTATGATAAAACTCATGGCAATTTTTTGGGACCATTCATTTCTGCTGTTCCTAAGGAAACTTCACATAAAATAAAAATTCTCAGTGCCGTGTAGCTTTGTAGATATGTGCCTTTTAATTTTTTTCTATTTTTAGCTCCTGCGGTTCCCATTGGGCGACGGGAAAAATTCTTTTGGCATAAATTAAGTACTTATGACCCAATAAGCCCTCAATCATATCAAATCTGGTTCAAAGCAGCCTCTCGGTTTGGAAAATACAAATTTTGGGCGGGGCAAAAATTCTTGCCCCTCCCATAATGACGGCAAATATACCCCTACCAACTTCTCTTGAACAAATCGGAGTCTACACCTCAAAAGGAAGCTGCACACCAAATGTCAAGTCTCTGGTGCTGCTGGTTCATGAGAAGAAGATTCTTCAAGATTTATGCACACTTTTGGGGCGTGGCCCTACTGAGGGATGGGACAACTTCATTAGAACAAAATCAAAATGCGATGGCATAACAAACAAGCATCTCAAATTTCACTTAAATCGGTTCAGAGATTTTGTAGGAGAAGATGCAAACACCGTGTTCATGGACGACGGACAGTGGGTGATCACAATAGCTCAACCTGACTTTCAGTCAGGTGAGCTAAAAACTGACGCCATACAGATGAAAGTGTCAATGACACAGTAGCTCAACTTGACAAACTTGAACTTGGCAAGTTATAAATGAAATGCCAAAATTGAAGATCATTGGTACCAATGTTATTTGATGAAATTTCAACATAAAAGCATTGTGGTGCACAACGTCAGACTAATCTATACATTTGTAAATGTAAACTGTAAGAATGGCTAAAGGTTGAATTTTGATACACAGATGCAGTATGTTCAGAGGTTATTGTAAATGGCCATTTTTTCACAGAAACAAATGCTAATCAATAGCTCTAATCTAAAGATCTTACCCAATGCGCCCACCGAGTTCAAAAACAATCCTATGATAAATGTGGCCTGTAGGCCATGTCAAAGAATGTTGATGCACAAATGCAATAAATTCAAAGATTGTTGCTTACAGCAACAGTTTTTGATGAAAATGAAAAGAAAATCAATAGCTCCTATTTTTGTCACCCTGCATAAGCATACAAAGTTTCAAAACAACCTGATAATGAATGTGCCCTCTGAGGCATGCCAAAGGAAGATGTTAATGCACAAATGCACTAAGTAGAAGGCTGATGATAACGACAATAATTTTTTATGGAAATGAAAAAAAGCAAGGTCTGACTAAACTAAGTTCTAAGAACGTTGGCCGCGGCAACAGTTTTTGACGGAAATGGCCGAAAATTGATAGCTCCCATCCAGAGGTGTCCCAAAACAGGCATGCAAGGTTTCAAAACAATCCGATCATAAATTATGTGCCATGTAGGGTGTGCCAAAGGGAATATTGAGGTCTGACTAAACTAAATTCTAAGAACGTTGGTCGCGGCAACATTTTTTGACGGAAATGGAAGAAAATTGATAGCTCCCATCTAAAGGTCACCCCAAACAAGCATGCTATGTTTCAAAGCAATCCAATCATAAATGTGTCCTGTAGGGTGTGCCAAAGGGAAATATTGAGATCTGACTAAACTAAGTTGTAAGAACATTGGCCGTGGCAACATTTTTTGACAGAAATTGAAGAAAATTGATAGCTCCCATCTCGAGGTCACCCCAAACAAGCATACCAAGTTTCAAAGCGATCTGATCATAAATGCGACCTGTGAGGTGTGCCAAAGGAAATTGTGGACGTACGTATTAACGTACTAACTGACGTACGTACGTACGTACGCCGACGGACGAGAAGTGATGGCAATAGCTTAGCTTGACTTTGTCAAGTTGAGCTAATAATTCCCATCGATAAATCGACAAATGTAAAAATGAACAAACACTATTTTATGATTGAGAAAATTTAAAACAAAAATTAAGAAATCAATGACTTGTGATAACCCCTTTGGGAAAAACTAAAGATTTAAATTGCGGAATCTGGAAAACTATTGTGAATAAAAACATGACAGGCAAGATAATACGCAAACAAAAACATACAAACAAAAATAATTGAAACATATATTACAAATTATGCTGACTTGACAAAGGGGGCCAAAGTAACCAAATACCATAATTGTAGAGTATTTGTGTTTGATGGGATCGGAGTAACAACAGCATCGACGGATGACTTGGTAAACTGAACTCCTTGACGGCCAGCCATTCAATTCAGATTCGTTAACCCTTTACCCAACGCAGACGATATCACAATTTATCATTTTAAATATTATTTTTTGAAATTTTTCAAAAAAATTCAACAAAACTATATCATGTGACCCCTCGCTGGAACGAGCTCGTTCCAATGAGGGGTCACATAATATGGTTTTGTTGAAATTTTTTAAAAAAATAATATTTTTTCAACTGCTGAATTTGGATATTACGCGGATGGATACGGCCGCTTCGTTGGGTAAAGGGTTAAGAGAACAGAGAGAACAGCCCAGTATTGAAATCAGCAATTCCAACGAACGAGGCCACCATCGCGAGCAGCAAATGATAGAAATACTATATGGCAGTTGATCACATTTTGATGTAGCAAGGAAGCCTTACCAGTTGTGGATTGAGCCAACAACACTATAAACGAACTTGAAAATTGTTGTGGTGTGTCCCCCACCCCCTCCATAATTAAGCCCCAGCCTTTAGCTAATGCAATGGCCAAAACTGACGAGCATTATTCACAAAAATTGACAAGCAAATTATACTACTTTCTAATCTCGTTGTAATCAGGAGTCATAATCTATATTTTTGATGCAAACAATCTTGTATTTATTTATTTATTTATTTATTGATGTTTAAGGTCACATATTTATGCACAATGGCTAATCATGACCGTGACAGTTTTACGGGTGGAGGAAGCCGGAGTATCCGGAGAGAACCACCGAGCAACGATGAGCAGCTGCCAGCTCCCCAACATCGTAACTCTGCACTGCAGCACAGGCAGGGTTAGATTGGTTGAAGACATGCGCACCATCGACGTGCAGTACGCCTTAGTAGACGGCGTCATCGTGCCCCCACATGGGCAATGGGGGTGAAGTGTCTTGCCCAAGGACACAACGCTGTTGCCTCAGGTGGGATTCGAACCGAGGACCTCTCGGCTTGCAGCCTGCACTTCTACCTACTGAGCCACCGAGCCCCCAAACAATCTTGTAAGACATTAGTTATTAACCCTTGAACACGGAAAGGAAGCTTTTCCAGTCCACGATCGTGGCACGACATGAACTTAATTCATAAAGTAGAAAAGGTGAATTTGTGTGGTAGACCAATCAAGATTTTCAACATACAGCCCCTAGGCTGCACGTTGACAATATCGGTTGATCTTCCCCCATGTAATGAATATATACTCTCCCAGTTGTAAGGGTTAAACAGGTTAAGGAAATATGTTTTCCAAATGTCACCTAATAGTGAGGTAAATAGATAAGATGAAATAAATGTCTTTCATAAGAAGGAAAAAAAATACAGAGACAAATAATTAAATATTACTTCCGAAACCAGCTCACTCACAGTGGATGTCTTGACGTGGGCTTTCAGCTTCACGTATTTACTATACCAGTTGTGAATAGAGGCATTGCGCTGCTGACTGATTTTGGGAGGTGGGTGAGGAGAGGTTAAACCTGATTTGCCCCCCTACACGGTAATGGTTGAAGCCCCGGCGGATAAAACATTCCAATTACATCATCAAAGGCATGGCTTGATGATGTAGCTAAAATATTATTCAAACGGAATTATCGGTGAAAGACACAAGACAACGTAATGGAAATGTATTTGTGGATGATAAAATACACATGGTGTATTTGCAATGTCTCATTTAACTCTTAGAAGCCGGGAGTCGAGTTTTCTTTCCTGTGGTGTAATACGGCAGGTAATCGGGCTGTGACGGTTCTGCTATCTTTGGGCTGGGGGAGAATTAAACACTGAGCAGGTGCTTCTAGTCAAGTGTCGTCTGCCTGAATAGGCAGACGACACTTGACTAGAAGCACCTGCTTCACTGTAAGTTTTTCGCGGTATGTCATGTTCAATAAATTCATTCTGATTCCCCGGCTTCTAAGAGTTAATTATCTCTTAACCTGCAGAGTATTTTCAAGATAATTTTTTTTTCAAATCTAGTCATGGCTGCTCTGAAGCAGCCATGACTGGATTTTATGAAAAAATCATCTAAAGGAATCATTGGTGAAAAAACTCCATTAATTTACAGGGGTAACATTTGATTAAATAGGTCCAGGTTATACTTAATTCAGTAGAAAGAGACAGCTGTCCAGGCAGGAAGATCCACCAGCAGCATACAAGGCGATAAATAGGTCCAGATTATACTTAATTCAGTGGAAAGAGACAGCTGTCCAGGCAGGAATATCCACCAGCAGCATACAAGAAGATAAATAGGTCCAGATTATACTTAATTCAGTGGAAAGAGACAGCTGTCCCGGCAGGAATATCCACCAGCAGCATACAAGGAAATAAATAGGTCTAGATTATACTTAATTCAGTGGAAAGAGACAGCTGTCCAGGCAGGAATATCCAACAGCAGCATACAAGGAGATAAATTGTACAGTACCGGTACTCTACATGGGTCATACTGGACTATTGTATAACCTCTAGTGTGTCTGACAAAAGACCAAGTATGAAATCTCGCCCCTGTAAGAAAGTGCATGATTACTACCAGGAGTATCTAAGCCTCCAATGAGAGCGTGGTGGTTCAGTAGGTTGAGGTGCAGACTACAAGCCAAGAGGCCCTCGGTTCAAATCCCAGCTGCAGCAACCGCATGTGGGTGCATGGTGGCGTTGTGTACAAAGGTGTACTGCACATCGATGGTGCTCGTCTTCAACCAATGCTTACACTGCTTGAGTGGAGCTAGTGTGTTGAGGAACTGACAGTTGCTTGCCGTTGCTCAGTGGTTCTCTCCAGGTAGTCCAGCTTCCTCCACCCCTAAAACCGGCGTGGTCATGATTAGCGATTGTGTAGAAATATGTAACCTTAAACACCAATAAATAATAAATAATATCAAAGCCTCCAATCCAGGCGAAAATGTTCCGACTCGGATAATTTTTGTGGAATGTTATCACTCACCTAGACCCACCTTCTCACTCCAACGCCCCTTAACGACACCGCTAGCTTTTGGAGATATTTACATAATGGGTTTGCATTCATGATTGTTTGATAAACATTTTATTTGAAAAGGAAGCGCTCAAATTCGTCCAGAAGCAGGTTTTCAGATCAAGTGAAAATCCCTGATCCAATTAGTATTGCTCTGACGATTTGATAAATGATAAATCTAATCTCAATAATAACTATTGAACTTCGTGTGCAGCGAAATTAAAACCGAGGAGGGGCGAAAGATGATCTCAAAATTAAGGAATGGAAAAGTGGGAGGGGTGGACGAAATTCCTAACGAGTTTCTCAAAAAGGGGGAGAGGAACTCTGTGAAAGCCTAACTGCCCTATTCAATTTAGCCATAGAAAAACAAAGAGGTCCCAAGAGTAGAGAGAAAGCAAAGTGACATTTATTCACAAAAATGGGGAAAAAGACGTTTTGGATAATTATCGAGGGATCTCTGTCAGTAGCAACATTGGAAAAGTTTTCTGTAAAGTCTTGTATGGGAGATTAGAGGAGGTGATTGTGGAGAAGGGTTTTGGGGAGAGATTCAGAATGGCTACAGGAAGGGAAGGAGAGTCACTGAATATCTTTTCACATTATCCCAAATGATAGAATCCGCAAAAGCAAAAAAGAAAAAGATGTTTACGGCCTTTTTGGATGTTAAAAAGGCATACAAGCGAGTATGGAGGGAGGGTATGTGGTGAAAGCTTGAGGCTCTGGGCTTGGGAGGAGAGTTTGTTGGAATTCTGAAAGCACTATATGAAGATGTACAGAGTGAACTTAGCCTGGGTAACATAACGCCTGGGTAACATAACAACAAAACGTGTGCCTATGGAGATAGGCCTAGAACAGGGGTGTATCTTTCGCCAATTCTTTTTGCTTTGTACATGAAAGGTTTAGGAGATGAACTCCTGCATAGCGATGAGGGGTTAGCAGTTGAGGATTTGAAGATCCCAGGGCTATTTTTTGCAGACGATATGGTGCTAGTGTCAGAAAGCGAATAGGGGCTAGCGAAAATGCTGGGAATTGTTGAGAAATATGGGAATAAATGGAGACTCGAACTAAATGAAAACAAAAGCAAAGTTATACCCGTGGGTATACCCGTGGGCCGTAACGTGGACTTTGCTCGAAGGTGGTGAGTAGGGGAGTTTTGTATTCTGGAAGGTAGCAGCAAACTTAGTAGTGTAGGAGAGGCAGGCGACTATGAGTATCTGGAGTTAAATATAAACATCACAGGAAGAGGCATCTACCGAAACCACACAAATAAATTGATTCTGAAGGGGAAGCGAATCCTTAACCAAATGAAACTTATAGGGAGAAACAGTTTCAATAAGGTTTTCGTGGGGAAAACCATTTGGGAAATGGTGGGCCTGTCACGTATAACATATGGTACGGAAATGGTACCCCTAAACCAAACGGCTGTAAAGAGCTTGGAAACCCTACAGAACAATGCATGCCGATAGACAACAGGGTCGAGTAATGCCGAAGCACTAGAAGCAATCAGGGGTGAGCTTGGGTGGATGAGGATCAAGGACAGGACAGACTTACTGAAACTTGGTTATCTTAATTATTTGGTAAATCTCCCCGACACCCGATGGTGTAAAGTAAATTTTCAGAGTATTTTCAACTCAAATATCAAGACAGGGTGGATGATCCAAGTGAGGGAGCCAATAGGGAACTACTCACTGGAGATCTCGGACCTAGATGTAGCAACCCAGGGTAAAACAATCGTCAGAGAAAGGGTCATGGAGGATAGTAAACTTAATTGGCGAGAGGGGGTCAAATCAAAGAGGTCTTTGGGTGGCCTGCGCGAGAAAAAGAAGCCTGGTTTTGAAGAGTAACTTGGTGGCACCTTTGGGGGTCACGGTTATTCAAGCTGAG
Organism: Pictodentalium vernedei; assembly: GCA_031216915.1. Lineage (NCBI taxonomy): Eukaryota > Metazoa > Mollusca > Scaphopoda > Dentaliida > Dentaliidae > Pictodentalium > Pictodentalium vernedei. The sequence goes on along the minus strand of CM062296.1, from coordinate 131,603,939 downwards.
GTTGCGGCCCCTGGAGCTGAGGGGAAAAATTGGGAAAAACAGTGAAAAGGAGTGCCAGATGTGTAATTTAGGCGTGGTGGAGACCCTGGAACACTGTCTTCCAGAATGACCAAAATACCAGTCTAAAAGAATAATGTTCACTGGGAGTCTAATGGGATGGGAGAATGAAGGACATGTGGCTAGTGAGTGACTCAAAGGAGAGGGTTAATATGCTAATCGGAGAGATTGGGAAGAATGGGGCAAGGGGTGTCATCAAACAGTTCGTCTCCGAGTGCTGGGAGGAGAGAAGAAGCGTGGGAATAGGGAGGCAATTGGGAGCACAGGGGTAACCAAGGCCTTCTTGCATGAGAATCGCGACAAATCAGCGGCTGGCTAAAGTGTTATTATTATTTTTTTAAACTAGAGTGATGTCACGCATGCAACCCGACTGACACAGCAATGGCAACGCTTAGACACAAAATAGTCTGAGCTATTTTTTGTTAACCGTTTACCTAACAAATCTGCCGTATCTACACTCATGATAAAAAGGGGGGAGGGAGTCATTTTTTGATTTTTTTTTTTGCATGTAATAACTCCCAATCCTTCAAAATATATTTTGGGAATAATTGCCTAAATGACACAGGGGGTGGGGGGGAGTTATAGTAGTCATTTTTTTTGGCATATAATAACTCCCAATCCTTCAAAATGCATCTTTGGAAAAATTGCCTAAATGACCATGGGGGAGGGGAGGTTGAACCCATATTCAAACTTGGGCTGTATTACTAGCTGGAAAATACACATATCAGCTTTGGTTGACATCAAATAATCCAAAAAAGGGTTAAATATTTCCTAAAACCGATAAAAGAAATCATTGATGTAAATGCAATCATTAAGTTGTATTGACTATGCAAGAATTAAAGTAAGAAAGTATTTGGCAAAGCCTAATTTCCAATACAAAGAAACTAAGTCTGAAAACATGTTTAAAAGGGATTGAAATCCTGCCAATATTAATGAAAATCACTGTAGAAAGCTTCAGTAGACAGTATAGACATTGTCCCAAATGAGAACAGTGACATTTCACTAAACTGTTGGAAGAACAAGACGCACTGTCACAGTGCCGAAGCTGCGATGATTCGTGCAATGCCAATGATGTTTTAAAACTCGTTGGTGACAAAAAAAACTCGTTGGTGACAAAAAGACTTGTTGGTGACAAGTCCACAAATGTGACATCCGAATGACATGCACTATTGAGAGGGTGTAGACATCATGAAGATACACTTGCATACCAAGTATGGTGTCATTCCATCAAGTATTTTAGGAGTTATGGTGTTTTTTAAACTCGTTGGTGACAGACAGACTGGCATTGCCACATATAGAGCTGATCGTCGCAGCTAATAAAAGGTGTAACTCTATAAATAAAAAACTTTAACCAAAAACTTTGACCTGGAAGTTCAAAGTTAAATTGACTGCAAAAAAGTGTTAAATATGTCTCAAAATAACATAAAACATAATGAGAATAATACAATCAATAGTAATTAATATTAATTAAAAAGAAAAAAAACTGTAACCTTCATTAAAGAACTTTAACCACAAACTTAACCGAAACTCTAAATGTTAACAGACAAACAGATGGATGGATGAATGGACAAACGAAAGTCATGACTATATCCCTGACTGCAAACAGTCGGGCTAAAAATGCATTTTGTACCGAAGAAAAAATATTGCTTAAATGGCCCTGGGTGGGGAGGAGGTGGGGAGGGGGGGAGTGTTAGGGGAGTCCATTTTTTTCCACATGTGGTCAGTCTAAATCATTCAGAATGCATTTTGAGCAAAAAATATGCCTACCTAACTGGCACCGGTCGGGGGGGGGGGGGGTGTAGGTGGGGTTTGTCTGGGTTTTTGACCGCAAACTTTAAGCAAAACTGTAAAAATGCATTTTTGACGAAAGAAAAAAACAACATGCATATTGGAGGAAAGAAAAAAAAATGCCTAATTGGCGGGGGCAGGGCAATAACTTCAACAATTTTCATTGGGTAATTGTAGTCATCAAACTTGATCTAGAGACATGTACTGAAAAGAATTGAAATCCGTTAACTTTTGTTTACGTTATGGCATAAAGAAAGTTCGGACAGATGGACGGTACAATGGACGGATGGACGGACTGACGGATGGACTGATAGATAGATGGATAGAGCGAGCTCTGTGCTATATTCCTCCCTTGTGGGAGGGGATAAAAAGCAACAAAGTATGTGGTAGAAGCCTAATTTGAAATTTAGAGAAACTAAGTTCGAAAAGCGTTGTGAAAAGGGTTAAGTTAATGCCAATATTATTTGAAACCACTGTATACAGCTTCAGTAGACCTTGCCCGAAACGAAAAAAAGAAATGCCGTTGTAACAGAGTGTATGGAAAATGAAAGGTAGAACCTTGAAAAGCATAACTTTTATCCGAAACTTTAAGCTGGGAATACTAAGTAAAATTGATTGGCAAAAAAGGGTTAAATATTTCCTAAAACCGATAACAGAATTCATTGATGTAAATGGAATTATTATCATTAAGTTGCATTGACCATGCAAGAATTACAGTAAGAAAGTATGTGGCAAAGTCTAATATATTTATTTATATTTATTTATTGATGTTTAAGGTCACATATTTATGCACAATGGCTAATCATGACCGTGACAGTTTTACGGGTGGAGGAAGCCGGATTACCCGGAGAGAACCACCGAGCAACGACGGGCAGCTGCCAGCTCCCCAACATCGTAACTCCGCACTGCAGCACAGGCAGGGATAGATTGGTTGAAGACATGCGTACCATCGACGTGCAGTACGCCTTAATACACGGTGTCATCGTGCCCCCACATGGGCAATGGGGTGAAGTGTCTTGCCCAAGGACACAACGCGGGCATACTGCTAGTAGATATTCGGTCCCAGGACACAGTATCTACTGTCACTGAAATATGTATCATTTAGGCACATTTAATCACCCACCTCCCAGTGTTAACTGAATTTATTATTTGATAAATGATATCTTGAGTTAAATTTTGATTCATTTTTCATCAAATCTAGTCATGGCTGCTTTACTGCATCTATGACAAGATATGTTGAAAATACTAATCGGTTAAGAGTTAACCCTTTACCCAACGCAGACGATATCAAAATTTATTATTTTAAATACCATTTTTTTAATTTTTTCAAAAAATTTCAACAAAACCATATCATGTGACCCCTCGTTGGAACGAGCTCGACGAGCTCGTTCCAACGAGGGGTCACATGATATGGTTTTGTTGAATTTTTTTGAAAAATAATATTTTTTCAAATGCTGAATTTGCATATGACGCGGGCGGATGCGGGCGATTCGTTGGGTAAAGGGTTAATGGCGATATTTATGAATAGCATTTGCAGAAACACTTGTTCAGTACGCTTATTTCTGTCTGGTGGAATGACAATATACGAGCGGTGAACATAACCATGCTTATTGTAATTTCATGGACATGTTCCTTATCTTTCTTAACACGTTCACTGCCGAAAGTGAATATTGTCACCTATTTTATGATGCTTATCTGTACATTCTGGTATCCGCAGATCAAACCTACCATTTGATTAATTGTTGGAAAGGGCTCTGTGAGCTCTTTCCAACAATTAGTCAGATGATAGAGTTTCAAGTATGTCATAATTTTTATTAAACTTCCTCGCATAAAGGCGTATACAGAGGGCCTCAGTATAGGGGTAAAGTGGGCGTGGCAGTGAAATGGTTAAATATTACTTACAATTTGCTGAGGATCACTCCTACTAATCCACATATTTGCTCATAAAAGGTAGATGTGAACATTTACACGATTGTTTGTTTGTTCGTTTGGGTTTTAAGAGCAATGAGCCATATCATGTAAGGACGACTCATAGAATGACAATGAGAGTATTCAGAAACAAACATTGAGTGGTGGCAAGTAACTACTGTACTCTCCAATTTACTAACCCGGTACAAGCGGAGTTAACCCTTCACTCAACGTAACGGCCAAAACCGGCCAGCGCTATTCTCAAAAATCGCCAATTAATTTTCAAAGTACTTTCATTTTTTGTCTCAAAAACATAGGTTATGACCCCTCGTTGGAACGAGCTCGTCGAGCTCGTTCCAACGAGGGTTCATAACCTATGTTTTTGAGACAAAAAATGAAAAAAATTAATTATTCAAGAATTTTTTTTGCAAGTGTCGTCTGCTTTTCATGTTAGGTAAAGGGTTAACAATGAATACAGACAAGTGTATCGTCTACGGTGGATGCACTGTACGTCTAGGGTCGACATGCTATGTGTCTACGGTCAACGTGCTGTTCGTCTACGGTAGATGTGCTGTTCGTCTACGGTAGATGTACAGTTAAAACTAGAAGTCCTGTCATGAAATGAGCACAAATAGCACGTTGATATGCGCGTTAATGTACGTGTTATGGCCCAAGTAAAGCTATCAATTTCTGTACATATAGCCTGTGCACAAGCAATGTTTCAGCCAATGGACCTCCGGGTAACCCAGAGGTCCATTGGCAGAAGCATTGCATGTGTTTGCTATGAGTAACCAGGAGAACCTGCCGTGCTTTGGATGCCATTCAATATGGCAATTGTGCGCAATTCCAACGCGCAATTAAGCCTAGATAAGCGCACTATTAGTGACAGGACTTCTAGTTTTAACTGTACTGTACGTCTAGTGTCCACGATGACTGTACAGCTATGTTACACTTTCCTTCAACCAATACTAATACTCCTGGTGCTGGGATGGTAAATTTCAGAGTCAGACAGGTATCCACCGTTGTTCGATGGCTATGTCCTAATACTCCAGCTCCCTCCCTCCGGTATGTTATGGCCCAGGTTTGTTAAAAGGGTTGTTAAACTAGAATACATAAGCAAACATGGAAATAGAAACATCTACCTTTTATGTGCGGATCTGTCGATGACAAGGAAGAAATCCATATAATCCATGACATATTTAGAAACCCATATTTAAATCCAAAGGACGTCCATGCACTCACACAGATGATTCTTCGATATTTGCTAGAGATCTACCCTTAGCATTTAATCTTGCAGGTGAAGTTCGCGTAGCCACATGTCTTCGGTGGGCGGGAACCCTATCAGCACACGGATTGCGACAAACAGACCGCCAAAACTCTCTGAACAACTCCAGTCTCATGATAAAAAGAACAAAAATAAAAAGTCCCTGGAATGCATTCAGGAATGTAAATATATAACTGAAAACTATTCTTCTGTCTTCTTTGGCTACGTATCCAAACACCCAAGACAGACCTGAAAGTTAAATATATAAAAGAGCTGACTTTCATCTGGTTACGATTTTCATCACATGATGTACAGTACATTCGTTGTGGACTAGACGTAATCCACACATGTGTAGTGATGTCCACACAGACGTTTACCAGCGATAAAAATCCTCATCAGAAAAAATTTAATTTACGAAGCACCTGGTGCTTCATTAAATAAATTGTTATGATTATTCCTATAATTTGTGTTTGGAATCTAATATGATTGCATCCGGGGAGATACTACCCACCAGTGGAAAGTGATCAGTCCACGGTGGCCGTACTGTAATCTTTTGTATTTTCGGAATTTACGGAACAGAGAATAGTCAAATGTAACATATTCATGTCTCAAATAAAATACCTTGGACTGAGCAGGAAGCCCACCCATTTTTTGCAATACTGGCATAAGAAATTTATTTATGGCAATGGATATTTAATATTTACAACATAAATTAGTGATTAATGACAAAAATCAAATGCCATGATATAACTGCTGTCACATCACCAGACATAGTGGATTCAGAAATGTTACCACGTAGACTTGCGCCATCGAAGGGGGGAAGGGGCTGTTTGTGTAGCGGCGTTTTTGTCACTGTGTTCCACCAACCCTGTTGTATAGAGGCCACTGGGCCCCAGTAATATAGGCAAGATTTGCATAAGTAGCATTAGGAGTTTCCCTTTTCATCTGAATCCATTAATAGAAGTATTTATTACTTTCCAAAGTGTGATACTGGGATTTCCGTGTTTGATTATAAACGATAACTTCACAAGTGAATTATGCAATCAACAATTGGGGTCATGTTTCCGTGCGCACAAACGTTGACACTTTGTCGTGGGTTTTGTATTGTTTTTTTTTTGTTTTTTTTTAACCCTTTACCTAACATGAACAGAAGACGACACTTGAAAAAAAAAATTCTTGAATAACTATTATTTTAATTTTTTGTCTCAAAAACATAGGTTATGACCCCTCATTGGAACGAGCTCGATGAGCTCGTTCCAATGAGGGGTCATAACCTATGTTTTAGAACCAAAAAATGAAAAAATAATGAAAATTAATTGGCGATTTTTTAGAATAGCACTTGCCGGTTTTGGCCGTTACGTAAAGTAAAGGGTTAAATAATATAATTATCGTTAATAATGAATAATAATAATAATAGTGAAGTAATAAACAGAGCAATCGCTTGGCTAGATTGGTTACATGAAATAATTCATTTGAGGCGAGAGACTATATTGTAAAACACTCGTGCGCATTCGCGCACTCGTGTTCGTACAACGACCCTCACCTCTCATGAATTATATCACGTAACCAGTCCAGTCAAGCGATTACTCTCTATTTCTATATACAACCTAACTACATCATTGTGGTTCAACATCCTAGCAAATGCATAATCTTTGTTCCAAAGTAATGGGTGGTTAATCTGTAATGGAACTTTATGGACTGCACTGGTTTTTGGTTTAGTTTAAACAGTATTTATTCCGAAAAAAAAAACAAACGATAACACAGATATGCTACAAACACTGATGTGGATTCGGCAGTAAGCTGTAAGCTTATACGAGGCCGTTTCCACCTACACGAGATTGCACAGATACATCGATGACAATAGCGGGTATGAGTATTACTTACAAACAGTACTTATCTGCATTATACAAGCTTTTGGTAAACGACAATGACTATGCTTGCACATCGTAGCCCGAGTGCCCCCGTCCCTCATGCACCATGTAAATACCATATCGAACTGCAAAAGCAATTGAGCAGTTACATCTGAGATCTTTTTAGATCGTGAGCTACTGTAATTTAATGCCCATTGAGTATAACGCTTGCTCCCCACTGGAGCAGGTTCAATGAGTCTACTCCAGTGAGGACATGACCCATATTTTCAGTCCGAAAATGAGAAAATGGAGCCTTCAAAATGGTGATTATTGTTATTGGGCCATCACGAGAGGCAGAGACGGGGGACCCCGAGACACGATGTGCGAAATTGCTCTGACTACAAGCAGAGCCAGCTCGATTACAAATTACATTAACTGACTGCCAGTAATCAAAGTCACCTAGGTAAGTTTTGCTCAGCTGTTTTACAAATGATAATGAATACAATCTTGAAAAAAGTATTGGAAGTATTGGAGAGTGCTGGGTGGATACATTCATTGCGTAGAATTATTTATTTGTGTCTAAGGTCTAATCTATTTAATAGGCTAATCGTGACATAAGATGGAAATACAACCAAGATAAATACAGTAAATAAAATAAATACAGTTTAGAGCCAATGAATCCACGTAAGTGCTCTCAGTCTTTACAAGTCAAATAAAGAAAAACATATGCTTGTGAAATCTCGTAATTTGGTTAAAATTAAATTAATTCAAAATGAACTGGTTCTGGGTATAATTTTTTAAAAAGATGAGTTTAAGGCCTGTTTTGAATGATTTGTAAGTTTCTGCTGACTGCAGGTGATCAGGCAGGGTGTTCCAAAGAAAAGGCACAGCAACTGAAAAGGCCCGATCACCTGCCGTTACCAGGTCGCCTGGGTTATGGCAGAGTTTATTCGCAGATGGGGGTTTTAGAGATCTTGAGGGAACATAGCGCTGAATTAGATTGCAGAGGTATGATGGTGCCAATCCATTAAGACATTTATAGAGGGTGATAAGAACTTTAAACGTAATGCGTTCTTCAATAGGGAGCCAATGAAGGTGGTAAAGAAGGGGTATGATATGACATGATTTCCTCCTCCTTAAAATGACTCTCACTGCGCAGTTTTGAACAAGCTGAAGTTTCTGCAGCAGGGACTGTTTACAACCATACAGTAGAGAATTACAGTAGTCTAAGCGGCTGGTGACAAATGCATGGATTAACTGTTTCGCGACCTCTTCATCCACAACGCTGCGCATCCTGCTAATATTTCGTAGGTGGTAGTAGGATATCCGGCACGCCTGTGTGACATGACTGTCAGCAGACAGGTGTTCATCCACGAAATATCCGAGGTCGCACACCGCTGTCGAGGGAGAGATCGAATGACCATCAAATATGGGTTGTATTCGTGATACGTTTGCAAGCTGTCGGGGTAGACCTAGATAGATAACCTCCGTTTTATCGGGATTCAATTTCAGGAAATTTGACGTCATCCATGATTTTATATCATTCACACAGCTTTCTAGTGCGTGAACCGCCCGCTCCTCATGCTGTGCCTTGAAATGAATATAGAGCTGCGTGTCGTCCGCATAGAAATTGAAACTAAGTCCGTGCCTACGAATGATATCACCGAGGGGCAAAACATACAGCAGAGGCCCTAAAACCGACCCCTGGGGTACACCGAACATCAAAGGAACGTCACTGGAATAAGTACCAGTAATATTCACTCTTAGGGTGCGGTCTGAGAGATACGACCTCAGCCAGTCATGAGCCGTTCCCGTAATGCCTATTCTGTTTTGCAGAATATCAAGGAGGACGGCATGGTCAATGGTGTCAAAGGCCGCACTCAAATCTAACAAAACTAAACAAGAAACCTCCTTCCGGTCCATCGACAAGAGAATGTCATTCTGGACCCGTAAAAGTGCGGTTTCCGTGCTGCAGAGTGGGGTGTAGGCCTACTGTAATTCCTCAGACAGGCCACATCGTGACAGATGTTCCCGGAGTTGTTTCGCAGCTACACGCTCTAGCAGTTTAGAAACAAAACTCAGGTTGGACACTGGGCGGTAAATTTTAAATATTTCAGGATCGAGTCCTGATTTTTTTAGGAGTGGGTAACCAGCGCCTGTTTCATGGTCGATGGGAATACGCCAGTCAACAATGATTTATTGACGATCTCCCGGAGCCATGGGACAAAAGCTGGTATACAAGATTTCAGCAGCTTAGTTGGGATAGTATCTAAAGGGCACTGCTTTGATGGGGATTTCAGCACCAAATTATGAAGATCTTCTTCAGTCAAGGGTCGGAATGAATTAAAATTAATATCGACCGCCGAAGACGTGTTTCCTATTGATACAACATCGGGATGGGTGTTGGGACCTGATGTAAGACCGGATCGAATAGCCACGATTTTATCCTGGAAGAAATGGGCGAACTTATCTGCTAGCTCCACCTTGGATGTATGATCAGGTAGAACTGCACTACCCTTGGCATGTAAGAGTTTGTCGATGACCTCAGACAAAACCCTGGGCCGTTTAATATTATCGCTCACTATTTCCGCAAAATAAGATTTCTTCGCGTTGTTCACCAATTTGCTGACATGATTGCGTTGGTGGACAGACATTTCCCGATGAACTGTTAATTTGGATTTTCGCCACTGCAGTTCGAGTGCTCGGCGGTTTTGTTTGGCAACTCGAATTGCATCTGTGAACCAAGGAGCTATTTCACGCTTGGTCACAAATCTACTGTGGAGGGGAGCATATTTGTCGATTAGTTCCTGTGACATCTTGTCGAATTTGTCCACAAGAGTGTCAACATTAGATGAGGAGTCGGACAGATCAGATGGTACTGGGTACACCGATTCTGCGAAATCAGCTGCAATGATGTTTCTGTACTTTCGGTATGTGATCTTAGCTCGTTGTGGTGGAGATACAGGTAGCATTATATTGAACTTAAAAAGATGGTGGTCTGATAATGCCACATCGATCACTTCGACATTGGTCAACATGTTTTTCTCAGAATCACGGGTAATCAGGAGATCAAGGATATGGTTCTTCCTGTGAGTGGGTTTAGTAACATGCTGGAAAAGTTCCATGGAATTAAGAGTGTTGATGAAGTTAATGGCATAGGTATCATTTGGGTCATCCACATGAAAGTTGAAATCGCCCGCCACAATGAATGGCCCTTTTGATATCACGAGAGATCCAAGGAATTCGGCGAATTCAGGCAAAAATGGGTTGTCGGCCGCTTTGTTTTTGGGTCCATAAGGAGGTCTGTATACCGTAATTATGCGTATTGTCCTGGAACCTTGAGTGAGCAAGCCCATTAATGTTTGAAATGATTTAAACTTGCGAGCAGGTTCAAATTTAACTTTGATTGCTTTGTCAAATAAGATTCCAACTCCGCCTCCTCTCCGGCTAGGTCTTGGGTTGTGATGGAAAGATTTATCGGATTGTTTAAGATCTCCAATGATTAGGTCATCATCTGGTGTTAACCACGTTTCCGTTAGCATGCTGAGGGATATGTTGTGATCCTCCAGCACATCTCGGACACTACTGGCTTTATTGCGAACAGACTGGACATTAAATAAGCAAGCGCTGACAGGTGAGTCACAGGTATGTACAGAAATCAGGTTTGCTTGATTGAGTTTCTTTCCTTCTAGCGCAGCGTAGCGTCTGCGCCCTCCCCTTCTATTTCTCGGTCTGCGAAATATGCCTAATTGTTTGATTCGCAAAAATGCGACAGGATTCAGAACGTAACCCTTGGCATGTTTAACGTTAAATCGATGTAGAATATCCGGCTGATAGGTAATACATTGTCTGTTTGCCTCATCAATGATGCGTGACTCTATGGGACGCTCACGATTACACAAATTGTTGATCTGTCGATCCATCGATGTATCCGATCGATAGTGATTTGTGCTCACAACAAGACAACAGATGAACAGAAAAGTCTTTAAAATGCTGAAATTTGGGAAAATTTCTCCATGAATTTCATACATCTGGATCGATAAATACATAACGATAGTCTTTGCAAAATATAAGAATGAAACGAGAACTGTAAATGATGAATTTTGGTGAAAACACAGAGCACAGAAAAAAAAATGCAGCCTACACACAGGCGCATTACAATAGATGACTCCAACCCAAGCCCAAGACGCCCATTAAGGGGAATTTCACCTAAGCATTAGTAACAGAGTATCATTTTACCAATAAGGCCTCGCCTGTTTACAACTATAAACACGCGTAGCTTTATTTACTGTTATTCCCACAGATGTCATCTTGATATAAGTGCCACTGAGTGGTGGGTTGGTACCTATTATAGTATATAATTATATAAGATAGGATAATACTACATTGAAGCTAATTATTAAATCGCTTAGTTGATAATATAAAATCTTATTATGTCTCAAAGTTAGTTTGTCCAATCAAAATGCTGGAATACCTTCTAAAGATTCCACCGTATCGGGTTACTCACCTGATATTAATTAATATCAGGTGAGTAGCCGCCATTACTATTTTGATGCAATTCCCCTCACTTCGAATTTTCAAAATCTGAATTAAAACAAAATAAGAGAATTTAGGTTCCGAAAATATTTTCAAGATACCGTATTTTGTGATTTAAAACATTAAATATGTAAAAAGATGGGCAGAAGATAATATTTGTAGTCTGAAAAGTTCGTTATTGTTATTGTTTGCTCTACAGTAAAAAGGTGATTTTTAATGTTCAAAACTGCTTTATTAGTCCTTTTTAGGTAGTAACAACAGTAAATGTACGCAAGGGGCCTCCAGATTATGCCGAGTTGGCAAGCAGCACTGATCTCAGTGGCAAGCAGCGATTCGTTTCATTTGTAAACAAGTACGGCAACGCAAAGTGATGATTTGTTTACAATTACCATGGTTACACGTACCGGTGCCTGTTACTGTTCATGATTCTGTGCGGTGCTATCAATAGTGGTTCCTGGAAAATAAATTCCGGGCCGTTGTTTGTTTATGGAGAAAATTATTAATCGCTTGATTTACATGGACTTTCGACATAATAAATATGTTACATGGCGTGTAGCTGGCTGATACATTTCCATACAAGGCGATGAGTGTTCATATCAGGTGAGGCGAAGCCTCACCTGATATGAACACTCATCGCCTCACCTGATATGAAGCCTCACCTGATATGAACACTCATCGCCTTGTATGGAAATGTATCAGCCAGCTACACGCCATGTAACTTATAATGCACCACTTCACAGATAAGGCGATTGTTGTCATTACTCAGGAATTCTGAACCGAAAAGAAGTGTGGAGGAGTCCGTCCCAAACGGAAGGAGGTTAATTGTGTAATTTCGAGCATCAGAGAAAATTGGACAATGCAGGAGAAAATGACCAGAAGTCTCTTCCTCACCACACTGACATAAGGGAGTTAGTGATAAGTGGTTTTGATATAAATGAAAGTTGAGGTTACTACACTCAAGTCGTAATCTACAATGGTATATTTGGGCTGTACGAGATTTCGATCTACAGTAAAACCTTGGTTTTTGGTTTGTATTTAACATTAAAAAAATAGTTATTCCATCAACTCGATTTTGGCATTTGCAGTCTTCTGCTCTCTTCTTTAATTGTGCACCGCTGAAGTAAACAGCAGCAACACGAATTCAAAGGAAAAAATATACAAGTTAGAGCCTAACCCAATATGGCAATATTTCAATTCCGTAGCATCCATAAACAATCACTCGGTCACCAATGGTCACCAGATTTAACCACAATCATCATGTTTAAAAATATAATTCCAATTAAATAATCTTTATTTGATATGGGGTGACCGCTTCCAACAATTAGTTTTGTAGTTTTGTAAATTAATTGCTTTTTTTCAGCGAAAAGCGTCATAATAGTTCCACGTCCGTCTATACATCCAGTGCGAGAAAGCGATCGTCACTGATGACCACTCAACTAAAGCCGTTTCAAACATATTTGTCGGCTGTAAAAGTATAATTCTCATTAATTTATTTGTATGTTATGTGGGATGAATGTCTTCATCAATTGGTTTGGGGAATTAATTGATTTTTTTCAGCCGAAACCAAATATAATAGGTAAAAATCCATTTCCCCATCCAGTGAGTGAAAGCGATCGTCACCGATGGCCACACAATTCCCTTTAATTTATCTTACTAAAGCTTTGGATAAACATCTTCAGCAAACTGTAGAATAAAGATTGGACGATTTCTGAAATGACAACTATCTTTTACAATCATTCAGACAGAATTATCAGTGGCCACCAGATTTCGACTGAGTGTTGGCCACCTAAAATAACGAATTGTCACTGGTTCGAGTTGACATTTCTTTTGATAATACAGTAAATGCTTTCACACCTTCTACAAGGATTAACCAGAGCTGTACTATTTCAAACATAACATGTAATGAATGCAAATATGTTTGTTTTGTAATTTCCATGAACTCCAATCTAGAGGCAGTTCACGTTTCTGCCATTCGCACCTTGGATTCCGAGGTGTAAACATTAAGAGAACAATGGAGCTACCATTAGTCATACAAGAAACACTGATCAAAGTGAAGGCCACCCTTGCTACCACCTGGAGTATCCAGGTGCGCAAGGGAACAATTCACTTGACAGTGGATTTTGATACCAAGACAGAACTGACGTCCTTGAAGAGGTGTAGCACCTTTCGTGGGTGGATTTCCTCCCACACTGGTCACCCTCCTAGTGACTCGGACAAGCTGGATATAGACAGCCGAAGCAGTACAGCCACCACCAAGAAGAAGAGGAAGAGAAAGAAGGGACCCTCCGCCAGATGACGAGATGCCCGCCGAATGACGGAGTTTCTGGAGAAGAAGAAGGAGAAGGAAGAGACGGAGGCAAGTGAGGGCGTCATAGGGTCAACACCTGTCACCCCTGACCAACCCTTGTCCAGCTCGGCACCCCCTCCCAGGAGGAGGGTCCGGAGGACTATGAGTCGTCAGGTGACAGATCAATCTCCAACCCATCTGACTCTTCATCTAAAGAGGAGATGGAGGAGGAAGATCTGTCTATGGTACAGGAAGCTGTCCCAGACGACGCACCTTCCACCCCTCCAGCTCTTGCTTCTCCACCAATATCCGTCTTCTTCGGATCAGGAGAAGAGCATCCCGGAATCCGTGGAGGCATTCCTCGGGGCATTCCTCGGGGAGAAGATCCAGGACGACACAGTCCGAGCTGCGCTCCAGGACACCTACAACTTCTATGCTCAAACAGGACTTCAGGACCTTGCGGAATCAGGATAATCCTCGAAATTGATCTGGAAAAACGCAAAAATCTCAAGAAACAGCTGCAAGGATCAGGCCGTTCATCAACAAAGAAAAACCTACTCTTCTTCCTGAACCGACAACGCCACCAAAATCAATCTCTCCAACGCATCCTCCTCCTCCTTCCAAGAAAAACCACAGGAGACATAGACGCCGCTAATTACCTCAACTCCTTCCCTCCTTTACCACGCCCAGGCATAACACAAATATCATACAGCCAATGGGGGTCGAAAGGGGCTTGCTCCAAACCGTCCCTGCGTGCCTTCGACGCGCGAAACCATTCCGTCCGAATGAATTAAATTTTCAGGTGGCTTCATACCTATCCAGACGATGCTCACGGACTTGCTTGTGCAAATGATAGTAAAAAACAATCTCTTCAATAAGCTGATGAAACATTAAAGAACTGCACTCTTAACCCTTTACCCAACGAATCGCCAGCATCCGTCCGCGTAATATGCAGATTCAGCAGTTCAAAAAATATTATTTTTTAAAAAATTTCAACAAAACCATATCATGTGACCCCTCGTTGGAACGAGCTCGTCGAGCTCGTTCCAACGAGGGGTCACATGATATGGTTTTGTTGGAATTTTTTGAAAAATGTTTAAAAAATGATATTTAAAATAATAAATTTCGATATCGTCTGCATTGGGTAAAGGGTTAATAATATCCCCAAATATTTATACAGAAGAGACAAGGCATGGCTTTTAACTTGAGATTTTGGAAAATTGACAAATATCATTTTCAACTTATTTTTAATTCAAAATTAAAAAAACACAAAAAATAAATACACCATACTAACAAGGTTAGTACTTGGAGACACTTATGGAATCAAACATCCAGACTCCTGCCAGAATCAACTAAAGCAAATGCTGATAGAATCACCGATCCAATGTCGAGTTGTGACAGCACAAAAGTGGGTTTAAACATTAGCAACTTATCATCCGGAAACCAATTGTTTACAATTTACTATGGGCCCAGTATGTTTCAGTGAACTATTCCGGTTTACTTGGTTTCCTGTTCAATGTAAAACTAAACTGTGGTTTCATAAACCCAATTGAACGGTACGTTTAATGCAAATACTATCCCATGTAAACCCTTCCTTGATGTCGCGAGGATACGCGAAACATGAACGAATTGTTAGGAGGGGGTAACCAAAGCGTGGAAAACATATCCCTGCTTTCATTTTTAAACAGTCTTAGAAAACCATCATTAAAAAGGCCCTCATAAGAAACTTCCCAGTGATGGTGTCAGTAATTGCGTCACTGCTATCATGGAAATAAAATGGCCAAAAAGGATCTTCTGAAAGTTGCAACAATTTTTCTGAGAGAAAAACACCCTTTCAGTTGAGAATCGAATATTTTTGAAAAGCCACTTTTATGGGCTAAATAAACGTTAGTAACTGTTTCTAGTTTCTCTCTCTTTAATTTTAGCATTTTTCATGAACCTTGCACCGTTTATTTCTTTTTCGACACTCGAATTCAGAATATTTAGGCTTTCCAAAACCCTGTTTGGGAAAAACTTCTGTTATTCTTCTTTTTCAAAATTTTTCTTCTCTATTTTTTTTTTCTTTTTTTTCCTCCCTGAATTTTGTCTCTTGGACTGCTCAAAAACAAGCTGTACGATTTTGACCAAATTTGGCATACTTATGTAATGGCATAAAATCTAGTGAAATGCGGTATCATCATGTCTGTGAAAATGCATATTTTCAAAATATTCTGTCCAAACCGTCAAAATTTCACCATTTTTCAAATGTCTCAAAATTGTTTACAGTTATTTAGCTCTAATTTTCACCACATTTAGTGCATAATATAATAAATTTGTCTAATTACAAGGTTGTTGTAGCAATTATTTTGGTATAGGTCGATGCAACAATGATTGTGGAAGAAAGTTACTGTTTACTTTTTAATCTCAAATTTAACCCTCAAACACAATGAGGGCGAGAATAAGAGTACCGTTTGAAAATGCCAAAATTAGCCATCTTTGGTTGCTTTTTCTGTCATTTTGGAAAGGGTTAATTTCAAACACTTTTCATGTACGTATTCACAATCGACTACCGAACACATTTGCTGTTGTAAATTTGGTTGTAAAGTTTAATCCTATCCCATTCTGGTTGCATAAAAGTAGGTACCGTCCAAAAAAACTCCAATTTTTTCAGAATTTCGTAAGTTTAGGTGGCGATTTACTCCATTTTTAATTGCTTGAGCTCTGAATGTTTTCTATTGCTGCTGCTTGCAGCAGCCAAAGTGTGACAAATTTTGTTCTATATATTATTATTAAAAGTTTAACCCTTGGCAGATTTGAGACTTCCCATAAGGGTACTGTCGGAATAATTGTTATTTTCACCAACATATACATGCACTTTCTCAGCACTGGAGCCATATTGTCTCAAAACCTTTTGCATGAGAAGATAGGACATTCATCCAAGAACAATTCTGCTGTTATATCTTTTATTCAAAGTTTTAATCCTCAGCCAGTTGTCAGGCCTTGAATTGGAGTACCCTCAACTTGTACATGTTCATTCAAATACCAAGATTCAAGATTAGTCCATGTCTCTTTTCAGACACTCAGTCTGTGATTGATGTTCACACATTAAGAGCATAATATAATACACCAAAATCACCAGACAAATATTTCAAAATTAATTTATCATTTCATCTTCAAGATTTACTAACTTCAAGGGCAAATTTCTCATAATTGCGAGGTTGTTGTAACAATTAATTTTGTATGCACAGAAGCAACAATGCTTGCAGAAGAATGTTACTGTTTAGTTTTTAATCTCATCTTTAGCCCTCAAGCAAATGAGGGTAAGCGTACCATCCAAAAATGTCAAAATTAGCTAACTATGGTTGCATCTTCCTGTCATTTTGGAAAGGGTTAATTTTAAACACTTTGTTTTGCTATAGGTAGAGATGCCTAATGAACAAATCCTCTGCTGTAAGTTATGCTTTGGGGCTTAACACAACATAAACTTTTGCCATGCAAAGAATAGTACTGTCAGAATTTTTTTTTATTTTCAGTGAATTTTGCAAACATCTGTACTCATTTCCTCTAATTGCAAGGTTGTTGTAGCAATTATTTTGGTATGGATAGATGCAACAATGATTGTAGAAGAAAGTTACTGTTTACTTTTTAATCTCAAGATTTAACCCCCAAGCACAATGAGGGCGTGAATAAGAGAACCGTGAGAGAATAACCAAAATATCCAACATTGGATGCTTTTTGACTATCATTTTGGAAATGGTTAATTTCAAACACATTGCTTTGCTTTATGTAGTCTGTAAGCTACGTTTTTGATGCCAACAAAATGAAATGTTATTCAATAATTCTGTTTGCAAGACTCTTCCTCATTTATATTGACTAACAGGTTAATGCATTCGGCACTCCTCTCGTGTAGTGGAAGGCGAGGGAGTGTGGGTGGGACTGACTAGATTTTAGAAACACTAGTGTGTACACACAAAGTAAACCCTGACGATTCATCATTAATGTACAGAAAAATGGGGTTAAATAATTAATATGGCTGATAGTTTCATGTGTACACAAAACCGCCTTCTTTTTCACATTAATAAGTTGGGAAAGCCCGTAATTTGGTCAACAAATTACAATTTTCTAGTTTTTTTACTGTTATTGTGCGAGGCGTAGAACTTTTATGTGCGCTCCACTGCATATGTCAAAAATAGAATGATAAACCAGATAACCTTGCTCTCCAGGAGGTTTAGTTGGTTTAATCCAGAATTGTAAACCAGAATATAAACTGCTCAATGAAACAACCTAGTTTTTGTTCCGTATGTCTGCGCATGCTCACAATAAACCAAGTAAACCGGAATAGCTCACTGAAACATACCCTGTGTAAAGAGTCACTGTGACCTTGACCTTTGACCTAGTGATTGCAAAATAAATAGGGCTCTTTCTTGCACCAATTCCAACCTACCTATGAAGATTCATGAACGTAGGTGGAACCATTGTCAAATTATCATCTAGAAACCAATTGTTTACGATTTATTATGTTCAAGGTCATTGTGACCTTGTCCTTTGACCCAGTAAGTCCAAAATAAATAGGGTTCTTCCTCTCACAAAGGCCAACCTATATATGAGGTTTTAAGAATGTGTGTTGAACCAACGTCAAGTTATCATCCGGAAACCAACTGTTTACGATTTACTATGTTCAAGGTCACTGTAACCTTGACCTTTGGCATAGTGAGTCCAAATTAACTAGAGTTCTTCCTCTCACTGATGCTAATCTACCCTTGAAGTTTCATGAACATGGGCTGAACCGTTATAAAATTATCATCCGGAAACAATTATTTACGAGAAAGGACGCTCGCCTTCCACCAAACTATAAGTCGAGTTTGACTTCGTCACAACTCGACTAATAAATAAATGGATCAGAATGGATTGAATTTTTTATCATTTTCAGCTTACTGAATACTCCTATGGTACAAATCAGGAGAATAATTTAAACATATTTTATTTACGTAAAATCAGGGGAAATTGGGGTGTTGAACATATCTTAGGCCATCATTCATACTTTCACGGACATTGAGCAGTTCTGGGTGAGTTTTTAAAGATTTCGGAAGCCTCAATTTACAAACAGGAAGTCAAACTAACCTTTCTGGGTAATAAAAAGTTGTAACAAGTACCTGGAATCACTGGTGGAATCAAACTAATAGGTGAACTATACTTATTTTCCATACCTTTTATGATGTTTGTCAAAGCAATTCATAATTTCGATGGAAAAGCAGGGGTGGGTGTCTGAAAATGGCGGTAGAAAAATAGCACAAGGTGGTGGGCGGGTGTAAAAAAGGGCTAAACCGAAAAATGGGACAAATGTTCTACTACCCCCACCCCAGGGAAAAAACTGCTTTTAAATCTTAGTGTAGAACAATATGAATATATAAAAATTTCAATCTTGCCCTGTTTGTTGTTTTCACATGCACCGCCACCTCCTCCTCCACCACCCCACCCGCTGAAGAAACTGCACACATTGTTGAAGTATCCCACTCATCCTCACACTGCAAAATGGTTTTAATCACAACTTAAATCTTGTTCAACTTGTCTTTGTCTTGGCACAGATGCACTTTCCCCCACATGCAGGGTGGAAGGTAGCTTTTGACTGTTTGTCCGACATAGAGGGTCGAAGAGGTGATAAATTCTTATATGAGTATTAACATGATCTGCCGAAAGAACACCATGTTAGTACAATTGTCGGAAGTGCAGAATTGGTAGACATGAATCATTTACCTAACCTTACAGTTAAAACTAGAAGTCCTGTCACGAATAGTGTGCTTATCTAGGCTTAATTGCGCGTTGGAATTACGCGCAATTGCCATATCGAATGGCATCCAAAGCACGGCAGGTTCTCCTGGTTACTCATAGCAAACGCATGCAATGTTTCTGCCAATGGACCTCCGGGTTACCCGGAGGTCTATTGGCTGAAACATTGCCTGTGCACAGGCCATATGTACAGAATATGATAGCTTTAATTTGGGTCATAACGCGTACATTAACGCGCATATCAACGTGCTATTTGTGCGCATTTCATGACAGGACTTCTAGTTTTAACTGTAGTAGCAGGTGACATTTCCTTAACATTTTCTTGTTACACTAAAGAATTCCAAAGTTTTCTTCAAAAACATAGCTCATGGAACATTGGAACAAGCTTGTACCATTGAGGGGTCATGAGCTATGTTTATGAAGCAAAAAATAGAAATATTAAATATTTGAATGGCAGTTTTCGTGTATCGCAGTGGGTGGTTTAGCTATTACATTAAGCAAAGGATCAGATGACACTATGGGGGAGGGGGGTGTCTGAGGCATCTAACGGAAAAAAGTTTGCAGAAATCCATCCTAAAATAGCAATTTGGAGCTATCCTGAACATGCGGATGGAATTTTCTCGTATCGTCGATGTAAATGTGGAAGCTTTCAATGGTAAAACTAATAAAAAAAACATTTTTTCAGTACTCTCCTCTCCTAATCCTATCCCAGATGTTGCTTTCATGTATCAATATACATGTACATGTAGGTACAGTTCTGTTCAGTGCCTGTAGGAGGTGTGAAAGCAATCAAATATTACCAACAGACAGCTTGATTTAGTAGCCATCACTCGTGACTCTTTGGTTTCAACACAACTTTTTAGTAACCCTCTACCCAACGAATCGCCCGCATCCACCCGCGTAATATGCAAATTCAGCAGTTGAAAAAATATTATTTTTCAAAAAATTTCAAAAAAAACATATCCTGTGACCCCTCGTTGGAACGAGCTCGTCGAGTTCGTTCCAACGAAGGGTCACAATATGGTTTGATTGAAATTGTTTGAAAAATTTTAAAAAATGATGTTTAAAATAATAAATTTTGATATGGTCTGCGTTGGGTAAAGGGTTAACATGCAAAATAAATTCAACTCCCTGAGGTCTCATTCTCATACTGTTCGAACCAGGTTTGTTCACTTTGATTCCCTGTATTTTATGACAATCAGACGGAATTAGGTGGCCACTGGTAGTAATTCCGACAGTCTGAGATTAAAGTCATATCAGAAACATTTACCCCGTTTTTTACTCCTAATTCATCAAATATTTATTCGCAAGTTGGATGAATATCATCATCCAAAGCTTAAAAAAGATAAATTGTGGGAATTATACTTTCATAGCCAATTACAGTCAGCAAATACGTTTCAAACAGCTGGAGTTGAGCGACCATCGGTGACGACCGCTTTCACTCAATGGATGGGGAGATGGACTTGCTGAAAAAGCAATTAATTTACAAAACTAATTGTTGAAAGCGGTTACCCCGCACCAAATAAAGATTATTTAATTGAAATTATGTTTTTAAACGTGATAATTGTCGTTAAATCGGCTAGAAATCAGTAGCTGTCGGTGTTTAGGAGGACCCACAATCACTCAGTTGAGGGAGAAACTTGGTGAGAAGAGTTCATTTTCGATAACTTTTTTATGACATGAAATATCATCAGAAGACCAAAGTAAGTAGTAAGAACAAATTGTTAAAATCGTCCACAGAAGCAAGCCCCGGGACTCCCCCATCCCCATGACTCATATCGTTTTACCCCTTCACCTATATGTAGATGACAACCATATTTTTGCCAATAACATTCAACTAAATGATATTAAAATTTTAAAACTTTTCCAAATGTTGCGTCAAAAGCGTATCCTCTTTTGAACGAGCTCATCGAATTCATTCACTAACTAACCCAATGGTTTTAGTGCACCGAAAGTGTGCAGGGATGGTGCGGGGCAAGCCTCTTTTGACCCTCAGTTTCGGTATACTATTATTTACAGCGATTTTGAGATATCATCATCAGCCCCATGTCTAGACGGTGTAATAATTCGTTCAGTTAAGGGGTAACAAGTTATGTTTTGGGGGAAAAACTAAACTCTTCGAACACAAGTGGTATCTTCCATGTCAGTTCAATGGCAGCAATTGGAAGAGTCCGTATTCATTATTTGATGGTAGATTAATTAATATTTTCAACATGCAGTCGTGGGGCTGCACATTGAAATTATTAATTGGTCTACCCCACACATTCACTCAACAGTCTTCCGACTTAATGAGATTATGAAGTATCACGTTCCCGGGCCGGAAAAGTGGCCTCTCGTGTCCAAAGGATTGAAGCAATTGGTTAACATTTATTGAAATTTCATCTTCTGGTTGTGTTAACCCTTTACCCAACGTAACGGCCAAAACCGGCCAGCGCTATTCTCAAAAATCGCCAATTAATTTTTATTATTTTTTCATTTTTTGTCTCAAAAACATAGGTTATGACCCCTCGTTGGAACGAGCTCGTCGAGCTCGTTCCAAAGAAGGGTCATAACCTATGTTTTCGCGACAAAAAATGAAAAAAATTAGTTATTCAAGAATTGTTTTTGCAAGTGTCGTCTGCTTTTCAAGTTAGGTAAAGGGTTAAGTATAGGATAAATGTTTCCACAGCCTTGCTTTTTGATGTGGTATGTAGTGGTATTCTGTGGCAATGGAATATCATTGACAGTTTGTGTTGCTGGGCGGAAGGGACAAACTTCAAAATACATTCTGCAGATTCTAGTTCAAATCGATGGAAGGGATGGGTGGAATTTCCCTCACAGAAAAGAGAAAAAACAGCAAGAAGGGTCAAGTGATATGTCTTTAATGATACTTTTTGGAAATTTTATTTTTCAACTGCTGAAATTGGATGTGTACGATTCGTTATGTAATTTTAAAACTAGGGAAGAAACATCATCCAATAAAATTCTGAAAGTGGTTGTATTCTTGAGACGAACCATCCCTGACTTATCTAGTCCGGAAACTCAACTTCCGATAAAGTTATCTCCGCTGAACTTATAACATGGGCTAGGTAGGTCCAATTAGGAAGTATGTAATTGTTGAGAAAATACATATGACATCAGGAGAAGTAAAGTGAAGTTTCCTTTTGTTACTTTTTATAAACGAAAACAATAGTCATATGGCAAACTAAGTAGATGGAACAAAGAAAGTAATTGCCCACTTTGGCTCTTGGTATAGTGAATATGTTTTTCAGTAATTTGTAAGTTTTTATTTTTCTTAACCCTTTGAACCCCAGAAGCTGTTTTTCTGGTCGGGTCACAAGCTACGTCATAATGCCATTAAATGGGATGGCTTCAAGGTAAATGTGCATTGTAGACTAATCAATATTAACTGGTCTACCCCCCAAATAATGAATATGGACTATTCCAACTGCTGCCATTGAACTGACAAGGAAGATACCAACAGAGTTCAAAGGGTTAAGAAAAGAAATAGCAAATCCTACTGCCTAGACTTTTATATTGAAGGAAAGGTTAGTGTCTGTAATATATGTCATACTACGCACATAATAAACAAAAACAAAGTTATAGAACATCAAAAGATGCTGAACGCGCCATTTTCATATTTTTAAATGGGTTTAAACAGAGATTGATAATCAATTTTTATACGAAATTCCCACACCATTGGCATTAAATTTGATGACAACTTTTGAAAATTAAGGGTAATGATTAAGAGAGTGGCGGCCGTGTGGATAAGTGCACTGGTCTCTCAGGATCATACCATTCTGTTGGGTAGGGATGTAAAATGGATGTCCTCTATGTGCAGAGAGAACACTTTGTGAAGACCAATGATCTTCGTAGTATTTGAGGAGAGCGATGCCATGAAGTTGCCGCTCTGGAGGTCATCCCACATACTTGTGCTATTGGGCTGAGGAGAGGCGTTAATATAAGCTGCAGTCAAACGAGCCTGACAATCTCATCCAAATGAGGTGGCACCTGTTATGGTTGTGCGGAATTTTTTTATAAATATAACTTTGCAACTGCTCAATGTTTATATTACGCGGTTGGTTATTTATTTATTTTTATTTATTGGTGTTTAAGGTAACTACCTCCCTGTAGTGGCATTGAAACGCACTCGACAAGCTCATCGCAGTTGCTCGCCAATACCTTTGTTAGTTCAGAACATTGACAGTGACTCATTTTCCTGAGTTCTGAACCGCCTTTTTGGTGAATGTCTATCGCTGAATGCCTCACTGGTTGGACAGATGCTTTGACAATGAATGTGGCGCACTTAGCAACATTATTCAAGACTTGAGAAAGCTTTGTTTTTGTCTCGGTCTGATATCGGATTGTGGAC
Organism: Pictodentalium vernedei; assembly: GCA_031216915.1. NCBI lineage: Eukaryota > Metazoa > Mollusca > Scaphopoda > Dentaliida > Dentaliidae > Pictodentalium > Pictodentalium vernedei. Next base: position 131,580,132 of record CM062296.1, on the reverse strand, counting down.
CAAATAACAAATATAAGCTTCATCTCAACCATAGTCTATACTACAATATACAAAACTCATTCCGTAAATTAGACCTACAGTTAAAACTAGAAGTCCTGTCACCAATAGTGCGCTTATCTAGGCTTAATTGCGCGTTGGAATTGCGCGGAATTGCCATATCGAATGGCATCCAATGCACGACAGGCTCTCCTGGTTACTCATAGCAAACACATGCAATGTTTCTGCCAATGGACCTCCGGGTACCCGGAGGTCCATTGGCTGAAACATTGCTTGTGCACAGCCCATATGCACAGAATATGATAGCTTTACTTGGGCCATAACGCGCACATTAACGCGCATATCAACGTGCTATTTGTGCGCATTTCATGACAGGACTTCTAATTTTAACTGTAATTTACTGAACTTCTTCTGTAAATGCCACCAGAAACTGAAACTTCATTCAGCATCATCTATTAATTCTTTTGGCGCAGATTATCCCGAGAAAAAGAATTCTCAGCGCATAATAATTTTCAGGAATTTTACTAAAATACGGTTTATTAGACTAAAGAATTATAATTCTTAAAAACGTTCCAGGGATCTCATAGTGTTTTTTTTTCAGAATTGGATAATGATTTTTTATATATATATATTTTATACACTTCGTCAAATATTTTATATAATTTCGTCAAATTGCCGTCCTGCTCGGAAGTTTACTTCCTTCTAAGCGGCTTTCATTTTTGACTAATTCTTATTCCGTTACGTTAAGTGCCGTACCAATGTGTATCGCGTCATGAGATCGATTTATTACTATTTATTATCGATTTATTAAATAAATCGATCTGTAAGACGTACGCGTATCTCGATCAATTTTATAATTCCCATTCAACAATTCGGATCAGTGTGACGCTAAATTTTACGTTCCCATGACACATTGGTACGGCACTTAACGTAACGGAATTAGAATTGGTCAAAAATGAAAGCCGCTTAGAAGGAAGTAAACTTCCGAGCATGTTGGCAATTTGACGAAATTATATATTTTATATATATACACACTTCATCAAATATTTTATATAACTTCGTCAATTTGCCGTCATGCTCGGAAGACAGATACCTTGTACAAAAAGGAAGCTTGGCTGGGCGTTAATTTTTGAACAGAATTATAAGATTTCTTTTTCCACTGAATTTGTATTTGAATCATCGACTCGACACCCCCTTTTGGGTTAAATAAATACGTGTAAAATTATTATGATAAATGGCTACAGGTTTTTCTGAGGGTTTGGAAGAGTATTTACAGTCGTCTTGGCAATTTACTGAAATGCTATCGAAAGAGGACATCATGATGCATAGAAAGGGGGTAGATCAACCACCGTACACACCTGAATATTATGGATATACCCTGGAACCTACACCAGAAGGTCCGAGGGGAATTCCGGCTAAAACCGGAATTGAAATATAGGTAGACAAGGCTTGGTTAGTCCAGGTAGTTCAGTTCAGTGAATTGGAATCCGGCTCCATGGGGTTCGAACCCAGATGGAATTGCGGCTAAGGGAGCTAGACCTAAGAAAACAAATGTAAACTTTAACCAGGTGTGTAGTCCCAAGGTAACAAGTGTGGATCGAACTTCATTTCCGGACGGGAATGAAGATGATGAGACTTATAGAAAAAATATCGAGGACCGCAGAAACCTGTGATTACGCCGCAAACATTTAATGGGTCTACAAATGTTGTTGATTGGGTGATTCACTTTGAAAAATGTGTTGAGATTAATGAATGGACTGAAGCTACGGTTTGTAGATTTCTTGCCGTGTCGTTGCGGGGTGTTGCATTGCAGTATTACGAGGATTTAGATAGTAGTGTTAAGGCTAGTTCACATGCAATTTTGAGAAGTTTGAAAGATCGTTTTGATCCATGTAGAGGAACAGCAATTTATCGTTCACAATTGCGATCAAGAAGGCGAACATCGCGAGAAACCCTTCCAGAATTGGCTAGCAGTATACGTAGGTTGGTTAAACAGGCTTATCCTGAGGCCCCTTCTATATTGAGGGATGATTTGGCAAAGGAAGCCTTTATCGAAGCATTAACTGATAAGGAAATATGCATGCAAGTGTTGTGCGGGAAACCAGATACGTTAGACGCCGCGGTTCGATTAACTTTGGAAGAAGAATCTTATCGTAGAGTAGAGATAACTTCCACCGTTCAAAATTCTGATAGAGAATCTCTTAATTTCGAGAATTTGGAGTTGTTGACTCAAACTTTGTCCGACTTCCGGTTGCAACTTGATGACTTGCGTAAAGAACAGTGGGAAATGCGTCGCGCGCTTACTAGTCGTTTGGATGCTGGGGAGCATCTTGATAAAATCGGGAGTAACCAAGATCACGATGAAACACACCAGAGTGGGGAAGAAATTGTTCGTGGACGTGGGGAACGTAATGGAGGAAGGTTTCGCGGAAGTTTTGGTGGGCGAAGAGGTGGAAGATGGAATAATAGACAAGGTTTAAAAGGATAAGGGCTGAGGTTGGGGTCGAACCTCAGTTCAAAAAGAATGGGGCCCATCCTGAGAAAAAGATTGGTCATTTTTTTATTCCTTTAACATTTCTTGACAAAGAGGTTAATTTTTTGCTGGATACTGGATCATCTATTAGTATATTAAGTACTAGAGTCTTAGAGGAAGTATTTAAAAAGGATCCCTCGGAATTACAGTCCGCTCCTAGTGAAGTGTTTGGAGCTAACGGACAACACTTGCAGGTACCTGGAGTTATAAATCTTCCCATTAATGTTGGTAAAATCAAATTTGAACATATGTTTTACGTGGCAGAGTTATCATTTGATGGGATATTGGGGGTGGATTTAATGACTGGTCTGGGTATGGCTATCTACCTGGGTGAGAGTAAAGTGAAATTTGCAGGAATAGAAATACCAATAACTTTCAGTAATAACAATGAACGCGATGGGGTTATGTTGATAGAAAATAAAATTATACCTCCATCTTCCGAAGTATTAGTTAATGGTAGGAGGCAAAATGCTTCTGTTTTTGAGGGAATTTGTGAAGCGGATCAGGAGTTTTCAAAAAAACATTCTGGGGTAATGGTTGGCCAAAGTTTAGTAGGTAACTCCAGTGGAAATGTAGTGCCGATTCGTTTGGTTAATACTACCATAGTGCCTCAGTGTTTAAAGAAAGGTGAAATGGTTGCGGTACTTCAGCATGGGGAGGTTCTGGGGGAGAATATTAAACAATATGAGGAAGAAAAAGATGATAAGTATTCTTTGCAGCAAACAATTGATGAAAATATTTTGACTACGGAGCAGGTAAGTCAGGTGAAAGAGCATCTAGACAGAAATAAGTTAGTTTTTATCAGACATGAAAAAGACTTAGGTCGAACGGGTATTGTTAAACATGACATTGACACAGGTAGTCATCCGCCAATAAAACAAAGCCTATAGACTTACTGTACATAAGTGGCAGTAAGTTGATAGGCAGTTACAAGAAATGTTAGACCAGGGGGTAATTGAACCCTCAAATAGTTCGTGGGCGGCTCCCATTGTGTTGGTTAAAAAAAAGATGGTAGTTTACACTTTTGTATAGACTACCGGAAATTAAATGCGGTGACTCGTCAGGATGCTTATCCTTTACCGCACATAGATGATAGTCTGGAAGGAATGCAGGGGGCCAGTTGGTTTTCTACATTAGATTTGGCTTCGGGATATTGGCAGGTAGAAATGGCTTCCTCGCACAGGAAAAAACTGCTTTTAGCACGGGTAAAGGGCTTTATGAGTTTAAGGTACTCCATTTTAGGCTTTCGGGAGTGCCTCATTCCTTCCAGAGGCTCATGGAGCTCATTCTGAAAGGTCTGCGTTGGAAAACTTGTTTAATATATCTGGATGATATAATTATTTATGCTAAAACTTTCCAAGAACATGTGGAAAGATTGGAGGAGGTTTTTGAAAAATATCGAATAGCGGGTTTGAAACTTAAGCCTTCTAAGTGTGCACTTTTTAGAAGACAGGTGTCTTATCTGGGTCACATCGTGTCCGCAGATGGGATACGGGCTGATCCAGATAAGATAGCTCGGATTAAGGACTGGCCGATTCCAAAATGCGTCAAGGATATACGAAGTTTCATCGGTTTATATTTCTATTATCGGAAAATTATATTTAACTTCTCAAATTTGGCTGGACCCTTATTAGAAATTACTAGGAAAAATGTAAAATTTGAATGGAACATGGACAGAAAGGAGGCCTTTGAGATTTTGAAGAATAAATTATGTCAGAGCCCAATTTTGGAATATCCAAATTTTTATCATGAGTTCATCCTGGACAGGGATGCAAGTGATCAGGCTAGTGGGGCAGTGCTGTCTCCACTAATAAATGGGCAGGAGAGGGTGATTGCTTATTTTAGTAAGGTGCATTCTCCTCCTGAGCGAAATTATAGTGTGACCCGAAAAGAGTTATTGGCCATTATTAAAAGTATTAAAAATTTCCGCCATTATTTAATAGGGAAACATTTTACGGCATGCATGGACCATGGGGCTTTGAGATGGCTATTTAATTTTAAAGAGCCAATGGGTCAAGTGGCTCGTTGGCTGGAATATTTGAGCGGATTTGATTTTTTGATTGTCCATCGTAAGGGGGTGCAACATAAAAATGCTGATGCTTTAAGCCGGATACCTTTGGCGATCAATTCTCTAGATTTGTCACTGGGAAATATGACAGTTGAGAATCAGAGGAACGATCCAAATTTGAATAAGTTATTTAAAAAAAATAATGGACGGTGTTAAACCTTCAGAAGAACAAATGAAATGTGAAGATGTTGTGTTTAAAAAATATGTATCCCAATGGGAACAAATTGTTGTTAGGCATGGCATGCTTTATCGGGAATGGTTGGAATTAGGAAAAGAGAATAGATTCTTGTGGATTGTTCCTGAAAATCTTAAATTAGTAATTTTGAAACATTTCCATGACTCCTTGGTAGGGGGACATTTAGGCATTATGAAAAGTTATTTAACTGGAGAGATATCACGCATGCAGCCCGACTGTCCCAGGAATGGCAATGCTTAGATGCAAAATAGTCGGAGCCAGTTTTTGTTAACAGTTTACCTAACGAATCTGCACTCGTGATATACAAAATTTGCTATTCAAATTTTATTTTTTCATTTCTCTACTTCCAAACATATCTCATGACCTATTGATGGAACAAACTTGATGAGCTTGTTCCAATAAGGAGTAATAAGCCATGGTTAGAGTAAATAAAAAATGAAAAAATCTGATGTTTCAGAAAAATTTGTTCTGTTGGCTTCAACTTGTGTTAGGTAAAGGATTAAAGATGCAGTGCATAAAGCAATGTTGGGCTATATGAGTCAGTTTTCTTTTTTGAATGTAATAACTCCCAATCCTTCAAAATGCATTTTGGGAATAAGTGCCTAAGTGACAAGTTTGTGTGTGTGTGTGTGTGGGGGGGGGGGGGGGGGGGGGGGGGGGGGGTTGTGGAACCTATATTGAAACCTGGCCTGTATTACTAGCTGGAAAATACACATATCAACTTTGGTTGAAAACAAATAATCCAAACTGGAGTAATCAGTTGGAAACCAATTGTTTGCAGACAGATGGACAGACGAAAGTCATGACCATAGCCCTGACTATTGTCAGGGTAAAAATGCATTTTGTACCAAAGAAAAAATATTGCATGAATGGCCCTGGGTGAGGAGGAGGTGGGGGTGGGGTGTGAGGGGTGGGGGAGAATGGGGGTGTGTTAGGGGAGTCCATTTTTTTTTCAGACATGTGGTCAGTCAAAATCCTTCAGAATGCATTTTGAGCAGAGAAAAAAAAATACCTAACTGGTACCATGGGGGTGGGGGTGGTGTTTGTCTGGTTAACCACAAACTTTAACCAAAACTGTAAAACTGCATTTTTGACGAAAGAAAAAAAAAGTGCCTAATTGGTAGGTGGGTGGGGGGGGCCGGTATACGTGAGTTTAAAAAAAAGTTCCGCATGTAGTGACTGTAAATAGTTCAAAATGCATATTTGAGGAAAGAAAAAAAAAATGCCTAATTGGGGGGGGGGGGGGGGGGCATAATTTCTGTCTGGATTTTTAACAACAAACTTTAACAAAAAAAGCATTTTTGACAAAAGGAAAGAAAAGGTTCTGCATGTAGTGACTGTAAATAGTTCAAAATGCATATTGGAGGAAATAAAAAAAATAAAATGCCTAATTGGGGGGAGGGGGGGGGGGGGCGGTGGTGCTTGTTTGGGTTTTTAACCAAAACTGTAAACAAGCATTTTTGACGAAAGGAAAAAAAAAGTGCCTAATTGGCCCCAGGCGGGATGGGGGGGGGAGGAGGGGTTTTACGTAAGTTTAAAAAAAGGTTCCGCATGTAGTGACTGTAAATAGTTCAAAATGCATATTGGAGAAAAGAAGAAAAAAAGCTTAATTGGGGGTGGGGGTGGGGGTAGGGGGTAGGGGGTGGTGGTGTTTGTTTGGGTTTTTAATCACAAACTTGGAGTCACCCTACCAAGCTACAATGAAATCCCTTCATAATTATGGCCTGTGGAATATTCTAAAGGTTTTCGGGCTTCGGGCCTCTGTTGCCGTCACAGTTGCCCAAAAGGGTACGTTCTCATCTAGACATTATATGAAGTCAACCTGTCACGTTACAATGAAATCCCTCCATAAATATGACCTGTAGACTGTGCTAAAGGTATTCGGGCTTCGGGCTTCGGGCCCCGGTTGCCGTCACAGTTGCCCAAAAGGGGACGTTCTCATGTAGACATTATATGAAGTCAACCTATCAAGTTACAATGAAATCTCTCCATAAATATGACGTGTAGACTGTGCCAAAGGTTTTCGGGCTTCGGGCTCGGGCAGCCATCATGGTTGAATGATCGCAACCAAAAGGGGACATTCTCATCTGAGCATCATGTGGATTGATCCTACGAAGTTACAATGAAATCCCTTCATAAATATGACTGTAGACTGTGCTGAAGGTTTTCGGGTTTCGGGCACCTGTAGCCGTCAAAGTTGCCCAATCACGTCCAAAAGGGGACTTTCTAATGTTGACATTATATGAAGTCAACCTATCAAGTTACAATGAAATCAATCCATAAATATGACCTGTAGGCTGTACGAAAGGTTTTCGGGTTTTGGGCTCGGGCAGTTGTGACGGTTGATAGATCACGCCCAAATGGGGAAATTCTCATGTAGACATCATACGGAGTCATCGTATCAAGTTACAACGAAATGCATCCATATTAAACATGACCTGCAGATGTGCTAAAAGTTTTTAAGTTTCGGGCTTGGGCAGCCATTACGGTTGACAGATCATGCCCAAACAGGGACGTTCTCATCTAGGCATTATACAGAGGCATTCTATGAAGTTGCAATCAAATCCCTTCATAAATACGACCTCTATACTGTGCTAATTGTTTTCGGGTTTTGGGCTTGGGCAGCCATACCGGTTGACCGATCCCGACCAAAAGGGGACGTTCTCATGAAGACATGACCTAAAACCTGCATATGAAATTTCGTGACGATCAGATAAGAACTACCGGGTATAGCCTGTACTTGAAGGTTGAATACAAAACTTTAACCACAAACTTTAACCAAAACTCCAAATGTCAACTAAACAGGAAAAGAAAAAAAACAAAAAAAACACTTGAACCTTCAGTAAAAAACTTTAACCACAAACTTTAACCAAAAACTCTAAATGTTAACAGACGGACAGACGGATGGACGGACGGACAAAGGTCATTACTATACCCCTTACTGTAAACAGTCCGGCTAAAAATTAAACAAAGATTCTTTTGGATTGGGTTAAAGAGAGATGTGGAGCGATGGGTGCAAACTTGTGAAGTTTGCCAATGTCGAAAGAACCCAAATAGAACTTTACAGGCCCCCTTGGTTACGGATCGTGTTTTGGAACCAATGGAGAGGGTGGCATTGGATATTGGATGTATTAGCCCCCCCCCCCCCCCCCCCCCCCCCTACCCGCATCTGTAAATGGAAACATTTATATTTTAGTCATATCAGATTATTTTTCGAAATGGACCGAAGCATATGCCATGCCTAATCAGCGGGCTTGTACGGTTGGAGAGATACTAGTTAAGGAATGGATATCTCGATTTGGCATGCCCAACTTTATTCATTCCGATCAAGGGTCAAATTTTGAATCGGAATTGTTTTTGGAGATTTGTAAATATTTTGATATTTCCAAAACTAAGACATCTCCATACCACCCCCAGTCAGATGGACAAGTTGAACGATTCAACAGAACGCTGATAGCCATGTTAGCGTGTTTTGTGGAAGACAATCATGATGATTGGGAATATTATTTACCTCTCGTTATGATGGCTTATCGGAGTGCTGTCCATGAAACCACCGGTCTTACCCCCAATGTGATTTTGTTTGGAAAAGAGGTTCGGTTACCTATGGAATTAATTGCAGGTTGATTACCTGATAAAGAGTTGAGTCCAGTACAATATGTCAAAGATCTGGAAAGTCGAATGACTAATATTTTTCAATTTGTAAGTAGGAAATGTGAAGCTACTATCAGGCAAAGGAAAAAGTTGTATGACCGGAGGGTTCATGGAAGACCTTACGAGGCCGGTGATGGAGTTTGGCTGTATATTCCTAAATTAAAAAGTGGACAAACACTAAAATTTGCTAAATATTGGTTTGGGCCATTTGTGGTTAAAAAACGCCTTTCAGATGCAAATTATCTCATTTGCAGGGAGCATGGTGGTCGGCTTCAGGTGGTCCATTTCAATAGATTAAAAAGGTGTTACCAACGCCCCGAGGAAGAACCAAATTCGATAAATGTGGAAAGCCCTGATCCATTGTCTGACGCAGAACTCTTTGACATTGAGGAAGATTTTGGCCCGCCCGCTCCGGAAGGTCTCAATCAAGGAATTCGTCCTGCCGTGGTTGAAGATCTGGTCACCCAACGGGGGAGGGGTGTTCGTCGCCCCCGTTGGTTGAACTCACAGGAGTATGTTCTGCTTCATGATGTGAATAGTTAAATTTTGATTTGGGGGGAATGACTCCGGTTCAAAATGTTTGGCAGACTGAATTTGATATTCATGTAATAAGTCAATGCATTGTTTCAACATGACATGTCGGGACTTTCATGCTGAAAGTCTCTGACAGGTCATGGTGGAACAAATGCAGATTTGGATACTTACCTTAGCCAAATCTTAATTCAAAGTTGTTTTTTCAAAGTGAAGGGAAATCATTTCCAAATTGTTGAATGTTTGTTATGGAACTCTGGCTCACGAGCATAATATATTTTTCACTCCTGGTGTTGGGCTAATGAAGGCTTCTTGTACTTAGCCGATCGATTAGTAATGGAACTTTGGGTTACCTTGGGTATAGCCTATAGGGACAATGTAAGGGTTGTCCTGTTTTCTTCATTGGGAGATTAATAATTAATATAAGGCTTCAGTGATGCCAGGGACCTAAAAAGGAGATGCTGGTTGTTTGGGGTGAATTGGAATAGCTTCATATTCAGTAGAATTCATGTTTAGATTAAGGGAATGTTTCGGGTCGTTTCTGGTGGGATTACGACTCAGAAACAAATGTTTATGTGACAAATTATAAGGTCATTGTTTGTTGATTTTATAAGTGAAATGAAAAATATAAACAAAGGTCCTCATGGGTCACAACTTAGGAGGAAAAGGTGCAATCAGTTGATTGCATGTTGTTGTTTTTTCTTCATAGGATGTAATAATAGTTTGGTTTTCCTTGATGAAAATTGAATAAACACATTTTTAAATGATGGTTAGATTGTTAAATAATATAAAATAATTGTATAAATAATTATGCTGATGTAGTGTGCTGTTAATGTGATCCCCGAGGACTGCCCTCTGAAATGCTCGTGGGCAGGGGTTCCATTCAAGTCCTGGAAAATTGGTTGAAGGGTAATCTCCTATCGCGTTGTTTATTTTGCCTGAACTTGCATGGCGCACCTGTGGGTGGGGGTAAAGTACGTTTGTGTTCGATGGGTGGTGTAGAAGTTGTTAGAGTAAAATAAGGTTTCGTTAGAATTATGTGCTGTTAGAGTAAGATAGGGTTTCGTTAGAATTGTGTTCTGTTAGAGTAAGCCAGGTTTCGTGAGTAATTTATGATCTGCAGATCAAGTGTGTAATTTTTTGTTTCCGATGTGCCCGTGGTAAATATGCAAGTTCGTCAAAATTCACAATTTGAGAGATTGCTTTTAACTTTGATTCCCATGCGATTGACTTTTGGAATGAGTTATGGAATGTTAATTTATTATACTGGAGATCATTCCCTTGTGACATATTTAAGGAATAGTGCATGGCTTGGAGTTGACTACGCCCATATAGTGCCCAGTGAGGTGGTGTAGTTCCCGCCGCGAAGCTACACCACCTCACTGGGCACTATATGGGCGTAGTCAACGACAAGACATGCACTAACCCTTATATTATATCGAACACCCATAAAGAAAAACATCTGTCCGATTTGTTAATCTGTTACCAAGGTAGCAGCCTTACCAACCAGCGTTATATAGAAAAAATACCATGTAGTTTTTAAAAAACATTTTCTTCTTCCAAAACATGGCTAACTTGGATTATTGATATGAGCAGAAGACAGATTTTGAATCGGTCGGCAAGGGTAAACAAAACATTTCCCCCAAACGGACCTGTGGATTCTAGAATCGCGCAACTCGCGAATGAAAACTAAAATTTTCGAAATTTGACAACACAGTTTGATAATTTCCACACATTTGTCACATATATACATTACCGAATGGGCCAGCACGGGATACAAACTCCGAAGATTCAATTGAATTTCATTATTTATTCGTTTACTGCCCAAAACATACAATCAAAAAGCGAAATAATATGAGCAGCGAAACAAACGATTTTTCATATCCGGACCCGTTCTCATGAAAGTTGGACCCAGGTATGGATCATTCTCTTCGAAACGAGATATGGATGATCTTCTCAAGGAATAAAATGAACGCCTCGAAAAATGTGACTTCAACAATGGAAAAGCAATACATTTTTCCACAATGCTTTCTTTCCGGGTCATTTTGTGGATGTTGTGCCTCTGTGAATCGATTTTTAAATTTAGCCTGATCAGTTTTATTCGCCCAGTATGAAAAGAAAACTGATATAGTAGTGTGCTAAAAATAAAAAAACCTGTAGTGCCTGGGTGTAGTGCCTGGTCAGTTATGTGGATGCAAACTACACGAAATAGGGTATTATCTTTCAGCCAATCAGAATGCAACGAAGTCACGTGAGATATAATATTATATAATAAACCATTCTTTATTTCAGTCATGCTGATGGTGAAGCTGGAAGATAGACTTGTGATCTCAACACTGATCGTGCATTGGAGACTATAATATCAAGATTATTGAAGAAATGGGAAAGATATTATAACGTGTAACACAGTTTGTTACCGAAGAGACTTACTTTGTCGTAATGAAAAGGGAAAGATATTATAATGTGTATTACCATACACACAGCTTGTTACTGACGAGACTTACTTTGTTGAATGACATGGGAAAGATATTATAATGTGTATTACCATACACACAGCTTGTTACTGAAGAGTCTTACTTTGCTGAATGAAATGGGAAAGATATTATAATGCGTAGTACCGTACACACAGCTTGTTACTGAAGAGACTTACTTTGTCGTAATGAAATGGGAAAGATATTATAACGTGTATGAACACACACAGTTTGTTACCGAAGAGACGTACTTTGTCGTAATGAAATGGGAAAGATATTATAATGCGTAGTACCGTACACACAGCTTGTTACTGAAGAGACTTACTTTGTTGAATGAAGTGGGAAAGATATCATAACGTGTATTACCGTACACACAGCTTGTTACCGAAGAGACTTATCTTGTCGTAACGAAATGGGCAAGACATTGTAAGGTGTGTTTTACTTGTGTCGGAACTGTTGTGTTGAGGTCATGAACCTGTGGTGGAACACCAGAGATTTATTTAAAACAGTTTGAGCATTTTTTTTCAGCTAAAAACTTTAAGACACTGTTATGAAAAGACTTATAGTCGGGCATAGCTTTATAGCACGGCTGCTTCAGTACTTATTATCATATCCAGAATTGTGGGGTTTGGTTGTGCCATTTTCTCAAGTGAGATTTATAGGAATACCGGGGAGAAGGATCAGTCACCTGCAGAATATTAATGTTAGAGGGATAAAATGGATAATCCTCCAAGTGGGAGGCAATGACCTTGATCATGTTGATTTTGCCTTTAGTTTGTTTTTGCAAAAGCTTAAAGATCTTTTGGATAATTGGAAGACAGCTGGGATAAGTAAAATAATACTATGTAGTGTTTTTCCCAGATTAAGAACACGTAACGTTCCCCATGAGATTTATGAGATCCGACATGTGGCAGTGAATGATGCGTTTAGATCCATGGGTGGTGATGGTATTGTATATCTACACCACCGGCAGGTTTATGCGCATCATTTCTTGCCAGATGGGGTTCATCTTCCCCCAGCGGCTCAGGGAAATTTTTGGAATAGATTACAAAGAAAGATACGTCAGTTCTATTAAAAGAAAAGACGGAGAATTATCGTGACTGAACTTCTCAGGAATGGTAAAAAGTTGGTAAAGTATGGATCAGGGTGGTGTATATAATGCAAAAATTACCATAGAAATATTGTTCATTCAGTAAAAAGTTTCTGTTTGTACAACTATGGAGATTGTTTGAAGAAAATGAGCTTTGGCTGTAAGCTACAAGGAAAATTCTTAACGGAAGTATGTTCCGTTACGAATTTCTATATATTACAGATTGCAGTGGGGAGTTTTTGGGGGGATCCAGGGATTTGACTAATCCTATGATTACCATCTCTTATCGCATGTGAGTGATCGTGGCGGTAAGCGGTTTCGATTTTTATCGAAATTGGTCGGTGGTTGGGTTGCTCTATCCGGAACTTCTCGCCATTGGATAATATAAATGCGGTCAATTGTTCTCAGAGACAGTGTTCCATAGGTTTATGGAATATCAGAAATATTTTTCCTGCAGAACATGCTCCTATTTTTTCGAACTCAAAGTTTTTTTTTGTATATATTGCATAATTATAATATATTCTGCTTTTAACTATTTTTTGAGCTGCCCAACTGTACAATTTATACCATCCACAAACGGGGACGTTTATCTTGGGTGGGGGTAGTGTGCTGTTGTTGACTAGGGAACGTGCTGCCTTAGGAAATTGGGAGGGTTAATGTTTTGCGTTATTTTGTTGGCAAGTCAGATAAATTGACTGACTGACTACCTTGAAAACTATGGTCCTTGCTGCCTTGAAGGGTTGTCAGCTGCAGCATGATTTCCGAAACTCGTAGTGAATTTGAATTGAGCCGAGGATCAGTTGTTGCACGAGGAAATCATTCAGCAAGAAAAGCTGACTTTGGAAGGTTTTGGTGAACAATCAAATCAGTTCTCCACTAGACCTTCTGAAGGTAGGACGTTCTTTTTATTGGGAAAGAATTTGCGGATGAGTGGGCTGGCCAAGTGAATTTCGAGTAATTTTGTGATTCTGTTGTGGGAGAATGGCGGAAAGTTTCCTGATTCGCACCATTCGATAGTTGTGGAAAGAGATAGTTGGGGAGTTCTTTTCACGATTTCGGGTGGTTGGAGACAGGGGTAAGTCTCGTCGTTTTTTTTTCTCACGACCTGATCCATGAAATATTGGTGGCATTATCAGTTGCCGAATTTCGATTTGACATCTGCGAATTCTTCCTTTATCAGTTGATAGTATTTGTTATTTTCGCCTTGGCTTAGCGATTGGTATGTTCCCGGGTGTATTGTTATTTATTTGATTTTCCGTGGTTGGGCTACGAAAGGTTGAAGTGGCCATAATATTATATGTGAGAGAATTCTCAGTTGGCGAACTCGGGCTCATCGGCTGCGAGTTCTTTCTCTTGTCACCCGGAATTCTTGTTGGAATATTGGCCTGGTGTTAAAAATGCGGCCTGGTTAAGTTCACTGATAAAGTTATATAAAAATTGTGGCTTACGAATTGCGATTACCCAGTGGTGTGTAATATAGTCTGCATTATTGTGGACTCTCAAAATTCATATATTTTGAGATTGTATGATGCGGATACATTGAAGGAAGACCTAAGTTGTCAGTACAAATTATAATAGAATTTCTTGGCAACAAGCTTATATTTGTTGCCTGTAAATTCTTATTTATTAAATTAAATTCCTTCATAAGTGCATTCAGTGGATATTTGGCTGATGCCCTGGCATCGATGATTTTGAATAAAGTATATATTTGCAGCTATTAAAGGTTAATTGTTGTGTATGTTGTCCCAGACCCTACAGAAATAACGCTTGTGGTTACCGGGTTGTCCGATCCTACTTCTCGCGAGCATCATCTTGAACTTCGTGGGGTTCCGACCAGCCCACCAAAACTGCAATCCACCATCCTTTTGTATTAAGCCCGGTCGGAAATATTTGAGTATATTTATTTTACCGGAAATATCTCAATCACCCGGTGTGATGTGATTCCTTGAATCGCACCACAGCGGATGATTGGGCTATTCTGCTCACTATAATAATCTTTTTCAAAACTTAATGTTGGGCTGAGGTGGGGATTTGTCACAACTTCCTTCAAAGCGGCTTTCATTTTGACTAATTCTTATTCCGTTACGTTAAGTGCCCTACCAATGTGTTTCGCGATCCTAATTGTTAAATGGGAATTATAAAATTGATCTAGATACGCGTACGTCTTACAGGTCGATTGATTATTTGGCAAGTGGCCGCCTAGCTCCTAATCACGAACCCATTTATAAAATAGCCGTTTCATATCTTCCTTTGATGGCAACAAGTAAAGATATGTTTCGCATTTCACGTTCTTCGCTGTATTCAAGTGTAAATTATGGACAAAGAATACCGTATAATATCTTTCTTAGGTGGTAATAAATGAAGATATATTCCGCGTTATTCCGCGCAAAATTTGTTCTCGGCTTTAGAATTACGGGCAACAACGCGTTTGAACAATTCGGGTCAAGGAATGGTTGATTGTGTGAACAGTGTATGCGAACTCGCTTCTGCCTCTGTTACCAGGGTGAGGTTGAGATAGATGATTGAATGCTCGTAACACAAACGCTGATGTTTGATTGATAGCATTCGGAGATGAACACATGCAGTTGTCTAAAATGCCGACTATAGTTGCCTACCGCTGGTTGGCGTGCTGTCGACTTTAGCTGCCGGTCACGCCAAAAGAGTTAATCATATTCCCTTCCATGTAGAGCTATGACATTTGGCAAAGAGCATGAAAATGAAAATGGCACGATATGACACTGACGTGCTGCGACATTAGGTAAAGTAACAGGGAAAATTATAAATTTAACCCTTTACCTAACATGAAAAGCAGACGACACTTGCATAAATAATTCTTGAATAACTAATTTTTTTCATTTTTTGTCTCAAAAACATAGGTTATGACCCCTCGTTGGAACGAGCGCGACGAGCTCGTTCCAACGAGGGATCATAACCTTTGTTTTTGAGACAAAAAATGAAAAAAATTATGAAAATTAATTGGCGATTTTTGAGAATAGCGCTGGCCGGTTTTGGCCGTTACGTTGGGTAAAGGGTTAAAGTAATTTGTATATTTTTATACTTACCAATGGCCCAGACTAGCTGCTGCTTAACTCAAAGTTATTAAGGGCCAAACACAAATTTTGAACCGACCAATCCCCAAAATTTGCTTGCAAAATCGAAAATTAAAAGTCTTATCTGGCCCTCCATACATTTACTCTCCGCGCATGCGCTGACGTCAGGAAGTGACAGGAATTGGTGCTAATATCATTCTTTGTAGAAGAGAGTACGACATAAAAATTCAGCGGGGAGGTATGGGTGCCCACTCATGGGAGGGCCATCTCCGTCTGGGCCATTGGTAAGTATAAAAATATACAAATTACTTTAAATTTATAATATTTTTACACTGTAAACCAATGGCCCAGACTAGCTGAATCGTAAAAAGGTGGAGGGCCTAGGACTTCAGCAATTAATTGTGAACGCGACTGTTTGATCCTAAACATAATCTACTGAATCAGATGGATTGGAGGATACGCATATCCTATCATCCATCCCCATGAGATCAGCAGAGCGTCTACTGCATACGCTCAATGGTCTGGGCATGGCGACACAAACGACGGTAACTGATTGTCCCGGCGTGTCGCAAACGGATCTATCATGGGGCGATCCCTCTGGTAGCAAATCTGACCAAACACTCGATCGTTGAGCGTCCACTCCAATTGCAACAGGCAACCTTTCTGAGAGAGCGAGTCTGCTAGTATGTTCAGACGACCCGGTATATGATGGATAGAAAGATGAACTTGATGATTCATGATGTGTTAGGAAAATCTTCTCCGTTAGTTGGCATAATGGAAATGAATGGGTGCCACTACGGTCGAGTTGTTCGACCAAATTGAACATGGACATTCGTTATAAGAGAATTCAATGTTGTAGCGCTAGCTATACACATGTAATTAACATCATCTTGATGATGTTTATGAGTTTCTAATGGAACCGAGGGTCCCAAAGACCCTGATACCTCAAGACTGCGGGACTTGGGGTCGCGCCCCAACCCGTCTGACTCACATCCGTCAAAATAGTGAAAGCTGGATCCGGCAGTTGCAGCATAAGTCCCTGAGTTAACCACTGAATATCTGTCCAACTTGAACCCTTCACACTCCAGTTCTGAGTAAATAATGTCTGGAGGGGCTGTGCGCGCAGGCGGCCCATCGGAATGAGATCCACAGCCGCTCCGCACAGCTCCAACAGTCACATGAATACCTTCACTATTAATGCGTCTGCGTGTAGACGAAAGCGAGCATAACAACTGACTAATTTTGCTCTGGGTAACGGCAGATGAACCAGATTGTTGTGAGTCTCAAAGCTCAAGTCCAAGTGAATAGACGACTTGTACGGAGCTAGATCCGACGTTTTCTCGTTTACGATGAAACTGAGAAGTCGGAGTAATAGAAGCAGACTCTGAACATCATTCTGAAGAATAATTCTGTTGCCATATCCCTGTAGAAGGTCGTTCAAGTAAGCTGATGTTACAGCAGACATATGAGCTTGTAAGTAAGACATTGCCGAGTTCATTATTCGAGTGAAACTACCGGATGGTCCGACTTCAAGGGCGAAGAGTGGTTCCTTCTTCGTGCAGCTGGCTGGATATCCGAAGTCGGATAGCTAGGATGCGGTCGTGTATGCTTAAATTATGTAGCGGAGGAAACCGTGACTGAAACCGACCAGGGCTGCAGACGAGACGGAGCGTCCTGAACGACGGGCAGACATATGCTCCGTCTCAAGCAAGTTTCCGACCAGAAAACATCATTTCGGCCTTGTGAAACGTAGCGGAGGAAGCCTTGACTGATGCCAACCCCGGCTGCAGACTAAGCAGAGCGTCCCAACAGGGCGGACATATGCTCCGGCTTGTGCAAGTTTCTCAAAACAACATCTGACCCCAGACGTTGCTATATTAGAGAGTGGGGCCTCTCCCGCTCGCGGTCTATCAGACCTCGCCGATTACAAGAACATGCAGACTTCCTCCCTATTTCCTGCCTATTTCTGTCATCGCTGGGTGAGCTATTTATATTATAGTGCTCACTCTACCCAATCCACCTCTTAGACCGCAACAGACTCACCCGGCGTCATGGCACCCACGGACAGAGTACCGCTTCACCGGTTGCGCTAGCTGCTTGCAAGAGATTAAAACCGTTAAGCAAAGACCCTAACTCTTGCAATAATGAGCACTGCAGCTAGCTCTATATGCTCCACGGAGCATGACGACGGTAGCACACTTGGATGGGTGTTAGAATATCATCACCATGTTCATGTTCCTCTGAAATAGAAACTGACAGAATGAATTAAAACGCGACAAAAGGCTCTCATCCTCAGAACCTCACTGCCAACAACGGACCACGACACCCGACTCCAACATCAGTCATCCCAGTGCAACACAAGAATGACAAGAGTGAGCTCAGGTGAGCTAAAAATGAAAACGACACGATATGAGATTAATGTGCTGTAACACAGGCTTGTGGCGAATACTTTGTAAATGTATTCGAATACGAATACGAATACTTTGCAATTTCATGAATACGAATATAAATACACAAATTTTCAAATGTATTCGAATACGAACGCAAATACATTACAATGTATTCAAGAATACATTTTTGAATACTTGGTATACTTTTTAAATTAAAAGTATTTATAGCAAGGCCTTTAAGTTTTTTGTTTGTTGGGTTAAAAGTCATTTTTAAACTGATGGTCCTTTAGCTGAAGCTATAATTGTGCTTACCATGCTTTGTTGGAAAACTAAAATAATTACCTGAAAGGAAATCCACTCTATGGGTGTCATAGTAATTAGACTACTCTCCATGGACAACACATCACAAAATGTGAGTGGATTACCTCTAAAAAATCACAGACTAGTGTTTCCTCCTGAACGTTAAGTATCAATTGCAATGACACCACATAAGAAGGACTAGTAAAGTTTTAGCCAATGCACTTCATGGTTACACCTGGAGGTCTGTTGGCTGAAAGTTTGCTAACTGCAGTAGTATTTTCTTTATAATATTTACGTGCTTTCACCGATTATAATTAGACATACTGAGCTGTACAAAGGTGGCCTTAAACAGGAATAAATAAATAAATAAATAAATAAATAAATAAATAAATAAATAAATAAATAAATAAATAAATATGTGCTTTCACTATGAAATAATGGATAAATAGAAAAACTTTAAATAAATCCCAAAATTTTAGAATATAATTATCATTGAATAACTGAGTTGTGTCCAATAACACAAGTGTTTTTGTTTTATTTTTATTGTCCATGTTTTCAACAATTTAAAAAGCCATGGGGATATGTGGCCATCGTTACATAAATAGGTTGTATTGTGACAAGTTAATACAGTTAATTGATAATTAAGTCTATTGTCTGCTTTCAATGCATACATTTTAGACAAGGTGTTTGGTGGTATATAAATAATATCAGGGATTATTAAGTCTTTAGTATTGATATGAGGTGTGAATTTGTTGTCTGGAGTCCATGGGCTTGATCTGTGAAAACCTTTTATTCAGTATATGGTTCTTTAATTCCAAAATATAGAAAGTATTCAAAAAGTATTCAAAATGTATTCATGAATACAGCTCAAATTTTAATGTATTTGAATACAAATACGAATACATGTATTCATAACATTCAGTGAATAGTAACAGTGAAAATGTAAACAATACAACAGGACACTGACGAGCTGTCGCATTTGGTAAAGTAACAGTTTTGAAGAGTACCTTGATGGCACCTTTGGGGGGTCACTGTTGTTCAAGCTGAGGTCGCGATCCTTGGAGCTGAGGGGAAAAATTGGGAAAGACGGTGAAAGGGAGTGCCAGATGTGTAACTTGGACATGGTGGAGACCCTGGAACACTTTCTTCTAGAATGCCCAAAGTATCAGCCTAAAAGAATGAGATTCACTGGGAGTATAATGGGGAAGTGGGATGGGAGAATGAAGGACATGTGGTTAGGGGGAGACTCAAAGGAGAGGGTTAATATGCTAATCGGAGAGATTGGGAAGAATGGGACAAGGGATATCATCAAGCAGTTCGTCTCCGAGTGTTGGGGGGAGAGGAGAAGCGTGGGAATAGGGAGGCAGTTGGGAGTACAGGGGTAACCATGGTCTTCTCGTCCGAGAACCGCGACAAATCAGCGGCTGGCCAAAGTGTTATTATTATTATTACAGTGAAAATGAAAATGATACGATATGACAATGATGTTGTTGTGACATTTGGCAAAGAACAGAAAATGAAAATGACACGATATTACAAGGCCGTACTGTGACAGTTGTTAAAAGTAACAGTAAAAATGAAAACAACACGATATGACACTGACGTGTCGTGACATTTGGTAAATTAACAATGAAATGGAAACGACATGATATGACACTGATGTGCTGTGACATTTGGTAATTTAACAAAGAAATGGAAACGACATGATATGACAGTGACGTGGTGTGACATTTGGTAAAGTAACAGTGAAAATGAAAACAATACAAAATGACACTGACTGTGGAAGGTATCAATAACTATTTATCTAACGAGTTGCCCGTAAATACACCGGGAAGTAGTTACCTTAAACGCAAATAAATAAATAAATAAATAAATAAATAAATAAATAAATAAATAAATAAATAAATAAATAAATAAATAACTTTTTAGCCCCAAGAAAAGAGCAAACACTGAGAGGAAAATCATATCTCGATCGGTAAATACATCAGAATACAACTTAACAACTCAAGACCCTTTGAACCCTGGTGGTATCTTCCATGTCAGTTCAGTGGAAGAATCCATATTCTTTATTTAGGGGTAAACCAATTAATATTTTCAACATGCAGCCTTGTTCTGTTTGGGCTTTTCCACACATTCACTTAGTTGCCATCCTACTTAATGAAAGTATGACATATTATGTCCCTGGGCCGGATAAGGGTCTCTCGGGTTCAAAGGGTTAAAACAGTTACGTTTGAGTGTTCCTATTCTAGCTTTGTGAGATTATTTTTTTTATTTTCTGTATTAACATTTAACCATCACAAATAGCAGATGACACATTGAAGAAACAGTCCTAAAAACAAACAGCCTCAAATTTTGCCTCCAAGAAAATAGCCTATGATCCCGCACTGGAACGAGCTCAGCACGCACATTCCAATGAGGGCCATAAGGTATGTTTTTGAGACAAATATATAATAAAATTTGTTTGGCATTTTTTGTGCATGGGTGGGACGGTTTCTGTCAAACGTTGGTTTGAAGGTCAAATTAGGAAGTATCATTATCTTCACCTTAGCAGTATTACATTAAGCTTGAGAGACAACAAGCTGTTTTTATTTCAAATCTACCAGTTTCGGTTCACGAGAAAATGTTTACCTTTCCAGATCATTTCTGGTTAAGCAATGCCAACTCATGCACTAAATATAAATCTAAACTTCTTCGTGTGGATATCGGAATCGAATCTAGGACAAAACCCCTCCCCTCGGAAAAAAAACTGCTGACAAAACCCCCTTTTTGTTTACTCATTTTTCATAAAAAAAATTTTTCTCAAATATAGTAAACATGCATATGTTAACAATTAAACACCTTTTGATACATGAAAACTTTGTTTTGTTTTCAGAATACTTCTTGAAAGCACACTATATTATGCAGTTCATTTTTTTCTGTAAGAGTTTGAACCACATAACATAAGAGACAAGAAAATTACTAAAAATATTATTATTATTATTATTATTATTATTATTTTCTGCTATGCTTCTGGTATAATAAAAAAATACAAATTATTCACACCCCCGCCCACTTCCAAAAAATGATTTCAAGAATTGAAAAAATTAAACATAAAAGTACCCCCTACCCCCCACTCTTTCCAAAAAATGATATATTAACATTTTTATTTCCACCATATCCTACAAATAATATTTCTGGTGAGGGGGATTTGTCTTGAGGGGCTTTTGTCATTCAATGCAGAAAGTGAGGGGGTTTTCTCTGAGGGGGTTTTGTCTTGAGGGGGTTTTGTCCTGTTACCACCAGAATCATATCACTTATAATTGTGAAAAAATATTATTTTGGACCGGGGGAATGCTACTTCTGATAAAATGTCACTGTTTGCCCCATTTGTGAAATAATTTCCACAGCCTCGAGGCAG
This sequence comes from Pictodentalium vernedei, assembly GCA_031216915.1. Taxonomy (NCBI): domain Eukaryota; kingdom Metazoa; phylum Mollusca; class Scaphopoda; order Dentaliida; family Dentaliidae; genus Pictodentalium; species Pictodentalium vernedei. Next base: position 131,558,458 of record CM062296.1, on the reverse strand, counting down.
GTACATGTCCTTTACAAATTCAAATGGCTGCTGTATGCTAAGGTGTAGGAACCTGTAGTAGAAAAAAAACTGTTTAATATTTTAAGTGACACTTTAATAATCTTAATGGTATTTTTTAATGATATGATCCAGAGGCTACACTGCTCCATCTCCCTGACAGGGTGGGTACATTACATAATATAAAATAGTGGATATATGGTGTTTGACGTAGAATGTTCTGTCATTTGCACCAGATACATTCGAAACCAGACCCTTGGCAAACCTTTTTTTGCCCGGCGACCAAGCAAGTCAATTTCATTACCAAGAACAACAACTATTGTTCATTCCTTGAGAATAAACTGAATTTGTTTACTTCTGTCTACAAAGTCGGTGCTGTAATTTACCAAACCCATACTCACCAAGGAGAACAAACAGCGCCACCGAATTTTCAAGACCAATCACATTGATTTTTGACACACTCTGGTTACACTGCAATCTCGGTCTGTTAAAAATCTTCCACATAGCAATGATATAAAAGCCAATATTAATGAGTATGATGATGCCAAGTGGAATAGCAAAGGCGAAGTAGAACGCACTGCGAGACAGCCAACAACTGAAAAACATTGAAGAAAAATAATTGCATATAATCTCTCATGCCTGCCTAAATGCGGGGTATCTGAATTACCAACAAGAACACTCGCCAAGTGGAGAGAACCAAGTGATGTGAAGCAAAGTTTGCTTGTGCTCTTTTTACTTGTGTGAATTAACAATAGCTATTATCCTGGGATGAACTCTTCTCTACTGTGTTTCAGACTAGTTGTCCAGTCTCCACCAGCTCGGGTTGGTTACAGTGATACTTAGGGCTGCACGATATTCAAAACTGAATACCGGTATCGGTATTAAAAAAAATACCGCTGTATACCGGTATATCGAAAACTGTTCAGATATATGAACACAAGTACCACAATCGAGATTCGAGGCATCACAGTCGGAACGAATTAGCATGCCTTGATGATGTGGTTCGAAACACCTTTACCCAACGCAGACGATATCAAAATTTATTATTTTCAAAATTAATTTATCAGATTTTCCCCAAAGATTTCAACAAAACTATATCATGTGACCCCTCATTGGAACGTTGAAATGTTTTTAAATTGTTTTTTTCAATTGCGGAATTTGTATATTATGAGGGCACAGGCATACGATTCCTTGGAGAAAGGGATAATATTATTCATTCGGGGCTACAGTTAAAAAACTCAAAACATCTTGAAAATTAAATTGTGGGTAAAAAATAATGACGATAAACCGATATTTTTGTAATTACACCGGTATTCAATCGATATTGGTTTGAATACCGGTATATATTGGTTTATCGATATACCGTGCAGCCCAAGTGATACTTTGAAGTAGAATGCAGAAAAGTTACTTCACACGAGGATGCGGAAGGGAGTAAGCTCTCTACCTTACAAGAGATAACAGTACACAAATCTAATTTATAAAATGAACAGCCAAGAGCGCATAAATAAACACTGACGTACGTTTTTGCATTTGTTTTTCATCAGGTAATCATAGTCACCGTAATGTTGTACAGTGTCGTGGAAGGAAACTCGCAGTGAGTATTTTCATCGTACATATGAAGTTGCTAATGATGCTTGATGGAGAGTTAATCTGAGTTATGCCTGGAATCTTCCACAATCAGAAGTAAAGCATCAGTGAACTAGTTTTCAAATTTATTTGCAAATTTTCATTTACATTTTGCGATACAAGATAATCAATTGCAGCCTAATAGGCTGCAGTTGATTATCTTGTATCGCAAAATGCTATACATAATTGAACATTGTGTAGCTTTTTGCAAGTTTTGCATAGCAAAAAGCGACGCGACACTGCTTATTTTGGGCCCTGTACATATCCAAAGTGACAGAACACAATCCTCGCTGTTCAAAGTGCGATATTTGTTTGAAAAATATTTAAAGCATGTCGCTACAAGCATATCTGAAATACCCTTACCTACATTTACTATCATTACCATCAGAAAAGGGTCAACAAAGCACTTTTAAATGTTTAAAAATCACTTTTAATCTGTTGAGTAAACTGTAAAGAAAATGTTCGCTTAGACAGAAGATAAAATCGTAAAAACAACAAATAACTTTTGGGACTACAAATAATATTTTCTGTCCATTTTATTTAAACATTGAAAATATATTTGGTACTTAAAATCTCTTATTTTGTTTTAATTCATTTTTTGAAAATTCGAAGCAAGTGGAAATGCATCAAAATAGTAATGGCGGCTAGTCACCTTGTATTAAAGTGACACCCACCGTGTACTGGATTTACTGCCGGCATGCAGTGGCATTCTTAGCCAATAAAATTTGAGGATATATCAACAAATTTGTCAGAAGTGGGGTAATCAACGTACCCCAACCCAAAACAGGCATAGAAGAATATCTTAGATACCCCACGCATTACATCCAGCCGACATGAAAGAATGTCACGAAATAATGCATCTGATTGGTAGTTAGTTACGCATCTGAATGACTGTTTGACTTGAACGAAATGCCTCGCCACAAAACTGCGTCAACCAAGAAAGTGAACAGACCGCCGAATGTGATAGGTATTTAAATATCATTCACTTAATTTAATTTTAATCATGGTGTACACGGAGAACAAAGCTCTGGCAGAGTATCAACGACACTTGTTTGGAGTTTTTTCTGCCGTTGTCTCACGTGAAATACGGGAAAAACTCCAAGTCGGGTTATTGAGTCCATCTCCCCGTACCCAACCTAAATGTGTTCTTTCTTAATACTTACTGATCTTCTTCATTGTTGTAGAGTTCATAATCTATGCTTAGTGTTATTATAACTGGAAGAAGTGGAAGCCCTGGAAAGTAAAACAAAATAAAAATTGGTGATATCACATATGAATCCTTACGAAGCATGAAAAGATAATTCAATTCTGCTCGATGAGGTACGCTTGTATTTTTCTGTGTTCAGTGTTGGGGATTTCAACTTGAATTGCATGGAACTTGTTTATTTCTCATATAAAAAATTATACAAGGGAAAAGCGGCTATGTAATAGAAAAACAGGTTCCTATGTTGGAATGAATTATTAAATTATACAAGGGGAAAGGGGCTATGTAATACAAAAACAGGTTCCTATGTCGGAATGATTTATTAAATTGTGGTTGTTTGTGTTGTGTTAAATTTAATAATTAAAGTTGTCATACTGTACAAATGGACTGAAAAATGTACAATACAATAGACTAAAAAATGTACAAGGCAATAGCATATCCCAATGCTGACAATCAGGCTATAGTGCCTTGCCCAAGGACACAACGCAGTTACCCCTCACAGGGATCGTCCGATCGAACTCGGAATCACAGGTTGCAAAACGCAACCTTCGACCTCCACTTTTGGTCTTTGAATTTCATGGGTATTGGAGTGGACTTTTTAACCCTTTACCAAACGTGAAAAGCAGACGACACTTGCAAAAAAAATTCTTGAATAACTAATTTTTTCATTTTTTGTCTCAAAAACATAGGTTATGACCCCTCGTTGGAACGAGCTCGACGAGCTCGTTCCAACGAGGGGTCATAACCTATGTTTTTGAGACAAAATATGAAAAAAATAGTGAAAATTAATTGGCGATTTTTGAGAATCGCGCTGGCCGGTTTTGGCCGTTACGTTGGGTAAAGGGTTAACCTCAATACATCTTTTTATTCCCAGTTGTGATCTATGAATTGCCAGCTTTTGCTACTGACATTAAAATCCGGAAACGCAAAATTTTCCGTTCCCGGGATTAAACTCTAGAACTTTTTTAATCGGTGATTTTACACTTTCATCTTGTACTTTTGTATTGGCACAGAAACTGTTTGTGTTTGCTTCACGTCATGTCCATGCATAAAAAGTCGCACTGCCCCAAAAGCACAAATTTTGAAGGAAAAGGACCAATTTTACCGTGTCACATGGCATTCAGTGTTCAACAACCTTTATGCTATCCACCCTCTCTGTTTTGTCTGGCAAGAAAGATTGCAGTAAGACTGTATGTAACGGTATCAATTTCTGTACAGTTCTACTTTTTCTTCTTTTGTCTTTTACTTAATAGTGTATTTTCCTGTTAGCAATGACTATTTTTCCGGAATGTGTTGATCCACTCTAAAAGTCAGATGGACCGCGAGCGGACAACCAGTTATTATCCGGTTATAGTTCCTGATTAACTGGTTGTGAAAATATGTCAGTTGAAGGACAGTACAAACTTGGCAAGCAATCTTTTTATGCCGCCAATCGTTTGCCTTAAACGAAACAGAGCGACCCATTTTTCGATCGCCTTGTTTACTAGATCGCCACACATCATGGACGTTTGCTCCATTTTCTCTTGGTATTCATTTGCTATAATTCAATTAAGACTACAATCCTCGCCCTCTAATTTGACGAGAGCTTGATTAGTTATTTCTAGGTTTACGTCTCCAATAGCACCAATTACTGTCTAACATCACCAAGTGAAATATTCGAGGTTGACTATTTTGCAATTATTCCATCAACTGCGTGATTTGCAAATCACTTCAGTTTTCACACATGCAGCAGACAATGTTCCAAATGAAGTTCTGTTGAAATCACAAATGCAATTACAGTTTGAAATGAGATGGAGTGACCTCGAATCTTATCAAATTATTGAATTATATTTAACCTGTGACACCGCGGGGTACACAAGAGGTTTTTTTAAGTGAACTTATGATCGTTAAAAGTTGTCTTGTTCATTTTATGATGTGGATTTTAGGCTATGGATATGGTCTTGTTGGAAGGAATTATGATAAACTGACGGTAACATGGTTTGAAGTTTGTGGCTCGTAGCGTGATGGTAACATGGTTTGAAGTTTGTGGCTCATAGCTTGGCAGTAACATGGTTTGAAGTTTGTGGCTCGTAGCATGACGGTAACATCGTTTGAAGTTTGTGGCTCGTAGCATGACAGTAACATGGTTTGAAGTTTGTGGCTCGTAGCTTGACGGTAACAATGGTTTGAAGTTTGTGGCTCATAGCATGACGGTAACATGGTTTGAAGTTTGTGGCTCGTAGATTGACAGTAACATAGTTTGAAGTTTGCGGCTCGTAGCTTGACAGTAACATGGTTTGAAGTTTGCGGCTCGTAGATTGACAGTAACATGGGGTAACATGGTTTGAAGTTTGCGGCTCCTAGCTTGACAGTAACATGGTTTGAAGTTTGTGGCTCGTAGCTTATGTTCAACTAGGGTCCTGCAAAGCTTCGAATTTCAATTTCATTTGAAAATGTCTCGATGATTCCATTTGACACAATTCGCGCCAATTTGGAAAATTCGAATCGTGGAGAACTTCTCACAGTCATACCATTTGTCCGCTCTTGAACTCTTCTTCAATCGTCAGGTGCTCTGTTTAGGAGACCCTATGACAGAAGAAAAGTCCAAAGAAGCTTCGCGTTCAAAACTACGCTGATGATTGGTCCTTTTGAATGATTTGCCTCCCTCCTCCCCCACCCCTCAAAACAGACGATTTGCAGTTAAAGACAATACTAGAGTGAAGATTGGCAATATTTACGGTTGTAAAAAGGTGTTGTGTCTTCAACTTCAAGAATGGTAAGATTCGATTATAGAATTTTGAAATTCTGCCACATTTGATTGTGATTCGATTCAAAATTCTCTACCTGATTCGATTTAAGATTCGATTCGAAATTTGAGTTTCGCAGGACCCTAACAATAACTTATAATGTTCCTAGAACCTCGGTCCATTTCATAAAGAACATTAATATAGAATGCCGTGATAAAACTGTCTGAACCCTTTTCAAAAATGCATTGCATCACAAAACATCCAGAAGCAACAAGAGCTGGACTTTCGTCCGGTGCATACCCCCACGTGGTGTACCGCCTAGTGTGGGCATACCTATGACCAACAAATATTATTTATGAATATTCTCGTAGGGACTGACGGACAGATGCACAGATGGATGAACGCAAACAAACTTGAATCTCGCCAATCCCCACCCACCACCCCCCTAAGGATGCTGCATACCAAATATCAAAACATTCCGACTGCAGGATCTGAAAAAGAAGATTTTTAAAGAAAATTCCTCATTTTGAACTAAGTTATCATTCGGGCTGGCACAGTGAGCCCAAATATGGACCTAGGGACATGATTTGAACAAACTTGAATCTCACCTCCCTAAAGATGCTGCATACCAAATATCAAAACATTCTGACTGCTGAAACTGAGAGCCCAAATATTGACCTAGGGACATGATTTGAACAAACTTGAATCTCACCTCCCTAAAGATGCTGCATACCAAATATCAAAACATTCTGACTGCTGGATCTGAAGAAGAAGATTTTTAAAGAAAATTCCTCATTTTGAACTAAGTTATAATTTGGGCTACCACAGTGAGCCCAAATATGAACCCAGGGACTTGGCTTGAACAAACTTGAATCTCACCACCCCCCCCCCCCCCCCCCCCCAAGCATGCTGCATACCCAATATCAAAAGATTCTGCCTGCTGGATCTTGAGAAGATTTTCAAAGAAATTTGCCTGAAATGCACTAAGTTCAAATTTGGGCTCCTATACTGAGCCCAAATATGAACCCAGGGGGCCGATTTGAACAAACTTGAATCAGATCCACCCCACAATGTTGCATACCAAATATCAAAAGATTCTGCCTGCTGGACCTTGAGAAGAAGATTTTTGAAGAAATTTGCCTGAAATGCACTAAGTTCAAATTTGGACTCCTATACTGAGCCCAAATATGAACCCAGGGGGCCGATTTGAACAAACTTGAATCAGATCCACCCCACAATATTGCATACCAAATATCAAAAGATTCTGCCTGCTGCATCTGGAGAAGAAGATTTTTGAAGAAATTTAACTGAAATGCACTAGGTTCGAATTCGAGCTTTTATAGTGAGCCCAAATATGAATCCAGGGGGCCGAGTTGAACAAGCTTGAATCAGATCCACCCCACAATGTCGCATACTAAATATCAAAAGATTCTGCCTGCTGGATCTGGAGAAAAAGATTTTTTAAGAAATTTGCCTGAAATGCACTAAGTTCGAATTCGAGCTTTTATAGTGAGCCCAAATATGAATCTAGGGGTCCGATTTGAACAACCGTGAATCAGATCCACCCCACAATGTTGCATACCAAATATCAAAAGATTCTGCCTGCTGGATCTTGAGAAGAAGAGTTTTTAAAAAATTTGCCTGAAATGCACTAAGTTCGAATTCAGGTTTCTATACTGAGCCCAAATATAAATCCAGGGGGCCGATTTGAACAAACTTGAATCAGATCCACCCCACAATGTTGCATACCAAATATCAAAAGATTCAAGATTCTGCCTGCTGGATCTCGAGAAGAAGATTTTTAAAGAAATTTGCTTGAAATGCACTAATTCGAATTCGGGCTTCTATACTGAGCCCAAATGTGAATCCAGGGGGCTGATTTGAACAAACTTGAATCAGACCCACCCCACAATGTTGCATACCAAATATCAAAAGATTCTGCCTGCTGGATCTGGAGAAGAAGATTTTTAAAGAAATTTGCCTGAAATGCACTAATTCGAATTCGGGCTTCTATAGTGAGCCCAAATATGAATCCAGGGGGCCGATTTGAACAATCTTGAATCAGACCCATACCAAGATGATGCATACCAAGTATTAAAAGATTCTGCCCACTGGTTCTGGAGAAGAAGATTTTTTAATAATTTTTCTATAATTCATATGGTGCTATCAGAGTTATGCCCCATACAGAGCCCCCATGGGACATGGCCATTTCATTTGAACAAACCTGAATTGCCATATAGTAATGAACATCCACATGACGTTTCGTGAAAATCGGACCAGTGGTTTCAGAGGAGAAGTCGTTTGAAAAATGTTCACGACGCCGGACGCAGGACGCCGGACGACGGGCGGCCGGTGATAAGTTAAGCTCCCTTCGGTGAGCTAAAAAATGACTTGTGTGGGCATACCTATGACCAACAAATATTATAGAAAATAATAATGTACTTAAGTTATGAAAGTCAAGAATATTTTCGGACGGACTCCCACACGGACGCACAGACGGACGCATGTACGGACGGACATTCTTACACGTTCTTACTTGTGGGGTTTTTCCCATGTTAAACCCTAACCCCACAAGGTCAAAACATTAACCCCACAGTGCAAAAATAACCCCACAAGTGGCCACTGTACTAACCCAACCCCACAACTACCACTGACCCTAAATTGTAAACCCCACAATGAAACTCTGCTAAGTCCGGATGGACGGACGGACGGACGGACGCATGTAATCCAGTATACCCCATTTTCTTCGAAAGTGGGGGTATAATAAAACAGGAGAACCAGCTTCTGTACCACCGTGCAAAATAAAATAAAAAAAAAAAAAAATAGATAAAAAGTAAAACTTAAAAAAAAATCTGTCTCACTTGGAACTTTCTCCAACTTTGAGTATTATGAACACCCAGACTGTTGAAGGTGACGGTAATCGCCACTACATAATTTGATAAATATCATCAAATTTTGTTTGCTCTCGAATGATTATATGTACATTTTGTATGTCTGAAGACAAGAATTATGATAAGACAACAAGTAAACCATTAAAAGGTAAATGTGAAGTAAATAAACTTGCATCAATTTGTCTTACCTCCGTGATCAGACCTTAAAATCATGTCCCTAGAAAATAAGTCTTAACGAACACGCAACTAATTACCAAAACCATTCATATAACATGTCGATTAGTTGCGTGACCAGGGGGTTGCCTGAAGGGTCTTGTCTCCCAACACTTCGCTACTCCCCCCCCCCCCCCCCCAAAAAAAAACAACATTGGTTCAGTGCAACTTTCCTATAATAATGGTCCCTGAAGTGATCACCAATATCGGGCTATACACGCCATAAATGACTCAGATTCACTCTTGGAACACGAAATGTTGCAAACTTTTCTCAGGAGTGGGGTACCTAGTCACACCTAAGGCCCTCCGGTTTATTCCTGAACCCCCAAGATGGCCATCCAAGTATAATGTTTGTCCCCTCACCCACCCACCCCCTCCAAAAAAACCCCCACTGGCTGGGGCTTCCTCTATGAAATCTTGGTCACGCACCTGATGTCTTTTGGCGCAATTAGCAAACAGTTTTAAAACACAATAAGAATAACTGCATAACAGAGAGTTGTTCAATGCTAAGAGTAAAACATTATACTTACCCCAAGACAACAGCATGGCTTTGTTGATAAACCTAGGAATATATGTCCCAACCACTCTCGCAAATCTCAAATACTGCAGAAAACCTGACACCAGCATCCACATGAACGACACAAGTATAAAATAATGAAGCATTATTGCAGTTGGAATGCACCAAGCATAATTTTCTGTGCGTTTCATACCGAATACAAACACTAACCAGGAACATAATAACGCAATACAAAGGTTTAGAAGAGTCTTGTGAAATTTTCCCTGGCGAAGTTTCCTGAAACATCAATATGTTTAAATGATTTAAGAGTAAAATAGGATGACATATCATTCACAGTGTAGACACGATACTTTTACAGCAGCTGCATTATGTGTCTTTGAAAGAACATATAATTGCGGAGATTGAGTGTGCGTAATATCTTTCATGTGAAGGGCTTCGATGGGTAGTAGATGTTGTATTGCATGGGTGATTGTGTGTGTACACAGAAGTGACCCACCACCTCTGTTACGATAGGTCTGTGTGTGCCAGGTCAAATGTATCTGTACACTGCAAGCAGTGGCGGCGCTACGGGGGGGGGGGGGGCATGGGGGGCATTCCCCCCCCCCAACGAAGGCTTTGCACCCCCCAGTTGCCCCCACCCCCACCCACCAACCATCTTGCATGCATTTCCATCCACCCTCACACACAAACACATTCAGTCACTCTCTCTCACACACACACACACCCTTCTCTTTTTTTATTCCCAATAATTTCCCATACACACTTAGCCCAAAGCCTCAGGCTAGCTGATGAACACATCCAGGCAGTAGAGATTTAAAGACTCGGATGCAGATACTTATAAGTTATAATTAAGTTATGAGCCAACAAAGGCATGTCTATCCACATCCCTTGTCTAAAAAAATTCATGGATTTCGCATTATGACAGACGGGCATTATGAGTCTCTCTCTCTCTCTCTCTCTCTCTCTCTCTCTCTCTCTCTCTCCCTTCTCTCTCTCTCTCTCTCTCTCTCTCATGGATCCAGGATCAATGATCAACATCTTGATCAATCCAAAAAGTAATTGTTCGATTAGTCGTTACTTTTGAACTACTGTATTATATGGGTCAACAAAGGAACAAAGTTGCTTCAAAACAGGCAAACATTGTCACAATGACTGACATCAATTATACGAGACAGAGAAAAGCATGCAAGTTACTTGCTGACATACTTGTTCACTTGCATGATCATCATACTGTATCAGTAGCTGGAAATGGTAATTATTAACCCTTTATCCATTGCGGGTAACAGACGATACATGCAAAATAAATTCATAAATTACTAAAAATTTTCGGTTTTTCTGTCTCAGAAACGTAGCTTATGACCCTCATTGGAATGAGCTCAATAACCTTGTTACAATGAGGAGTCATAAGCTATGTTTGAGAGACAAAAATTGAAAACATAATAAATTTGAATGGAGATTTTTTGATATAGGCCTAATCAGTTTTGTTTGTTATGTTGGGTAAAGGGTTCATGCTGTAAATCATCAACGTTAGGGCATTTTTTCAGATATCTAATTGGACAAGTGATTAATCGGTTAACCAAGGTTAACCCTTTACCCAACGCAAATGATTTCAAAATTTATTATTTTAAATATTTTAAAAAATTTTTTCAAAAAATTTCAACAAAACCATATCTTGTGACCCCTCTTTGGAACGATCTCGACAAGCTCGTTCCAAAGAGGGGTCACATGATATGGTTTTGTAGAAATTTTTCGAAAAATAATATTTTTTCAGCTGCTGAATTTGCATATTACGTGGGCGGATGCGGCGGGCAATTCGTTAGGTAAAGGGTTAATCCACGTGATTAATCGATCAAGAAAACCCCTTAACCTTTTCAGCTCAAGCGGAAACTAGAGGCCAAGCAGGCATAGATGCCTTGTTCCCCTCGTTTAGGTTATCTCCCCCCCACCCCCCCCCCCCCACCCCCCATCTCTTGCTGAATAGCAAATTACCTATGGAGGTTTTTCATCAGCATAATAATATGATCCTCATCATTTTCGTACCTTTGCATAACACCGTACATGCGATCAGCTGAATGGAATGACCAAAACACTTTGTTGCCTCAAAGACATAGCTTCCGACCCCCTCCCCCCCCCCCCCCGGGAACCAGCTTAACAAGCTCATTCCAATGAGGGGTAATAAGCTGCTACTATTTTTTTTAGCTAAAAGTAAACAAAATAATTAGCAACTCTGAAACTTTAACTTTACCTCCGCAGCAAGTGCTAAGGGTCAGTTTCAGCAAGTGAATTATGAATTATTACTAAATAGGCCACCAAGTGGAGTATTCACGCAAGTAAGAAATCATTATCGGTCTACAAAAGACATGTAGACTTGATATAGCGGTGAATAGAGCCATTGACTCTAAAAACAACCACACTGGTGTTACTTCTCGTTGTCGAATAGCCGATTGTTGTAACTTTATTACACTTTCATCACATTATGTTTACAAGTCTGTGAAAGAGGCACCTAGTTCTTTCATGGGGTGTGATATGAGTATCATTGGCGGATGAGCATAACCTTGGCCGCCATTGCGTAATCCTATTTTTTTAGGGTATTGTTCGAAATATCACCTCAGGCCCATATACGTACTTCATGGTAGACAGGTGGTCGGTATGCTCTGTTCGATGCATCAGCAGCTCTACAAATGAATGTATGGTCGGAACATTTAGTGGTCGATAAACCTGTCTGTCTGGTTTGATTTCCTTCTGTTTCATCATTTTACTATGCAAAACTGATCATTCAGTTTACCACCATGTTTACTGCACTGGCTTTGAGATGTATTGTCCCACAATGGCATTCCCAGTCTGATGTGTCTTTTATCGACTCCTCTATTGAGGCGCGGTTGGGACGGAACGCTGGCCCAGTGTGATCTATATGTTCTCCTGCTGCTGCACGCTCGATATCCACGATGTAACCCCATGTTAGACTTGGAGTACGGTGGGGGTGGGGGGGGGGGGGGGTATGCTGTGAAGAATTTTAATATTAATAACACTTTGGCAAAAAACTCCAATCAAAATATAATCACAGAATGAATTAACAAATGGTGACAGTAATTCTGAATCGGATTCCAAAAATATTATCGTCTCTAACAATACATCTCGGATGAAATTTATCAAGATTAATTCAACAAATGAAAATACTCCAGTCAATAAAACAATAGGTCCCTTCATAGTACAAAAATCCATTCAGAGTATTCCTGTTACAGTTCAAGATGCGAGACAGTTTGGAACAGGTGGGCTTCTTCTAGAATGTGCCGGTGGCTTTGTTGAAAATGAATAAATGTATGATATAAATGTGCACACTTGTACCCACAAGGCCCCATGGGTGTAAATTCTAGGATGGGGGAGGGTGGGGTGTGACACCTCAAAATCTCCCGATTATGTGATTCGTGGACAGAAATTGTGCAAGAAATTATAAAATACCAAGATGGGTGTACGAATGTGCTTGCCTTGCGAAAATAAACACACGCTTTGCAGTACTTAGTTTGACAAAAATTCTTGCTTGCTCGACAAAAAATATACAGATTAGAAAGTGCAATAAATGCCCGACTCGGACTCAGTATACCGGTAAACAAACAAGACAAACTTTTAAATTGCACTTTTCATTCCAAACATTCAGGAAAAAGTCTATCTTCAAAGAGAAATGTCATATATCTTGAAAAGCTGAATGATTATGCACACTCTAAAATCAGTTTGGTTGAAAATTAACCCAAATCATCTGCTCAGAGTGAATATCCTTTTAACCCAACTGCTTTTAGAGAGCTGGAGGGTTCCAAGCGGTGATAACTGAGAAACAGATAAGCTATATAGAGATCACTGTGCTATCCATGCCTGACATGAACACCTCAACTACAAATAATGTGGCAAAACTTCAACAAAAAATACCGACAGAACTAACTAAAACTCAGGCAGATATAACACGTCTCGAGAGCACAATTCCAGCACCAGCACACATCTTTATACTCAAAGATACAGATAAAACTGAATGAAATACTGCATAAACTCAAAAAAACTATTACAAAAATACAAGGCAAAATAACAATCCGGAAAACAAGAAAAATCTCATTCAGGAAAGTAAGGCCAAACTCACCACAATCAAATCTGTAAACAGAAAGAAAGACCAAACTCACCACAATCAAATCTGTAAACAGAAACAAAGACCAAACTCACCACAATCAAATCTGTAAACAGAAACAAAGACCAAACTCACCACAATCAAATCTGTAAACGGAAAGACAGACCAAACTCACCACAATCAAATCTGTAAACGGAAAGAAAGACCAAATTCACCACAATCAAATCTGTAAACAGAAAGAAAGACCAAACTCACCACAATCAAATCTGTAAATGGAAAGAAAGACCAAACTCACCACAATCAAATCTGTAAACAGAAAGAAAGACCCAACTCACCACAATCAAATCTGTAAACAGACAGAAAGACCAAACTCACCACAATCAAATGTGTAAATGGAAAGAAAGACCAAACTCGCCACAATCAAATATGTAAATGGAAAGACCAAACTCAAATTTGTAAATGGAAAAAGAGACCAAACTCACCACACTCAAATTTGTAAATGGAAAGAAAGACCAAACTCATCACAATCAAATCTGTAAACAGAAAGAAAGACCAAACTCACCAAAATCAAATTTGTAAATGGAAAAGAGACCAAACTCACCACAATCAAATCTGTAAATGGAAAGAAAGACCAAATTCACCACAATAAAATCTGCAAAAGTAAAGTCCAAACTCACCAAAATCACATTTGTAAATGGAAAAGAGACCAAACTTACCACACTCAAATTTGTAAATGGAAAGTAAGACCAAACTCACCACAATCAAATCTGTAAATGGAAAGACCAAACTCACCACAATCAAATCTGTAAATGGAAAGACCAAACTCACCAAAATCAAATTTGTAAATGGAAAAGAGACCAAACTCACCACACTCAAATTTGTAAATGGAAAGTAAGACCAAACTCACCACAATCAAATCTGTAAATGGAAAAATCAAACTCACCACAATCAAATCTGTAAACGGAAAGACCAAATTCACCACAATCTAATCTGCAAATGGGAAGACCAAACTGACCACAATCAAATTTGTTAATGGAAAAGAGACCAAACTCATTACACTCAAATCTGTAAACAGAAAGAAAGCCCAAACACACCACAATCAAATCCGTAAATTGAAAGACCAAACTCACCACAATCAAATCTGTAAATGGAAAGACCAAACTCACCACAATCAAATCTGTAAACAGAAAATAGACCAAACTCACCACAATCAAATCTGTAAACAGCAAGAAAGACCAAACTCACCACATTCAAATATGTAAACGGAAAGAAAGACTCAACCAGTCAAAAGGATAAAATGAAAAAAAGAATCTGAAAAAAAGATTCCACCGCAACAAAATCTAAATCAGAGTCAGGTAAGACAAATAGAATAATGAAAAAAGAAATTATAAAATGAAAAACTAAAATTGATATCCGAAAGAATAAAGGCCTTTAAAAACTTGTTAGCAGTACCAGATTTGAAGCTATTGGGGTTATAATGGCAGCCGATGACTACATCAACAAAGCTTTCTTGCAACTGTGCCAAAACTCGTCTCAAGACAGATTGCAGAGAAACAAATCTCAAAGGAAACCAAACGATGCTATTTCGCACATACGTCCAAAATCTAAACCTTCAATCAAAAATGGATAACAAAAACAAAACCCCCAAAATACAATGGATTATTGGATTTTCAGAACGAGTTTTGCTGAAGGCGAGATAAATATATACACCTGCTACCGTTTGCCTGCGGAGAACACTCTTACAGGAACCCAAAACCCAAGGTCATTCAACTGTTAAACATTATTCTTCGTGTTGTACTTGGGCTGACGAAAAGTGATTTTATTGTTCATGGAAAGTCTATCTTAATTAGAAATGACAAGGGGTATGGTGGCTCAGTAGGCAGAGGTGCAGGCTGCAAGCCGAGAGGTCCTCGGTTCGAATCCCACCTGCGGCAACCGTGGTGTGTCCTTGGGTAAGACACTTCACTCCCATTGCACACGAGGGGGCATGTGGCGTTGTGTACTAAGGCGTACTGCACGTCCATGTTGCACTTGTCTTTAACCAATGCTAATCCTGCTTGTGTGGAGTTAGTATGTGGAAGAGCTTGACAGATGCTTGCTTGTCGGTGGTTCTCTCCGCATACCTCGGCTTCCTCCACCCGTAAAACTGTCTGACACGAAGTGACCCTGGCTGTCGAAAGTACTGTTAAACCCAAATAAATAAATAAATAAATAAATAAGTAAATAAATAAATAAATAAATAAATAAATAAATAAATAAATAAGGACATCATTCGCAGTACTGTACCTTCACAAACAAATCTACAGGCTGTAGCGGTACCCCTTTCAAACGCAACAGTTTCAAAATTAGTGATCAAACAGTTAACTGAATCGGCTGACATAATCGGCCGATTATAGGGTATCGGTTAAATAAAATTTATGTTTGTTAAATAAATATTGGTTCTCACCGATTGTCATTTTTTCGAAAACAAATCACAAATCACTGATGGTAATTTCGCAAAGTGCCTGTTAATAACAAGAAAACAGCAGAGTACTATTATACTACCAACTGACAGCTCCGATAGATTTACTACCCACTGTTTCGATGGATTTATCATCAAATTAACAAAATGCTGGTCCACTTGAATCAATCCAGAACTGGCTGCAATTTACGTCACGCATGTTTTGTGAAATGGCACAGCCATGTGATGAAAAAAGGAAACGACATTGACACCAACCAATAACTCTATCCCTGCAAATGTCCGGATAAAGTGACACCTAGTCATAATAACTAAAGAAGTATCGATGGGAGAAAAAAATGAAAATGTCAAATTATCAATATCTGAATTTTCAATGAAGAATTGAAAAAGAAATCAGACAACACGTGCAGCCATCAAAGTAAGCTCCGCCCACCAAGTCAGTGACACCACGTCATCATAATGATCACTTATATCAACTTAAACGTTTTTATTTCCCCTGGTCTTTGTCACAGGTACTCATACCCCCATAATATTTACATATACCATTATGGGGGCACATCCGCATCGATTCAAAAATGATATCAGATAATTATACCAACAATTTGTTCACAGAAGCTTGATCCAGTATGGCGTTTAGTTATGACAACGTCCATTTCATGAGATAATATGCGAGGGTAAAGTCAAAGTTACTGCCCATTTTCGTGATATGAACAATGAATACGAAGGATAACAGGTACCATGAAATGTTACGTGTCCTTCATGGTCCAATATCATCATTCAGTGGTATGATGTACACAGCTAAAATATAGACTATGAAAAATAATAACCGACTATAGCACCTTCCGAGTGTAAGTCCGCAGCCCTAACCACGGGTACTCAATTAATAATCGGAATAGGTATCGGAATCAGTTGATTATGACTGAATAATCGGTAATCAGTTCATGGGCCTATAATATAATCGGTTGATCACTATTCAAAATTTCCCATTGTATTAGCACTTGACAGGGAGCGCGGTGGCTCAGTAGGTAGAGGTGCAGGCTGCAAGCCAAGAGGTCCTCGGTTCGAATCCCACCTGCGGCAACTGCGTTGTGTCCTTGGGCAAGACACTTCATCTCCATTGCCCGCGTGGGGGCACGATGACGCCGTGTACTAAGGCGTACTGCACGTCGATGGTACGAATATCTTCAACCAATGCCTGTGCTGCAGTGCGGAGTTACGATGTTCGGGAGCTGGCAGCTGCTCGTCGTTGCTCGGTAGTTCTCTGCGGGTACTCCGGCTTCCTCCATCCGTAAAACTGTCACGGTCATGATTAGCCATTGTGCATAAATATGTGACCTTAAACATCAATAAATTAAATTAAATTAGCACTTAACAAAACGGTGATAATTGAAAATCTGAGGGCAAAAGGAATAAAATGAAAGGAGAATAATCCTCTTCTCTATGATTCTCAAAAAAAATTCTCATTGGAATAACACGGAGCAAAAAGGTGATAATAAGACAAACTTAAATTTTATAGTAAATTTCCTTTCTTATTATACCTACCACAATTGTTTACTACAGGCTTGCACTACAGTGGAAGTCCCTAACTCGGATAATATACTCTCTATTTTGATCTTCTCCGAGCGATATGGGAAAGAAAGGTGGTGCAAAAGCACCAAGAAAAAGTAAGCCAAAACTGGGTCGAGTGCTACCGGCGCAGTCCCAGTAGGTGACGCTCTTCTCCAAGTACAACTCCACGACTTCCGTTTGCCAGTGCGCATACACGTCGCTAATGACTCATTCTTTTGAATCCGCCAACGTTAGAGTTATGTGATCAGCGGGGAGGAAGGATTCTTACCCGAATAAGAAGACGTGGTAGGTATAAAAGAAGAAAGGAAATTTACTTTAAAATTTAAATTTCTTATCAACCTACCTTACAATTGTTTACTACAGGCTGAATAGACAATAGGATGGAGGAAATCACATAACAAGCCCACACATAACCCAAGTGCACTGGAACCGTGGAGAGAGGAAGAGGTCCCCCAGGCCTATCAAGCCATAGCCACACAAACATTAGTAAAAGACAATGAGAGGAGGCGTATGGCTCTGTGTGACGCACAGACAGGAAAGACAGGAAAGTAATTGACCTTGAGACTAGCCTAATGGCTAGAGCAAATAACAGCCTGAGCAGAAGAGAGAGGGCCCATAGCAAAAAAGGTCCTCCGACTGCTCCTGCAACTGACGCAGATAGAAGATGGAGAAAGTAGAAGCATTTCTCCAGTAGGTTGCCTGCATAACATCCGACAACTTGACGGAGTTAGAATAAGTCAAAGAGGTAGAAAATGCACGAACATGAATTCAGGAGAGATCTTCTGTCGACCAGGAATAAAAGACACAAAAAATTGTTTCCTGCCTTTCCTAATGAACTGCGTCCGATTGAGATAAATGCGAATTGCACGAACCAGACAGAGCAAAGGGCGGTTACCCTCAACAGAAGGAAGAGCCCTGATATAGATTATAGGAGGTGGAGCAGTTTTTGATCTCTGATTCTTGGCCACAAAGGAGCAATCAGTGTAAACATAACACTGTTGGGAGAGCTCCTGAAAAAGGCCGGGTCAACCAAGAGGCGTGAAGCTCACTAACCCGTCTGGCTGAAGCAAAAGTCATCAGAAAAGCCGTCTTGTATGTGAGAAAATGCATATCCACCTGGAATAAAGGTTTGAATGCCACCCCCCCCCCCCCACCCCCAAGCAAAACAGCACCCAAGAAAGATTCCATCTTGGGGTAAGCTGCAAAGTCCTACGCCTTTTCAAGGAAAAGTGCCGAACAAGCTTGGAGAGGTATGGATTAGTGCCGATACGACGCTTCCCCAGATACGAAAAGGTCTCCGAAAGCATGGACCTGTATCCCTTGATTGTAACAGGCTGGAGACCCCTAGAATCAAACAGATATACCAGAAACTCCGCAATCTGTGACATCGAAGGATTGGCATAATCAACAGAGTGATCGGCACACCATCGACAGAAGACCTTCCACTTAGCCACATAGGCTAAACCAGTGGAGTGCCTCCTTGAAGAAGAAATGCACTCCACTACTCGTCTTGAAAAACCTCTACGGAGGAGACAGGACCTGACAAAAGATATGCGTTAAGGCACAATGAAGTCGGGTCGATGTGAAACCTCCTCGGGTGACCTTGGCAAGGAAGGTCGTGACGTAGAGGGAGATGTACCGGAACCGCTGCCAACAGAGAGCGGAGATGATTGATCCACACCCGCTGAGGCGACAGGAGGGGGGGGGGGGGGGGGGCGATCAGAACGATTCGACAACTGCGGGCTCGAATCTTGGCTAGAACCTGAGGTAGAATCGGAACTGGCGGGAAGGCGTGCGTAGCCGACCAAACTGTTCCAATCCAGTGACAGAGCGTCCACAGCAACAGCCAGAGGATCTGGACACAGGGACACGAAAGTGTCCACCTGATGGTTCCAACAAGTCGCAAATAGATCGACGTGGGGACGATCCCAGAGATCGCAAAGCGACTGGAACACTGCCCTGTGGAGCATCCACTCGGTGGAAATGACTCTGCCCCGTTGGGACAGAGAGTCGGCTAGGACGTTCAGACGGCCGAGAATGTGATGAACCAACACCCCGGCGTTGACATCCTGAGCGAGCAGTAGAAGGTCCCGAGCCACTTCGCACATGGGAACCAAGTGCGTGCCGCCCTGGTTCCGAATGTAAGCAACCACTGTCGAATTGTCAAACAATAGAAGGACCTGGCGATTCGACAGATGAGGGATCCACTGCCGGAAACTCAAAAGAAGAGCAAGAAGCTCCTTCTAGTTGATGTGCAGAGCTGCCTGACCCTGGTCCCACGTCCCGCGAAGGGAACGACCTAAAGGATCCAACGTCGCACTCCATCCAAGACCGCTGGCATCTGCTGTCAGAACACGATCGGATGTGCGTAATCCACAGAACATCTGTCCAGGGGAGAAGGTGAGGATGAAGAGATCCAGAGGATCAACACCCGGCCTCCAACGACTGAGCTGAAAGTGTTGGAGAGGTCTGACATGCAGCCGACCTAGAGGAATGAGATCTGTCACCGAACCGCAGAGACCAAGCAGATGGAGAAAACTCTCCGCGGACGTGGACCGGGACAGATTCAGAGCAAAAGCTGACAGAATCACAGCCCTTGCCCAAGGAACCGCTACCGTATTGAACTGAATACGGAAGTCCATCCCCAGATGACAAAACGACTGAGAAGGGACCAGGTCCGACTTCTCCTCGTTGACTCTGAACCATAGCGACGTGAGGAGGCTCAACAGTGTGTCGACATCCAACTCCAGTAAGGCAGCATTGGAATGCTGCTGGAGGATAGATATGCCTAAGTAGTCACACTGGACTGTGTGCGATGGAAGGCTATCACATGCGACATCAGTCGGGTGAAGGCCCAAGGAGCCAGATTGAGGCCGAAAGGCATGGCTTTGAACTGGTAAACTCGCCCCAGAAAAGCGAACCTGGGATACTTTCGCAAAGACCGAAGAATTGGAACGTGAAAGTAAGCATCTCACAGGTCGATGCTGGAAGCGAAATCTCCCTGGTGAATGGAACGGCGAACCGACCTGAAAGTCTCCATGCTGAACTTGGGAGCAATGATAGACTGGTTCAAGATACTCGAATCGATAACCGGTCGGAGTCGGCCATCCTTCTTAGGCACCAAGAACAGGCGGGAATAAAATCCCACTGACTGAATGTTCTTGACGACCTCGATCGCCCCCTTTGCCAGGAGATTGTCTATCTCCGTGGTCAAAAGATCCCGACGTGAAACGTCTGAAGGAACTGGAGTTGGAAGAGGCACTCGTGACAGAGTGGGGTGCCTCCTGAAGGATAGGCGCAGCCCGGACCGAACGACTTCTAAGACCCAAGGATCAGATGTGATGGTGATCCAATGGTCTGCGAAATCTGATATCCTTCCTCCAACCTGGGACGCATCGAGGTGAGGACCTTCATTTCGAACCCCGCGAGCGGAGAAACCACCTCCTCTACTATATGCAGAGTCTTGAGACTTCCCTCTAGCCTGCCGACGCTTACCCTTACCCCGTGAGTAAGAAGTAGAAGCGGTGGCAGGAGGATCAGCTCTTTGCTTCGCACCGGAAGCAGAAGGGTACTTGTTGGGCTTTGAACGGCCCCTGCCTCCAACAGAAGGCTGATCAAGCTGACGAAACAGCAGCTGATCTTAGGAATGACGAAGGACGTCATCCCGGACCATCGCCACGGACCATGGAACAGTTGCGGACCTGCCAAAGAAGCAGACCAAAGAGCAGCGCGCTGCCCCTCAGGAAGGGAACGGCATGTGTCCATCACAGCGTCCCTGCGAACTAGTTCCAAGTTAGCCGTGTTACAGGCATGCGAGTGAGGAAGATGCATGACCGCCTTGGACAGCACACGCAAAGGAGACTGTACATCATCAAACTTATCTGAGGGCAGATAAGCAGCTAAGGCAGAGACGTCGTGATCTGAGAGAGAACGCATGCCCAGCATCTCTCTCGATAAGCCCAACACGGACTCCAGAGTCACCATAGGAATAACGGCCAACTTGGGCTTGGAAAGCCCGAGGGAATTGGAGTCCTGATCCAAGACCCTCAAAGTCTGGCAGACTGACGGATTGGCGGAATCGTAGGAACGATAACGAGCCGGAGGCAAAAAAGTGTCAACCCTGGTGAAGAACGACGTCTTCATAGCCTTGGAACTCAGCTTAGAGTCCAAAAGTTGTAAATGCTTCAACCACCTGTACCGACTGGGAGGTCGAAGACACCCAGAAGCAGGTTGCTCGACAGGCTGAAGGCGCGCGACTGATGATCGCAGCCTGGTTGACACTGTCGGCTGGTTTGACGGTTTGAGATCCGGAAGGAACCCAAACACAAAGTTGGTTTGACGGTTTGAGATCCGGAAGGAACCCAAACACAAAGTCTAGAGTTGCCTTCAAGTCAGAAGACTGTTGGTTCTCAACGTCTGGTATGTCGAACTCATCCCCTGAGTCGGAAGACACATAGCCCATCATGGGCGCACCAGCCAATGCCTCCCATGGTGTAGGCACACCAGGGGGATCAGAAAGCGGCCTGTTTCCAGTCCCGGGAGTCGGCGAGATAGGGGCGCCTGGAAACCACTCGTTGCCTCGCTGGTGGAAGCAATGGGAAGGGTCTTGGACATAACCTGAGTGAGCAAGGAGAGGGCCTCCCTAAGCTCACTGCCCATGTCAGCCGGCTCGGCGTGTGAACGAACCGGCAAAATGGCTTCACTCCTGACCCTTTTAACCAGCGAAGGGTCACCACAATTAATTCGCAAATACACCCGAAGGGGGGCAAAGGGCGGCAGCCGAAACATCTGAAGGCAGACGTGAATAGGGGTATGACATACCCCGAGGTTCTACAGAGCGGCAACTCGGGAGAGTCTCCGCGGACCTCTGAGGGACAGCAGGTACAGGCTGCGCAAAAGGCGTTGGTCCCGCAAAACTGGCCATGTGACCAGAGTGCGTGGACGGAAACGCCATGGAGTTCATAGTGGCCCCACCATGAACATCCGAATCCAATGAAAAAACTGTGGTGCTCGATGGCGGAGAGACCACAGTAGAGGTTTCGGCTGGCAGCCCCTTCCGACTTCGCCGAGTTGAAGTCAGGAAAGGCTGAGACCGATATCCCACGTCCACACTGCCAGACATCCCTGCAGACCCCTGCAGGGATAAGCCGAGGCCAGCTTAAACGATAACAGATGACGCAGCAGACAGAACAGCTGTAGTAGAAGATACATCGGGAGTCGTTGAGGCTAGTGGAATTGTGGAGAGAGCACCCACGCTCGGCTCCGAAGGAGGAGTCACAACCCTAGTGACAGCCTCAGATGTCGACTGGAGAGGGACCGCAGTCCTGGAACCAGGCATCTCTTCACCAGACAACTCCATGGTTCCCGCAGTATCCGCCACAGGAAAAGGCTACACATCCCCCAGGGAGGAGGAATGACTCTCACCAGACGTGGTCGTTTCGGGAGGCCCCGAACGACAGCATTCTCCTTTCCCGCGGGAGCGGGGGGCACGGCCACGAGAACGCACAACACGATTCACAGACACCCAAAAAGTGGATGACCACGATCCACATAGTCCACATGGTCGATCGACAGAACACCCATTACAGGAAGAGCATGAAGCATGTGGACCGTCCACATGTTTATGAAGAAGGCACAGGAAATAGTTCTGGGCATGACAGAAGTGAGAGATGCAGAGAAGAAGGTGAATTCAACAGATGATAGAAGAACACCCCCAACAAAGAGAGAAAGGTGACAGAAGACAATAGACCGACCCCAGACGGTAAACAGGGACCCCAAAAACAGAAGAACCACTCTCAACTGAGAGAAGAAATTCTATTTAAGAAGTACCCCGCTGACACCTAACTCTAACACAATTAACAATATCAAAAATGATAACATATAAATAATTGTGACAATTTTCTAAGTCAGTACCGCACGGCTCACGAAAATCGTGCGCGGCGCGGCGCGGAGAAGAGAGAATAATGCATAATGGTGAATAATTTCTAAACGAGAATATAAAGAAAAAAAACAGTCCTAATAATAGTGGATTCTTTGATCCAACAACTTAATACAGGAACATACAGACAACGAGCAGGATGATCACTGATTACGAGTGCTGAGAAGACGTCTCTTCAACATGGCAGACGAAAAAAGAATGAGTCATTAGCGACGTGTATGCGCACTGGCAAACGGAAGTCGTGGAGTTGTACTTGGAGAAGAGCGTGACCTATTGGGTCTGCGCCGGTAGCACTCGACCCAGTTTTGGCTTATTTTTTCTTGGTGCTTTTGCACCACCTTTCTTTCCCAAATCGCTTGGGAAAGATCAAAATAGAGAGTATATTATCCGAGTTAGGGACTTCCACTGTAGTGCAAGCCTGTAGTAAACAATTGTAAGGTAGGTTGATAAGAAAGTTCATATCGCAAATGTTCGAGGGAGGCGATATTCCCGACTTTACAAATTCCAACGGGAAATTTGTATCGGAAAAAAAAGTTTTTTTGAGATCATCTGTTCGACCTCACTTCAAGTTAATATTGTTTTTTATTTTCTAGAATAAATCCCCAATGGAATAACCTTAGCCGAAATACGAGCTTAGGCCAAAATTGACCAAGCTTTTTTCTAAGCTGAACTCAAAAATGTTTCAAGCTGATTTCCCATTGCTTTAAAGACTAATTTTTTAGTGAGCTTGAAATGCATTGCTCAGTGAGCTCGAATTTTCTTGTGTGCACTACTAGAGTTTAAAAGAAAGTGCATTGTCGATGTTCCGTGTGCCTTGGGACACAGTGCCAGCGTGCCCCACGTGGGCAGATGAGATTAAGTGTCTTTCCCAAGAACACAACGCAGTTACCATTGGTCAGAATTGTCGTCTTCATTTCGGTCTAATTTTCAATGTGCTGACAACTCAATCACAGCACTCCATGGATAAGGTATAATTATGATACAACGCAGAAGTATGGGATTTAAAAAATATTTTCAGCACAGGATTGAGTACAACACAGAAGTACTGGATTTTAAAAACCTTTTCAACACAAGGTTGAAATGTCTTATGTCACAGTTTGTAGAATGCTTTTCACGAGCAAGAAGCCTGGGTTCCTCTGCATAGTATTTTTTTTATCTGTTATCCATTTCTCAATAAAAATCAATGGCATCATCCATGCAATTTTGATTATGGTCGATTATTCATTGCATGTTGATGACGTTTTAGTCTACAATAGCAGCACCATAAATGGATTCCACCAAGTGCAAACGTTGGCTATGTTTCAATGGAATTCGAAAAAGGGATAAAAATAAAAACGGCTTCGAGTTCTCAAAAACTAAACAAATTGCCTTGATTTCTTCTGTAAACTCTGGAAACATCACTTGGCCTGGAGCTGATAATATCTGGGAGCACTACAAATTGTTAAGAAATTGGAATTCATGTGCTTACTGTTTGACAATAAACTGAATTTCACTTCAGACATAAAACAGGCAAAGATTACTTTTAAAACGGTACTTTATTCCTTTGTGTCAGTGACAGGTCAATGGCTAAATTTTGTTTGAAGAATGTTCTGGTTGAACATTATTTAATTAATTTACCTGGCAAAAGCGACTCGTGCTGGTGAAAGCTGATGCCCCTAGATGTGAAGCTTATTCGGTTGTCAGTTCCCTCTGAATCTTCAACGCTGATGTTCCTCCGTTTTCCAACTCCGATCTTTTGTTTGATTTTTATAGATTTTCTGGGTTTTTATACTTATTTACAGATAAACAGAGGGGGGGGGGGGGGGGGAGGTTGGTCTTGAAAAAAATCCTATTTTCCACTTTTGGGGAGGAAAATTTTTTTTATCCCCTTCAATCCAGTTTAACCCCCAAAATGAACCCTCAACATAAAACTGTCGAGTTTGTAGTCACATTACTGATCTGTTTCTGCTATTCCACTTTTTTCTAACAGCACAAAAGAGAGATATTTCACAGATTTTTTTTACAAAAACACTAGAGCAGAATTTGAGCAAAACCTGAGATACAAAAGATAAATACCTTACGACTGCAATAATTTACTGGTGCTAAATTGTTCCACATATCTCATAGAGTTTTATTATACACTAAGCGATTATCGAAGAAATTGTGGAAAGATAGAAATCGTATCTCTCACTGTAAAGAGAGATAAATTTTCACTTTCACAGTATAAATCAAAATGGAGGCTTTCAAAGCATTACTTCAAGGTGGATACGAGTCAAATTATCACTGGAAATGATAAATTTGTTCTAAAAACGTATAATGAAAAGCAAATCTAGTGTTTTTGAGTGGATACCGATCATTTCCAGCAATAATTCAACAGTGATCACCTTGAATTGAAGCATGAAACCCACAAGTCCAAACATGGCCTTAAAGTTTGGAATATAAGGTTTTGCTTTGGTACACCCTTTGAAAGTACGTACCAAACCAAAAACTTATATTATGGACTTTCAAGCCATGTCTGGACTAGAAACCCACCAGCTGAAGCAGATTTCAAAACGCTGTCTGTTTCGATTATCGATCAAATCACTTCCGTGTATCAATGATTCAATGCGCTGTTTACTTCCATGCATCAATTCAAGGCTGAAACGAGCGAAATTATCAGATTCTTACAAAAAGCATATAATAAAAAGAAAATCTAGTGTTTTTGAGTGGATTATCTGACTTGTGACTGCTCGCGAAAAGTAAACATTTGTGTCTGTCGCTCGTGAGATCATTTTCGGTATCCACTCAAAAACACTGGATATCCTCTAAACCCATGATACATAAAATAAATACTTTATGACTGCAATAATTTAATGGTCCCATATTGCTCCAAATGATATCTACAGAGTTTTAGCATGGATTATTGAGCTGACAATATAAGTCTCCGCCAACATGTATGATATATGGAGATTTATTAACTGGATGTCTGTTTTTAAACAGCGAGCCGCAGGCAAGGTATTTAAATGAGACATCCAGGTATTAAATCTCCTTTTGTCTTGCAAGATAACATGTCTTTAGAACATTAAAATTCACAGTCAATAATAACTGAATAACTAGTGCTGAAAACAAAATGTTTGCCATCCCCGCCTATGGTGTACAGACAAAATGCGAATGGACAAAATGCCAATCAGACAAAATGCCAATGGATAAAATGCCAATCGGACAAAATGCCAACCGGACAAAATATCAGACAAAATGCCAATGGATTTTAAAACAAATTTTGTTTTCCTTAAATTTTCATTAAATTTTAAAATAATGGGTCAGATGGCCTGTTTTTCTGTTTTTGAATGAATGAATGAAAGGTTTTAGCCATTTGCCTTTATTTTTACTTCGATAATGTTTCTGAAGAGGTTCCGGTCAATTTTTGATAGGTTCCTCCTATTCACGGAAGGATACCTTGAGGGACCAGTATTACATTTCAAAGTGGCGTGAACCAGCAGGTGATCACTGCCTATGTCTTGCATTTGGCTGGTTAGTGATTTGCTGGTGATAATCAAGTCTAGGATATCTGATTGATGGAGTGGGTTGTTGCTTATGTATGTTACGTCTTGATCGTTACTTACCACGAACAGATCGAGTTCTTCAATGATGTTGAAAAGGGCGTCACCATTAGGCTCAGTCTTTTGACAACCGAATACCTGGTGTTTGGAATTGAAATCACCCAAGAATATGCAGTGCTTGTACTTGTTGGTAAATAATTCAAATGCTTTACTGTCTGCTGTTGCTTGCGGCTTGTTATAATATGATATGATGGCCACGTGTTTGTGGTCAAGTTCAATTTCAGCTGCAATCACTTCAGCATTGAGGTGGTCGCATGGTATTTTTGTATTTAATCTCCTGCCCTGTTAGCAGAGCGACACCGCCACCCTTTCGGACGGGGCGATCTCTTCTAATAATATCAAAACCACATAACGAGAATTTGTTGTTTGGTTTAATCCATGTTTCGCTAATTCCAATTACATCCCTATTTTTGAAATAATGTGACATTTTCAAATTTTTCCGATTAACGCTTCGAGCGTTCCACTGGACTATTTTTTGCGTATCCATGAATGGTTTAGGAATAACTGTACTAAGTTTATTTAAGTTTAATTACTATTTGTAACATTGTTACATAATTATATTTTGTTGACGGCCGCTTCTAATAGCGTGTGAGATATTTGAGTATTGTATAACTTAAAGGCTGTTTTACTAATCTCTTTGCAAACGTCCGAAAGGCTGGTGTCCATGTGTTTCTTCATTATGCTGAAAATAGAGCCCGCCATTAGAGTACACGTGGAATAAGGGGAAGGTGAGTTCTCGACATTACTTACATTTAGAGCTTCAAGCTGGATGTTTGTTGTAACTTTTTTGAAGTGGCTACACCCCCGGTAGTTGCAGGGGTGTTGACCACCGCAATTGGGGCATTTCAGAGTTGTAGCACTACATGCCTTCGCGATGTGTTTGTCACCGCATTTCATACATCGTTGCTCCCCGTTGCATTTGTGTGACAAGTGCCCAAATTTCTGACACTTGTGACACTGAACGGGTTGCAGAAGAACACGATATACCTCGGTTTCGTATTTTTTGCCGTTGATAATTGATAATTCTGGGGTTTTTTCTCATAGACATTTTAATATTGCTAGAAAGGGGCAGATGGCTTGGATGGTGGACTTTGTCTTTCTTTGAGTAGCTTTTTTCAAAGTCACTGTTGTTTTTAAAATTGGATTAAATTCCAAATCATTTCTTTCTGTTGTTTGTTTTATTTTAACACAACATAGTGGTGTAAGCTTTAATGGTGGGCTTTTTCTTTGAGTGGCTTTTTTCACAGTCAGTGTTGTTTTACCATTAAATCAAGGCAGATTTTAATATAAAAGAGATAGGATGGTGAACATTTTAAATCACTTGTGTCTATGTTGGTAGAACTATGGAGTTAATACCAAACAACAAAGGAGGAGTAAAACTTTGTTTCGATGGATGGATGAAAACGAAAAAATGTCAAACATCCAGGAAAATTCATTGGCAATGTGCCCAGAGAATTGCCTTCCAGTGCAATGGCAAGCTGTCTACAGACTTAAATGTGAATTAATGGTGAAGTACAAATAAGCGAAACAGGGTGAATTAAAGGCTTTATTGCCCAAACATAGTATGATTTGGAACATTTCCAATACATTCCACACAGGTTAACTCTTTACCTAACAAAATGGTAAACACCAAGAAAATTGACTTAAGGCACACTGACTGAAATATATTCGTTTTGTTTTTGCTTTTTTGTTAAGTAAATGTTTAACCTAAGTGCAATGCATTGAAAGTATAGTTTTATTGAGATTGTTCATAATTATGAGTTGAAATTTGAAAACTTTTATATTTTTTTTTTAAAAATCAGTGTAAGGTAAAAAAGAAATGGTTAAGTCAGTTTTCTTAATATTTGTCTACTTTTTATATCCCAACAATGGTACAGCAAAACTTGGAAAGTTTACAAAAATATTTCATTTCCTGAGAGTTTGATTCAACTGGCCCAATGTCTTTGTTCAACTCTTTCAAAAGATCAGGATACACTTGAAAATTATGTGTAGGAAAGTTTGCCTCATCATCACTATCAAACAGCATATCCAATTTGGCAGTTGCAAAATCAGATGAATTAAATGTTATTTTAAACAATTTTATAATTAACGATCTCCCAATGTTTACATAAAATTGCTTGCACACTATGCAGCTGGTTTTCGAGTCGATCCCTCCCCAAGGACGATCCGTCCCCAGACCATCCATCCCCAGATGATCCGTTCCCAGACCACCCGTCCCCTTGAACCGTAGTAGATCCGGCCCCAATTAATTGTAGTTATTTTTTATTCTAGTCTAGTTGGCAAAATTAAATATGAAATAGAAATACAAAAACGAAATGAAAACTTGTATTTTAACGACTTGTTACTTAACTCATTAGTCTATTCACAACCCTTGTATAAACCTAAATGTTTTAACTGTGTTATAACAAATCATTTTGACTCAAAAATGAAAAGAAGAATGAAAATCGAATGGTAAGTTTTTAGAACAGCGCCATAGTTATTTCAGAAATATGTTATCTGCTTCGCGTGTTAGGTTGAATAAAACAGTTAAATAAAGTTCACCAGTGAACTGTTCCTTTTCAGCTAACTGTTATGATGTGTGATGTGATGTTTCTTTGCATTTGAATTTTCCAATTATTTGCGTTTTTCTGTTGTGTTTCGTAACATAACGTAACATAACGGCCAAAATAGAACAGCGCTATTTGAAAATAATATTCAATTTTCCTTCTTTTTTCATTATTTTGTCTAACAATTTTGGCTTATACGATTTGCCTTGATGCAAAAACTGAAAAAATAGGTCAATGGTTAAATAAAGTTCATCCCTTAGTGCTTAAATAAAATTCACTGGTGCTTGTTATGATGTAATGTTTGTTTGTATTCTCTCCATTTATTTGTTTTTCTGTTATGTTTTTTCATTAAATAAAGTTCATCTCGGAATACTGCGTTTTTTAAACCCTCACAAAGCAACACATGGCACAACCATTTATATCGTACATGGGGCTGGATCGTCTGGGGACGGATCAACTGGGGACGGACCATTTTGGGTGTAGAAAACGGCTGAGGATGGATTGTCGTTGGGGCCAGATCGACCTGTAACCATGCAGTTGACGATTCTGACATGCATGGCACTGACAGAGAAGGGACAAACAAATGTTTTTTTTTTAAACAAACCTTTCAGAGCATAAGTCTGGTAACAATGTCAGACATACACAATTAAGTAATGAAAGTGTCAATGACACTGTAGCTTAACTTGACTGTGCGTTGTGTTTGATGAAAAGGATACTGTTCAATGTTTAGGAAAGGATTGTGAAATACAACAAGAATTGTGATAATTGAGAATATGTTCCCTGTATGCTATGTTTTCTAAAAAAATAATTTGAGGTGTAGACTGTACTAAAGAATTCAGGGGTAGGTTAATGTGACCCTCACAGTTAATGTATGTAAACCAAAGTTACCAAGTTACAGTGAAATTATTCTAAGACGAGTCATCCTATCAAGTTACAATGAAATCCATTCACAAATACGGCCTGCAGGCTGTCCTAAAGTTTTGTCAGGCTTCGGGTCTGTGTAGCCATCATGGTTGATCGATCACAACCAAAAGGGGACGTCCTCATCTAGACATTATACTGAGTCATCCTACCATGTTACAATGAAATCCCTCCTTCATAAATACGACCTGTAGTCAGTGCTAAAGGTTTTCAGGTTTTGGGCTGGGACAGCCATCACAACTGAATGATCACAACCAAAAGGAGGTGTTCTCATCGCGACATTATCTGGAGTCATCCTCCCAAGTTACAATGGAATCTGTTCATAAAAATGACCTGTAGACTGTGCTAAAGGTTTTCAGGCTTTGGGCCCCTGTAGCCATCACAGTTGCCCAATTGTGAGGGGGCGTTCTCATCTAGACATTACAAAGAGTCATCTTACTAAGTTACAATCAAATCCCTCCATAAATATGACCTGTAGACTGTTCTAAAGGTTTTGGGGTTTTGGGCTTGGACAGCCATTACGGTTGACAGATCGCAGCCAAATGGGGAAGTTCTCATCTGGACATCATACGAAGTCATCCTACCAAGTTATAATGAAATCCTTCCTTAATGAATATGGCCTGTAGACTGTGCTAAAAGTTTTGGGGTTTCAGCTTTGGGCAGCCGTCTTGGTTGACAGATCATGACCAAAGGGGGACGTTCTCATCTAGACATTATACATAGTCATCCTACCAAGTTGCGATGAAATCCCTTTATAAACACGGCCTGTAGACTGTGCTAAAGGCTTTCGGTTTTTGGGCTCGGGCAGCCATCATGGTTGACCGATCACGACCAAAAGGGGGTGTTCTCATCTAGACATGACCTCAAACCTGTATATGAAATTCCCTGATGATCGGACAAGAATTGCGGGGTGTAGCCTGTGCTAAGGGAAAATGTGAACAGTCCCACAGACTAATAGACATCTGCACACGTGATGGCAATAGCTTATTTTGACTTTGTCAAGTTAAGCTAAAAATCACTGTATACTATTTTACCATTTATTTTAAACAATTTGAATTTATAAATGTAGCTTTTAAAATTCATATTTAGAATCTTTAAAACGCTGGTCGCTTTAGTTGACATTGTACATGGCTTCCTTAAACCTGTGTGATCCTCCGATGAGATTAATACGTACGTTTGTTTAACGTTCCAACTATATAATCCTTCATTCTATCAATCAATGTTTCAAATGATTCTGAACATAATCTACCTCTTATATATTAAGTGACACCTTGTGAAGTGTTTTCCACATCTTTTACTAATTATTTAGGACAATGTTTAGTTAAAACATTTTATCTAACAATCATATACATTTTGGCTTGAAAACCACGAGAAACCATACGTATCACATTCCGTATCATACAGACGACTCATTCTGATTCCGTATCATATAGATGACTCGTTTCCTGGAACGCAACGGGCTATCATAACAGATGCATGAATACACTCTATGTGCGTTTCATTGATCGACTCAGCTGACCACTTACAAAATAAAACAGAATTCCTTACAATTAGCGACAGAACTATTAATAACCAATAACCCCCCCCCCCCCCTCCCCACACACACACACACAATAAATAGAAACTGCACAATAAAATATTACACACTTGTAAATTCAAGCTTATTATCATAGGAAGTGACATTGAGAGTGAATAATTTTACAACGCAACAATGAAAATTTGTGGTGGCCGCATTACTCATTGTTTGTTAAAGTGCACAACAATATTGTTCCATAAAAAATGGGTTTTTTTTAAACTTTCTCTCACCCAACATTATGTTCCGAAACTGTATTAATAATTTAAGATTTAATCTGTGTATGTGAAGGAATTGTTAGATAAATGAATTATCATGATAATGAACATGTCCTGTGATTTGCATCAGATTCTCGGTGGTGTCCAGAATGGGATGACAACTCGCCGGCAAAGCCGGCTCGTTGAGATCCCATTCTGGACATCACCTCGAATCTGATACAAATCACAGGACATGCACATTGTCATGATAATCTGTATATTTCAATGCACAGATTCAGAAAATAAAGTACAAAAAAAATAAGGAACACATTTTTCATACGGTAATGGAAATGGAACCAACCTCAAATATAATACTGATATGAGCTGTTTCCACATAGAACTTTACACTATAACTATAAATCTTTGGTGAAAAATAGCTGCATATATATAGAGAGAGAGATTATTACCATTATGTGGAGTATCCGAGTCGAGCTCCGGGTTCTAAAGGCAGATCACGACGAGTCAAAGATGAGTCGTGATCCACCCTTAGAACCCGGAGCGAGACTCGGATACATATTTTGTACATCCACATAATGGTAATAATCATTTTATTTTACAATATATTGGGGATAAGTTAAGAATGTAGACGAATATATAACAAATTATTTATTCGTACAGATGAACAAAAAGAAAAAAAATGGAACTCACGCGAAAGGAACGTGCTTGTATCCGACCCCCTGATACAAACATCTGTATCAGGGGGTCGGATACACGACAGTTGCGGAATTAATACAGACAAAATACATGTTGATTGTAAGATAAATCTATATATAATGAAGTTATCTGTACTACCTTTTGTGAGCTAGACCAAGTATTCTGTTAAGTAGTAGAGTAGTGTTTAAGTGGTGACAGAGAGTTAGTGATGGGTGCTACATTGAAAGGTGAAGGGGTAATGAGGGAAGAGAAGAGATGTATCCAGGCTGAATGGATGAGCTACATTAACTGGCAGATAGATGCATAATTTTTGTTTATTTATCACCCATTCCTATGCCACAACTGCCTGACGGCACTTCCCATCAAAATATGACAATAGAACTAGCAAAAACAAAATACCAAGTCATGTTGACTATATTTTGTAGCGTGTTCTAAGACAAGGTCTGTTAGTGTCTGACAGCAGTCCACCAGTTGATGTCTAAGTTAGATCTTGAATAGTTCGACTAGAGATGGGTCGCAGAACGAAATTTATTTTCACTTTCCGCTTGCCTCGTTACGCCGTTGATATCCGTACATTATCGACTGTTTCATCAATGCAATGCATGTATGTATGTATTCAAATATTCTCTGATTTGCTGCAGCATTATAGTGGGCACTTCCATACAAGAGAACGTTAGTATTAATTCTGTGTTTATTTCTGTCTTTACTGGGATTTAACAACATATTAGACAACAAGGGTCATCTCGTGTTGGAGAGTATTAAGAGTGCAGGAAGCTGGAGTACCCCGGCAGAACCACCAGGCAACAGCCAGACTCCCCAATGTATTAACTCCACACAAGCAGGGTCAGCATTGGTTGAAGACAAGTGCACCATCAGCGTGCAGCACGTCTTGGTACAGAGCCCTACTGCCCCCCGTGGGCAAACTGGGTTAAGTGCCTTGCCAAGGGTACAAACCGCAGTTATCCACGGATCGAACTGTGGATCAGTCGGTTTGAAGTCCTATTACATAACCACTGAGCCACCGTGTGCCCTATCTATTCTGTATTGAAGTCCTAATACATAACCACTGAGCCACCGTGTGCCCTATCTATTCTGTATTGAAGTCCTATTACATAACCACTGAGCCACCGTGTGCCCTATCTATTCTGTATTGAAGTCCTATTACATAACCACTGAGCCACCGTGTGCCCTATCTATTCTGTATTGAAGTCCTATTACATAACCACTGAGCCACCGTGTGCCCTATCTCTTCTGTATTGAAGTCCTATTACATAACCACTGAGCCACCGTGTGCCCTATCTCTTCTGTATTGAAGTCCTATTACATAACCACTGAGCCACCGTGTGCCCTATCTCTTCTGTATTGAAGTCCTATTACATAACCACTGAGGCACCGTGTGCCCTATCTATTCTATATTGAAGTTCTATTACATAACCACTGAGCCACCGTGTGCCCTATCTATTCTGTATTGAAGTCCTATTACATAACCACTGAGCCACCGTGTGCCCTATCTATTCTGTATTGAAGTCCTATTACATAACCACTGAGCCACCATGTGCCCTATCTATTCTGTATTGAAGTCCTATTACATAACCACTGAGCCACCGTGTGCCTTATCTATTCTATACTGAGGTCCTATTTCATAACCACTGAGCCACCGTGTGCCCTGTCTATTCTGTATTGAAGTCCTATTGCATAACCACTGAACCACCGTGTGCCCTGTCTATTCTGTAGAATGTGGGGTGTTGAACTTCTTATTTCTAAATATAGTGGACACACAAAGAAAAAGTGATGGCTTGTTTCACTTTTGCCACAGCTACGGTGATCTAGTTAGGTGGTTATTGAAAAAGTGATTGTCGATGTTGCTGCAACCCAGACGTAGTCTAAATTACTAGCGATGTATTTGGGCCTTGTGCGAATTTTGTTAATAGAAAAAAAAACCCTCTGAATAAATAAACTTGTCTTTGTTAATATATGAGATAAATTGATAAAAGAGGTTGTTTTTACGGCCCAGTACTTCAGGGAAGGAAAGAATTTTGAAGGCAGGTTGTACTCGTGGAATGCAGCCGTAGCAGAAGGTTCACTCGTTGACAAATAATTGGGCGTAAGGTAGGGCTGCACGGTATTCGGATTTTAGTACCGGTGACGGTATTGAAAACAATACCGCGGTATACCATGAAACAGTTCAGATTGATAACAAAATAAAACTAAAATACATGTACCTCCTTACTTTTCTGAAAGTGCTTGATAAATGTTATGTACAAGGTCCCAGGTGAAAAACAACTCATGTAATTCGATACATTCTAAGTTTTGAGTTTACTTTGGATGTAAAAGAATTTTGAAGTTCATTAATTCGTTGTTTGTCAGCAATCTGACTCAAAAATGTTTCAAATCACTCATATTCACAATTGCGAAATGTGCAACATTTTTGTCAAATATGACAGTCATGTGACGCCATCACTGAGAGAAAACATTGTTGGCTGGTGATTGACATCTGCAGACTATCATGAAACTGAAGGGTGATCACGTCTTGGAGGTGTGCTTAATATCAAGAGACCGAATGGCCTGACATGTGACAGATGACATTTGACATTGTCATCTGAGGAAGTTTTCTGCTAGAAGATAGGAGAAGGGGAGGAGCTGCTACTGGTTCTTTGTGTAACCAGGCCCTCGGAATTCCATCAACTGGACACCAGTTGTTTTGATAAAAAAGTTTTGTTTGCCACTGTTTTTCATGAAGCCACACATACGCAATTAACACAATGTGATAATTGACTGGCTCAGTAATTAAACGCTTATCAATCAATAGAGGTTGACCATGTTTTTACAGGAATTAAATTGACAAAGACTAATTTACTTGTATCCCAGATTCAGATGAAAGCCAGTAAACCCATGATAATTTTATGGCTTATTTTCGTATTAAACAATAGATTCAATAACTTTGTAGACATGGATTATTGTTGTCTTCCATTCAAATCACTCATTTTCCCAGAGTAGCAAGTGATACTTCTATCTTTTGCTCCAAAAATATCTTTTTTATTCATGATATCCCTTGCATTTAATATGTGTTTGCCATATTTTCGTGAATTATTTATATTTTTATTTCAAGAAAACGCAAATTTCAAATCATAATACCTGACCCCCAAACTGTATACCGTTACTCACGGTATATCGGTATTCATTTCTGATAGACGGTTTTGAACCGATGATGATATCAATACCGGTACCAACCAGTATACCGTAATACCGTGCAGCCCTAGCATAAGGATATGATACATTTTGACCGTGTTTACATGTATTGTCAAGTACACGGTCTCTCGCAAACGACACTTGATATCTCACAATGTTCTTTAAAAAGTACCGTAAACAGATCGTAAGCAAATACGCGCTGGTATCCTACAGTTGCACGATATTTTCATATATAAAGAGGAAAAATGCCAAGGATGACGATGTTCCTGCACCTAATCTTTACAGACACCCATCACCCAATTCACCAGAGTAGCCTACTATGTGTGTCAATAGGGTCCTACTAAATACCGAGGGATCCCGAGGTATACTGAGGGATACCAAGGTCAAGGGAAATAAATATTGTTTGAAAGG
This sequence comes from Pictodentalium vernedei, assembly GCA_031216915.1. Taxonomy (NCBI): domain Eukaryota; kingdom Metazoa; phylum Mollusca; class Scaphopoda; order Dentaliida; family Dentaliidae; genus Pictodentalium; species Pictodentalium vernedei. Next base: position 131,522,079 of record CM062296.1, on the reverse strand, counting down.
TTTAAATATACGTGCAGACATATAATTTAGTCATTGAAGCATTATTTGTGAAATAACCAACCATTGATTTATTTCAGTAAATGCAAGATATATAGACCGAGCTGTCGCAGAAAACTGCCCCTCGATATTTGTAAGTAGCTTTGTAATTATTAGGCTACCTCGATGTCTGGATGAAGCATATAAGTGCTGATTGGATATCATGAGACAGATCACTGTAATATTTAATAAAAATAAAACCCCATCAACTTCTATCTCAGCTTTGGACAGGCATAACTTTTTCCAGTTGCTATTGTTGGCTTACTGTAATAAGTATCGTCCGGCTGTGCCCAATATTCCCACAGCTACAACTTGTATTTAATGTATGTGTATACACAGTATATTTTTTTAGTTATTTCTGCTCAGTGTCAACAGCTTTAATTTGGCCTTGTTTTTATGTTGACACTTTTTGTTTTCAAGGTATTCACACTCTTTACCTGAGCAGGTTTTGTTTTGCAATTGCCGCCGTTTTAGGTAAGTCAAACGTCCGTTAGTCGAAATTTGATTTTTAAAATTGTCGGAAACGTAAGTCAGTTAATTTTTTTATTTATTTGGCGATCCCGTTGGTCAGCTGTTATTGCTGATCACGCCTCTTGTTTAATGACAAGTTTTTTTGTATCGTTGGCGAATGAAAAATCACTTCTGAAAATATTAATTCTTTTTTAATATTGGTGCATAAGAATGTCTTCAAGTCTGTTTAGTCAAACCTGGCAATTTAAAAATTCTTCATTCATTTTCCAATTTTTATAATATTATTCTTACTCTCGCAGTTGTTATTTGTCCATAATTTGGGGATTTCATTACGTGTCTGTCTTGCTTCGAATGCTTTGGATTTTAGTTAGGTAAAAATGTCAATGCAAAATATTTGCTGCCTCCGAAAAGCGTCAATAGATCAGTTGAAATTTCTTGATATACAACAGGGCCCTCAGTCGTGAGAAGTCATGTATATGAATTGAAGATAATGCTGATCATTTTATGTGCGGTTTCGTTGTTATTAATTAAGACTAGAGAGCGCATTCTCTGTCAAATGCCTGGTACATAATATGTGTGTTGAGTTTGGGAAGCAGGCTTTGATTGCAATTGCCAACAGCCACAAAGAGAACTAATTAAAAAGTCACAATGTGATTAACAATTCATACTGTCGCTTACCAAGATGCAGCCACTGTAAATACTAATTACCAAGCTACCTTCTCAATACCAAGGGGAAGATTTTTCAGCGAACACTATTACTTTAGCACCCATAATTCTGAAATATGTCATTAAAACCATGCACATACTGCTTAAAGCTATTTATATACTCAAAATACACAACTCCTTTCCCTTTTCAAAGTTTTCAACTCCATTCCCGTCCCTATTTTCCTTCACCTCGGTAGCTCTCGGTATTTAGTATGACCGGTGTCCATATGACGATAACGATCCCGATTGACTATAAACCTCAATGAAGGCAGACGGAAATTTGAAGACCTCACTGTGGACAAATTCGCAAGAAATTCAATCTGAGGGATCAATTGGGAAATTGTATTTTTCTTTGTATAAATTCACTCGGAATTCTTCAAAAGTATTTTAAAGCAAAAGAAATAAAACCCCACACAAAAGACCCCAGTTCTACCTCTTCCATTCAAGGATCGATTGGGTCATCCACTGTTTTGCTTACCATCACTCGAAATTCTTCAAAACTAATTTTAAGATAAAAAAAAATGCCTCCCCACCTCCCTCCCCCCCCCCCCCCCCGCCATGGTAAAATTAAATTGAATCAAATCACTCTGTATTCTTCAGAACTCTTTGTAATTATAACTCCCCCCCCCCCCCCCCCACCAAAACAAAAAAACAAAACAAAAAAAATACCCAATTGAATGCTTGTTCCCACCACTACGTGAGCCTCTCATTTAAAACTGACACTAGTATTGCTGATTGCTGTTATGTAACAATTGTGCTAAAAATAGACTAATCAGCGGGATTGACTGTGCTACGTGATGACTGAAATTATGACAAGGAATATACAAGAAGTGTATTAAAATATTAAAATATTTTACCAGAAGTGTTTTAACTTTTGGGTCCAGTATCAGAATTTATATAAAAATCTCTGGTTTCGAGCATGTTTTTTTTAACTATGTCGGCAATATCTTTTTTGTAAAATGCGCTTTTAGTATCACAAGTGAGTTTTAATAAAAATAGCTGACTGAAAGTTTGTACTGCATTTAGTGAACACAAAGTATTGACAAAGTAAGTTATTTATTGGTGATTAAGGTCACATATTTCTGCACAATGACTAATCATGACCACAACAGTTTTACGGGTGGAGGAAGCCGGAGTACCCGCAGAGAACCACCGAGCAACAGCGAGCAACTGTCGGCTCCCCAACATACAAACTCCACACAAGCAGGGTTAGCATTGGTTGAAGACAAGTGCACCAGCGACGTACAATACGCCTAAAGACACAACGGACAATGAGGGCGAAGTGCCTTGCCCAAGGACTCAACTTGATTGCCTGACAAAGTACGACTTTAGGCTATAGATAACAACTGAACTCACTACGGAAATACACTCTTGCTCAAGCCAGACAGTGAATGTGGGTGATCAAGAGATGAAAATTAAAATATTCATCCATCTATAGAGTATTTCAAACTGAGAAAAAATGCCAAGTACGCGGCAATTGAAAATGCCTTAAAACATGCCTGGTTGGCTTCACCAACATTCACCAACATTTTACACAATGAAGCTAGTGGGCAAGGGTGGCACTACAGGAGATGGTTGATCCTCGTAAAACAGGCTTTTAGGCCACTTCCCTACCTCACCAACCAGCTTCCTTGAGTGACCTCTTTCAGATAAAAAAAATAAATCTATTCACAAGCCCCCCCCCCCCCTCCACACACACACACCTTCACACCCCCCCCCCCCCTCCACACACACACACCTTCACACACACACGCATACGTGAATTTTTTCTTGTTTTCAATATTTCAATAGCAAATCCGGTGTAGGGGTATGGCCAGCGTACACCAACAGTCAATCAAACAACAGGGAACGAAAACAATAAAGAAGAAAAGAAAACTTTTTATGGAATAGTTCAGGGAGCGCGGTGGCTCAGTAGGTAGAGGTGCAGGCTGCAAACCGAGAGGTCCTCGGTTCGAATCCCACCTGCGGCAACCGCGTTGTGTCCTTGGGCAAGACACTTCATCTCCATTGCCCGCGTGGGGGCACGATGACGCCGTGTACTAAGGTGTACTGCACGTCGATGGTGCGCACGTCTCCAACCAATCTAACGCGCGTTACGATGTTGGGGAGCTGGAAGCTGCTCGTCGTTGCTCGGTGGTTCTCTGCGGGTACCCCGGCTTCCTCCACCCGTAAAACTGTCACGGTCATGATTAGCCATTGTACATAAATATGTGACCTTAAACATCAATAAATAAATAAATATGGAATAGTTGGGGCCTCAGATTCATTGGTCGGGTATAAAGTGGAAGAAATGAATGTATCTGCTCTCTTAAATGCCAGCTTGATGGGCCATTTCTTGAAAGAAAAATACAAATAAACCTAGTAACTTCATCGTAATGGAATGAAATTTGTCTTTTCAAACATATTTGTTTTGTTTATTGGTCGAGTTTGCGATCAGGCGTTTATTTGCGTAACTATATTATATCGCAGCACCACTCGCTGCTATCCTTTGATAATGTCGCAGACATTCTGTTAGAAGTGTGGTTTTCCCACTCATCTATAATTAGCTTTGATAGGCGGGTGGTGGATCCGTATATTACAGAGTGATCACCGGGTGTGAGGAAGACAGGTTTTAAATGGAGCGTACACGTAATAATAATAATAATAAAACTTTGGCCAGCCGCTGATTTGTCGCGGTTCTCGGACGAGAAGGCCATGGTTACACCTGTACTCCCAACTGCCTCCCTATTCCCACGCTTCTCCTCTCCTCCCAACACTCGGAGATGAACTGCTTGATGATATCCCTTGTCCCATTCTTCCCAATCTCTCCGATTAGCATATTAACCCTCTCCTTTGAGTCTCCCCCTAACCACATGTCCTTCATTCTCCCATCCCACTTCCCCATTATACTCCCAGTGAATCTCATTCTTTTAGACTGATACTTTGGGCATTCTAGAAGAAAGTGTTCCAGGGTCTCCACCATGTCCAAGTTACACATCTGGCACTCCCTTTCACCGTCTTTCCCAATTTTTCCCCTCAGCTCCAAGGATCGCGACCTCAGCTTGAACAACAGTGACCCCCCAATGGTGCCATCAAGGTACTCTTCAAAACCTGGCTTCTCTTTATCACGCAGGCCACCCAAAGACCTCTTTGATCTGACCCCCTCTCGCCAATTACGGTTACAATCCTCCATGGCCCTTTCTCTGACGATTTTTTTACCCTGGTTTGCCCCAACGTCGAGGTCCGAGATCTCCAATGAGTAGTTCTCTACTAGCTCCCTCACTTGGACCATCCACCCCGTTTTGATATTTGAGTTGACAATTCTCAGGAACATTACTTTACACCATCGGCTGTCGGGGAGATTTACCAAATAATTAAGATAACCGAGCTTCAACAGGTCTATCCTGTCCTTGATCCTCATCCACCCAAGCTCACCCCTGATTGCTTCTAGAGCTGCGGCATTACTCGACCCCGTTATCCATCGGCCTGCATCATTCTGCAGGATTTCCAAGCTCTTTACGGCCGTCTGGTTTAGGGGTACCACTTCCGTACCGTATGTTATACTTGGCAGCCCCACCATTTCCCAAATGGTTTTCCCCACGAAAACCTTATTGAAACTGTTTCTCCCTATAAGTTTCATTTGGTTAAGGATTCGCTTCCCCTTCAGAATCAATTTATTTGTGTGGTTCCGGTAGATGCCTCTTCCTGTAATGTTTATATTTACCCCCAAATACTCGTAATCACCTGTCTCTCCCACACTGAGAAGTTTGCTGCTCCCTTCCGGAATGCAGAACTCACCCACTCTCCACCTTCATGTGGGGTCCACTTTGCGGCCCACAGGTATAACTTTGCTCTTGCTTTCATTAACTTCGAGTCTCCATTTGCTCCCATATTTCCCAACAATTTCTAGCATTTTCGTTAGCCCCTCTTCGCTTTCTGACACTAGAACCATATCGTCTGCAAAAAATAGCCCTGGGATCTTCAAATCCCCAACTGCTACCCCCTCCCCGCTACGCAGGAGTTCATCTCCTAAACCTTTGATGCACAATGCAAACAGGATCGGCGAAAGGATACACCCCTGTTTTAGGCCTATCTCCATAGGCACACGTTTCGTTGTAATGTTTCCCAGGCTAAGTTCACTCTGTACATCTTTATATAATGCTTTCATAATTCCAACAAACTCGCCTCCTAAGCCCATAGCCTCCAGCTTGCGCCACATACCTTCCCTCCATACTCTATCGGATGCCATTTTGATATCCAAAAAGGCCATAAACATCTTTTTCTTTTTTGCTTTCGCGGATTCTATCATTTGAGATAGAGTGAAAAGATGGTCAGTAACTCTCCTTCCCTTCCTGAAGCCATTCTGGATTTCGCCCAAAAAACCCTTCTCCTCAATCACCTCCTCTAGTCTCCCATACAGGACTTTACAGAAAACCTTTCCAATGTTGCTACTGACAGAGATCCCTCGATAGTTATCCAAAACGTCTTTTTCCCCCTTTTTGTGAATAAATGTCACTTTACTTTCTCTCCACTCCTTTGGGACCTCTTGATTTTCTATGGCTAGGTTGAATAGGACAGTTAGGCTTTCCACGAGCTCCTCTCCCCCTTTTTTGATAAACTCGAATTTCATCCACTCCTCCCGCTTTTCCATCCCTTAATTTTGATATCACCTTTCGCACCTCCTCCGTTTTAATTTCGCTGCACACGAAGCTCGATAGGTTTTCCTCGACCTGATTCGGACACTCTTGTGGGCTCCCCATGCCCCATCGCTTATCGTTTACCTTTTCCCAGTGCTTGACTAGTTCTGATGCGACTTGATCTTGTTCGTCTGTAACTCTGCCATCTACTTTAATACTCTGTGGGTTACTTCCTTTGTTACTTTTATTCACCCATTTCCAAAAAACGTTCGAACTCGACCCCCCCTGTCGTTTTTATCGTCCTAATAAGACTGCTATTTCGTTCTCTCCGATTATCGTCTTTAATCTTATTTACTTTATTTCGTGCTTGGTGGTATTCTTCCTTAGCAACTGTGGCCTCAATGCTTTCCGCCCCCCTTAAGTTTTCCACTTCTCCTGTATGCAGCACATTTAGCTTTTCTTCCCTTTATGACCCTTTTCAGTTCTTCGTTCACTCTGTACCCAAGTTCCCGTGTTGGCACTCTGACCTTTCCTACACTTTCCTTTCCTGCCTCCACCAGGCTCGCAACTATGACGTCGGCCATCTTCTGGACACTGCCCCTCTTGGGTACGATGCAAGCTTTGGTTTCAGTTTTTCATTGAACTTCGCCCAGTCAGCATCTTTTTTGAGTTCCCAAATCTCCTTAGAGCTTCCTTTGCTTTTTACTAGAGTTTTGGCTCTGATCGTAACTGTAATCAAGTTGTGATCACTATCCACCTCCATTTTACCCTCATCATCCACTTCTACCCCTATCACCTCCCTCCATAAATTAATATCTGTGAGGATGTAGTCGATTATTGATTTTCTGTCGTTCCTCTCCCAGGTCCATTTCCCCTTACACCTCGCGTCCCTGTTCAGAATCTTCAGACCGAGCTCCTTTGTGAAGTTCAACAGCTTCCTTCCATTCCTGTTGACTTTACTGTCCCCACCCTCTATGCCTTCTTCATCATTACCTATGTGGCCATTAAAGTCACCCATCAGAATTATACCGAGCCCCTTGTTTTGTAATTCGGTGATATTGGACCTTAGTGTTGAGTATATCGAATCATTCCATTCGGGTTTGCTTCCCTCCACCGCACAATACACAACCCCAAGGGCAATACTTTTGTTTTTCAGACTGATCCTTACCCATCCAATTTCTTTCGATACCTCAGCCGGGGTGTGATGTTTTCCAGGTCTGTGATCAGCGATGGTTTTAAATCCTCTTTAATGTACATGCCTACCCCTCCCCCTTTTGTCTTGCCTTCCGTTCGCCCTACACCTATCCATACGTACCCCCTTACTTGGTCTACCCGTTCCTCGTGTCTTACCCACGTTTCGCTTAAGCCCATGACGTCAAACTCCTCTGCCTCAATCAATGTAGCAATTTCACTTACTTTCCGGTGGACACCCTGGATGTTGCTATAACCCACTTTCAGGGTGTCAAGGATCATTGGCTTCCGCCTACTGGTCCCATTATTATCTAGTCCCTGTATGTTTGTATATCCTACTTTGTGTACCTGTGCTTTCCTTGGGAAGCTATTCCTATTGATTTGGATTTTTGGTCCCTTTTCCTTATCCCCATTGTCCCATTTTCTACACCTATGGTTCGTGTCACATTTTCTGTGTTTATTCCCCCCTTCACTGACCCCCCCCCCCCTTCCCTATACCAAAAAAGGCTCCACCACCTGCAACATATTTCTTCCTAAAACCTCTGTACCCCTTGGGCTAAAATGGAGACCATCCCTTCCATATAGGTCATTTCTGCCCCAAAAGGATCCCCAATTGTCTACAAAGGGTATCCCAAGTTCCTTACAATACTCCCCCAATTCCTCGTTGGTCCCAATGATCCGCGAATTACGCTCGCCCCCACCACCTAGTACTGGGAGAAGCCCCAAAACCACTACCTGTGCATTCTTGGCATTCAGTTGAGTTATTAAGTCCTTGTAAGTCTCAATAAGCTGAACTGATTTTCTCTTCCTGATGTTGTTGGTCCCCACGTGTACAACAACCACTGTGTCTGGACCTGACCCCTTTACTAATCCACTCACTCTGTCCCTTAGGTCCTCCACCCTAGCCCCCGGAAAGCACAAATTTGTCCTGTTGACACTGTCGGGCCCACACACCACCCTATCCAACCCCCGCACTATACTACTCCCTGCAACCACCAACTGCCTCTTCCTGTCTTTTCCCGTCCTCATTCCCGTCCTACTACCCCTACTACCCCTGTTACCACCGCTGTCCCCACTGGGCCGGCTCGCAATCTTGCACTTCGCCACACTAACCCCCATGCCTACCTCCACCTCCACCTCTTCAGACCCAACCTGCTCCTCAGAATTCTCGAATTTACCTAACACACTGAATCTATTTTGGACACTGCACCCCACCTTCTGCCCACTCCCACTACAAGCCGCCTTGTCCTCGTTTACCACCTTTCTAACCTTCCCTCTGACTCCTGTCCTGACAGACTCCACATGGTCATCGCTATCTCCCTCACTATCCGATTCTAAAAGAATACGCCTTTTCGCGCCCGACTCACACTACTAGCCTAGGAATTTGACACTCTAGCCCCTACTTCTCCTCTACCCTCAACCCGACGCACCTTCCTATTCCCAGAAGACCCACTATCCAAGTCAAAAGTCCGCTTCCTACTACCCACCACCTTCCATCCCCAATCGAATGCCACCCTAACTGGGGTAACACCAGACTTTCCTGCCCTCCCCAGTTTCCCCCTCACCACCTGCACCTCTTCCTCCAACTTTACATATGCCTCTAGCAGCTGCATTAGCTCTACGCAGGTGGCACACATCCCCAACTCCCCCAGCTCACACCCATCCACATACACCATATGGCAGTGCCTACACACATCCAACCGCTGGCCGTCCGTTGGTAACTCACTAGCAGTAGCACCCCCTAGGCTGGCCTCAACCACTCCCCCCACCTGGACACCTATACTTACCGTCTCTGCCCTGCTGGTCTGCACCTCTCGCCTCACGAAACACTTACCATCCATAGCCAAAATTAGAATGAGAAGTTTGAATTTTAAAAAGCGGTCGAACTCGTAACAAAACAAAAACAAAACACCGAAAATGACCCGCGCGAAGATAGGGAACACGCCACTGATATCCGATAAAGAAACTAAACAAAACACTAATAACTATCTTTTATTAAAAATCACATCTACACAGCCCTAAAACAATATATATATCTACAGAACACCTGGAAGAAAAATATAGATACTTGAGCTAACTTTTGACAGCTGAATCGAAATACTCCCTGTTGGTTTGGATATGGACACACGTAATGTCTCGCTGTGAGCCTCTTACCCTTACCCCAAACCAAAACTGGGTATCTGGATGAAATGTTTTTCAATAAAATCACTCGAAATGATTCAAAATTCATTTTAAAACCAAACAATTCTCACTCAGGGACCGACCTGGGCATGCGCCAGTGCGTATTTGGTTCTGAAACATCACGACCTGGCTCTTAAATCTCAGAAATAGGCTTCTCAGTTGGCGCGTAACTTCGCAGATCATATTTTGATATTCTTTCGATGGATAATCGAGAGAGACACTCTTACATGTATTATATATATGTGATTATCATTTATCATTGTTGTAGAGTGCTTAAGTTAATACTTCAAGTCTTAATTACCAAGCATTAATCTTCACTGTGGTTTCTGATCAAGTCTTGGCTGCCTAAATAGGCAGCCAAGACTTGATCAGAAACCACAGTGAAGATTAATGTTTGCTATAGTGTACTAAATGAAAATGATGAGAGCTATTACATACTTGCAGTGTGTGTTACAAACAGCAGTGTGACTCCGCAAATTGAAATCTGGCGCATGAATTGAAAAAATAGACTCCGAGGCTAGAGCGTATTTTAAATAGTCCTGATCGGTCCCTACTCACTGCATACTCAAGTTATCCGGAATCCATAAAATTTACCTGCACTAAAGTAAGGGGAATCAGTCAAGAATGGAGAATGTGAATACGACCAAATGCTAACTTGACCTCTATTTTCTCATTCTAAACAATGTGTGAAAGTGTAAAAAAATTATCTGAATCCATACTCAAGTTGTCACCCGGAAACTATGTAATGTGTTGTCACAAAATTAAATGGAATAACTCGAGAACAGAGAATTCGAATATGGCCAAATGCAAATTTGACCTGTATTTTGTCATTTTTGATAATGCAGTACTTGAAGAGTGAATTACCACTTAACACTTGGGGAGTGAAGTTTCAACCCAGACAATAACAGTCGTTTTCTGTGGTAATGCATGAAACGGACAAGTGCAATTTTAGCCAAGGGACCACCAGGTTCAACCCAGGGGTCCCTCGGTTGAATCTTTGCTTGCCATTCTAATGCTTTCTCCTAGACAAGGAATTTTTGTCTGAGTGGAGACACCATCCCACGAGTGATTTAGTAACAATCCACTCTCCTTGTACTAGGGCTGTCGCGATTATTCGATTAGTCGACTAACCGTCGACTATTGAAGTAGTCGACGTTTTTTATTTTTAGTCGATCGTCGTTCATTTTCAAGGTGGTACACGTCTACTACACGTCGGGGCTAAATTGCATTGTTTTGTGAGGTGAATGATCAATGAAGGTGAATAACTTTAAATATCTAACCATAGTTAACATTCATATCCGGAAGACTGTACGACTGTCACTGACTGTGTAAGGAAGAACACTCACAGTTACTCGAGAAGAATAGATTCTTCTGAATTTTTCCAGTCTTGTACACACGAATGCACCCATTGGAAAACACAAAGCGCGGAAGTGACAAAATTATGATGAAAGTCAGAACGTCAGATCACTTCTCAAAGTTCGGAACTTCAGACTAAGATCCAATTTTAACAACTGACGAGAGAATGCATAGATCTCAATGTTCAAAATTTCGAGAAACTTATTGCAGAAAGGAAACATATGCAGGAACGTTCTTTGGTAAATTCATTTTAATTCTTCGGCTTCAATCTAGTTCAAAATTGGACCCGCAGTCAGTAATATTATTTTTGGGGTTGGTACGTCCTACAGGACGTACCAACCCCAAAAATTATATTACGGACTGTGGGTCCAAGATTGGACTACATGTAGCTTCAGTCGGGACCGATTTGTTGTTCCCACAACCCCACTTCGTCTGAACACACTGGTGCCATTGTCATTTTCAGAGTTTTACGAATAGAAGAATGATTTGCTAAAAAATCATGGGAAGCGACTATTAATCGACTAACCGTCGATTACTGGTCACGATTAGTCGATTACAAAAAATGATAGTCGCGACAGCCCTACCTTGTACATTATGTGAAACTTTAAAAAATATCCGAATTCACACTCAGGTCATCAATCAGAAACCATGAACTCTGTTACGGGGAATAACTCTAGAATGGTGAATGCGAATATGTCCAACGGCGACCTTGACCTATATTTTGTCATTCTTGACAACGTGTGAAAGTTTTAAAAATAAATCGCAGTGCATACTGAAGTTATTATCTGAAAATTTGAAGTGCACACAATAAATCATGGATGAAAACTCTAGAACGAAAAATATGAAGATGTCTTGTAGTTTTTATTCTTGACAAAATGTGAAGGTTTAAACGAAGAGACGAGGACAACACTAAATGCCCTCCACATTTCATACGGAGGATACAAATGGTAGTTTGAAAAGGTGTGCCTTCTCTGTATGTGTTCATTATCATTTTCCGCATTTAACGTTGCTGGTGGTTTTTCCGACCAAGGACAGGGAATCTCTTGCCAGTGCAGTATGTATAATATCACACTAATAACCAAATTTTCTCTTGTAAATTAAACCTGCTTCTTGACCAGTGATTTCTTGAGTTAAACTTTCATGAATTTCCAAAAAATACTCAGAAGGTTTAGAGTTAAGTTTTTCGGAGTGAGGTTTGTATGATCTTTCCACAGATAAAAATTGGACTTGTCTCTATCAGTGATGGTGCAACTGAAAGTTTCGGATGGAAGTCACCAACTGTTTGTCAAAATGTAACAATAAAGAGACAATTTACATATTATACTCACTTGATCAGAATAAAGGAAAGGATTGTGAAACTAGCAAGTACAATTGAAGTGCCTAAACCAATGTAAGTAATTGCCATCAGCGCAAATGTTGTCACACTTTCTCCACTCATAGTCTGTGAAAAGAAGAAATGGTAACATCTTCAACTTGAAAAGGATAGTAACTGAAAAAGGTGTAATGTTCAGTAATGTATAACAATCCCTGATGATCTAACAAGTTAGACTCACCTAAAGATAGATGCATTCAGATGTATACAGTGCGTGGACAGTGTATTATCAATAAATCACCCGCAGAGTGGATATTTCACCCAAGCAATAATTGCAAATTTGTTGCAAAGTATAACGAGCACAAGCAAAGTTCCAGCCAATGGACCTCCGGGTTATAACCGGAGGTCCATTGGCTGAAACATTGCTTGTGTTTTTTGTCCACATGTACAGAAATTGAAGGTGATACCTTGGGTGACACCTCCACTCCCTGGGTGATTTAGTTACAATCCACTCTCCACGTACTGTATGGCAGAATAATGTTGAAATCAAGTGGGGTCAGGTGCAAGAAATATGTTTTGTAACATTGGCTTGGCTTCTCACTATTAGGCTTCTCACTATTTTTCTTTTTTGGCAACAGGCTAGATCTGCGCTTTTAGGTGCGATGAGTTTGGTAAATACAGAAGCCAAGTTAACCAACAATCATATACAGAACAAATGTGGTGAGTGTTTTTAACTCTTATAAATAATACATTATTAATAGTTTATTTATTATATACGATTTTCTTACCAGAATTACCCACTATCAAGCTTGGTAGTTATGACTTCAAACCTAGCGGATATGATGCCGATTTCAGCCCATATGAATCAAGCAAAAATTGTCCCTTTTGGTGCGTTACTAGGTGCCATTTTGTTTACAGCAAAGTCATTCATCTTCGAAAGCAATCAGAAGGTTAAATTGGTGTTACAGGCCAAAAGTGTAGTTTTGGTATGGTGGGGAATTAATGATTGAAATAAGTAAGGATTAGGTTGATGAAGAGAAAAAAGAAGGGGGTTGTACACCAAATTCGATGCAAACTCGGATTCAGTGCCATATGTGATGTTTCGTTGAAGTAAGAGAAGAGATAGTTCAGCTATCCAACGGTCACTGCTTCCCCACCGCGGAAGCCACAACGTTCGGATACCTGAGATATAATATTTATTTATTTATTTGTTTATTGATGTGTAAGGTCACATATTTATGCACAATGGCTAATCATGACCGTGACAGTTTTACAGGTGGAGGAAGCCGGAGTACCCGCAGAGAACCACCGAGCAACGACGAGCAGCTGCCAGCTCCGCAACATCGTAACTCCGCACTGTGCAGCACAGGCAGGGTTAGATTGGTTGAAGACATGCGTACCATCGACGTGCAGTACGCCTTAGTACACGGCGTCATCGTGCCCCCACGCGGGCAATGGAGATGAAGTGTCTTGCCCAAGGACACAACGCGGTTGCCGCAGGTGGGATTCGAACCGAGGACCTCTCGGCTTGCAGCCTGCACCTCTACCAACTGAGCAACACCTGAGATAGAAGTCGAATTTTTGGACTTTGTGGAAAGAATGAGAAAAAATAATACTTTCAGAAAATTGTAAGATATTAGAACACTTTAAGATATTAGAACAAATTGTAAGTATTTGTTTGCGTTCAATAAATAAAGGGGTTTTTAATTAGTTTCATATTGGCCGAGATATCAACCTTCGGTAACTTCACATGAGCCTTTGACCGTCGGTCTCATACTGATCTAAAGTTACCTCAGTCGATATGAAACTAACCAATTAACCCTTTACCTAACGTGAAAAGCAGACGACACTTGCAAAAATAATTCTTGAATAACTAATTTTTTTCATTTTTTGTCTCAAAACATAGGTTATGACCCCTCGTTGGAACGAGCTCGACGAGCTCGTTCCAACGAGGGGTCATAACCTATGTTTTTGAGACAAAAAATGAAAAAGATAATGAAAATTAATTGGCGATTTTTGAGAAAAGCGCTGGCCGGTTTTGGCCGTTACGTTGGGTAAAGGGTTAATAACCTCTGAATGTTAGATGGATCATATCTGAAAACTGGAAATATTACTTTTTAGACTGAGCCGTTCGAAAAAAAGAAAATTTGAGTTGGCAGTCCACAAGATAAAATATTTATGGTATGCAAATGTGACCCATCTAATATTCTATTTATTATATATACATCTGTGTTGGGGGCGCGGTGGCTCAGTTGGTAGAGGTGCATGCTGAAAGCCGAGAGGTCCTCGGTTCGAATCCCACCTGCGGCAACCGCGTTGTGTCCTTGGGCAAGACACTTCACCCCCGATTGCCTACATGGGGGCACGATGACGCTGTGTACTGAGGCGTACTGCACGTCGATGGTGCGCATGTCTTCAACCAATCTAACCCTGTCTGTGCTGCGGTGCAGAGTTCAGAGTTACGATGTTGGAGAGCTGACAGCTGCTCGTCGTTGCTCGGTGGTTCTCTCCGGGTACTCCGGCTTCCTCCACCCGTAAAACTGTCACGGTCACGATTAGCCATTGTGCATAAGTATGTGACCTTAAAACACCAATAAATAAATAATACATCTGTGTTCTTCATTCTATGAGTTTTGACACAACTTGTAAAGAAAAGGATTCTACAAATGCGATCCATATACGGAAACAACTGTTTTGGTAAAACGTGTGTGTGTGGGGGGGGGGGGGGGGTAATCGAGAGGGTCCAGTGTATTATTTACAAACATGTCATTACGTCTCAAATATCAATATCCATTCACTGAAAATATCAAGATGATCGTGTGCTTTGTCGGTATGCATGATTACTAAACGACCGAAGGACTAAAATAAAGTACATTTGCACTGACAAAATTTTATTTTGCCACATTTCCTTAGAAATTTGGAAAAAGTGTATGACAAAAAAAAAAAAAACTTATTCCAACTCGGAGTTTTCTCAATGCAGTACGTACAATTAAAACCAGAAGTCCTGTCCTGAAATGCGCACAAATAGCACGTCGATTTGCGCGTTAATCTACGCGTTATGACGATGGTAAGGCTATCAAAGTCTGCACATACGGCCTGTGCACAAGCAAAGTTTCAGCCAATGGACCTCCGGGTAACCCGGAGGTCCATTGGCAGGAACATTGCTTGTGTTTGCTATGGGTAACAAGGAGAACCTGCCATGCTTTGGATGCCATTCGATATGGCAATTGCGCGCAATTCCTACGCGCAATTAAGCCTAGATAAGCGCACAGTTCGTGACAGGACTTCTCGTTTTAACTGTAGGTTGCCGTCTACCTATAAAGTTTCCAAATTTCAACAACGTATAAATACAACCACATATCTTTTCCAGGTTTATCCATCTATCTTTCCTCTATTTCACTCTATCATAGCACTATTTGTCTGTCCTCTCATAAATATAAACTAAATAATTTGACAGTGAATCTGTTGTCTTTCCAAAGAAATCATAGAAGTGTTAATAGGGGTTTTAGGGTGAACGATTAACATAAAGTGCTTTTTTAGTGCAATTTGTTGATTTTTGGAGGTCTTTGTCAGTGACGACTAGGAGAAACATTTTTTTACTCCCCCCTCCCCCCCCCCCCCCCCCCCCCACTTCCTATGAAAGGTATACGCATCTCATGTGAGAAGGTCAATTGTAAGATAGATATCGATCTCACATGACCTATGTGACCGTATCTTTTGTTTCGTCGATGTTCAAAGTATTGTTGTTTGTTGTACTTGACGTTAACAACAACAGTATATTATATACAGTTTGTTCAATTTCTTAACTTAACTCCTGTCACTACAGCGTCCATCGATCGATTGATGCATGTGCCCAACTGACGCCATCGGGACATCATCGGAATGTGTCAATGCTCATTATGTTACAAATGTTTAACCCCTGTCTTGCCGGCGTTGGAATTTAATTTTGTGGTATATATCTGCGGTGTATACAAAACTTTTGTGCACTCTTTCCGATCAGCAAATCGGTCTTTTTTTCAGAAATGGAAAACAAATTTGTTCAATATAGCTGCATCTGTCCCTGGATTACTTTTGATGATGTCAAGAGTGTTTTTAGTGGAAGGAATATTATGATCCCTGATGAGTCTGGAGGTGGGATGGGAAATCTCACCTGAGGGGCAAGATATTTGAACAAGACCCGAGGCTTGCCGAGGGTCTGGTTCAAATAACTTGCCCCGAGGGTGAGATTTCCCCATTCCCACCTTCAGACTCATCGAGGATGATTTTTCTCCACACACACGAGGATTACGTCATTATAGATAATTGGTGGTCACGTGCTGACAACTAATTTATCAAGTCGTAGTCCTTTTGAAAAACGAACAATTTCATCGGGAAGATCGTACAAAAGTTAGGTATATGCCATAGGTATATACTAAAAAATTGATTTGTAACACTGTCCGTTAAGAGGTTAATGAATTTGCGCGTGTCAAACTCTAATGTAAAGGGCATTGTGAGATTATTGATCGATCGATAAATTCGCGCAATGATATTATTAAATCTGCAGAGAAACATGGGGTTGAAATAAATCAAGTTTAATATTTAAATAATAATTAAATATTGAGTCTATTTGTATTTGCAAATCGTGAAGCCATTTTGTTTATTTACAATTGTGCAGACGATGATGAAATAGTTTCGGCGACCTAATAAGATATGCAAATGAGTATTCCAGTGGGGTGGGTGGGATAGAAATTAATTTTTTTTAGTAAATTTTGTTTCTTAACATACCTACCACAATTGTTTACAATTGGCTGTAACGTAAGTGCAAGCCCTACTTCGAAACTAACTGAAGCTAAGAAACTTTTCCAAACGAGTCGGAAAAGTGGAAGAGTGCAAAAGCACGAAAAAGATCGAAAAAGGGTCGAGGGAGACCGGCGCTCAACATTACAGGTACTCTCTCTGCACACCTCTTGCGTTTACCAAACGCATGCGCAACAACCGTGACGTCAATTCTGCATTTCAGCCAGCGAGAAGTTTGTGATTTAGTGGGGAGGCATCGATATCAAAGATATCCCCAAGGAGGGTGGGCCTCCAGTAAACGATAGTGGTAGGTATGTTAAGAAGCAAAATTTACTAAAATTTTTTAATTTCTTCTCAACCTACTCACAATTGTTTACAATTGGCTGAAAAAACAATAGGAGGAGGTGAATCACATAACCAATACCAACAAGATCAGCAGAAAGAAAATGCAAGGAGGGCAGAGAATAATAGCAAAACCTGTAAACGAAGAAAGAAAGAAGCACCTGAAAACAACAAGGCTGAGCAATGCAGAAACCCCTTAAAACAAATTTAACGAGGGTGCACAACAGCCTGAGCAGCAGCGAGAGGGCCTAAAGAAGAAAGGTTCCCTCAGATTGCTGCTGTAGGTGGCGGGGATAAATGGAGGAGAATCTAGAAGCATTCCTCCAGTAAGCCGTATTCATAACATCCCGGAGCGAAACAGAATTGGAGAATGCCCAGGATGTAGAAACGGCACGAACCTCAGGAGCATTAAACCGGTTCGAAACAAGATCCGAAGCAGACAAGTTGGAATAAGCCAGCTTGATTGCAAGACAGATCCATCTGGAAATAGAATGGGAAGAGATAGACTGCCTCCTTGGAATGAGAGACAGAAAGAATCTCTTTCGACACCTCCGAATGAACTGAGTGCGATTAATGTAAGTCTTGATCGCACGAGCAGGACAAAAAGAGGCCTCCGGCCATCGACAGCAGGGAGAGCCCGAATGCAGATGGGAGGAGGTACCGAATCAGGAAGTTGATTCTTGGCCAGAAAAGAGCAATCAGAAGTGAAGGTGACACTGTTAGACTCATTTCTGAAGAAAGCAGAATCAACGGATAGCGCATGAAGGTCACTGACACGTCTGGCAGAAGCAAGCCCTAGAAGGAAAGCAGTCTTATAGGTGAGAAAACGGTCTCAGATAAAGGCTCGAATGGCGCAACCTCCAAACAATGCAACACCCATGCCAAGTTCCACTTGTGTCTAAGACGCAAAACTCGAGGCCTCTTCAAAGAAAAGTGCCGAATCAGTTTGGAGAGAAAAAGATTACGACCGATGCACCACGTTCCCACATACGAGAAAGTATCAAACAGCATAGACCGATAGCCCTTTATGGTAATAGGCTGGAGGCCCTTGGAGTCAAAAAGGTATACCAGAAAATCCTAAATTTGAGCGATTGACAGATTACGGTAATCCACATTTTGAGCTGTACCCCAGCGGCAGAAAACCTTCCACTTAGCAGCATAAGTCATGCCAATGGAATGTCGCCGTGATGCAGAAATGCACTCCACTGATCGTCTCGAAAAACCTCTACGTCGGAGACAGGACCTGATAAAAGACAGGCGTGAAGAGACAGGCTCACCAGGTTGTTGTGATAGCGTCGGGGCAGGGAGTCTGCTAGGACGTTGAGACGTCCGGGGATGTGCCAAATGGCCACGCGAGCGTTTACATCACGCGCCAACAGTAGAAGATCCCGAGATAGCCGATACATGGGAATCGAATGTGTGCCTCCTTGATTCCGTATGTAGGCCACCACTGTTGAATTGTCCGAAAGAAGTAGGACAGTGTGATCCGACAGGTGAGAGATCCAAAGCCGAAAACTCAACAGAAGAGCAAGGAGCTCCCTCTGGTTGATATGAAGGGCCACCTGCTAGCTGTCCCACTCGCCGTGAGTGGACAGACCAAGAGGACCCAACGTCGCACCCCAGCCCCGATCGTTGGAATCCGCAGTAAGGATGCGATCGGCCGAAGGAAGATCCAACGGGACACCCTGAGTCAACCAGGGAACATCGGCCCAAGGGTGGAGGTGACAAAGCAGGGACCGAGGAATAGGAAGTTCCAGGTCCAGAGGATCCACATTCCGACGCCAATGATCCAGCAGGAAGTGTTGGAGAGATCGGACAAACAAGCGACCCAGCGGAATGAGATCTGTCACCGAACCGCAAAGGCCCAGCATCCGAAGGAAAGTCCTGGCCGAGACCGAGGAAGATCAGAACAGGTTTCGAGTCAAGGCGGAAAGGATCGTCGCCCAAGCATTGGGAACCGACACCACATTGTGAAGAGTGTCGAAAGCCATTCCCAAATGACGAAATTGCTGAGAAGGAAGGAGATCCGACTTCTCGCAATTGACTCTGAAACCCAGCGACGCCATTAGGCCAAGTAACCGCCGGACATCGGACTCCAGAACTGCAGCATTGTGGTGCCGTTGGCGGATGTCGTCCAGCTAGGCTGACGAAGTCACAGCCGACTGAGTACAGTGAAAAGCGAGCACATGTGACATCAGTCGGGTGAAGGCCCAAGGAGCCATGTTCAGACCGAACGGGAGAGCTTTGAATTGAAAGACACGATCCCGAAACGAGAACCGAAGGTATTTCCGTGACGCCAGATGAATGATTACATGGAAATAGGCATCCCTCAGGTCAATACTGGCTGCAAAATCGCCCTGATGAATCGAACGTCGAACCGACCTGAAAGTCTCCATGCTGAAACAAGGTGCTATGATGGACTCGTTCAGGATACTCAGTTCGATGACAGGACGAAACTGGCCGTTTTTCTTCGGGACCAAGAAGATTTTGAGTAAAACCCCGGTGAAAGGGTGTTCCTGACCAACTCGATCGCCCTTTTGGAGAGGAGATTGTCCATCTCCTGCACCATGCCAGAAGGTCCCGACGCAGAGAATCGGAAGGGACCTGAGTCAGGAGGGGCACCCGAAATAAACAGGGGTGCTGACGGAAGGACAGTCGCAGACCGGATTGGATGACGCCGAGGACCCAAGGGTCCGACGTTATATCTGTCCAACGGTCGAAAAACAGCGACAGCCTTCCCTCGACTGGATGCGAATCGAGGTGAGGACCTTCATTTGCAGCCTCGATGAGGCCCCCGAGAGGAGAAACCACCCCCTCGGGAAGCAACAGAGTCCTGAGACTTTCCTCCCTGAGGCTGCCAGGGAGCCTGGCCGCGACGGCGCTTCTGAACAGAAGGAGAGGACGGAGCCGAAGGCGTACCCGATGTGGCTGACGCAGCGGGCTCTTGGCGGGCTTGGAACGACCACCTCCACAGCAGTAGGTTGGTCCAGCTGTCGAAACAAATCCACGTCCTTCGAGTGAAGAAGAACCTCACCATGGGCAGCTTCCACGGAACCATGGAACAGCTGAGGTTGAACCAAAGAAGCAGACCTCAGAACAGCACGCTGGTCAGAAGGAAGGGATGGAGAAGTATCCAACACTGCATCTCGGCGTGCAAGCTCCAAATTAGCTGTGTTACAGGCGTGAGCGTGTGTCAGGTTCATAAGAGCCTGCGATAAAACACGCAAAGGTGCCTGAGCATCATCAAACTCCCCTGGCGGAAAATATGCAGCTAGGGCAACGACGACGTGATCCGCGAGAGATAACATGCCCAGCATCTCTCGGGACTGGCCCACCATAGATTCAACGACCAACATCAGGAGGACTGCCGACTTAGGCTTAGTCACCCGAGGGAAGGAGAATCTTCGTCGACAGGAGTCATCCCTTGGAAGACTGGTGGACAGACGGATTCGTAGACACGAAACCGCAACGGAGGCAGAAAAGCATCAGATCGTGAAAAGAAAGAACCCTTCAGGGCCTTGGAACGCATTTTGGCATCCAGGCCCCGGTAGGACTCAACAACATGAGCCGATTGCAGAGGACGCAAAACCCCAGAGCTATACATGTAAGGCTCAACAGGGTTGTGGCGCTCCACAGAGGACCGCGGCCGGACGGTCACAGATGGCTGAATGTCTGGCAATAAGCCGAAGACAAAATCTAAAGCCTGCCCCAAGACTGACGGGGGGGGGGGTCGGGGGATCGGGGGGGGGGGGGGTCGGGGGGAGAGCATCGCCTTCAAGAAAATCGTAATCCTCTGTGGCAGAAGAGACGTAGCACAACTCAGGCTGACCAGCGGAAACCTCCTGTGAATACTGAACAGCATCCAAAGGGCCAGGCGAGGAATCTCTTCGATCGACCAAAGGAGGCTGTGCCTCAGGAGGCACAGGGAAGCCAACCTAAGGGTTGCTAGAAAGCAACCGGGTGAGCGCCAGAACGGCCTGCCTCAGCTCACCCTGAGAATTCGTCATAGCAGCCGCGCCCGACGGAGTGTCTTCCCAATGGACCCTTCTAGAAGAAGAACCCAAATCCTCAGAAGGGACCGACAACAAACGTCGATCAGCAGACAGAGTAGGGAGACGGTGAGAAGACATCGGAGGATAGTCCCAAGAGTGACGCCTAGGGGCAATCACTGACCTCTGCGAAACAGAAGGCTCTGCCTGCAAATCCTCTAGAGAGACCGACGGCGTACGTCGATCGGTAGCTGGACCTGGGACACGACGAGAAGACACCTGAGGATTGTCCCAAGAATGACAGGAACCTGCCATTGGCCTCTGCGCGGCAGAAGGCCCCAACTGCCCATCCTCTGAGACTGACGACAAACATCGATCGACAGCCAGACTTGGAACACAGTGAGAAATCACCGGAGGAAGGTTCCAAGAGTGACAACTAACAGGAGCTGTCACTGGCCTCTGCCGAACAGCAGGCCCTGGATGCCAGTGCCCCAGCCTATTCCTGCTAGTCGGCTCACCTGCAGGGGAAGGCGGAACAAAAAACGATTCATTCGTGGGGCGAGGAATCGCTGCCGAAGCGACCGAACGGCCCAACCGACCAGGAGCAAACCTAGCCAGATGAGACAGAGCAGCCAGCAAACCCGAACAGCTTCGCTGAGAAGCCAGGGAAGGATGAGAGCCCAGAGACACACCAGCAGATACAGACTCGGACCCCCGAGACTGTAAACCATCCCCGGAAGAGATGGCAGAGCCACTACCATACAAGATAGGATCAGCAGGAACAACTTCCCCAGCAACTGTCGACGGCGCAGGTGGCAAATCGGAAAGAGTCACCGAGCTGACCTCGGAGAAACTCTCAATGAAAACAGCCGCCTCAGGGGTGACATCAGAAGCCAAAGGAAGAGAGACCACAGTCTCCACTTCAGGCATCACAGCACCAGCACCGTCAACAGTTGCAGGGGAACTTGCTACCGAAATAGGCTGACCAACATCCTGCGTGAGAGAGTCACCACGTGCACTCTTGGAAATCTCCGAAGAGGCACGGCTACACTTACCCTGAGAACGAGGGGTTCTAACCCTGGAAAGAACCACCTTGTTCACGGATGCCCAGAACTTAGAGGACCAAACCCCACAAACACCACAGGAATGGGCCTGTGAGCAATTGTTGCAAGTGACACAAGTAGCATGAGAATAATCTACATGTTTCACCTGTAAACAAGATGGGCAAGGAATTGTTTTAGGCATAATAATTTCAATTGAGAAAAAAATCCTCAAGAAGATCAAAACAATCAAGCTTCCCACTGACGGAAAACCGAACACCAATGGTCGCATTAACACGCGTGGGAAAAGCAAGACAATGTAATAATAGAATACAAGCAAAACGTAGCATAAATAATATAATAATGAATAAATTTAGAGCTTTGTAATACAGCCCACTTGCACATTAATTGACAATAAGAGCAGACAAAATCAAGTTGTTCACGAAGTTAAAACTAATGAGAAGCACGAGTCAAAAAATTTCGGACCATGTGATAATGGCGAAAATAAAAGGAATTGACGTCACGGTTGTTGCGCATGCGCTCGGTAAACGCAAGAGGTGTGCAGAGAGAGTACCTGTAATGTCGAGCGCCGGTCTCGCTCGACCCTTTTTCGATCTTTTTCGTGCTTTTGCACTCTTTCACTTTTCCAACTCGTTTGGAAAAGATTCTTAGCTTGAGTTAGTTCCGAAGTAGGGCTTGCACTTATGTTACAGCCAATTGTAAACAATTGTGAGAAGAAATATCCCACCCTGCTGTCTCACCCGGGACACACGTATGTTTCACGTATAGTGGGAGGAGAAAAATTATCCCAGATGGGGTGGGCATGAGATGGGAAAATCTCACTCTCGGGACAAGATATTTGGGTAAGACACTCGGCAAGCCTCGTGTCTGACCCAAATATCTTGCCCTCGGCTGAGATTCCGCCATGCTTTGGATGCCATTTCATATGGCAGTTGCGCGCAATTCCTACGCCCCTTACTCAAGTCCGAAGCCATTTTATATCTGTCTATTGTACTCTTGACCCCTATTGACCCTCAACGTGGCTCTAATAGAATCAAAATGGACATTAAACCCACCTTAAACCAACCATCGTAGGCGATACTCGAATAGAATGGATAATAGCAAGTACCATCAGGGATAATAATAATCCCCCTCATTTCTATAGCTCAACTTGCATCTACAGTTAAAACTAGAAGTCCTGTCACGAATAGTGCGCTTTTCTAGGCTTAATTGCGCGTTGGAATTGCGCGCAATTGCCATATCGAATGGCATCCACAGCACGGCAGATCCTCCTGGTTACTCATAGCAAACACATGCAGTGTTTCTGCCAATGGACCTCCGGGAAACATTGCTTGTACACAGGCCATATGTACAAAATTTGATAGCTTTACTTGGGTCATAACGCGTACATTAACGCGCATATCAACGTGCTATTTGTGCGCATTTCATGACAGGACTTCTAGTTTTAACTGTAAGAGGCTTGTTGTAACTTCTATTTATTGTTACTCTGACACCCGGTCCACCATGTATAAATGTCTGGAATGAGAGCATCTAAACTACGCTAAGGCGGGTAACCTGATTATTAATGACTGCTGAACACCACTTTATAGTTGCGTTGCACTTACGATAATGCCTTGGATGCTGGAATTGTTCTTGAACCGTTATAACAAACAAAGAGCAATAGAGCATCAGATGCTTAAATTGACCATAGACCATAATGATGAAGAAATTTATAGAAATATTACCATTGTTTTAACAACACTTAAGAGCATGCCAGAAAACATGAAGCAGTGGTAGAAAATAATGAAAGTGTCAATGACACTGTAGCTCAACTTGTTTAAGACATGTACATGTATAGTATGTGACACAGCCATGACAAACATCTAGGTAATGACCTGATAACAAAGGTACATGTAAAGTATTGTAACGGTCTGTACATAAATGCTGACCGTAGCCTGTAACAAATATATAGGTAAAGTATTGTAAAGGTGGGGTGACAGTCAGATGCTAAACTAGAAAAGAAATCTATGAGTCCCAGAGTGGGTCTGACTGAACCCCAAAATATTTGTTCTCATAGCACAGTGATAACAAAGGCACCCCAAATTATTTATTTATTATTTATTGGTGGTTAAAGTCACATATTTCTGCACAATGGTTAACCATGACCGTGACAGTTTTACGGGTGGAGGAAGCCGGAGTACCCGGAGAGAACCACCGAGCAACGGCGAGCAACTGTCAGCTCCCCAACATACCAACTCCACACAAGCAGGGTTAGCATTGGTTGAAGAATGGTGCACCATCGACGTGCAGTACGCCTTAGTACACAACGTCACCGTGCCCCCACGTGGGCAATGGGGGTGAAGAGTCTTGCCCAAGGACACAACGCGGTTGCCGCAGGTGGGATTCGAACCGAGGACCTCTCGGCTTGCAGCCTGCACCTCTACCAACTGAGCCAACGCGCCCCAAAGGCACCCCAAAACACACGTTCCTGTCACAAGGTGATAACAAAGGTACCCCAAGACGTTTCGTGAAGACCGGTTCATAAATACAGACTCTAGCCCGAGCCGTATTGACATGTGCACTTACTGTGTATAAGTAGCACTGAACAAATCAAAGTTCATCTAATTTGCATAATGTCTGCACGAGAAAAAAACCCGTATTATATGTGATGTATTCCATATTACTAAACATTCCTACAAAAATTTATTCAAATCAGAACTTTCATACAGAAGTTCTGCACAAAAAACTGATTGCACTAATTTTGGTACAAAATGGCTGCTGGCGGCCATATTGAAATTTGGACCACACCCAAAAACACTCGTTCTCGTCCCACGGTGATAACAAAGGTACCCAATAAGTTTCGTAAAGATCGGTTCATAAATACGGCCTCTAGCCTGAGCCGTATAGAAGTTGTGTACAAAATACTGATTGGACCTAATTTCGGTACAAAATGGCCACTGGCAGCCATCTTGAATTTTGGACCGCACCCAGAAACACTCGTTCTCATCCCAAGGTGATAACAAAGGTACCCAAGAAGTTTTGTGAAGATCGGTTCATAAATACAGCCTCTAGCCCGAGTCGTATTGACACGTGCACTTACTGTGTATAAGTAGCACTGAATAAATCAAAGTTCATCTAATTTGCATAATTTCTGCTCGAGAAACAAAACCGTATTATATGTGATGTATTCCATGTTACTAAACATTCATACAAAAATTTATTCAAATCAGAACTTTCATACAGAAGTTCTGTACAAAAACTGATTGCACTAAATTTGGTACAAAATGGTCGCCGGCAGCCATCTTGAATTTCGGGCCGCACCCAAAAACACTCATTTTCGTCCCAAGGTGAAAACAAAGGTACCCAAGAAGTTTCGTAAAGATCGGTTCATAAATATGGCCTCTAGCCCGAGCCGTATTGGCATTTGCACTTACATTGCTGAAAGTAACACTAAATAAATCAAAGGTAGTCTAATTTGCATAATTTACGCACCCGTATTATATGTGATGTATCCCATAGTACTAAACATTCATACAAAAAAATTATTCAAACAGAGCTTTCATATGGAAGTTCTGCGCAAAAATCTGATTGCACCTAATTTTGTACAAAATGGCTGCCAGCGAATTTTGGACCGGACCCCAAAACACTCGTTCTCGTTCCACTGTGATAACAAAGGTAACCAAGAAGTTTCGTAAAGATCGGTTCATAAATACGGCCTCTAGCCCGAGCCGTATTGAATTGTTGGCGGACAGATGGCCAGACAGACAGATGGACGACTGGCCATGGCATAAGCTCAAATTTGACTTATGTCAAAGTTGAGCTAAAATGAACTGTATGTATTTAGAGGTTGAGATGAAGAATTTCAGAGGGAGAATAACAGAATAAAGTTTGATACATGCCCTCTGGTCTGGTATCAGTCATATTGAATAAGACGCATTGGGAATAAAATTAAGTAATTGGTTGGCGATAAAATGTATTCTTTTTGTTGATAGTTGTCAAATGAATTGCCGAGTGTCCTTCTAGAGAGCGAACGCACACAGGGACGATATGAGATTTAAATTCCTTGCAACACGAATAACTTTATTTACTTTATAACTTTATTTGCTTATGAATCCACGATAGTCGGAAGCGAGAACCAATAATCTTATTTGGTTTGGATGTGCGCACTGCCAGTAGGGTAGTGGGTGCAGATCTCCGAGAACCTCGAACTGGAAGATGACTAAGAATTGTGCATAACTACAAAAATTCAGCTCTGTGTTTGCTTTGAGACGAGGTCCATCATTCCTTTCACTTTAACGTACAACAGAATGAATATCGAAATAGCAAAAATGTTAAAAGATGAATTCAATTTTACCAATGCTAAATTAAATGAACCTTTGAATCTTCGACCTGTCATCGCCTATAAGAAAAACAAAAGCTTGCGTAACATCCTTGTAAGGACTAAATTAGAGCCCATCAATGAATAACATCAATTATTGCCAGTCAGTTTAACCAGTTCCTAAGCTCATCACTTAGTTTAAATCAATTTTGTGTAATTTTTTGTCATGTTTGAAACCCATCAGGGTTCAGTAAATGAAAACAATTTTTCGGCGGCATATTAAAAGAAAAAAACGTTTCAGTATGAAATGTCTGTGCCAGTGCGATTTTTTAACCTCAAACACACACACACACACACACACACACACACACACACACACACACACACACACACACACACACACACACACGCACAGAGTCTTGTCTACCCTACACAACGAGGTACCCCATTGTTTGTCCTTTGTGTGGACTAACGGTTTCTACCTCATTTTGCCGGTACAGTTCTGGGAAAGCAACCGAGGTAAAGGGTTTCTTTTGTCTTTTGTACCTCGGTAAGGCGAAACACGCAAACTCTTTTGTCTAGTTACCTCGTCAAGTTGGTAAGACAAACGCACACACACACACACACACACACACGCACACACACACACACACACACACACACACACACACACACACACACACACACACACAAACCCACACACACAAACCCACACACACAAACCCACACAAACCCACACAAACCCACAAACACACACACAAACACACACACACACACACACACACACACACACACACCAGGTGGAGTGTTACCCCGGCGCCGATTATTTTCTACCTTTGTTGAAGACTACAACCAATCCAGGTATCTTCTCTAATAGGTAATATCTAGATTTTATTTTAATTTATTTCATTTCTTCAATTTAAATTCATCTACCTATTCTTCAAATGGCTCAAAAAAGACAGAAGCATCAGGGAAAGAGAGTTGCCCAGTCTGGAAGAGGCCAGGAACAATCGTTCCAGGCCTATTCTAGATTGGTCAAGGCCCTTTTCCAGGTGATTCAGTGTATGCACCATATTGGGCTCTTAGAGCAGCATTTGGCCAACCGGGATTTCCCGAAACAGTTGGAGAAGAAAGTAGATGAGTTAGGTGGCTTTCTAAAGCCGGCTCTTCCCACCCCACACATTTTTTCTGTTTTTCGACAGATTAGTGTAGGATGGGCCAACCAAACGTTAAATGCTTTAGTTGAGCATTACAAGATAAATTTAAACCAGTTGAAGTCTAAGATAACTTTGGCTATGCGACCACCTCCTGGACTCGAAAAAATAGACTTCAACAGCGCTTCGGCGCGTGCCTTGATCTGGGCTCAAAAAAACTTTAAAAATAAGTTGACAGATAAGACGATTTCGGCCTATGAGTCTTACATTTCGGAACTTCGCCCAGCGTCTGGAGTAAGGAACAATACGGGAGGGAGCAAGCAAACTCCGGCCCGTGTTGTCCCTCTACCCCAACGCGAAAAGCAAAATAAGAAAAGATCAAGGCAAAGCACTTCTCCCTCTTCATTTCCTTCTACTTCTTCTTTCTCTCAGAGTAAGCGCCTCAGTTTGCAAACATCTCCGGTCCATATTGTGACTGAAGATGCTCGCAAATTGAGTAACGCTGTCTCGCCTCGTCTTGCTCCTGTACCTCCTACTCCTCCTCGGCCTTTCTTCTCTGGTTCTCCTAGTGCTCTTACTAGAACTCCTCCTTCTGGTTCTTCTCCTGCTTCTGTTTCCTCTCCTGCTTCTGTTTCCTCTCCTGCTTCTGTTTCCTCTCCCCCTTCTCCGGCCTCTAGTGTGGTTCAACCAGGTATATCGTACTCAGAGAAAGTCAAATCACCGAGCCGCAACTCGGGCCGCTCATTTTATTCTAAATTCTCCCAGTTTCGGCATAAAAGCGGAGTTAATTTTGACAAAAGGAATTGGCGCCTCCCCGATGTTTGTAAAAACATCCTTATGATTGGAAGTTCAAATTTAGGACGCATTGATCGAAATCCCCATCCGGACATCCAGGTGGAGTGTTACCCCGGCGCCAAATTCAATCATCTGCGCTCTATGTTTAAAGGGCACAGGGGCCAGTCCAGTCCCCCAAAAATATTATTAAATATTGGCGTGAATTCTCGAAACGATAATTCTGATCTCGTAGTTAAGCAGTTGCGGAATATGCTTAGCGATATCAGGGTCAAGTTTAGATCAGCAAAAATTTATTTCGCTGAACTAAACTTTTAGCAAAAACTCCCTCAGGCTGAGAGGAGAACCCTGGGCATCATCAACGAAACCATTCGGAAAGTGAAGGACGTTAACGTTATACCTAAAATTGATGACGCGAAGTTTGATGTTGCTCAGGATTTAATCCATTGGACCACGAGAACCGCCAATATTATGTACGATCACTGGTTGAACCACCTAAATTTAAACTAAGTAAAGGCAAAGGTAACAGCCGCCTAACAGATGTCGGATTAGGAACTAATGTGGTTAACCTGTCTGGCACCAATGACCTAACAACCCAAGAGAAATCTCTTTTAGATCGCGGTTTAACTTTTGTACCAACACCAAAGCCTAAAACTGATAACCAAACAAATTTACCATCATACAACTGTAATTTTCTTAGGCAAATGAAATTAGCCGACCGCTTTAGAAACTCCAGCGGTCGGAAACTTCCTTTTACAGAATCATCTGGTTGGTCACCTCCAGATAGTGAAGTAGATCCCGAAATTATTGAGGCTAGCAAACGAATCATCAAAAAGGTGTTCAGCATGAACATACTCTCCGATAAAGACAATTTAACAGCTGGTGAACGGAGAGCCCTCACGAAACTTCGAAAAAATAAGAAATTAGTAATTAAACCAGCCGACAAAGGTGGGTCGGTAGTTGTTCTATCTCGGGATAATTATATAAAGGAAGCCATGAGACAACTCAGCAATACTAAACAGACCGTTGCAAAATAGTAGTGGCGCGGTATTTAATTGCAAAAAGCCTCGCTGTAGACTGCATACTTTTATGCCTGATCAGAAAGAGGAATTTTCCTCCGAACAAACGAAAAATCATTATCAGATCCGTAACCCCCTCCATTGTGATTCACCAAACATTATTTACCTTATCACTTGTAAGCGATGTCGGAAACAGTATGTTGGTCAAAGTCAAAATCCTTTCTGAGAACGTGCTACTAGACACAAACAGGATATAAAACATAATGCTGATGCCCCAGTAGCACAACATTTTAACATTCCTGGCCATTCTTTGGACGATTTCGAAATCCACCCAATTGAACAACCACCAATTAAAGACACATTAGAAGAAACGGATGAATTTAGGAAAAAACGTGAAGCTTTTTGGATCAATACGCTTCAAACCCTCTGGCAATTTGGTATGAACATATCAGAGGGCGAATGCGAAAGGAGGTCCATCATTCCTTTCACTTTAACGTACAACAGAATGAATATCGAAATAGCAAAAATGTTAAAAGATGAATTCAACTTTACCAATGCTAAATTAAATGAACCTTTGAATCTTCGACCTGTCATCGCCTATAAGAAAAAAAACAGAAGCTTGCGTAACATCCTTGTAAGGACTAAATTAGAGCCCACCAATGAATAACATCAATTTTTGCCAGTCAGTTTAACCAGTTCCTAAGCTCATCCCTTAGTTTAAATCAATTTTATGTAATTTTTTGTCATGTTTGAAACCCATCAGGGTTCAGTAAATGAAAACAATTTTTCGGCGGCATATTAAAAGAAAAAAAATGTTTCAGTAGGAAATGTCTGTGCCAGTGCGATTTTTTAACCTCAAACACACACACACACACACACACACACACACATACACACACACACACACACACACACACACACACAAACCCACACACACACACGCACACACACACACACCTTAAATAGAGCAGCTATATCTTTATTCAAATGTTTATTTGTTTAAAATGTACACTTGTCCCAGACAAGCAAGCTTGTTTCAATCCTTGCCTGGTGTTTGATGGTTTCCTGTGTATGTTAACAGAAAGGTAGGTTGTATCAATTCTCCCTACGCTTCGTCTACTATTTCCATGCGTCTTCTTGATAAGAGTGTTGCAAGACAATTTGAGAATGTTCAATTAAAAAAGTTATAGGTTGAGAGAGAGAGATAGGAATCTGATATTGTATATTGTGACTGTTGTGTGATTGTTGCAATGGATGGGGTGAGGGGTGGGTTTCCTCGGAGCCCACCCCCCACGCGCAGAGTTGCGAGGCAGTCCCCACAGACTCGACCCTAGAATTCTTGATGAGTAGCGAGGCAATCCTCACTGACTCCACTATTCCATTTCATTATTTGAGAAAGAATTGCGCTATTGTATCTTGTGACTGTTGTGTGATTGTTGCTGTGGATGGGGTGAGGGTGGGTTTCTTCGAAGCCCACTCAACATGCAGAGTTACAAGGCAATCCTCACAGACTCAATCCGAATGCTCTCAATGAGTAGCGAGGCAATCCTCACTGACACCACGTAATTTAATTCTGAGTACTTTTAATTTTCTGTGACTTATTTTGTTTTTCCGTTAAGGGTTCGGTGTAGTGGGCGCAGTGGCGTCGCGGTACCGGTTCCCGTCAGATCATCGGAGTTAAGCAACGCCAAGCGCGGTTAGTAGTTGGATGGGTGACCATTTCAGTGACTGATTCACGCTCCCGCGTTGTGTCCTTGGGCAAGGCACTTAACCCCCCCCCCCCCCACCCATTGCCTACACGGGGGCACGATGACACTGTGCACTAAGGCGTACTGCACGCCGAAGGTGCGCATGTCTTCAACCAATCTAACCCTGCCTGTGCCGCGGTGCAGAGTTCAGAGTTACGATGTTGGAGAGCTGACAGCTGCTCGTCGTTGCTCGGTGGTTCTCTCCGGGTACTCCGGCTTCCTCCACCCATAAAACTGTCACCGACATGATATGAGCCTGGCTGTTAATATGTCGTTAAACACTAATAAAATAAAACGGTTCGGTGTTCGTTCAGCTCTATCACTGATTCACTATCCTGGGGTCTGTGGAGGGTTTTGTTTCTAGGTCTTTTAAACGCTTTTCAATCGTACTTCTGCAGAGTTGCGAGGCAGTCTTCACAGACTCAATCCTAAAGTTCTTAAGGAGTAGCGAGGCAATCCTCACCGACACGCAATTTATTTCTATTGTATAATTTTTATTTTCTGAAAACTTATTTTTGTTTTTCTGTTAAGGGTTCGTGTTCGTTCAGCTCAACCGTTAATTCACTATCTTGGAGTCTGTTGATGGCTTTGTTTTGTAGGTCTTTTAATTGTATATCAATAGTTTCTATTTTTGCTAGTTCGCGAAGTTCCTTTATCGGTGTCCATTTAGGTTTTCATGGGTCCACACGCAGGACATGATTTTGAACCCTCTGTAGTTTTTGAATGTTGGTTTTGCTCATGCCACTTGTTATTATGGCACCGTATTCTAGTACCAGACGTATATATGGTTTGTGGAGCTGGAGAAGCTTCATCTTTGTTTGCTCCTCAATTTTTACTTCTCACCATCTTCAGAATATTGATACGTTTAGTAGCTCTAAGAGTTTACGTGACAGTTTAGACTGAGGTTGCTATCAAGTATAAATCCCAAAAATTTGGCCTCATTGCTTGCTTCTAATTTGTGATCGTATAACTGGAGATAGATACTGGGGATTGTTTTTTTTTTTCTTTGCTTCTTGAAGAACGTAACTTTTTGAGTTTTGGCGGCACTGAACTTGACGCATCACAAGGTGCACCAGCTCTCAAGAATGCGAATGGTATCCCACGGACGATTTTTAATTATGTTTCGAGACTTGCTGGCCGTCCACATGCCTTTATTGTCTTAGAACTGCAGTAGTTCAACACAGGTTTCCCCTACTTTTTCTATGTCATTCACATTATATTATTAAAAAAGCGGGCTTAGAACCGATCCCAGTGGTGTGCCCACTTTGATTTATTTATTTATTGGTGTTTAAGGTAACATACTTAAGCACAATGGCTAATCATGACCGTGACAGTTTTACTGGTCGAGGAAGGAAGCTGGAGTACCCGAAGAGAACCACAGAGCATCGACGAGCAACTGTCAGCTCCTCAGCATTTTAACGCTGTTCAAGCTCTGCTCAAGCAGGGTCACAGCGGTTGCAGACATGTGCACCATCGACGTGCAGCACGCCCTAGTACATGGCGTCATCGTGCCCCCATGTAGGCAACTGGGATAAAGTGCCTTGCCTAAGGACACAATAAGGGTAGTCCTGGACGGGGATCGAACTCGGGACCTCTAGCACAGAAGTGCAACAGTCTACCACTGAGCCATCGCACTCCCCGTGCCCGCTTTGAGTATTACTTCCTCTGACACCTCGTGGTTAACCCTCACCTTGATTTTTTGGTCAGTTAGAAACGGTGATATGATCCTCAGAATTTTAATGGGTAATCCCATTTTCGCAAGTTTATATCTCATGCCATTGTGCCATAACAAGTCAAACGCTTTTTCTAAATCCAAGAAAAGTAAATGTTGTTTTCATATAATCGACCTGTCAATATGTGTTCGATTCCTTCTTTCTGACTCCCATATGATCTTTGCCATTTGTTAAAAAAGTTGACTGATTCGAGATAGCTATGTATCCACTCAAATATTTTTCCAACACAGCTGAGCAAGCTAACTGAGTGGTAGTTAGAAGGGTTGGTAAGGTCTTTGTCACGTTTAGGTATCATGACTCCCATGGCTACTTTCCAGCATAGTTTGGAAGTACCCACAGGAGAGACAGCAGTTTAGGAGTTGGGCAAGTCTACAGTAGTTGGGGCACTGTTTCAGTATTCTGTAAGAGACTTCGTCTTCTCCTGGGGATCATGAAGATAACTTGCATTTTCTGATCATACCCATGATCTCTTCTATGCTAATTGGTTCTGTTAATTCATGGCTCTCCCCATCTTCATGCCTTTGGTCGAAGTTTGGTTCACTGAAAATTGAGTTGTTATCTTTGACAAATTTATTTATCTTTACCATGAAATCGTTGTCATACCTGTACCCTTCTTGTAGATGCAGTGTTTTCATTAGAAATTTGGCAAAAGTGCTGGTTGTTGCCTCGTTGTCCACGGCCATAGTTCTGTCGCTAGTCTTCAGTGCATTATTATTTGCACTTTTGCTCTTTTGGCCGATAAGAGTTTTAAATGTATCCCAGAACCTCTTATGTTCTCTCAGCCCATTTGGTTTTCTGTTGCTTTATACCATCTCATGCGATTGTCATTAGCTATGTCCTTTTTTACTTCTATGTGTAGGTGATTATACGCGGTTTTACAGTACGTGGAGAGTGGATTGCAACTAAATCACCCGGTGAGTGGAGTTATCACCCAAAGTATCACTTTCAAATTCTGTACATGCGTACAAAAAATACAAGCAATGTTTCAGCCAATGAACCTTCAGGTATAACCCGAAGGTCCATTGGTCGGAACTTTGCTTGTGCTTGTAATGCTTTGCAACAAATTTGAAATTATTGCTTGGGTGGAATCTACACTCTGCAGGTGATTTAGTGATAATACACTCTCCACGTACAGTAAGTACTATTGGTTTGATTTGATCATTCTCTGATTGGTAAGCCCTGAAGGTTTTTCTTTTTTGTTTAATTACAGTTAAAACTAGAAGTCCTGTCACGAATAGTGCGCTTATCTAGGCTTAATTGTGCGTTGGAATTGCGCGCAATTGCCATATCGAACGGCATCCAAAGCACGGCAGGTTCTCCTGGTTACTCATAGCAAACACAGGCAATGTTTCTGCCAATGGACCTCCGGGTTACCCGGAGGTCCATTGGCTGAAACATTGCTTGTGCATAGGCCATATGTACAGAATTTGATAGCTTTACTATGGCCATAACGCGTACATTAACGCGCAGATCAACGTGCTATTTGTGCGCATTTCATGACAGGACTTCTAGTTTTAACTGTATTTGAAGAGTTGTTTGGGTTATTCTGTTTATCCGCAGTTTTACTGTTTGCTTGGGACAGATTTCATCTAGTGTACTGCTGATAACCTCGTTAAGGTATGTGCAGGATTTTTCTAGTTCATGCGCATTTAAGGGGTCATTTGCATTTATTTTTACTTCGATAATGTTTTTGAAGAGGTTGCATTCAATTTTTGATAGGTTCCTCCTGTTCACGTGAGGATACCTTGTGGGACCAGTATTACATCTCAATGTGGCATGAACTGGCAGACGATCACTGCCTAGATCACCATTCCCAACAAATATGTCTTGCATTTGGCTGGTTAGTGATTTACTGGTAATAATCAAGTTTAGGATATCTGATTGATGGAGTGGGTTGTTGCTTATGTATGTTACATCTTAATCATTATTTACCATGAATATATCAAGTTATTCAATGATGCTGAAAAGGGTGTTACCAATAGGATCAGTCTTATGACAACCGAATATCCGGTGTTTGGAAT
Organism: Pictodentalium vernedei; assembly: GCA_031216915.1. NCBI lineage: Eukaryota > Metazoa > Mollusca > Scaphopoda > Dentaliida > Dentaliidae > Pictodentalium > Pictodentalium vernedei. The sequence continues at coordinate 131,487,279 of CM062296.1, read as the reverse complement.
TGAAATCACCCAAGAATATGCAGTGATTGTGCTTGTATTTTTTGGTAAAGAATTCAAATACTTTACTGTCTACTATTGCTTTCGGCTTGTTATAATATGAGATAATGGTCATGTGTTTGTGGTCAAGTTCAATTTCAGCTGCAATCACTTCAGCATTGAGGTGGCTGCATGGTATTGTTTTGTAAGTAATATTCTGCCTTATTAGCAGAGCGACGCTGCCACCCTTTTAGATGGGGCGATCTCTTTTAATAATATCAAACCCACTTAATGAGAATTTTTTGTTTGGTTTAAGCCATGTTCTGCTAATTCCAATTACGTCCCTATTTTAGCTCACGTGGCCTAAAAAGCCATGTGAGCTTTTCTCTTCACTTGGCGTCCGTCGTCCATAAACTTTTCACATTCTCATCTTCTCTGTAACCGCTGAGCAGGTGTGAACCAAACTTGAAAGAATGGTATATGGGAATTCCTCTACAAACGATCCTCATTTTGTTCCTGTTGGATGAAAAACATGGCAGCCAGAGGCATTTTTTGATTCGGGTTGCTGGATTTTCAAAAATATTCTCCTCTGAAACTGCAAGGCCAAATGTTTTGAAACTTCACATAAATGATGACTGGGACTCCCTCTACCAACGATCCTCATTTAGGTATCAGAGAACTAAATATTTGAATTAAGTTTCCCCGAGTGTTGGAAATGATGCAATCTCTAAAAATAAATGGCTTGAGAAAATATGCTATTTCAATAAATATTTGAAACATTCTGTTGACATCCTGCATTATTGTTGAATATTCCAGACAAAAAGAGGGTAATTTGATGACTTTTGGACCTAAAAAATACAATTTACTTTTGTGTATGTTTTTGTAGGGAATTCCCTGAAAAATATGTGCATACGACCGGTATTTCCTTTCGTGTCAGTTTTTCTCTCTTATTTGTTGCATGGCTCCTTGGTCTCGGGTCAAAAAAATGTTGTCTGAAGGACTATACTTGACAAAGATATTTGAATGCCAAAATTAAAGTGATGCGATATTTTTTTTAGCCGGAACGTTATAATGGTCACCTTAGGGAAAATATTTGGTTCTGTGATACCTATAATAAATATGTTTTTTGGCTTCCAAACTAGATTCAATTATTATTTTGGGATTATTTCACATTTAAATGTTTATTTGGTGACCTCACACCTTACCAAACTGTTTTGTTGTTTTGAAAAGTTACAGTTTTGTCACAGTCAGCAATAAAGGCTATACATTGCCAAAACTAAGGCTGTTGATGCAAGCAAATTCACATCTTGAGCAAGTGTATTCCCCAGTAGCACACTATAACCTCAGGCAGCTGCTAACTAACACACTATCTTACCCTATTAACACATTTATTTAAACCATGGTTCCCCCGCATAGTACTGGAGACAGAGAGAATTCCAGTCTTCCGGCCCCCTCTCAAATCACCATTCAAACACAGCCAGAAAACCTATACTGCACTTCTATTCATTGGTATTTAGAAGTTTTTCTCTTCTATATTATACTCTTTAAAATGTTGGAAAACAATTCCTTCATTGAAAGAGTATTTGTGAACACAAATTTGGGGAGGGGGCGGAGGCTACAGTGGAAAACAAAACATAATAAAATGACAAATGTGAATGAATGGCATTTGTGCATTGCTACCAGTATAGTAGTCTAGTAATAGTGCTGTCATGGTTCCCTTGATACAGCACAAATTTACAGTGACAGTTGTTAAATATTGCTCTTTCCTTGAACCAAGTCCCCCTCCCACTCATATTTAACCCTTCTGGTGATGATAAACATATGAAAAGACTGTAGAGCATGTTTTTAGAAGCTGAAGTTAATATCATACACTTTCAGTTTCTTATGATTTACTTTGAGACTGCAGCACACATGATCGACTGAGTTATTTTTCTATTTGACAACCTTGTCCTGGCTCTTCCACTATATTTTTCATAGTATGTCATTCAGTACTCTCATGTAGACTTCCAAAATGTGTGACTGCAAGCCTATCTATCTGCCTGTCTGTCTGTCTGTCTCTTCATCGGGCAAGGTGTTTCTTTGCATTTAATTTGCCTGGATTTACACTTTCAATAATTGGCAGCTGACTACCTTTCACCCCACCCCCACCTCCTCCACCCACAAATAAATATATTAAACATCAAAGACCACTATATTTTTTAAGTAAATGTCTGACTCATCCTCTTTGGAAACATATTTTTTACAATTTGCACTCTTTTTTGTCAGAATGGGTGTCTGTGGTGATTAACTGGTTGAGTGCTACATTATTTTTGGTGGTCTGAGTTTGTTCATCAAAATTTGTTTTATTACAAGTTATTGAAGACTGCCCATATGCACTCTTCAATAATTTGTGGATAAAACAAATTTATATAAACAAAATGTTATTTGTATTTGAATGAATATGAAACATGAACAGAGAAAATGTTGGCTTTTGCTGTGGTACCCTCATTTTTTTGAAAGCCCTGATGGTGGCTTCTAGCACTTAACCAGTTAAAACAAAAGTTATGGAAGTGCACTTATAGGAACTTGCAGCACAAGCATAGCACTATCAGTGGCGGCGCCAGAAATTTTTTTGTGGGGGGGGGGGGGGGGCAACTAGGGGGACAGACTCCCATGAAGGGGGCCAAATACGTAAAGGATCATATCATTACTTTGTTATGAGGTAGTCCAAACTTGGACCCAAAGTCCGTAATATACTTTTTTGGTTTGGTACGTCCTGTGGACGTACCAAACCAAAAAATTATATTACGGACTTTGGGTCCAAGTTTCGACTAAATGTAATGGTAATTAGCGGTCCTCCTTTCAAAAAATCCTGGATCCGCGTCTGGTGGGTCTGTGCGAGAGAGAGAGAGAGAGAGAGAGAGAGAGACTTCAAATAATTGAACAGTGCAAGGGAGATAATTCCCGTCTGTCATAATGCGAAATCCATGAATTTTTTTAGACAAGGGATATGGATAGACATGCCTTTGTTGGCTCATAACTTAATTATAACTTATAAGTATCTGCATCCGAGTCTTTAAATCTCTACTGCCTGGATGTGTTCATCAGCTAGCCTGAGGCTTTGGGCTAAGTGTGTATGGGAAATTATTGGGAATAAAAAAAGAGAGGGGTGTGTGTGTGTGTGTGAGAGAGAGTGACTGAATGTGTTTGTGTGTGAGGGTGTTTGGAAATGCATGCGAGATGGTTGGGGGGAACTTGGGGGGGGAAAAAACCTTCGTTTGGGGGGGGGGGGGGCAAATGCCCCCCCCCCCCCCCCCCCCCCCCCCCCCGTAGCGCCGCCACTGAGCACTATAGAATCAATATTTGATGGCTTTAGGTATTTTAACAGCATTAAGAGATACCACAGTAGCGGGTACTGATAATTCTTTTGGAAAAAGGCACTGTTTTATGTTGTGTCAATGCAATATCAATGACTCTATGTGCCTTAACTGAGAAAACTGAGGCTTTTCCTTTACACAAATTGGAACATAGTCATCAAGCACAATGTGAAATATCTTCAGAAGCCAGAATGTAATTTAAAAACTATCACCAATGGGGGAAATTTAATATCACAGGTTTGTTTTGGGTTAATAGCAATTAATTTATGAATTATATCATAGATTTTGATGAAAAGGGCCATACCGGGGGTCCTATTCAGGGCTATATTTTACCACATCAGTGGGAAGAATAACATTTGATATCAATTGTTACGATAAAATGGCAGAGTCCTTTTATATTGATAAATATGTAGCTGCATCCCCAATTTTTGAAACCAAATTGACATTCATATTGTTTTGTTTGGGTTGGGGCACTGTTTTGCTTGCAATATGGTTAAATGAGACAGATTTTTTCAAACATTTTGGGTGCTGATGCAGATTTTAGTTCTATTTTGGGATCAGGGTAGTTTTTAAAAAATGCTAAAATTCTCATGCCTCTCAGCTAATTTATTAGGTAACAGGTCAGAAAAATCTTTTGGAGGCAATGCCAATTTTGAAGTCCTTTTGACAAAGTTTGGACACTTTTCCTTAAAAGAGCAAATTTCCAATGTTTTTGACTCAGCAGAAGCCAACAAACGACTCTTATCTCATGGAGGTGGTAAAATGTCTCTGGTAGTGTTGGGGATCATTATAGGTATTTTTTAAACAATGCGTCGTAATCGTGGCTGAAAGCCTCCGACACATGGGCCTACTGACCCTGGAAGGAAAGGATGTCCTCTTTCCTCTGCAGGGTATCCCTATCTGGGGATGAAAGCAATCTCTGCCTAGCAGATGCAGCTTGCTGACCAGAGGGAATGAATTCAGGAAAAAACTGATGAATAAAATTTATCATTTCCATATGTTGTGGGTAGGAGAATCTTCCTCCACCTCCCTATCATCATCATCTGCTTGGTCAGGCTGTGACGTTCGGTTAACTCCCTTCGAGTGAACGGATAACCGTACCGACCCAGCACTGTCCGACAGCTCACTCCCGGAGTCTGTTGACAGTCGCACTTGCGTTGGCTGAGGCTTGTGGACCTGTGGTCTTTTGTTTCTTTGCCACATGTTCTCGGTACGGCGATCTGTCACCAGATCTTTTCGCCGGACGGCCCGAATGCGTCGCATATTCACGCCTCGATGTACTAACTACCGGATGACCCGACTTCGGAAGGGAAGACTGGGAGCGTCTTCATGGAACAGCTTGAATTTCCTAAGTCAGATAGCTAGTGAGCGGTCTAATGTGCTTGGTACTCGATGAGAAAGAAGCCATAACTGTCGCCGACCCTGGCTGCAGTGTGGACGGAGCACCTTGATCGGCCAACGAGGACGTTAGATCCAACTCAGTAAAGTGTCCTGCAACCGCAACAGAGAGCCCCGGCTGTTGACTGGATGGAGAAGGCTCTCCCACTCACGATCTGACCTCAGATCTCGCCGAGCATCCCATTAAGAAACTTGCTGGCTTCTTCCCTTTTGCCGTCGTCGCTGGGAGAGCTTTTGACTTTGAGGTGCTCGCTCTACCCAAATCTACATTCTCCTCGACCGCGTATCCGGTGATACGGCCCCAACTGGCAGGCTACCGCTTCACCAGTCATGCTAGCTGCTTTTAATTGAATAAGAGTTCCTTATTCCTTGTTTTATATTCAAGAGCATCTTTGCAGCTAGCTCTGTTTACTCATCTGAGCGCGACAATGGCAGCACATTTTGGATGGGTGTCGCTGAACCATCACCATATTCTTGATCCTCTTAAAAAGAAACTGAAAAACTAGAATTAGCCTGCGGCGACAGCTCCGGCATTGGAACTTCGCCGTGCACATAAGGCGACACCCGCCTCCAATGTTTGGCATCCCAAACGACACAAGTAGCACACGTATCAGAAGGAGTGCAGCAACTGCAAGCAAGACAGCACTTAGTGGAAAAATAATTTCATAAAAATATTAAGCCAAATACCAACTCCTCTGCACTCCTAAACAACCAAATAAATTACACATATTAAGGATACTGAAAATATATACGGCAATGAAAATCGTTTCAAAAAAGAAATCAAAATTGGAGAAAAAAAAATTTTGAAAACTCTCAAGTTCCCAAAGGGAACCTCATGAGCCCAAGGGCGCCCTGATAGAGCCTAAGTGTGGACAAACACCAAAAGATTTAAGCTGTACTACCGGCATAATAAATACATGTATCCTACTACAATTTGATAAATGTGCTACACTATAAACTAATAATACAATAATTTCAAGCGTTGTCCAAGTGATAAAGAACGTCAACAGGAAAAACCAGAAACTAAACAACAGGCTATACAATAAGCCAAAAGTCAGAAACAGGTCAATTACTACCTGATGCAAAACTAGATCTTACTGGGAAGAAAAAACAATACATCTGGTAGAAGATGCAAGACAACATACATCCTAACAACCCCAGTATGCAGCCGTAACAATGGGGATAAACGGAATAAACATTCCGTAGATCTCGTTAAACTCCCAACAAATTTAATAAAAAAAATTCAATAAAAAAGCCAATAAGCATGGGAGTTTAACAGGAGGGTTCACGGGAAGAGAGGGAAGGAAATTTAGCATACGGTACGTTTTTCATTTAGTAAGAATGATGACGCTCCGGCCCATGTCCCAAAAATGGAAAACATGAATAATTTTATAAAATTATTAATAAGTTACTGCCCTGAACGTCCAAAACCTTCGTAGTTCACTTCCAGCATGCTTTTAGATCCTTGAATCCACCATAATCAACATTGATTTGTGTCTGGCATCTTCAGAAAATAGTATTTGAAACACAGATGTTAGCTCAGATGTTGCTGACTTTGGGCCAAACTGAAGAATGATGTTCGCGCCAGTTTCGGTCACTTCCTGGTTACTGCACATGCGCAGTAAGCAAAAGTATGGAGGACCAGTTAGGACTTTTCTTTTTTGCTTTTGAATGCAAAGTTTGGGGATTGTGGGTTCAAAATTTGTGTTTGGCCCTGGAAATTAATGAGTTTGCACCAGCTAAGTCTGGGCCATTGGTTATTAGTATAACAATAGAATGATTTTCCCAAATGCTCAATGTGTCAATTATGTGGGTGGATGCGGCCGATTCATTAGGTAAAGGGATGAAGTATAATAGAACCTCCTAAAAATCTAAGATTGACTGTTCAAATTTATGTATTCAATAGTGCATAAGAAAATATCAGTCGGGGCATCAGGAGAAGAGGATTAAAGGACTGACAGTGGATTATATGGAAGATCATATTTGTTTGAGAAGTATGATCTTTATGGTGGGAGATCAGCGGTTTATTGCCATTTCATCAATTCCCATTTCATCAACTGCCTCTAAAATTATATTTTCCCATTTCATCAATTCCCACTTCATCAACAGAATGAAAATATGTTTTAAGAGACAAATTAATTTAGAAACAAATTAGTTTAGAATGCCTATTCTCAAGTAATTTGTCTCTTTTGAGTAACAAATTAGTTTAGAATGCATTCTAAACTAATTTGTTACTCAAAAGAGACAAATTAATTTAGAAAGCCAACAGGCATTCTGAAGTAATAGTGAGTATGTTACTAGAGTATTGTGCTTTAAATGTTACATTCTGATAGATATTTAAATGTTATATGTTACCTTTCCCCACTTATTATGTGTAGTAATCAAGTTGCTCTGAATAAAATATTTAAAGTGTGTTAGAGAGATAAAATTACAACTGTGTCTGCATGCCTATCTGGTGTTAATATGCAATAAAGTATAAATAAGAAACTCTATTCTCTTTGTGGTGACTAGCCATTGTATAACCACTATCCAAACATTCGTCTGACAAATGTCTGGAAAGTGGTTATACAATAAACCCTCAAAATATTGATTTTTCATCAACTGGCTAATTATATTTTTAAAATGTATGATATGTAATTATAAAACACACCTGAAAAAAAAAAATCTGTTGATGAAGTGGGAATTGATGAAATGGGAAAATATAATTTTAGAGGAAGTTGATGAAATGGGAATTGATGAAATGGGAAGACGCCAGATCAGCCACCTAAGATGAGCATTTCAGTTGTGAGCCATAAGGAAATGTATGTTGGTTTTCCTTCCAATTTAGCACTAGAGTTAATTATAAGCATATTCTATTACTATTATCTCCACAATATTTTTGTTTAAATACTTTTTTATACCATATTAATCATATTATAGCATTTCTACGAAAAATAGAAAAGACTCTTTCAATGTACTGGTGTATGTAAAAATCTGATGAGATGTAAATGTGACTTGGGTTAAATTAAGATTTCATACACTGCAGCTGTTCAAAGCACAACAATGAAGAAAATCAATGTCGGCATGAAGGTAATATTGAATTAGGCAAATGAAAATGTGTATTTTTTCCTTTTGCATTACTTGCGTTGTAACTCAAACAGTTTTGCACCAATGACAAAGAAGCTTGCAATGATTAAGAAAAATCACTGCCACGCCAATATGAGAAGTTTAGTGTCTGTAATTGCTATTATAATGGCTGTATGCGTGACACATGATTTTAGGGCACCAAAAATGCCATTTGATGTAAAAGACATCAAGAATGATGTTAAACCAAGAAATAAACACACAGATATCTTTATATTTTAAAGCTCTACAACACACTAAACTTTCGTTAAAATCAGGACGACTTTCATTTTTGCGGCGTCAACGTCTGGATATCGCCACAACGGCAGCCTCAGACAAATTTTTAGCAGGCTCAAAACTTACATTTTTTGAAATGGTTTTTGTTGGAAACTATTTCCCCAAAAACTAGAAGTGTTCAATAGCATGGTCAAATTTAAACACTCACAAAAAGACGTCAATTTGACATTATTTGGGGGAAATGTTGAACTTGAAATTGTGACAAATGTATTGAACTGAGACGTTATCTCAATGTTATAGTGTGTGAAACTTTATAGATGTATGTATTATTAATAGAGAGTCATGTCTGTTATAATGCAGCGTTTTTAATGAAAATTGACCATAAAAATTCTAAATCTTAAGTGATGATAAAACGAAAAATTAAAAACACCTATCTTTTAATTTTTTTTTTACACTCCAACATACGAACATTTTAGATATGTTTCTTGATGTAGAATATATTTGCATAATTTCGAGACCGAAAGTTGAATACTGGAGTTGAAATTAAAAGTTAAACAAAACATCTAAATTTGAAATCATTGAATTTGAAACCCTCTCATCCGATATCTTTTATTGCCTTTCAGTGTCTTCCAATATTAGTACAATCTTGGGGAGATCTGAAACTTTTTACATTTTTTGATTGATGCATATTTATTGTGTTGTGTCTCCAATATGTTTGCCTATAGGCACTCTCCCATAAATTGTAACAAGGCATATCCCCATATATTAAATACTTTTACTTCCTAGATAATATGAAGAGCATCAAACGAATACAAAACCTTTGAATTGCAGTACCTACAGTTTGTTTTTAGAGGAATGGTTTATTTTTCAAATTAAAAATGAATTTATTTGTATAAATATGCATTTTCTATAGATTGGTGTGTACAAAGACAGCCAAAATCCTCCCTATGTTTGCTCACTTTTTACAAAAGAAAAATTAAAATTAAAAATAAAATCCTCCCTCCCTCACTGCTTTGAAAAAAGCCCGAGAATCAATTAATTTATTTTGTGTGGCCTTAATGAAATTATATAAGCTTTATACAAAAATTGAAATTTAGTGTAACACTGCAATTTCAAATTCTGAATCAGAACTATCATTCAGTTTTATAAGAATCCAAGAGTCGAACGTGCAGTAATGATTCAATGCCATCAAATCTCCTTACTTCCAGATTTATTCAAGTTCTTAAGGTGCTATATAAGTAATAGGATTTTGTTTATTTGGAAATTCCTGCCTCTGATATTCCTTAAATTCAAATTAAATACACACAAAATATGCATCAAAATGAAGGTTGGGATGTATAGAACACGAAAACTAAGGGACCACTGGCTCCTAACATCTGTTACCGTATTCGTACCAGAATTGATAATACAATAATATTTCCAGAGAACAACTTGTGGCCAAATGTGCTTCACATATCCAAAAATAATTGCTTGACCATCTTCACATATTGTTTCTTCACTCCGAATAAGATAACACTTTGCCTTCGCAGTGCTGCCCAGTGAAGTCTTGACTCCCTATCCAGGCAGCCAAGACTGCAATAGAAAACGCTGCCAAGGTTTTGTAACCCACAACATCAAGTCCACTAAGAGATCGTATACAGTTAAAACCAGAAGTCCTGTCACGAACTGCGCGCTTATCTAGGCATAATTGCACGTAGGAATTGCACGCAATTGCCATATGGAATGGCATCCCTAGCACGGCAGGTTCTCATGATTACTCATAGCAAACACAGGCAATGTTTCTGCCAATGGACCTCCGGATTACCCGGAGGTCCATTGGCTGAAACATTGCTTGTGCACAGGCCATATGGACAGAATTTGATAGCCTTACCATGGTCATAACGCGTAGATTAATGCACAAATCGACGTGCTATTTGTGCGCATTTCATGACAGGACTTCTAGTTTTAACTGTATTACTGTAATAGAACATTGCTCCACATGCAAAACACAGAACTCCCAAAAACTGAACTAGGCCCCAAGGGTTAAATGCCACTAACTGTGTAAATAGGAAGTTTAGTTTTTATGATGTACTATCATATAGCTAACACTCACAAGTCTGACAATGATATAATAACAAGCTCATATTATAAATTAAGAAATGGAGAAAATATTGAATCTCGTAGTAGGTGTTTACGAGAATCAAAAAGATTCTCGTGAATGACTAATTTTAATGCCTGTTTAACCCTTTACCTAACATGAAAAGCAGACGACACTTGCAAAAAAAATTCTTGAATAACTAATTTTTTTCATTTTTTGTCTCAAAAACATAGGTTATGACCCCTCGTTGGAACGAGCTCGACGAGCTCGTTCCAACGAGGGGTCATAACCTATGTTTTTGAGACAAAAAATGAAAAAAATAATGAAAATTAATTGGCGATTTTTGAGAATAGCGCTGGCCGACTTTGGCCGTTACGTTGGGTAAAGGGTTAACTCTTATCCCACAGAGTATTTTCAATATATCTTTCATCAAATCTAGTCATGGCTGCTGTGAAGCATCCATGCCTAGATTTGATGAAAAATCCATCCTTGTTTCAATCAAGATATCATTGGTGAAAACATCCATTCCATTTACAGTGGGGTCGGGGGGGGGGGGGGGGATTTGATAACATGAGTCCAGATTATATTTATTTCAGTGGAACGAACAATCTTGTGCTGGACAAGAAGATCCGACAGCTGCAAGCAAAGAGTAAAAAATGATGTCGCATAAACTCTGTGCGGAGAAGCAACATATAATGATCAATTTTTTCAATACATAATTTATTACCCCCCCCCCCCCACCCCCACCCCCCCCCCCCCCCCAGACAGTGGCATTTATTTTATTCTTAACTATTTTTGCTTTGTTTCCCATCCATGTATGGGACGAATGAATAAGATATAATTGACATAACTCAATTACTGGAAAGCCCAAATAAAGCTGTTATGGATATGAAAGACTCCGCAATCCATCATAGTTCTAACATACAATCGCAATGTGGTCCTGCTGATGGAGGTATATATGTTCAGTGTAGTTGACAATTTTCGTCACTGGAAGCGATTTACAAGAAAGTTAATTCCCCTTAATTTCCTAAAGCTGCTAGTTAATTTAACACTTAGAGTATGGGTTTTTCATATAAAAATCGAAATTTCAAAATGTTATCGAATTTGAATCATCGACGTACACCTCATATCACACTTTTCAGGAAAAGTACAAAAATACAGAAGGTGGCTTTTTTACAATGTTTTCCCAATCAGTTTCAACATTTCACTATTATTCTCTGTTGAAAACCCATTTAACCCTTTACCTAACATGAAAAGCAGACGACACTTGCAAAAAAAATTCTTGAATAACTAAATATTTTCATTTTTTGTCTCAAAAACATAGGTTATGACCCCTCGTTGGAACGAGCTCGTTCCAACGAGGGGTCATAACCTATGTTTTTGAGACAAAAAATGAAAATATTTTGAAAATTAATTGGCGATTTTTGAGAATAGCGCTGGCCGGTTTTGGCCGTTACGTTGGGTAAAGGGTTAAAAATAACAAATCTGATATAAACGTCTAGGAGGTGAGAGTTCCTAATTTTTCCTGGAAATAATTAAAAACTTGCAAAATACTGCAAAAATGCATTCGCTGAACAAAATCCAAAGTGGACATCCAGTGTTGGTAGCAAGCTTCCTTTTTTACTTTTAAGGGCGTGTGTTGTTTTCGTTTTTAAAAAGTAACAAAATGAAACATGGCTTCATTTTCGGTTGATGTCATATGTGTTCGCTGGACACTTACATGCCTCTTAATTGGAACTTAATCGCTTGTCTGATAATTTCAAAAGAGATAGTTTTAACGAGAGACGATTTTCATAGCGATATAAGCCAGGAATGGACGTAATTTTCTTCTCAGTACAATTTTGTTTAGGCAGAATTTATCTCTCTTGATCATGCCAAGCTGTTTAGTGTTCCCCGGCAAAAATCCAAACATGGCTGTGTGTATCTTTGCAAGATGACCAATCACAATACATTTTTCTTTGTCATATAACAATAATGCTTACCATCAAAACGGCGAGATTTGTTAAATGATTACACAGGCATATATGATAACCATCTTCAGTATGATTGTAATAACAACCACCCGGCGCCCATTCACCATTCTCTCTTGTTGTGTCCCAATATACGCAGATTGGTTCTTTATTTGCACTCTGGAAGAGCAGAAAATGATGGAATAGGTCATGACTTGAGTCGTTCCATTTTGCACTGTATATCTGCATAATTTGAGAACTGAACATCACCTCTGAATGACCATCTTCACAAACACACACACACACAGTGAATTACTCTTTGTTCTATCAACGCACAACATTATATTCAGTCCAGTCACTATGATTCACTGGTTGAACCTACATTCTGTCGTATTTTTAGAATGCTTCTATAAGTCAAAGATGTTACGACAAGGTTCTGACAGGATTCGATGCTGTTTCTTCTGCAACTGACAAGTAATTAATACCTTGAAATTTTCCATTAGTCATAAACTACGTGCCATGGATGGTTGTGTGTCATGGGTGGGTCCTAGCGTTGATTCCCATCGCAAAATTTGACAGGGAATTCATATTCGCGACCCTCCCCACTAAAAAGCTCTCTAAGACGCAGTCCCTTTGTCTATATGATCATCACATTGTGTAAAAATGAATGTTTAATGTATTATCAGACTCAAAAGATAATTTATCACATGATTACGATCAAATAATCCATTAAGGAAACGTCCCTAACACGTCTAATAAACATATAACATCAGAATTCAATGCGACGTTGTAACTGCATAGGGTGTGAATTCCTGTCAGATGTAAAACAGATTTATTCTTCTCTACTACAGTACAGCCGACGTGGACTAGTCCATGGTTGGGCAGCGAAGTCTACGCATGCGTTTACCAGGTAATAAAAATGACCATCAGCAAAATTTTAATTAATGTAACAGAGCTTTATTAATTAAATGTTTAATGATTATTCTTGTGACTAGTATTTGGCGTATGTGGAAATATTGCCACCCGTGGAAGAAAGTGACCAGTCTACAGCAACCATACTGTATACAACTGAGCACATTTACTTAATTAACTGTTTATCTGACATGACCTGCAGACGACATCTGCAAAAGTATTTCCCCTAAACAACGGAACAAATAATACAATTTAGTTCGCAAGTTTTCTGTCACATTTTGGTAAAGTAAAGTATGCATTATTTGACAAAAATAATCCCAAATGTGTCACGATTTAATAAGAGATTTCTGAATCCTCGTTCACTAAAATCCATTTGAGCCTTGGTTAATCGGTTTAAGTTAACTCGGATCAGACATTCCACATCAAATCGTGTTTTGTTAGAGATCCTCTGTATACATGTATGACATAAATCATCAGAAATGACTCTCGTGACATGTGGAAATATAAACTCACAAAAAGTAACGTCAACCCTGTTCCTTCTGGTCAAATGTCTTGTAAAGCTACTTTGAAAAGTCGTTTGGGTGGTCACGTTTTTATGTGTGGCAATTATAAAAGATTAGGGCTGGCTGGCTGGCTGGCTGGCTGGTCGGTTCGAAGGAATATTTATCCACACAGTTATCGCATATCGCAAGTTTCTAATAAAACTATAAAACAGCTTTACTTTTTTATCAATTTTAAAGTGACATCACTTGTTCCACAAGCTCCAGTTTTCAAATGTCATACAACACAAATCACACTGACAGATACTTTTTTACATTGAAAGTCTTTTTGTCAAAGTTTACCACTTTTCGAAGCGTGCTTGCATTCGTTTCATTTTCACTATCAACACGATCAAATGTGAAAGAGAGTTACTCGTCAAAACCACCCGTATATACAGTTAAAACTAGAAGTCCTGTCACGAATAGTGCGCTTTTCTAGGCTTAATTGCGCGTTGGAATTGCGCGCAATTGCCATATCGAATGGCATCCACAGCACGGCAGATTCTCCTGGTTACTCATAGCAAACACATGCAATGTTTCTGCCAATGGACCTCCGGGTTACCCGGAGGTCCATTGGCTGAAACATTGCTTGTACACAGGCCATATGTACAAAATTGGATAGCTTTACTTGGGTCATAACGCGTACATTAACGCGCATATCAACGTACTATTTGTGCGCATTTCATGACAGGACTTCTAGTTTTAACTGTACAACCTACCTATGACAGTAGATTTTAAGTCGCCACTTCCATTCACTGGCTAAATCTACCTTCTATCTGGTTTTATCATATACATTTAAAGTTAGAAGTCCTGTCACGCATAGTGCGCTTATCTAGGCTTAATTGCGCGATGGAATTGCGCGCAATTGCCATATCGAATGGCATCCAAAACACGGCAGGTTCTCCTGGTTACTCATAGCAAACACAGGCAATGTGTTTGCTATGAGTAACCAGGAAACATTGCTTGTGCACAGGCTATATTTACAGAATTTGATAGCTTTACTTGGGCCATAACGCGCATATTAACGCGCATAGTAACGTGCTATCTGTGCGCATTTCATGACAGGACTTCTAGTTTTAACAGTAGTACGCATTTGTAAGTCAAAATAGTAACGACTAAATTTTGAAAAAACGAAAATTTACCTAACCCACCTGAGCATTAATTAAGATCTTGGAACTTTATACGTAAACTAGATTATTTTGAAATCGCATAGCAAATTTCCAGAAGGCATCCAACGAAGCTCTGCCAATGCGCAAAACGGCCAATAAGGATGGGAAGGTATCTGTCGCCCATTTACCTAAATCATACGCATTTAAAGTTTTGACCATATTACCCTCTATGATATCAGTCCAGCATTCGGGTATAATGGACGGCACTACCTTTTTAGATAAGGTTTTCTTGCGTGGATTATTTTACTGAAAATTCGAAAGATTGCGGCTCAAAATGAGGTTGCAAATGGAAGGTATAGAAAAACAAAACTTAATATGGCCGCAAATAGGTGTGATAAGTTTCATTTGTGTATCCTGTATTAATAGGGTACAATTTGACCCAAGAATGTATGCCTTTTAATGGCCAATAGAGATGTAAAAACGTCAAAATGGCGTTAAATCGAAGAACAACAACAATAACAAACTAGAGGATCAAGAGAGCCTAAAACGCTCACCTGGACCAAGTTGTCCTAAACTGTAAGGGTTATGGGTATGGAGAAAATGTAATCTGAATGAACCATATGACAGATTCGCCAGCAATTGTTTTGTCCAATTGTTTCAACTGCTCAGAAGAAAGCTTCATACCAAATACAAAATCTCTAGTCCGTGCAGTTTGGGAAATATTGGACATTTCATTTTTTTCTGTTTTTAGCGCCAGGCCTAGGTGTTCCCACGGGGAACCGCGAAAAATTTTGTGGGCATGAATGAAGTACTTAGGGTCAATGCCACATATAAAATTTGGTTCAAATCGCTCCTTTGGTTTTTGAAATGGAAATTTTCAGGGGAGGTCAAAAGTGAGCCCATCCCCCGGAGAGCCTAAATATGGACCTATCAATTTTCTTTGAACAGCTTTTAATCTTGAACACCAGAGGACGTTTCATACCAATTATCACAGCATTCCCACTTGTGGTTCATGAGAAGATGGTTTTTAATGAATTTCACAATATTGGGGCATAAGCCCAAGCCCAAAAAGGGCAGAGACACCATTTGAACAAAAAGAAAACAGAATAACCCCAAGATGATGTGGCCCATATATGTTTCAATTTGGGTTATTGGTTTGCAAGGAGAAATTTTTTTAAAAAGGTAAACATGTAATCTTTTTCCCATTGACTTCAGTGTTAAAAAATGCTGAGTCATCATATTTTCATAACACCAAAAACAGACCATATGACAGATTCGCCAGCAATGTTTTTGTCCAAGTGTTTCAACTGCTCAGAAGAAAGCTTCATACCAAATACAAAACCTCTAGTCCATGCTGTTTGGGAAATATTGGACTTTTCATTTTTGTTCTATGTTTAGCTCCAGGGGTTCCCATGGGGAACCGTGAATAATTTTGGGGGCATAAATGAAGTACTTAAGGTCAACTAATGCCACATATAAAACTTGGTTCAAATCGCTCCATTGGGTCTTGAAATAGAAATTTTCAGGGGAGCTCAAACGTGAACACCACTGGAAGTTTCATACCAAATATTAAAGCATTCCCACTTGTGGTTCGTGAGAAGAAAATTTTTAAAGAACTTCATTATATTTGGGCATAAGACCACGCCCAAAAAGGGCAGAGATCCCATTTGAACAAACCTGTTTTGTAAAAGCTAATGTACGATGAACGACGGACGATGGACGCCAAGTGATGGCAATACCTCACACTGACATTCAGTCAGGTGAGCTAAAAAGATCTCTAATTTTTTCCAGCTCTATAGCCTAAAAAATTCCAGAAAAATCTGATGCATTTTAATTTTTTACCTTATGGCTCCTATGAAGCTACCTCAGTGTTCGATAACGGATCAAGTTTGTGAAACGGCACGACATATTGAGATATGGTTTTCCGTTTAAATTATATTCCCAAACTTTCGAAAGTGTGAGGCGAAAAATGAGGTTGAAAATAAAAGGTAAAGGAAAAAAACCCATTAAATCGGCATCGCTGTCATCGGGTGTATAAATTTGAAATAAAAATATAAAATCGCACAGTTCAACATAACCACGAAACAGAATGTGGAGTTTTCTAGCTGTATTGTGTAATATATCAAAAATAGGCTAAATTTTGAATTGACATAAAAAAACGTAAAAATGACGCCAAATGAAATGAAAGTGTCATTGACACTGTTGCGTAACGTGACTGTGAGCTGTGTTTGATGAAAAGGATAATGTTCAATATTTATGAAAGGACTATGAAATAAGACAAGAATTGTGATAATTTGGAATATATTAATTTCAGTTCCCTGTATGTTATGTTAATTTTCAATAAAAATAATCTGAGGTGTAGACTGTACTACAGAACTGAGGGGTGGGTTAATGTGGCCCTCAAAGTTAATGTATGTGACCCTCACAGTTAATGTATGTCAACCAAAGTTACCAAGTTACAGTGAAATTATTACAAAACAAGTCATCCTATCAAGTTACAATGAAATCCCTTCATAAATACGCCCTGTAGACTGCGCTAACGGTTTTCGGGATTCAGGCCTGTGTAGCCATCGTGGTTGATGACCACAGCCAAAAGGGAACGTCCTCATCTAGGCATTATACTGAGTGATCCTTCCAAGTTATAATGAAAGCCCTTCATAAACATGACCTGTAGACTGTGCTAAAGGTTTTCGGGCTTCGGGCCCCTGTAGCCATCACAGTTGACCAATCGCGCCCAAAAGAGGACGTTCTTATCTAGACATTATATGGATTCATCCTACCAAGTTACAATGCAATCCCTCCATAAGTACGACCTGTAGACTGTGCTAGACGTCTCCGGGTTTTGGGCTCAGGCAGTTGTCACGGCTGCCAGATCACAACCAAATGGGGATGTTATCATTTAGACATCATACAGAGTCATCCTACCAAGTTACAATGAAATCCCTCCATAAATATGACATGTAATGTGTGCAAAAGGTTTTCGGGTTTTCATGTCAGGCAGTCGTCACGGTTGACAGATTGCGCCCAAATGGGGAAGTTCTCATCTAGACATCATACGGAGTCATCCTACCAAGTTACAATGAAATTCCTCCATATTAAATATGACCTTATACTGTGCTAAAGGTTTTTGGGTTTCAGGCTTGGGCAGCCATCCTGGTCGACAGAACATGACCAAAAGGGGACGTTCTCCTCTAGACATTATACAGACTCATCCTACCAAGTTACCATGAAATCCCTTCAAAAATACGACCTGTAGACTGTGCTAAAGGTTTTCAGGTTTTGAGCTCGGGCAGCCATCGGGGTTGACCGATCGCGACCAAACGGGGATGTTCTCATCTTGACATGGCCTCAAACCTTCATATGAAATTTCTTGACGATCAGACAAGAGCTACGGGGTGTAGGCTGTGCTAAAGGAAAATGTGAACAGACTCAAACATTATCAGACTCGCAGACTAACATATTTCTGCACGTTTGATGGCAATAGCTTATCTTGACTGTCAAGTTAAGCTAAAAACAATAAAAAAAAACAAAAAGTGCTATCTCTGCAACATAATACTGTTTCAAAAAATCTGACTTTAGTTTTTGACCTCATGACCCCTATGACGTGACCTCACTGTTCTACCAGAACGGTTGGAATTTCTTGGAACAGCTCACTATTTTTAGATATGTTTCACCGCGTAGAATACATTCCCTAAATTTTGAAAGAGTGAGGCTAAAAATGAGGCTAAACATAAAAGGAATGGGGAAAAAATGTTAAATCAGCATCGTTGGCATTGGGTGTGTAAATGTCAAATGAAAATATAAAAACGCAGAATTTCAAACAACCAGGATACAGTTTATGAAGTTCTGTAGCTGTGTAGTTTATAAATACGGAGCTATGTGAATCACAAAAGTTTGAATGAAAGTAGGCTAAATTTTGAAGTGACGTAAAAACGTCAAAAAATGGCAAAAAATCGAAAACGAAAAGAAAACAGCTATCTCCTATTTTTATAGCTCTACAACATATTAAAATTTCATAAAAATCTGTAGATATTTAATTTTTAGCTACATTGACGCCAATAACGTAACCGGAAATTCGTCCATTACCGTGGATATGTGTTTTGGCAGAGATTATTTATCCAAAATTTTAAAGAGGAAGGCCTGATATAGAAATTTATACTAAACGATAGAGAAAAAAACGTTAAAAGTTACATTGCTTTGTACAAAGGTAAGATATCAGAAAGCAAAAGCCCAATTGTGTAACTATAATTCAGCGTTAATAAGTGTACCAAATTTGGTAACTGTAGTTTAAAATGTGGCTGCAGAATGCTAAACGAAAAATAAAAATAAAGAAAAATGGATAACGATCCCAATAAATCGTTTTAACTGAATGAATGAATTAGATTATTTTGACATCACAAAGTTTATTTCCCGACGTAATTCAACAAAGCACATCCATCAGCATTTGGGCCCATGCCAAGATGCAATTTTTTTTGTCTTAGTTTAATGTAACAAAAGCCTTAACCCTTGGTATTTGGTTCAAGGCATAATTTCGTCCCATTTTTGTCTGATTATATGAGGTCTATACACGGTGCATTGATGATAAAATAATAACTGCAGTCTGCAGCCTGGAGGCTGCCGACAGTAGTTATCATTTTAACCTCTCTGTATATTAATATTCGACTAAAGTCTACACAAAGGCAATACCATTCCAGGAAATGAGTGTTCAAAAGATTAAAGGCCCTTTTCGAAATGAAAGGTAATTGTGTTTGCTCGAACAGTACTTGATAGCGGGGGAGGAATTCGTCACATACAGGTGAATTGTGCACTTGGTGATACCTTCTTGAAATTTGGCACACTGTTAGTGTAGGCTATGAGGTTCTCAAAAACGATCGGCTACAAGTTGACACCGACCGGTGGCGACCAGTAGCGGCACAATCCAAAATGGCCGCCAGCGGCTGAAGGGAACCTCCTTTTCGACGGTCTACCGACTATACATCCGATTGTAAGGGCGCGAAAGTGAACTCTGATCCACGCACGTGTTGGAAACAGACGTGGGAGATGATGTAGAATAAAACGAGATTCTCTATACGGACGCATCAATTTCTTGGAACTTGAAAAGAGCGTTGTTTCTCCGGGATCAGCGTCATTCAGGCAAACCTGAATGACGCTGATCCCGGAGAAACAACGCTCTTTATGAAGCAGTCTCTTTGCCATACAATCTCTTGTTTGGCGTAATTCCGCAAGCAATTCTGATTTGTCTGTCGAAATTAATTCGAGAACGCGATTGTTCACAAAAATCATTCACAGAATGAGTGAGAATCCTCTTCGTGTACGGACTAGTACTGACTGGGAACGTTGTTGCTTTTGCCAGCAAGACAGTTCCAAGAAATTGATGCGTCCGTATAGAGAATCTCGTTTTCATGACGCCTATAAAGCTATTGAGGAAGACATAACGCGCTTCCTAGATAATGGCGTTGAGCTTCCATATAATTTGACCATTGATTGTTTGATGAGAGAGAGTGATGAGTGTATGTCGATGTCACTGTTGACGAATAAGGCAATATATCATAAGACATGCCGTGACAGTATTCGGACTCACATCGTACAGCGCGTGCTACACAAGCGAGAGCGAAATGAGGCAGTGGCATCCTGCTCCACGCTGAGTCCTAAAAGAACACGGACAAGTTTTGAATCTGGCTGTGACAGGAAACTGCCCCAGTGTGTTTATTGTCACAAACGCGAAGGTGACAGCAGTGAGCCTATTTGCAGATCAATGTCTGATAACAATAAACTCAAAATTATGGCAAAGGAAGCCGAGAACTGGGTTGTTTTTTCTCGGGTCAATGCAGCATTTGATTCCGCTGCTAGTGATCTTTACTATCACAAAACCTGTTATTGTAAGCTTGCCAATGAAGCACGAGCGGCTAAATCTAAAAAGTCGAAGAACGCCGAACATTCCGCGTCAGGCCTGCCCTATGACCCTCTCGTTATGGCAGAGCTCATAACATTTGTTGAACACAACGATTCCGCGATGAAGCTTGTCGATCTCAAGAATCTGTACAGTCGGAGGTTGAAGCAAGTCGGTTCTGATTGGCTTAGTGAAGAAATACATTCCACTCGATTCAAAGAACATTTGTTGCAGAAATTGGGCGATGGCTGGGACGCCTTCACACAGGGTAGAGATGTGTTTATTTCAAGTAGGTTTCGAGTTGGCTCCTTGTTGTCCGAATCTTTAACTCGTATAGTGTCTGAGGAAGAGGCAAAAAAGATAGTTGATGTGGGTCTTCTTCTGCGTAAACACATACTCATATCTCAAGCTCCTTTCACGGGATCATTTTCATCTTATTGCTTGAGCGAGCCTGTACCCAACTCACTCCTGACTCTTCTTAGAGTTCTACTTGAGGGCACATGTAGTATACAGAACTTAGGCGATGATGAGACTGTTAATGCCAAGACTCGAGTGGCTTGTACTATTTCACAGATGTTGATCAGCAATTCAGCGAAACGCTCCGAACATGCACAAAATGTTCACCAGAGACGTGACAGAGAAACTCCAATGCCTCTTTATGTGGGTTTGAAGTTGCATGCCCATGATCGTATGAAAAATCTTATCAGAGATTTTCATCAAATGGGACTCTCTGTCTCTTATGATCGCGTAATGGATGTTCGCAGGAGTTTCGCGAGAGCTGTTTCACTGCGGTTCAAGAACGAAGGTGTTGTAGTCCCAGCTAACTGCAAACGTAATGTTTTCTCGATAGGAACCACTGATAACATTGATGTATCTGGTAGATCTGATATGCATGGTACGTCCATCACACTCATTGGTCAACTGAGCAGGGACAATGTGGGTACTGATCCCCCACCACTGAGTTTAGATGTTCCAGAAGACACACAAATTGAACTCCCAGACGACTATGCATTTGTTCCTTTCGTTGAAGACTTTGGTGGGGACATCAGGCTTGAATCTCCAGATGAATGTAATGTACGGCCCAATGAATATGCAGATTTGAACGTGGGAGAGAATGACTGGTTGTCTCATGTGTCACAGATCAGCAATAAAGGGAAGGTTGATGGCAGCTGGCAGCTTGATGAAGTCCCTGTGACCTTTTCAGGCTTCTTTTCAAAACATGAAGATCAAGACAATGTCAAACCTCGTGCAGTTATTGGGGTATTCCCTGTTTTCAGTGAGCAGAAAGCGGACTCACTCAGTATGCAGAAGCATGCTATGTATGTGGTCAGGGAAGCTACTGCTTTCGTAAACCCCGGCCAGATACCTGTCATTGAAGGTGACTGTCCGTTGTATGCCAGGCAGAAAAAATGTCAATGGCTGTTCCCAGAGGAGATAGGTGAGGATCGAATGGTGTGTATGATTGGATTCCTGCATCTTGAAATGTGCACCCAAGAAGCTGGTGGTAAGCTTATGGGTGGTTCTGGTTGGGAGCGAATGTTTCACCTCGCAAAGATATTCACACCCGGTGTAGCATCATCCCTACTTGGTGGGAAACATGTCAAGAGGACGCGACAGGCATATCTTCTCACTCTAGCTTGGCTTGAGATCCTCAGAAAGAATGCTTATGAGATTTACTGTCAGCAGACTGGGCCCCATGAGTCATTTGAAATGTGGGAACAGAGGATTCTTTCACAATCTCCAACTGCGCGCTATTGGGGTGAAATCGTTCGGAACTTTCTCTTGACAAGCTGTCAATTCGTTCGGAACCAACGAATCGGTAACTGGCCTGGTACACTGTGTTCTATCGATGAGTTGTGCAGTTACTTTTTTGCCCTAGGACATACAAATTATTGTCGGTGGGTCCCCGTATTTCTGAGAGACATGTCTCAGCTACCCAGGCGGCATCCTTCAATCCACAACAAATTCATGGAAGGCCATTTTGTGGTCCAGCGTAGTGAGAGGAAGTTCAGTATGATGGGTTTAGATCAGAGCCAAGAACATAGTATCCAACTACTCAAAGAAGACAGTGGTCCAAAAGGTCTCTATGGCCAGGCTGAAGAGAAAGTCGTTATTGAGCTTTCAAGGTCAGAAGTTCTGCGTGTTATAGATGAGTATGAATATGCAAGTTTCCACACAACATCATCAGATAACACGGAACACCCGGAAAGTTCGGTATCAGAGCAGAAAAAATTTCTGAATCAATTGAAATCTCTCCTCGATCTGGTGAATCAGGGACTCATTATCAACCCTTATGATGAAACTAGTGGTCAGCTGGTGACATTAGATACTGGTGAATATATGGACCCCGAAGTTAGTAAGAGTTTACGGTCATTACCCGAAAGGGGCAAGCATTTATATTCCACTTTCTTGAAGGAAAGGCTTGTGGAATGCACCGTACCCCTGAATGATGTTATTCCCAAGGCAAATATATATACCTTCCTTAACCCACCCCCAGCCAACCTGGACAAAGGCCGAGACAAACTCATGTCAAGTAAAGCAACTGCCGCAATAGTTACCCAGATGTTCGTTTCACTGCAAGCCCGGCCTGATTCAAACATGGATGAGTTTTTCATGCACGAGAATGCACGTGATCCGCCAGCATTATCCGATAGAGGTAAGCTACGGAGTGGGACAAAATCTCAAATTCTCAATTGTTTACCAGCTATTCCTGCACAAGGGAAGAATTCAGCAGCTAGACAAGCTTCAGTTGTCATCTTGGATATGCCTGCTGTAGTCCATGTAATCAAACCACAGAAAGCGGATCTGTTTGGAGAATATGCTCGATTGCAATTATTGCCATACATCGAATCTCTGATTAACACGAACACCACAAGGGTTGATGCGATCTATGACTGTTACCCCGAAGGCAGTTTGAAGAATCAGACGCGAGCAAAACGCCTCGGTGAGACAGCAGTTAGGTTGATACGGGTGTCCGAGAACGTCCCTTTACCTAAAGGGAAGAATTGGCAGGCATTCTTGAAAGTTAGTGAGAATAAAGACGAATTTTTCAAGTTCCTGTCTGCTGAACTGCTGAAATTAACATCAACATCCGAGTACCAGTTGTTAACGACATCAGGAGAATATGTACTATGCAATAAGGATGTTAGCTTATGTGACATATCTCCATCGAACCACGAGGAAGCAGACACGCGCATGATGCTTCATCTCAACCATGCAGTCTCACAAGGTCACAAAATAGCTTTTCTTCGCACGGTTGATTCTGATGTCGTCATTCTGTCTTTGCACCATTTCGCAACATTCCGTGACCTTGGACTCAGTGAGCTGTGGATTGGGTTTGGAATTGGAAAGGCATATAAAGATATGCCAATTCATGAGATAGCTTCACAACTTGGACCTGATTACTGTAAGGCCCTGACTTTCTTCCACGCCTTCACAGGTTGTGATGTAACATCCAGCATGCTCGGCATTGGGAAGAAGACAGGATGGAATGCATGGATGAATTTTCCCGCATCAACTGAAATGATGATAGAATTGACTGAGAATCCGCAAGTCTTTTCAGAGGATTCCCCTCATATGCAGCATATCGAAAAACTCACCATACAGATGTACAGTAACAGTTGTGTCAGTACACGTGTCAATGATGCGAGACGGCATATGTTCACACATGGCCTTAAGTCTATGGAAAACATCCCGCCCACCAAAGCAGCTCTGTATCAACATGTAAAAAGGGTAATTCTTGTGTCATCTTTCATTTGGCATCGTGCTCTGCAGAAACACTTATGTGTGCCAGACCCATCACAGTACGGATGGGAGTGGAATCCACGTCTCAATATTCTGGTCCCATTTTGGACTCACCTAGGAGACGCAAGTGCTGCATGTGCACTGATGCTCCACTGTAGTTGTGCCAAGGCCTGCAAGGGCAATTGCAAATGCTTGAAAGCTGGATTAAGGTGCACACCTTTGTGTAAGTGTGAAGGTGGCTGTTGTAACAATATTGAGTAGTATACTGTCATGTTAGGACCAGTCATCTCCTATTCTGGTATTTTTTTTTCCATTTTCGGCCAGTTAACACATGTCATGTTTCTAGTTGAGTTGATTTTGCTAACAAATGTTCATCCCATGTGGCTTGCTACATTGTCCGGGGTATAGGAATACAGTTTTAGATTTCGGAAAATAGTCTGTTATTTACTGCACAAGACGGTGTTAATTCATGCATAGCATGATACAATATCCCCAACTATTTTGCCTCTGTACAACAGTTGATACCTTCGTTCACCCGTGTGTTCATCTATGGTATCCTTGTCTTTCTCTGGCCATAGGCCACATGTGACTAGTCAGTTCCTACTCCATAGCAAATCAACTTGGAAATCCTTCATCTTGTAGCGCACTCATGTCTCAATGAATCCATACCTGAGTTGATCTAATAAATCTAACGTAAGGTATCAAATTGCCATACCGGATCATATTTCGATAAGTTATTCGCTAAAACATTTCGACCACTCATCGACATCAAAGGTCATGTTTTGGCTCCCAGTGGTGGCTATATCTCTATATCCCTGGTAAAGTAGCATACCATGAGGGATGGGCATTAAGTGTCGGCAACATTAATCCTGACTTGGAACACACCACATCTTAACTGGCCGAAAATGAAGAATACTACTTGTAGTCAAAAAATATTCCTGTACCTCGAATGACTGCAAACATACACTCACCCCTTCTAGTCCCATTTTGCCAATGTTCTATACTGGCAAGATAACATTGTATAATTAACAACGGGAACTAATGCATCCCGAGTTCATTCCAGCACTGCCCTTGCTGGCAGACGTGTCGCTATGGTGTTGAGATTGAACCAGAACTCCTCTAGAAATTTGATAGTTTTATTTTCTTAGAAAATAAATCTATCGAAAATGCCGGAAGTTGAGAATAGACTGTCACTTTAATTGGATTATCAAATGTCCAAGTATCCCCACTGCTGCATACTATCGAGTACCCTTGTTCATGTGTTGACAGGAATCTCTCATACCATGTTCATTTGACCATTGCATTCCCGAGAAACATTCAACACTAATTTATCTACGGACGGACGATCATACTGACAGTCAGACACACAGACGCACACATCGACGGAAATTCTGATCCCATTATCCATTAATCTTCCCCCCAACTTGTTCCAAGGGCTTCACTCCATCATTCACATCAATTACAGCACATGTATGGTGTTAGGTTTGGAGCTTCAGTTGTGCGATCGGCGAAAATAGCTTTTTTTCGATCCGCTTGGCGGCCATTTTGGATTTCGCTGCTAGTGGTGGCTAGAGGATGGTGCCAACTTGTAGCCGATCGATTTTGAAATCTCTGATGCCTACCCTTACATCATGCCAAATTTCAGGAAGGTATCACCAAGTGCACAATTCTAGCGAATTCCTCCCCCGCTATTGAAGATAAGAAAGGAAAATGGTTTCGCTTGTTTACAGTTTTGACATTTTGACGTCATAACATTCAGTGTGTGATATCAGTGGGCCTAAAATGAACGAGTGTACATTTCAAATAATGATTCAGCCACGTGTGAAATAATATAACGTTATCTGTTGGATTTTAGGGGGTAGGGCTTCTAACTAGATGGAACGTTAGACCCTTGGCGTTGTTGTGGTTATACAGTTAAAACTGGAAGTCCTGCCATGAAATGCGCACAAATAGCACGTTGATATGCACGTTAATGTGCGCGCGTTATGGCCAAAGTAAAGCTATCAAATTCTGTACATATGGTCTGTGCACAGGCAATGTTGCAGCCAATGGACCTCCGGGTAACCCGGAGGTCCATTGGCAGAAACATTGCATGTGTTTGCTATGAGTAACCAGGAGAACCTGCCGTGCTTTGGATGCCATTCGATATGGCAATTGCGCGCAATTCCAACGCACAATTAAGCCTACATAAGCGCACTATTCGCGACAGGACTTCTAGTTTTAACTGTATGTATCTGAAGGTGAGTTTTACAACTGTTTTCAACTTGTTATTCAAGATGATGGTACTAAAGGTTCCTTTAATTTCAACTGTATGCAGTGAAATTCAGTTTTGACATTTCCCGACCAATAACGTCATACTGTTACTAACAGGGTGTACCCTACTGACAATTAATTGGAGACTTTTTTACTGTGGTCCACTCAGTTATCTGTATTGTTAATCCAATTTTTTGTCATTGAGTGTGCAAGTAGTATGTCTCGGGCTTTTGGGGCCTAGGTTGCCGGACCCCGGTGCCGGACCCCGGAAGTGACGTCATGTCACGTGACGTAGTGGCGCCATGTTGTGTTGTCATGGTAACCCGCGTGAGCCGCCATGTTGTGACGTCATCTCCATAGTGATACGTGGTGTTAGTGCTCATGCCCAGCGCGTGTTGTTAGGGTGATACGTGTTTCCGTCGTCCATTCTGTATACTGGAGGCCGCCATCTTGGTTTCTATGGTAGCACGTGATTGCTATGTTACCTAAGGCCTACAATGGGACAGGGGTATGTTTCGAGTGTATGTTCGATTGAATCGGAGTATTTTCTGGAACGACTTCCCAGGATAATTACCACAAACAACCCGACAATCCCTCCAAATCACCAAAATCCACTCAAAATCACCGAAATTGACTTTATTTCCCCGATTTATCGGCTTAGCACGAGGGAACAAGGGGTGCATTCGATTAACAGGAGTAATGTTCTGGATTAAAATTCTCCCAGAACCCCTTTTTGGATCCCTATCCCATGACGTTTTTCCCCTATTAAGAATAGCACTTAGCGCTATACGGCGACAAATTTACCCAGAATTCTCTGCTACTATCTATATATGCAATAGTTATCGTCTATCTGACTCTGTTCCTTTGTTCTAGAGTATACTCCAGTAGCGTAGAATAGCCTATCAACTGGAACAGTATACCTTATTATTGCTATATTTAGCAATTTCTAGTCTATTCTTGTTAGTTCTGACCCTATTCCAAGTACTCTTGTTGTTTCATATATCTAACTAACCAATCAGATTGCTTGATTTCCCATAATGCAGTTATTTCCCTTGTGTATAACAAAAGCCTATATCCAATGGCACCCCAATTTTAGCACCCCTTTTTTGAAAAACATATGACCTTCGGCTCCCCTTTTTTGTCATATGTGCTTATGTGAAAAGGCACAATGTGACACAATATGCCCTATCACATAGGCACATGCTTTATGTGCCGATATGTGCTTATGTGAAAAGGCACAATGTGACACAATATGCCCTATCACATAGGCACATATGGGTATTTGAGGATACCTATGGCCTGGTATTGTATTATTCGAGGATACCTACTGGAGAATCCCTTTTTTGCCATATGTGCTTATGTGAAAAGGCACAATGTGACACAATATGCCCTATCACATAGGCACATACGGGTATTTGAGGATACCTATAGCCTAGTATTGTATTATTTGAGGATACCTATCTAGGATACCTTCTGAATCCCTTTTTGTCATATGTGCTTATGTGAAAAAGCACAATGTGACACAATGTGACCTAGCACATAAGCACACGCTTTATGTGCCGATATGTGCTTATGTGAAAAGGCACAATGTGACACAATGTGCCCTATCACATAGGCACATACAACCAAAATGGCACAGGCGTTTTCGAAAAAGGGATTCCACAAATGGGATTCCAAAAAGGGATTCCACAAACGGGATTCCGTTTCCATCTTGTCGCCAAAGCTCCAAGGCCACTACTGGTCTATGGTCTATCTGTCCTATCATTAGCTTTAACAACAGTCTTGTTCCATTGCGGCCGTGTACCAGTACTATTGGCTAAACTACCATCAATTACTTCCTAGCTATGCCTTCGCTGAAGCTTTCAAAATGTTCCATCTGATTTCCCCTTTATACATATAAGGCATTCCGTAAGTGGCCCAGTCCGTAAAATTTGGATTCCGTGGTTTTACATCGACACTCGAGGGTATTCCCATTCCCTGTTAGAAGAATTCAGTTCAATGGGTTGCAGTTCATTCAGTTAAAATTCATTAAGTTTAAAATTCATTCAGTTCAAAGGGTGTTAATACATTCATTAGGGTTATAGTTCATTCAAACAGTTCAAGAGGGTTACCACTGTGTTACATATGGGGTTATAGTTCAGAATTTTGTTCAATTCGTTATGGTCAATTCAGTTCGATACCTTCATTGGGTCAGTTCTCTTCTGTCTGTTCAGTTCGATTTTCGTCACTTTGTTTTGATCACTTCGATCTTAGTTGTGTTGGATCTTTGTTCACTTTGTTCTGTTAAGTCTGTCGAACTTGTTCGATCAATCCGACTAGTTTGACATTCTTTCACTTTGTTGTGTTTATTTCGATCTTGGTTATGTTGGATCTTCGTTCTGTACCTTTATATTTTTGTGGTGTAGGGCTGCACGGTATTCGGATTTTAGTACCGGTGACGGTATTCAAAACAATACCGCAGTATACCGTGAAACAGTTCAGATTGATAACAAAATAAAACTAAAATACATGTACCTCCTTACTTTTATGAAAGTGCTTGGTAAATGTTATGTACAAGGTCCCAGGTGAAAAACAACTCATGTAATTCGATACACTCTAAGTTTTGAGTTTACTTTGGATGTAAAAGAATTTTGAAGTTCATTAATTCGTTGTTTGTCAGCAATCTGACTCAAAAATGTTTCAAATCACTCATATTCACAATTGCGAAATGTGCAACAGTTTTTGTCAAAAATGACAGACGTGTGACGCCATCAGTGAGAGAAAACATTGTCGGCTGGTGATTGACATCTGCAGACTATCATGAAACTGAAGGGTGATCACGTCTTGGAGGTGTGCTTAATATCAACAGACCGAATGGCTTGACATGTGACAGATGAAATTTGACATTGTCATCTGAGGAAGTTTACTGCTGGACGATAGGAGAAGGGGAGGAGCTACTACTGGATCTTTGTGTAACCAGGCCCTCGGAATTCCATCAACTGGACATCAGTTGTTTTGATAAAAAAGTTTTGTTTGCCACTGTTTTTCATGAAGCCATACATACGCAATTAACAGAGTGTGACAATTGACTGGCTCAGTAATTAAACGCTTATCAGTCAAGACAGGTTGACCATGTTTTTACAGGAATTAAATTGACAAAGACTAATTTACTTGTATCCCAGATTCAGATGAAAGCCAGTAAACCCATGATAATTTTATGGCTTATTTTCGTATTAAACAATAGATTCAATAACTTTGTAGACATGGATTATTGTCGTCTTCCATTGAAATCACTCATTTTCCCTGAGTAGCAAGTGATACTTCTATCTTTTGCTCCAAAAATATCCTTTTTATTCATGATATCCCTTGCATTTAATATGTGTTTGCCATATCTTCGTGAATTATTTATATTTTTATTTCAAGAAAACGCGAATTTCAAATCATAATACCTGACCCCAAAATTGTATACCGTTACTCACGGTATACCGGTATTCATTTTTGATGGACGGTTTTGAACCGGTGATGATTTCAATACCGGTACCAACCAGTATACCGTAATACCGTGCAGCCCTGTTGTAGTGGTTGGTTGTCCCTGTTCAGAGTCTTGTAGTCATTGTTGAATTGGGTGTTATCAAACCCTTTTCATACCCTCGAGTGTCGATGTAAAAACACAGAATCCAAATTTTACGGACTGGGCCACTTAGGGAATGCCTTATATGTATACAGGGGAAATCAGATGGAACGTTTTGAAAGCTTCAGCGAAGGTATAGCTAGGAAGTAATTGATGGTAGTTTAGCCAATAGTACTGGTACAAGGCCGCAATGGAACAAGACTGTTGTTGAAGCTAATGATAGAACAGATAGACAATAGACCAGTAGTGGCCTTGGAGCTTTGGCGACAAGATTGAAACGGAATCCCGTTTGTGGAATCCCTTTTTTGGAATCCCATTTGTGGAATCCCTTTTTCGAAAACGCCTGTGCCTATGGAATCCCATTTTGGTCGTATGTGCCTATGTGATAGGGCACATTGTGTCACATTGTGCCTTTTCACATAAGCACATATCGGCACATAAAGCATGTGCCTATGTGCTAGGTCACATTGTGTCACATTGTGCTTTTTCACATAAGCACATATGACAAAAAGGGATTCTCCAGAAGGTATCCTAGATAGGTATCCTCAAATAATACAATACTAGGCTATAGGTATCCTCAAATACCCGTATGTGCCTATGTGATAGGGCATATTGTGTCACATTGTGCCTTTTCACATAAGCACATATGACAAAAAAGGGATTCTCCAGTAGGTATCCTCGAATAATACAATACCAGGCCATAGGTATCCTCAAATACCCGTATGTGCCTATGTGATAGGGCATATTGCGTCACATTGTGCCTTTTCACATAAGCACATATCGGCACATAAAGCATGTGCCTATGTGGTAGGGCATATTGTGTCACATTGTGCCTTTTCACATAAGCACATATGACAAAAAAGGGGTGCCGAAGGTCATATGTTTTTCAAAAAGGGGTGCTAAAATTGGGGTGCCATTGGATATAGGCTTTTGTTATACACAAGGGAGATAACTGAATTATGGGAAATCAAGCAATCTGATTGGTTAGTTAGATATATGAAACAACAAGAGTACTTGGAATAGGGTCAGAACTAACAAGAATAGACTAGAAATTGCTAAATATAGCAATAATAAGGTATACTGTTCCAGTTGATAGGCTCTTCTACGCTACTGGAGTATACTCTAGAACAAAGGAACAGAGTCAGATAGACGATAACTATTGCATATATAGATAGAAGCAGAGAATTCTGGGTAAATTTGTCCTATAGCGCTAAGTGCTATTCTTAATAGGGGAAAAACGTCATGGGATTGGGATCCAAAAAGGGGTTCTGGGAGAATTCTAATCCAGAACATTACTCCTGTTATGTCCCTTAGTACTATAGCACTACGTGACAAGCCGATAAATTGGGGAAATAATTTCTGTGATTTTGGGTGGATTTTGGTGATTTGGAGGGATTTGGAGGGATTGTCGGGTTGTTTGTGGTAATTATCCTGGGAAGTCGTTCCTATTGTAGGCCTTAGGTAACATAGCAATCACGTGCTACCATAGAAACCAAGATGGCGGCCTCCAGTATACAAAATGGACGACGGAAACACGTGTCACCCTAACAACACGCGCTGCGCATGCGCACTAACACCACGTATCACTATGGAGATGACGTCACAACATGGCCTCTCACGCGGGTTACCATGACAACACAACATGGCGCCACTACGTCACGTGACATGACGTCACTTCCGGGGTCCGGCAAACTAGGCCCCAAAAGCCCGAGACATACTACTTGTGCTGTGCATCTGTTGTGTTCGTTACGAAACAACTCTCTACATAATTTGATAGCTTTATATCTTGTGAAATTTCGGATTTCCGTTATATATACACAACCGATAAAAATTATGGGCATTACTCTTTATAAATGTACTTACCTTTTATTTATTTTTATTCAGATTACCGTTGGAACTGTTCAAAATGCGGTAGTAGTATGTCTCGTATGTTTCGAGCATAGGTTGGATGATCTCATGGATGATCTTGTGACGTCATAGTCATGTGACCCAGTGGCGCCATGTTGTGTTATCATGGTAAACCATGCGAGAGGCCATCTTGTGACGTCATCCCCATAGTGATATGTGATGTGGATGCGCATGCGCATGCGCGGCGTGTGTTGTTAGGGTGATATGTGTTTCCGTCGTCCATTTTGTATACTGAGGGCCGCCATCTTGGTTTCTATGGTAGCACGTGGTTGCTATGTTACCCAAAGGCCTACAATACAACACGGGTATGTTTGGAGGGTGTGTTCGATTGAATAGGAGTAATTTCCTGTTTCAAAGAATTACCACAAACAACCCGACAAGTTGTCCTATTTCGAATTCTTTCAGAATTCTTTACTTCCATCTATCTATGCAATAGTTTTCGTCTACCTGACCATGTCCCTTTGTTCTGGAGTATACTCCAGTGGAATAGAAGAGCCTATCAGCTGGAACAGCTTCACTTATTATTAGTCTATTTAGCTGTTCTGATCTGTTCTTGTTAGTTCTGACCCTATTCCGAGTACTCTTGTTGTTTCATTTTTCTAGATCAGTTAACTTTCCTGACGCCAACTGACCAATCAGATTGCTTCATCCCCCGAAATCTCTATGCAGGGTTATCTCCTCTTATTACAACAAAGTCACATCCGATTATCAACACCTCTATATCCAATGGCCATGTCCCATAGAATCCCTTTCTGTGAAACATCTCTGGTTATGGAATCCCTTTTTAGTCGTATAAGGTCATGAGGGCTATGAGAATAGCCCCCAATGACGCCTAATTTACCATCCCTCATAGCCTCATTTCTTTTGAGGGCATGAGGGCCATGAAATAACCCCCATTGAGGTCTAATTTACTATCCCTCTTAGCCTCATTTCAGTATTTAACAGCCATATCCCATTGAATCCCTTTCTGTGAAACGTCTCTGGTTATGGAATCCCTTTTTAGTCATATCAGGGACTTGTTAACTCTCCCGGTTTCACTGTGAGTCTCCCGGTTTGAGGCACCAACTCACGCTCTCACGGTCACATCCTATTTCCACCCGATTTGACACTTTCCTTAATAGTTGTCCTGAAAACCATCACATTTTTTTCAAATGCATTGTATGCCAAATATATTCTCATATATTCTCGATCCGCAAGTATACAGAAGAAGTCTCCTTGGTTACGAATCGAAATTAAGTATTTTTATTGTTTACTAATCATATATATTTCATTTTCAGGTTATTTTATTCAACTTTGTGGTGAGTTAGTTTAGTATAGTAACTGGGACAAAGTTAGGAGGCCTTAAATAAAACTGTGAGCGCTAAGTTGTCGAACGGTTCGTCGTGTTGCCTTTTGTCGCGTGTTTACAATTTTCCCTGTCCGATCGCGTAATTTTGTCTTGATGATGGCGAGCAAGTCTGTTCAGACGGAGGTAAGTATGGAGGTAAATACGTGTAATATCGCGGTCCAGGTCAACGGTGCCAACGGAGTAAGTATTGGTGTGCAGACAGAGGTCACTGGGGGTGTCGGTCAGAGCCGGGTTGGTGGGGCCACCGATGGCGATATTGGGCTTGAAGTTTGTAAACAGTGTTCTATGATGTATGGGGACTGTCGCTCGATGGGATATGGAGAGGTATGTGCAAACTGTCAGGAAATCCTCCGCCTACTTGAGACAATTGTTAAGTTTGAGAGGGAGATTGCTGAGCTGAAGGGAAAACTTGGTAGGGCGGGGCTGTCTGGAGTTACGCCTGTGAAAGTGGCTTTCCGAGAAGGATGGAAGGTTGTCGGTGGCTCCAAGAGGAAACATGGGGGTAGAACCTTTGATGTGAATGAGGTAGGTGATGAGGTGGGGGCTGCTAGAAAAGTACGTAGGACAGATGAGGGGGGCCCAGGCCGGAGCAATGCTGTAAAGCGTTTGGCGTGGACTACCAAAAGTGGTAGGAAAGGGGGGCCAGAGAAGCAGGTAGATAGGGGTGTAAAGTCCAAAGGCAGTGGGGAGTGCAGCACCAGAAACAGATTTGATGTGCTCGATTCGGAAGAGACAGAGGAGGAGATGGAGGTAGTTGCAACAGATAGTAGCTTGGGGTCTAGGCCAGGAAAAAGGAGGAGGGATCCGGGGGAAGACCAGGGGAGTAGTCCAGGTAGCTCAGGGCCTGGAAAGAGACGGAGGGACAAGGATAGGAGTAATCCTAGGTCAAAGATACCGATACCGATATTGATTCCGAGTGGGGCTGTTGGAGAGGAAGAGGACGCTGTAAACAATAGGAGACTAGAGGAGATAAATAGGGCGAGGTCCAAAAGTAAGTTGGTGGTTGCGGGAAGTAGCATAGTTCGGGGGATCGACAAGGTTGTCTGTGGTCCGGACAGTAAAAATAGAACAGTTCTGTGCTTTCCGGGGGCTAAAGTGGAGCACCTGAGGGATAGAGTGGACGGTATTGTAGCTGGGTCGGGGCCTGATCCGGTAGTGGTATTACATGTGGGGTCCAATAACATCAGGGAGAGGAAATCAGTTCGTTTGGTGGACACATACAAGGACCTAATTAGTAAGCTACTTAGCAGGAATGCTCGGATCATCGTTTCAGGGGTGCTCCCCGTTATGGGTGGTGGGAATGAGAGGAACTCGCGGATTATGGCACTAAACGAGGAGCTGGGAGAGCACTGCAAAGACTTGGGAGTACATTTCATTGACCACTGGGATTCATTCTGGGGACAAGGAGAGTTGTATGGGCGAGACGGATTGCATTTAAGTAGGATGGGTACAGACCTGTTGGGCCAAAAAATCTTACAGGTGGCTGGGCCTTTTTTGGAGAAAAGGGGGGTAGGGGACCACAGCCGGTAACCCAGAGTGGCACAAATGCTGGGAACATAGGAAGAACAACAAACATGCACAATACAGGGACATACCAGGGTTATAATAATGTGCCAGTGATGACAAAAAAACAAAGATTCATTAAGTTTGGGTACTGCAACATCCAGGGTCTGCACAAGAAAGTAAGCGAAATATCAACAATGATGGACGAAGGAGACTTCGATATAATGGGTCTAAGTGAGACGTGGATACGACGGGATGAGCGGGTTGATCAGATGAAGGGTTGCGTGTGGATAGGAGCTGGGCGAACTGAGGGTCAGAAACGGGGTGGGGGTGTTGGCATCTACGCTAAAGAGGAATTACAGCCCTCATTGATTACAGATCTCACAGAAGCAAGGACTCAGATTCCAGTATCCAATGAAATAGTCTGGGCAAAAATCAAGTTAGGAAGCAGGAGTGTTGCCGTTGGTGTTGTATACTTAGCAGTGGAGGGAAGTAAGCCCGAGTGGAATGATTCAATATATACAACTCTTAGATCGAATATCACAGAGCTTGGGAGCAGAGGGTTCAGTATTGTCCTAATGGGGGACTTCAATGGGCACATCGGGGATAAGGAGAAGGGCATACAGGGAGGTGATAGGAAAATTAACACGAATGGGAGGAAGATGTTGGACCTATCAAAAGAGCTTGGTTTAAAGATCCTGAACAGGGATGCGAAATGTAAGGGTAAATGGACCTGGGAGAGGAACGATAAGAAAACAATAATTGATTATATACTCACTGACATTAGCGTATGGAGGGAGGTTATAGATGTAGAAATAGATGACGAGGGAAAAAATGACTTGGGTAGTGATCACAACCTGATAACAGTTAAGATTATGGGCAAAAAGACGAATAGAGACAGAAATACCTTCAAGGAAGTTTGGGGACTAAAACAAGGAGCCGACTGGAAGCAGTTTCGGGAAAA
Organism: Pictodentalium vernedei; assembly: GCA_031216915.1. NCBI lineage: Eukaryota > Metazoa > Mollusca > Scaphopoda > Dentaliida > Dentaliidae > Pictodentalium > Pictodentalium vernedei. The sequence goes on along the minus strand of CM062296.1, from coordinate 131,451,404 downwards.
ACTAAAACCAAATCTTGAATGTATACCTAGGGATGCAAATGTCCAGAGTATTTCAGATGGCATAGTAAATAGCCTAACAGAGGCAGGGAAGGAGTGTATAGGAAGGGTGAGGGTTCCAACGAGAGAGCTTGGATACAGGGTTAACGAGGGACTGAAAAAGGCTATAAAAGAAAGGAAGGTAAAATGCGCTGCTTACAGAAGAAGTAGGAAGCTTAAAGGGGTGGATAACAATGACACGAGACTAATGAAAGGAGAATATGAACTGGCACGGAAAAAGGTGAATGAGATAAAGGATAGTAATAGGAAGGAGCGCAATTGCAGTCTTGCCAGAACAATAAAGAAAACGGGGGGTTCGAGCTCAAACGTATTTTGGAACTGGGTAAATAAACGGGGGAAAAGAAGTGTGCAGAGTATCAAAGTGGATGGGGAAAGTACAGAAGATAAAGGCCGTATCGCTTCAGAGTTAGTCAAGCACTGGGAAAAGATAAACGATAGGCGATGGGGCAGTGGGTCCCCACCAAAAAGAAATACACTGGTGGAGGAGAACCTATCCAATCGTGTATGTAGCGAAATAACGGCAGAAGAAGTGCGGAACGTGGTCTCGAAATTAAAAAATGGTAAAGCGGGAGGAACTGATGAAATTCCGAACGAATTCCTCAAAAATGGAGGGGAGGCACTTATTGAAGTCCTGACAAACCTTTTCAACCTGGCTCTGCGAAAGCAAGAGGTCCCCAGAGAGTGGAGGGAAAGTAAGGTGTCGTTCATACACAAAAAGGGGGATAAGGAAGTTCTAGATAACTATAGGGGGATATCAGTTAGTAGTAACATCGGAAAAGTATTCTGTAAGGTCATATACGGTAGACTAGAGGAAGTTATAGAAGAGAAAGGTTTTTTAGGAGAAATTCAAAATGGTTTCAGGAAAGGACGAAGAGTCACTGATCACCTATTTACACTCACCCAACTGATAGAATCAACAAAGGCTGAAAAGAAAAAGATGTTTCTGGCATTTCTAGATGTGAAAAAAGCGTACGACCGAGTGTGGAGGGAAGGTATGTGGCGAAAGCTCGAGGGCATCGGACTGGGGGGTGACTTTGTGGGAATCATGAAAGCACTGTATACAGATGTGCAAAGCCAACTCAGTCTAGGGAGTATCACTACAAAACGAGTCCCTATGGATATAGGCCTCAAGCAGGGGTGTATCTTTTCACCGATTTTGTTTGCATTGTATGTTAAAGATTTAGGGGACGAACTAATTCAGAGTGCGGAGGGGGTAAATGTTGGAGACATAAAGATACCAGGCTTATTCTTTGCGGACGACATGGTGTTAATGTCTAGAACTGAACAGGGGCTAGAGAAACTGCTGGAAATTGTTGGTAGATATGGGAACACTTGGCGGCTCGAACTAAATGAAAATAAAAGCAAGGTAATACCCGTTGGACGCAAGGTAGATATGACGAAGAGATGGAGAGTGGGGGAGTTCTCAATCCCCGAAGGGGAAAGCAAACAAATCACTGTAGGAGAAACGGGAGAGTATGAGTATCTAGGGGTAAGCATAAATATAACGGGAAGAGGGGTGTACAGAAATTACTCAGCCAAACTGATTCTGAAGGGGAAAAGAATTCTGAACCAACTAAAACTTTTAGGGAAAAATAGTTTCAACAAGGTCTTTGTGGGGAAAACACTGTGGGAGAGGGTGGGTTTACCAAGTATAACGTATGGCACGGACGTGATTCCATTAAACCAAACCGTTACTAAGAAGTTGGAAAATACTCAAAATGATGCCGGCAGATGGATAACAGGGTCGAGTAATGCTGCAGCTTTGGAAGCAGTAAGGGGGAGCTTGGGTGGATGAAAATCAAGGACAGGGTAGATTTGGGAAAACTGTGTTACTTTAACTACTTGAGAAACCTGCCTGACAACCGGTGGTGCAAATTGATGCTCGATACCATTTGGAATTCTAATATAGAAACGGGGTGGTCAAAACATGTGAGGGAACTAATGGACAATTACTCTATAGAGGTCACAAACATAGAAGTAGGAATGAAAGAAGGCAAAAGGTTTGTCAAAGAGAGAGTCATGAAAGATTGCAATCGAAACTGGCGAGCAGGGGTTAGCGTGAAAAGATCACTGCAGGGGTTACAATATAAAGAAAAGCCAGCTTTTGAGAAGTACCTAGATGGCACCTTTGGAGGGTCACTGCTGTTCAAACTGAGATCAAGATCACTGAAGCTTCGGGGAAAAATTGGGAGAGATGGGGAAAAGGGATGCCAAATGTGCCACTCTGGAGTAGTGGAGACCCTGGAACATTTTCTCTTGGAATGCCCACAGTATATACCTCATAGAATAAAATTTACTGGAAGAATAATGCAGAAGTGGGGTGAAGAAACAAAGGATAGATGGCTGAAGGGGGACACGAGGGAGAGGGTAGGAATGCTTATTGAAGAAATTGAAAAAGAGGAAGTGAGGGACACTATTAAACAGTTTATATCTGAATGCTGGGAGGAGAGGAGGGGAAGAGGGGGTGGGGTGCAGGGGGAATGATGGCCTTCTCTTATGAGGACCGCGACAAATCAGCGGCTGGCCAAAGAGTTATTATTATTATACTGTCGCGGTTACGTGAAATCATGACTGTATTGACAATACCCAGATTATTGTACCCTCGTATCTCTTCCGACGATATACGCTCGTGTTACCCTTTGATCTTTGAATCTGCTCCTGTCACTCACTCCGGCCATTGTTGTGATTAGCCTATCAATTTGCTGCAAGCCAATCGTGAGAACCAGTCACACCTCAGTCATTCAGTATTTTACCCGAACTCAAGCTGACAAATTTGTATCACCGACTCAGCTAAAATTACATCATATTTAAAGACTGCATTAAACTAAATATGCTATTTTTATTTTTCATATTTTACATATTCTAATGATAACTAATTCTGCCTTCTTCTTTTATCACGTACACAGAAAATGCTTTATGACCAGCACCCCAATAACCGCTATGGAAACTATAACCGTTATGGAAACTGTAACCCCCATGGTTCCTGAACATCCTCCACTCCATCCCGAGAAGTGGTCGACCACTTCAAGGGAGGCGAGCATTGGTCCTGCGTCCCAGCTCTGCCCCTTTTTGTAAGCGTCTATTTTGCGCATCCTTTGACCCAGCCAAATAGGATCATAAAGCAGGCCTGCCCCCGAACCAGGTAAGTTCGGGTCTTAATTCTGGTGGTCCCCGAAAGGGATCGTTGTTATCTTGCCAAAGATGTCCTTCCACGAACATAAACACCGACTAAGACAGCCTGAGGCAGACTATACTTGCCAATGATGGCCCACCATCGAAATCATCTCCGAAGTGGCAGACTATACTTGCCCGAAAATAAAACACCACAGCACCCTCGGGGAGAGGTAGCACTTTTGTGAGAGGACCCAACCTCCCACACTAGTCCTCACTCGAGGGTTCAATCAACCTTCCACCCGTGAAACCTTAGCCAGAAACGTTTGCGGAGTACCAGAAGCTTTTCCTCTTTCAACACGCCTTAACATAAATTCAAAAGATCTCAAACAGCCAATGAGGGTCGAAAGGGGCTTGCCTCAAACTGTCCCTGCGCGCCTTTGGCGCGCGAAACCATTCCGTCCACAAATTTGTATTTCCCAATACCAACTTCGACTGTGAAAACCTTTCACAAGTTCTTTTGATTTAATACTCAGAGTCAAACCCTTGACACGCAGTATGATTTAATAATACAAATTGCATTGGTCTCTTCCCATAAGATTGACCTGATGTTGAACAGTTTGACCCACTCAAACTGCCGTGTTTTAACTTAAAACGCGATATTGACTGAGAGTTTCCCATCTCACGCTCGTTGCTGTTCCACAAACCCAATTTGCAGCATTACGTTAACCCTACCCTACCAGGGTGACTGAATACCCATTCAGTTGTATTCTATACAAAATTACCATACACCAGCGACAGCTATAAACCTACTTGAGGCTTCCCTTCTTCTCGTTGGTTTGATAAGCCTGGATTAGGCGAAACTAGTTACCCCCGGCGGACATAGCTCCGGACGAGCAACTAAGGACATCTAGTATTACCAACGCCAGTTACAAAATGAATACACTTAATCCCTCTACCCACAGCCGACTCCGAGGGCTTTTAAACAATACCAGATTCCTATTGTTTAAATAAGCTTGTGCCTCCTCTCTTCTCCATAGGTACACACAACAAAACCTAACCCATGTCATCCCGACAAATACTTACAGTTCAACCCTGAAACATTTGCAGACTCTAGCTGTCAATACCCTTAAATTCCAGCATAACCTGTCCGAGGCCATAGAAAACCTGGCGTCCCACTTAGCCAATGGTTAACAAAATTGCTAGAACAGCAATTAAAAATACACCTCACCCAAGTCCAAGACTCAATTATTGAGCATAGAGCCAATCCAGACACCAAGAATCTAAGCCTAAGTGAGAAATACACATTTCTCCAGGTGTCTGACTCGACCCTTTCCCGGTTCATTAAAAAAGACCTTGCCTAATACAAGGCTGCTGATACTATGAAAACCCGTTACTTCATGGTGAATACACAGCAATCTCCTGACTCCAGGAGACCTGTTTACAGTTACAAACCCATACGGATCTCCACATCCCTGATCCTAAAAGGCTAGCAAAATCCCCACCTCCGACGAACCCCAAAACGTCGCAGGATGGGTATGACCAATATTGTGTCCGCCCGGAACCACAAAAGTATTGAAAAGCAAGATAACTCCAATAGTGGTGAAACCAACCCCGCTCAGCACCTGAATCCCGCTGATCCTATACACGATGTCACCCCCTCTATGTCGGTTACTGCCACCCTTACCCGGTTACAACAAGGCATCCCAACTAACAATTTGATCCTCCGAGATCTCATACTATCACCCGGTCACATGAGAGGCCCGAGTATATGTGACTTCCAATCACCAATATCTACTCATCCACCGACTGTACTACATGACATCCCGTCCCAAGGTACTATTCGGTCCCAGATGTCCCCACCCGCGAAAACCTACTCCAACCTGGAGAACCCTATATTCGCCACCCAAGAGGACATAATTCCACCTGGGATCGGAACCTATAGACCATTAACCCACATACTAACGCTACCACAATCCCAGTTTTTGAGAGTAACATCGTACCCACCCGAACCCAAACAGCACAGCAAACCACTACCCTGTTGCCTGACTTTCCCCAACATTCTACCCATCTGTCACACTCTCCCGGAGCGACTCACAAGGGAAATAACTCCAAAGACGGGTCAGCCAGTCCCGCGCACATCAATGGAGATAACTTGATCCCATTTCCAAATATTCCCGAACAAGATGTGTCCCCCTCACTGTCAGCACCTGCTACCTTGGACCAGCCAAGCTCCTCACCCAGCAATACGATCCCCTGCGATCGCACACTCTCACCCGGTCACATGAGAGACCCTAGAACTTGTGACCCCCTACTTTCCGACTCAACTCACCATCTGACTGCAAAACAGGACAACCCGCCCTACAATATTGAGTGGTCACCTATGTTTTTACCGGCTTGAGTCCATTCCTACCTGGATAACCATAATCTCGCCACCAAGAAGAACATACTCCTACCTGAGACCACGCCCCATCGACCACCCCCTCCCAAATTATATGGTGATATTAACCAACACCCAACCGATGAGAGTAACAACTTTCCCACCCAATCACAAATAGCGCATTACATCACTGACCCGTCGCCCGACAATTCCCAACCGTCAATACATTTCTCAAACTCGCCCGATGGTACACCACAGAAAGAGAACAACCCTTTTTTCCACCCCGCCCCCCTCTGTACCACCCTACAATGACAACCATGATCCTACCATACAACTATGCTCAATCGCTCCCGCAGCATCCGAATAAGATCAACCACCACCTGTTCCCTTGTCACGCTAGCACAGGTAGCAATAAAACCCTAATTGTAACTACCCCTTGTGAAACCCCTGCATCAACAACCCAACGCTGCCTCAACCCTGAACAGCAATCGGCTCCCGTAGCCTTAATTACGAGGCTCAAACCGCCCGCATGGCTATGGTCCAATATACCACACCCTAGTGGAAAAATACACCACACCCGAACCGGACATAGCAAACATAAACAGCGCCATGCAAGTAATACTTACCAGAAGATGGATTGGGGCGTTGTCGAGCTAACAAATAGCACATACGCAGCTCCACCTTAATCCAACTGATGAGTGACCCTCGGATTCCATGCGAATTCTGTTCCATACCCTGATATTGAAGAGATGCCACAACCGCACGAGAGCAACGCCTGCCCAATCAGGTAATATAACGGTCCCATTCTCTGATATGCTACATTTGAAAACCCCTCCTCTTCCCCGGGGTTTCCCCCTCCCTACACCCATGTAGCTCCCGCTATTGAACCCTTGATTGACCTGCAATCTGGTGCCTCCGTACCCTTATAAGCCCCGCTTCCCTTGAGATTTATGCCTCACTTGGGGTGGGTTATTACCTCCATTTAGACTCCTGCTATGTGAAAAGCCCTCAGTGAGACCTCATTTACTATCCCCCATAGCCTCGTTTCTTTTGAGGGCATGAGGGTCATGAAAAAATCCCTCAATGGGATCTAATTGACTATCCCTCTTAGCCTCATTTCAGTATTTAAGGATACCTATGATCCAGCTTCTATATGGCTCCTATACAGGTGGTCTTACCAATTGCTTCCATCTTATCCCCAAAACTCCAAGGCCACTACTTGTCTATGGTCTATCTGTCCTATCATTGGCTTCTATAGCAGTCACCCAATACTATAGTCTTCTACTACTCTTCCTGCCTTGAACCATTACTTCTGGTCACCCGACCTTCAAAATGTTCAATCATAATGCTTCGTTTCCCCTGAATAATACCTATACATATAGACAAGCTATATAAGGAATTCCGAAAGGGAAATTACTACCATTCAATCGAACACACCCTTCGAATATACCCCTGTCGTATTGTAGGCCTTTGGGTAACATAGCAACCACATGCTACCATAGAAACCAAGATGGCGGCCCTCAGTATTCAAAATGGACGACGGAAACACGTATCACCCTAACAACACGCGCTACACCATGTATCACTATGGGGATCATCACAAGATGGCTGCTCACGCGGGTGACCATGACAACACAACATGGTGCCACTGGGTCACGTGACTATGACGTCACATGAGATCACCCAACCTATGCTCGAAACTTACGAGACATACTACTCACGGTATACTGACTAAATTAAATTGAGGCCGGTATTTACTTGGTATTAAAAAACTACCGACTTTCGGTTAGATACCAAAATACCGTGAAGCCCTAAGTGTTAGCATTTCCGACAATGTGGATACAACTACACAATATTTGCCATGAAATTGCCCTTTTGCTATCGGTGATGTTATTACAATGCACAATTGGCCAATTTAGGGGCAGGACTGTCATCAAATGGGCGCTGTACAATTTAATTTTGGTGGTTTTTTATCCTTAGTACCCTCGATAGACAGTCACGCCATAGCTTCAGCAACTGTAAAGCAATGTGGATAAAAATGGCAATGCTCGCCTTCAAGAATTTCTTTTGCCGACAGTTATATAACATTAGTGCTATATTTGTAGTTCAAGGGACGATAAGCCTGTACCAGACGTGTGGGTGTACCCCGACTTTGTTATGTCATATTTCTGGAAGTATGTCTACTTTTTCTGACACTTGGTTGGTAGCATTAAGTATTTCCCTACAATGTCAATAAAATGCAATGATTTATGGCTTCATCTTTTCCTTTTGATGTGTGTGAAATATTATAACTGTAGATGCAAACGTTCTGGGGGTTAGTGGCGTTAAAATATGAAATGAAGCAAAAACGCCAAAATGACGTTAAATAAAAAATCCACAAACTGTGATCTTTTCAATTTTTTTTCTTTTGGAAAATTGGACCAGATTTGATTTTTTTGTTACATCTGTGAAAAGGGTCACCGGAAAATTCTACCATAATCGTCGAGAATTTCACAGGCCATTACCATATTTTTAGAGATGTTTTTTGTCTGAGATGAGATTTACAAAAGTTGAAATAGGGTGGCTTGATACAGGCGTTGATATTAAAGGATCAAGAAAAATCATTAATTTGGTATTGTTTTGATAAAGTTTGAAAATGAAAAAAGTAAGTTTCACTTTCTTGCGTGTTCATGGCCAATTTTTATGAATGTAGCCTTTCGGGTATTCCGGCTTCCTCCACCCGTAAAATTGTCCGACATGAGGTGATCCTAACTATCGAAAATTTTGTTAAACCCCAATAAATAAATATTATGAATGTAGCTTCATGTATGACGAAAATAATACATGACAATAGAAAACTGAAAAAACAGGCTAACAGTATCTTCAAGTCAATTCAGTGTCATCGAATGATGTAATCAGAAATGGAAAGCACTCTCGTGTGGCCACAGATGGCAAGCGTCATTGCTTAAGATCTGTTATACATGCTGTCATTCATAGTTAGTCAGGAGTGATAATTTATTACAGGGAGGTGTTAATCCTGTTAGTTTTGAAACCTGTCTTAAAATACTACGCTGGCGATTGTCATTGAAACGTGGAAATCAATAGAGTTCAGTAGTATAAAAGGTGATGTTCCCAATAAATGAAAGAACACCGTCCATCAGAATTCAAACCTTCAAAATAATAACTTTTAATAAACCTCTAAACTTACCTGTTTGGGGTGAAATACCATCGTAACATTTTCATCCAAAGCCGTTACTTGTTGCTTGCCCACAGATATCGTTGCTGCTATAACTATGCTGTTTAATTTATATGACGCCAGAGAAGTGAGGTTCATGGATCCTTTCTGTCTGAAGAGATTTGTATTTGTGATAACATTCACGCTCACTCGGACTGGCTCAGACCTATTCTTATCTACAAATTGAAGAACAAATTTAGCTTAATCACTCCCAAAACTAGGGTATATGTTGACCATTACATTATGTCTTCTAACTTTACAACAACAATGGAATCACACAGACTTTCAGATCAACACAATAAACAACATATACGTTGACAGGTACGTTGGGTGGGGAATCTGTTCATAACCACCACCACCACCACCCCTCCCCCTGTCCGCGATATTACATCTGTTTACATTCCCCTTACGTTATCTTGTTCTCAAAATCATTATGAAACAAATATCACATTCTAAAGACACTTAACTCCCAAAAAAGCCGGGAAATTTGTTAAGTATCGAACCAGAACAAAATCGTCTCCTCATATATGCCCACAAGTTTTGTGAAAATCCAATTGCTTTTGTTCAAGATATCGCGGACAGGCACACCGACATATGCACTCATGTACGGCTCGACAGACGGGTGAGCTGACGGAACCAATTTCTAAATAAAAAAATAATCAATTTCAAATTACATTTTTAGGCACATATATACTGTTGACAGAAGTGGCAGTTATGTTAGGTACAAGGCAAATATTTGTGCCGATAATCATTCATAGATATAAATGGTTTTAAGCCAGGACTGAAATAACTACTCTCTTATAAACAGTGATGAACCTTTGACACACTGATAGGGCTATATTGCCTCGATTGAGTTAGAGAAACAGAGTTTTGTGTCATATGCTTTCAAATATCAGTAGCAGCCTTGCTGAGATGAAAGAGTTTGAAATCGTGTCGTTCTGTACAAACAGTTCAAATAATCAAGGTGTCAGTTGTTAATACAGAACGTGTTGAGACCAGAGATTTGACAGAAGGTTATTTTAAATGCCCCTTCTATTATCATCTGTGTTAAACCGTTGGCCTTCAATGCTTCGCTATGTGTAGAAATGGGGACTTCGTTGGTACCTCCTCATGCCAAAATATGCCCCGAGAAAGTATTCGACCATATGACAAATAAAAATCTACCCTCTGAAACTACTGGTATGCTGCTGGGGATCCTTCTAAAGAGACGTCACAAATCCGTTAAACATTTTGAACTGGGCATTTGAAAAAAAAACAAATATTTTTTGCAAAGCATTTTCTTTTTTCCAAATCTACACGGTGTGAAGAGAGGACTACCACCAAATAACATATGTGTGTGGGGGGGGGGGGGGGGGGGCCTTCAACTTCAACAAGCCAACCAAAAACCAATGTTCTTTGAAAAAGCAAAGGAGGGACGAACAACAGTTCATCAAATCGCGTAAAAGAAAAATAGTTTGTTGGATGGAACATGTACTAATCTAACAAGATCACCTCGAAATGTTAACAATAAATGTACAGTTCATTTCGGTGTTCAACAATATTTTAAAATGACACATTACTGACATTCAACTAAACCTTGTGAATTTTAATATAAAATAGATATTCCAGTCGGAACCTCGGGAAGGGAAGCAGTGACTGTTTATTGTGGTACAAGCTCTGTTTTAGTGGTAAAATAGGACTTGGTTGGCAATGCCTGGGGAGAAAGTTTTCTAATATGAGCAAATTCGGTCTAAACAATTGCTATACTTGACATTATATATCCATGTTGCGGTCACGATTGTCTTTAAGGCAGAAATAAGTCATCTAAAAAAAAATAAATAAATGAATGCAGATAAGAAAGAGTATTTTTTCCCCACTTTATCTTACGTAATGGACAGATCCACTCGGCTCTATTTAGAAAAATTGGCGTGCAGCTATTCAGTTTCAAAAATCATAGCGTGTGATCCTATATTTTATCTTACAATTAACATGTATTTTGTTTGTATTAACTCCGCAACTGTGGTGTATCCGACCCCCGATACAGATGTTTGTATCAGGGGGGCGGATACAAGCACGTTCCTTTCACGTGAGTTCCATTTTTTTTCTTTTTGTTCATCCGTATGAATAAATAGTTCGTTATATATTCGTCTACATTCTTGACTTATCCCCAATATATTGTAAGATAAAATGATTATTACCATTATGTGGATGTACAAAATATGTATCCAAGTTTCGCTCCGGGTTCTAAGGGTAGATCTTGACTCGTCTTCGACTCGTCATGATCTGCCCTTAGAACCCGGAGCTCGACACGGATACATATTTTGTACATCCACATAATGGTAATAATCTCTATGGAACGACCTCGTTGAGGACGTTCCAATGGGGAGGTCATAAGCTATTTTTGAGGTCAAGAAAGAAAATGTTTAGCTATTCCAGAATTTTTTTTTATTTCCCGTCTTGTCTGCTGTCCATGTTAAGCAACGGTTAAACATTAGAATGAGGTGTTAATGCTGGAGGTGAACTTCCATTCTGCGGTGATTGTTTTAGAGGTAATCAACGTTCCTAGTACTGTGTTACACAATTTTTTTTTGTCTCTTTGAACAATGTCTCTATATCTCTCTAAATCATCAGTAAGATTATATTATACTAAATCATCAGTGAGATTATATTGTACTAAATCATCAGTGAGATTATATTGTACTAAATCATCAGTAAGATTGTATTGTACTAAATCATCAGTAAGATTGCATTGTACCAATCAGTAAGATTATATTGTACTAAATCATCAGTAAGATTATATTGTACTAACTTCTAATCAGCTGATCAATGACCGAGAAAGGAAAAATAATGCCTTCTGACAGTTTCAATTTCTGACTGGTATTACCACGAATAGGTACAATCTCCACACTGTTGACAGATGGGAATGTATCATTGTCCGTGTCATGCTGTTTCCACTTCCATAACAAGTGGTAGCTGCCTGGTTCATTCATTTCCTCTAATCCGATCATCATATTTTCTGTTGTTAACGTCCAACTGGTTGTATCATTCAAATGGGTGTTCATAAGGATTGCATCTATGGACTTGATTATCCTACAAGTAGAAACACAGAACATTTTGAGGTTATTTGTTTCAAGCCTGAGGTAACATCACATCAGCCTTTGGCCTTCAGTCTCAGGCTGATATGGAGTTACTTCGGGCTGAGATCTCTTCATTAACCCAACACAAATAATAGCAAAATATTCTCAGATATGTTACAGTTGTTTCTCATTAGTAGTATATAAGGTATGAATCGTGCCTGATTACCCGGACTTTTGGGGGAGCAGCTAGTGTTAAATTCCCATAGGAACCGGACTTTTGGGGGAGCAACTTTGGGGGAGCAAAAGTACGGCTTCTTGCAGCTAGATCCACCAAATGGTATAGGTACTGTATATATAGTATGCTATGGCATGTATAGTGATATATGTACGCATGGGGCTATAGGTATATATTATGGGTAAGTGGTGGAAAGATGATGGGAAAATTAGGTTTTCTCGAAAGTTTTTCCCGCGAAACGGTTGACGTTGCTATTCACGTCGTGACGTCACGATGCGCACGCGACGTCATAGAGATGTTGACCACTGTTATTGTCCAGTATACAATCTGACATAACGTTATTCGGGCCAGTTGATGTCGGGCTTCTCGTATGGGGTGGCGGCGACATAGTAGTAGTGGTATATATGCATGTAGGTCCCAAGTTAGCCCTTAGTACTATTAATCCACCTTATGATTCATATTATCCTATGTCTGTTATAGCTAAGTCAAGCAGTAGGGTGGTGGGTGGTAGTGTGGTATTGCGAGATAGTCATTGGTGGTTTAGATTGGCAGTACAGGATGAATGATCTGTTGGTCTATTACCCCCCTTAGTACTATTAACCTACCGAATCCTTTGTATTATCTTATGGCTGGTATTGGTAGTTTAGTGTTAGGCCAGGCAGTATTATGCTAGGTTGTTTAGAACGGGTGGCATAGGATGCACGGTATATACCCCTGTAGGTCCAGTCCTCGATATTATTAACCAGCCGATTGCTTTGTACTATTCAATGACTGGTATAGGGAGTACGTTATGACAGGTCAAGTGGTATTGTGGTGTGGGGTGGGGGTAATGCCTGGTAGTATAGAACAACGGTATAGTATGGACGATATATACCTCTGTGGGTCCCTGCAGGTCCCATGTTAGCCCTTAGTACTATTAAGTCACCTGATGCTTCATGTTATCCTATGACTGGTATAGGTAGTATTTCAAGAAAACCCAATTTTCCCATCATCTTTCCACCACTTACCCATAATATATACCTATAGCCCCATGCGTACATATATCACTATACATGCCATAGCATACTATATATACAGTACCTACACCATTTGGTGGATCTAGCTGCAAGAAGCCGTACTTTTGCTCCCCCAAAGTTGCTCCCCCAAAAGTCCGGTTCCTATGGGAATTTAACACTAGCTGCTCCCCCAAAAGTCCGGGTAATCAGGCACGATTCATACCTTATATACTACTCTCATTCTTTTCACAAAGTCCGAAGTTTTCTCTTGGCGTATTTCAGCAGTGCAAATGTCTCGGCTTTCCCAGTGGGAAAACCGGGACTTTCAAATGGCTTAACTATCCTTTCGCCCACTTTGACGAATCTCTGAAGTTACCTTGGGCTGATATCTCCGTCGATAAGAAAATAACCAAGTAACAACATCTTTATTAAACCAAAAGAAATGATTACAAAATGTTCTTAGATCTGTTAGAGTTTTCTGACAGTCTTATTGTTTCTAATTCTTTTCACAAAGTCCGAAGTTATCTCTAGTCCTAGCTCAGCTATCTGAACGTCTATAGCTGACTCGTTCGGGCAATACATATCCCAGTTACGGCTCAATTAAATATTGGGTTTGAAAAGCATAGAGCCCTTCGCTCTGGACAAGGGAGATAACTCTGTATGGTTAGGTACAGGTTACGAGGAATCAGGAACTAGTGATTGGTTAGTTAGCTGTAGTAAAGTGAACTGACTGGATGATCTGGATAAATGATTCAAGAAGAAGAGTACGTGCAATAGGGTTAGAACTAACCTGAACAGGCCAGAAAAAGCTAAAAATAGAAACAAAACTGATCCAACTGATAGACTCTTTTACTTTACTGGAGTATACTCCAGAACAAACGAACGAGGCTCAATAGCCAGAAACGGTGGCATAGGTAGAAGCAGAGGATTCTGAAAGAATCCGAATAACATGCAGAAACCGAGGATTCCAAAGGAATTCAAACCATTGTCGGGTCTCTTTGGGTAATTACACTGACTCTTATAAAATCGAACACACCCTACAACACTATCTTCTACTATTATAGGTCCAAATGGGGCTTCACCTAGTCTGTTTCGGTTATTTTAGACAGTTGTGTGTGGTTTGGAGCGATTGTCAGGTGTTGGTGGTAATTAGATTAATTCCTATTCAATAGAGAACACCCTCTGAACATACCTATGCCCTACCGTAGGCCTTCAGGAAACATAGCAACCACATGCAACTATAGAAACCAAGATGGCAGCCTCCAATATTCAAAATGGATGATGAAAACACGTATCATCCAATTTATTGCTGTCCAGGATCATTTGGTTTGAAGTTGTGATACAATAGTTGTACAAATTAAAAGCCAGTGTTGAAAGTTGAATTGGTTAATTTACGTCAGATGATTGTGCAAATATCACTTTACGAGCGAGTCTGTCTTGCAATATTTGCCACGGCATTCAAAAATATCATTCTAATGCTATCGAACATCACCATAATAAGGCCCAACGATGGCGTTATTAACAAAAGAATATCACCTAATGGTACACTTTGTTATGGGCTGTCCCATACTTTTTCCCAAATCCAAATCTTTTGTCTTGTTAATAGAATGTGTTGTATATGCTTATTCTGAATGGTGGATGGAAAGGACATCTTTGTAATCTTGGGAGCTGATACAGGATGGGAAGGCCGGTTTTCTCCACCAATCAGTTTGTCGAAACATTCAAGGGCTTTTTGAAGGTTTTTTTTTCTATGTCTAAGCTTTCATAAAATTGTCAGGGAACTAGATAATTTCCAAAGCCACTTGAAAACGAAAACTGCGTCTTTTCAGGCATATATTTTTAAAAACATTTGTTAGGTGAAAATGCCTCACTTAACATGTGATTAGGTACAGGGTATTTGCAAACGAAAGTAGGGACAGAAACGTCACCATGTGTTATATAGGTGTATCATTATTAAATTGTTAATTTGGAATGACGGAAATCCAAATACGAAAATAAACGAAGAGGTCCGAGAAACAGCCATTGGCCTCGTATCATTTAGTAAAAGTTAATTCGTAACGAATACGGACGTTAATTATAAAAGCCATGGCAAATGGGTATGAATAATGGGGGAAGTATAGGGGGTATAACTCTCACCGAAGTTACATTTCCAATCGCGACAGACTTGTTTATGAGTAGAGAACCAGCATATATGTCATGTTGGGATTACCCCCAAAACATTGAAATTACACATAAACCTGACAACAAATCTTATTTATGTTGTGTACATGCCTGATAGGAATAAAAAAGGCAAGAAGAATGTTGTGTATCTTTTTATTGACTGGTTTCAATAGTACGAAATTAGGATATTTCAATTTCTGCTCCACACGCCTGACACTTGCAGAGCCAACTCTGTTGTAGTTAACTGTGGCTATTGCTATCCCAAATATTGAATGGAGGAGGTTTTAACCGACAGTTAGATATTACTGAAATGACTGCAAACTTGTATTATACATATTCATCATTCACTACCAGGGTTGGGGATATACTAATAGTAAATTTCCCCTGAACCTGTTGCAGAGCCTCCATATGACTTGATATTCCTCTGTCAAATTGAATCCCCAAACCCATACCAACTGTTCACCATGTAGTAGCAATCCATTGTTATTTCAATATGTTGAAAAACTGTGACTGTATTGTATCAATCATGTAATTGTTATTTTACCAACGTAACGGCCAAAACCGGCCAGCGCTATTCTCAAAAATCGTCAATTAAATTTCATTATTTTTTCATTTTTTCTCTCAAAAACATAGGTTATGCCGCCTCGTTGGAACGAGCTCGTCGAGCTCGTTCCAACGAGGGGTCATAACCTATGTTTTTGAGACAAAAAATGAGAAAAATTAGTTACTCAAGAATTTCTTTTGCAAGTGTCGTCTGCTTTTCATGTTAGGTAGATGATATTTGTTGCTTGGAATGAAAAATAAGAAGAATACTGAATTGAAAAACA
Organism: Pictodentalium vernedei; assembly: GCA_031216915.1. Lineage (NCBI taxonomy): Eukaryota > Metazoa > Mollusca > Scaphopoda > Dentaliida > Dentaliidae > Pictodentalium > Pictodentalium vernedei. The sequence goes on along the minus strand of CM062296.1, from coordinate 131,435,369 downwards.
AATATGTTGAACCAGTGTGAAGGTGTTGTTCTTTATTGAAGATTAAATCTTCCCAGGCCGAATCTTCCTGAGATCGAATCTTGCCAAGGTCAATTCTTCCTGTTCCCTGGATAGTTTGTCAATGTGGTGACTCTAACCCCACACTAGCCCAGAGCCTAGAACTTTGGGGCCCAGGCATGACCCAGAAGTTCAGGACCTTGGAATCTTGGGTCAGGACTGAGTTTTCCCCCAAAGTTGTGGATCCTGGGGTTACCATTGGGAGACCCTGCCAAGGACCCTAGGCTGCTGAGAATCCCCCCACCACTCCCCCTCCCCCGAGTAATTGCTTTCTAAAATGGATTGGGGATGTTTCTGCGGACAGTCAGATATCACTGAAGTAACTGCAAGCTTGTATATCATTATACATATAATAGTCAACATTCACTAGCAGGGATGGGATAGGGTCAGGTGTGGTGCTGGAAAGGGTAGGAGGCTAGGGCTGCAGTCCCAGATTCACCCCTCACCCCAATCGGCGAGCATTTGCTATCCTCATCTGGGAAACTACCCCTTCATTGGGTTCTAATCTGGGAATGCCCTGGCCCCTACGTATAGGAGCACAATCCCATGTCAAGGAAATTCTGACGTCACCACTGAATAGGGTGGGGCAGGATAGTGACCCCAATGTCCAGAGCTGTTGACTCTTGGGTCAGGCCTGACACCCACCCCCACCCCAAGATATTACTGACATGATAACTCGTGTTACACATTTATGAGCCGACATTCACTACCAGGCCAGGGATAATGTCGGGGACTGTGCGAGAGCCCCCCCCCCCCCCCCCCCAAAGTCTGGGGAACTGTCTCCTTTATTGTTTGCTTGTCGGGAAGTATCCTAGCCCCTGTGTGTTGGGAAGTATCCTAGCCCCTGTGTCAAGCAGCACAAGCCCCCATGTCAAGAAAATTGTGACGTCATCACAGAATAAGGTAGGGCTGAATGGTGAACCCAAGGCCTGGAACTTTGGGGGACCCAGGACTGTGGACTCTTGGGTCAGATCTGAATCCCCCCTCCCCACCCAAGAAAAAAGTTGTGAGTTGCAGAACTAAACTGTTCAGAAGAAGACTGTGCCTTGAATGATGATGAAGTTATCACGTCAGGAATTGTGGAGTCAAAAGGTATGTATCACTTTCACTGGATATCCATTTTGCAAAGTTGAGACTTGCTGCAAAAAATGTCATTTTGACAGGGCAAAAATAAAGTAAATTTCTATCCTAAATCTGCCAGAAGGCTCTATTTAATAGCAAATTTCAAACTTTTCTTGGGGGGGGACCAAAGTTAAAACCCCATTCCAGCATCTTGAAGGTGACCCCATTTTCCCTTTTGAGATGGTACTTTATGATGGTTTATTTTCTCAATTTAGTGTTTTACTGTGTAAACAAATGCACCGCCAGGCGGTGGATCAATATACAGGCGCCTATGAAGAAATTGGGCTTGTGAAGAAATTTTTAGTTGAACAAAAGGCCAATAATTCCTTCAAAAATAATTGTACTTTCCTGGTTTATGACCCATAAAAGTTGAATATATTGTTTTCAAGTTATTGCGTGGAGAATCAAAAGTCATCAAAACTCTCAGATGGTTGCCATGGCGGCCATATTGGACATGCCAGAATGCTGACTATCGAAACGAACCATCCTCTAGTCATGATTAATCAACCATAAAAAAGCAGTATCTGTTGGATCTAAAGTTTTCAAGTTATAGAGTGGACAATTAAAAGTCCCTGAAAATCCAAGATTGCTGCAGTGGTGGCCATATTGGATGTGCACGAAGGCTGGTTATCGAAAGGAACCATCATCTAATCATGACTAATCAACCATAAAGAAACAGTATTTGTTGGATGTATTGTTTTCAAGTTATCGCGTGGACAAACAGAAGTTCATGGATGGATGGACGGACGAACGGTCGGTCGGTACGACGGGCGGACAGACAGATGGACAGACGGACGTTCCAACATTTCGGGTTTATGGGCTACCAAAAAAACATCTTGTAATTCCAAAACCTTATTTTACCCAGAACCCCACCCCCTCCCCCAGAGAACTTATATTTAACCCTAACCCCACCCCACCACCCCAAAACCACACCCTAACCCTACCATACCCCACCCTGACCCTAAACCCTACCCCATGACCCCCCGGGACCTACTCCCCAACCTTAAGCCCTACTCTGTGGCTACCCCTAACCCCACCCCACTCCTGACTCTAACCCCACACTAGCCAGACCAATAGGATTAGGGGCTATTTTCGGTTTAGGGGCTACTAAAACCCCTGACCCCAACCCTACACCCCCGGCACCTACCCCCCTCCAACCTTAAGCCCTACTCTGGGGCTACTCCTAACCCTACCCCACTCCTAACCCTAACACTACCTTAATTTGGAGGTAGCCCCTAGTAATAATAGTCCCTAAACCCCCAATGTTCGCCCGGATGGGCAAACAGACAGACAGACAGAAAGACAGACAGACAGACAGACAGACAGACAGACAGACAGACAGACAGACAGACAGACAGACAGACAGACAGACATGACTAATCAACCATAAAAGTAATATCTGTTGGATTATCACATGGACATTCAAAAGTCCCTGAAAATTCAACATAGCTGCCAGGGCGGCCATATTGGATATGCTGGTTATCGAAAGGTGCCATCCTCTAGTCATGCTTAATCAACCATTAACTAGAGGCTCTAAAGAGCCTGTAATCGCTCACCTGGAACTACATATAAAAATGTGATTCCCATAGGCTTTCTATGGTAACTATGAGCTGCAATTGTGGCCATGTTTGCAACATTACATCTACATTATATGAGAATCATTGGTAGAATGTGTCCCAGTCCTCAATCATGTGAAGTTTCAAAACATTTGAATCCATCAAACAGAAGCATAGAATGTCTCTGGGGGCCATATTTTCCAACCAACGGGAACAAAAAGAGGATTGTTTGTAGAGGGCCTCCTATAGACCATTTCTGCCAAGTTTTTGGTTCACGACGGCTGAGTGGTTCCAGAGAGAAGATGAAAATGTGATTTTCCATAAGGTTTTTTATAGTAACTATAAACTGCAATTGTGGCCATGTTTGCAACACGATCAACATTAATTGAGGATCATTGGTAGAGGGTGTCTCAGTCATCAACAATGCTAAGTTTCAAAACATTTGGCTTTGTGGTTTCAGAGGAAAAGAGTCTTCAAAATTGACCAATCAGAATCAAAGAATGCTTCTGGCAACCAGGTTTTTTTTCATCCAACAGGAATAAAATGAGTAACCATTGTCGAGAACCTCTCATAAGCCATGCCTGCCAAGTCTGGTTCACATTGGCTCTGTACTTTCAGAGAAGATGATGAAAATGTGATTTCCTATAGGGTTTCTATAGTAACTATAAGCCACAATTGCAGCCATAATTGCAACCCGATAAAGATTAAATGAGAATCATTGGTAGAGGGGGTTATAGTCATCAGTCACATTAAGTTAAAAAGCATTTGGCTCTGTAGTTTCAAAGAAGATTTCTTGAAAATGCACACATTTATGAATTCTGTGTCAACAAAAAAAAATCAGTAAAAGAAGATTAAATATTTTGAAAATTACAATTTTTTTCAGACAGTATTCTCTTTCAAATAGCTTTGGATAGGCAAAGGGTTACAGAAAACACATTTCACTCCAATTTTGTCATATCTTGGCTTGAACAAACTTGAATCTCACCCTCCTAAGGATGCTGCATACCAAATATCAAAAGATTCTTATTGGTAGATCTGAAGAAGATTTTTAAAGAATATTCTTCATACTGCACTAATTTAAACATTTCGGCTCCCATAGAGAGCACAAATATGGACCCAGGGAATTGATTTCAATAAACATGTGAAACAATCTTCCAAAGATGTTATATGTGAAATTTGCAAGCTTTTGGGGCAGTGGTTTCGGAGAAAAGTAGTCTTAAATGTTTTTCCTATTACCCAGAGTGTTAAAAAATGCTGACTCAGCACTTTTTCAAAGTCCAAAAAAAGTACCCCATGATAAAACCGATAGCAATTTTTTTACCATTCCATTCTGTTGGCCGTAAGAAAGCCTCACGCCGAACAAGAATTCTCAGTGCCGTGTAGTTTGGGAGATATGGGCATTTTGATTTTTTTCTATTTTTAGCTCCTGCGGTTCCCATGGGGCGACAGGAAAATTTGTTTTGGCATAAATTAACTACTTATGTCCCAATAAAACCTCACGTCAAATTTGGTTCCAATCAGCATCTCGGTTTGGAAAATAGAAATTTTGGACGGGGCAAATATTCTTGCCCCTCCCATAACGATGGCAGATATAGCCCCTAGAACTTCTTCTGTACAAATCTCAAAAGGGAGCTGCACACCTAATATCAAGTCTCTGCTACTGCTGGTTCATGAGAAGAAGATTTTTTAAGATTTAGGCTCACTTTTTGGGCGTAGCCCTACCAAGGGGTGGGTCAACTTGATTTGAACAAACTTAAATTGACATATGATAGGGAACATGCACACCAGATTTGGTTCAATTTGGTTGAGTAGTTTGTGAGAAGAAGTCGATAATGTAAAGTTAACGCCGGACGCCAGATGGACAGACGACGGATGGAAAGTGATTAGTAAAGCTCCTCTTGAGCTTTGCTCAGGTGAGCTAACAAAAATTCCATGCTTTCCAAACACCTGTCATCAATCAGTATTTCTGATAAGTAACTTGAGAGTAATACATGTATTAACATAATTACAGCTGCACTTGTTAACAGTACAAGTCAAAATAAGTTGTAGGATAATCCTATAAACTATGTATCTATCTCGTCCTACACTGATAAGACCAGAAGCTGACATCATTGTCTGGAGAGCTCGCACTGATAGCTTTCCAGAAAATGTCAAATTCTGATCTTGTCAGTGCAGGAGCAGCAGTTTACTTAGTTTATTGCAGTTATGCCACAACTTATTTTGACTAGTACAGTATACACAATATTTTGGTGGTTTTTCTCAGTGGAGAAAACTGGTAACAACCCTTACCAGATTCTCAAAAACAAGTATTTTGCTGACAGTACTGATCTTCATGCAGACAGCAGAGGCATTGGGTTAAGCATTAGAATATAGCCTCTGGTGGCCACATATTTACATCCTCTCATAGACCAATCCTGCGAAGTTTGATTCCTGTAGTCTCAGTAGTTCCAGAGAAGATGAAAATGGGATTTCCCATAGGGCTTCTATAGTAGCTATAAGCCACAATTGCAGCCATGTTTGCAGCCTGATTAACATTAAATGCGGATCATTGGTAGAGGATGGCATCAGCCATGCAATGTTTCAAAACTCTTGGTCCTGTGGTTTCAGAGGAGAAGATTTTTCAAAATCCACCAATCAGAATCAAAAAATGCTTCTGGCAGCCATGTTTTTCGATGCACCGTAACAAAATGAGGAGCGTTTGTAGAAGACCTCCCATAGACTATCCCTGCCAGGTGTGGTTCACGTCGGCTCAGTAGTTCCAGAGAAGAAGATGAAAATGTGATTTCCCATAGGGTTTCTACGTTAACTATGAGCTGCAGTCACGGCCATGTTTACAACCCGATCAACATTAAATGAGGATTTTTGGTAGATGGGGTCCCAGGTATCATTTATGTGCAATATCAAAAAAATTGGCCTGGAGAAGATCTTTGAAAATCCACCAACCGGAATCAAAGAATGCCTCTGGCGGCCATATTGTTCAACCCACGGGAACAAAATTAGGATCGTTTGTAGAGGACCGCCCATAGACCATTCCTGCCAGGTTTAGTTCATGTCAGCTCAGTAGTCCCAGAGAAGATGAAAATGTGATTTCCCATAGGATTTCTATAGTAACTATAAGCTGCAATTGAAGCCATGTTTGCAACCCGATCAACATTAAATGAAGATCGTCGGTAGGGGGGATCCTAGTCATCAACCCTGCAAAGTTTCAAAACAGTTGGCCGTGTGGTTTCAGAGGAGAAGATTTTTCAAACTCCACCAATCAGAATCAAAGAAGGCCTCTGGCAGCCATGTTTTCAAACCCATGGGATCAAAATGAGGATCGTTTGTAGAGGACCTCCCATAGACTATCCCTGCCAGGTTTGGTTCATGTCAGCTCAGGAGTTCCAGAGAAGATGATAAAAATGTGATTTCTCATAGGGTTTCTACAGTAACTATAAGCCACAATTGCAGCCAAGTTTGTGACCCAATCAACATTAAATGAGGATTGTTGGTAGAGGGGGTCCCAGTCATAATTTATGTGAAGTTTCAAAACATTTGGCCTGGCACTTTCAGAGGCGAAGATTTTTGAAAATCCACCAAGCAGAATCAAAGAATGCCTCTGGAAGCCACGTTTTTCATCCGACGCGAACAATATGAGGATCGTTTGTAGAGCACCTTCCATAGACCATTCCTGTGAAGTTTGGTTCACACCAGCTCAGCGGTTACAGAGAAGAAGATGAAAATGTGAAAAGCTTACGGACGCCGGATGCCGGACGATGACGGACACCAAGAGATGAGAAATGCTCACATGGCCTTTTAGGGCAAGTGAGCTAAAAAGCATTATCTGGTGGATCTATAGTTTTCAAGTTATCGCGTAGACAATAAAAAGTCCCTGAAAAAGAGATAAATAGCCGCTGAGGGAGGTTCAACGGAGACAATAGAAATGTGTGTTGTGCATAATCCTAATCTGAAAGATGACGTTTTCACAAAATTCTCAAATATTAGTGATTCTGAAAAAAGATTCACACAACTCCATAGCATAAAAGTGTGTCGCCAAGCAGAACCAGTGGGATCTGTACACAGAATGGACTATGCATGCGCCCAGCTTCTAACAGTAATGAGACCAACTCATGGATATTACCGAATGTGCTATCAGAGGTTTACTATGAACTTGAACAGTCTTAAAGTAACTGAACCTTCTGCAACACCTGACTGTCAAAGAATGCAACGATTTGCTTATTCTGATATACATATTTTCGAACTTGACTGTATCTTCTGCAATAAGACTGGATATATACATGTTAATGTTGGTGGCTCTAGAACAAGTGAAATGACCAAAGCATTTGAATGTGATGGATGACGAACTGTGCTGGGTATCGCTGAAAAGCATCAGGATGAGAAACTGCTACGAAGAATTAAAGGATATGGCCTTTTCGCTTGTGAAGCAAAATATCATCCAAAATGACGAAAGGCATTTACATCTACGCCTGAATACTGGAGGAGACAGAGTCCAAAAAAATACAGAAACAGTCATTATTGTCATCTGCACATGATATGCAATCATGTTGCAAAGTATCTTGAGTAAACTGTTGTTGCAAAACGTGAAGTAGTAAAATTATCTTTTCTGAAACGAATGTACTGCTCGAAATTGAAAGACACCGAGTTTTATACTCCTAATTTCCTAGCCGACAAGCAGCGTCGACAGACTTGAAAAACACCCCGTGTTAAGTAGTGAACTTCAATACACAAAAGTGCAAACTGAAAATTCTCCAGCTTTCTATATGATATACAGTACTGGATTTGGGCTTGACGAAGCTGTTTCCAGAGCGTTTAAAGCAGAAATGTGGGATAATGTGATTGATTTGGCAAATACTTTGCAAGACGAGATTATAGAAACAGCTACCAATCACGAGGAAATGGTCTGGCCACCTTCAATGGTAGATCTTGAAGTTGACAAGGGCGTTATTCCACCCATTCTTTATAAGTTTTTGAAATATCTGTTCGCAGATAGTGCTGAAACGGTTTCTAATATAATAGAATGTCTGACACTATTGTCATGAAAATTACCCAAACACATCCATTTCAGTGTGACGCTGCATCACTTATTCAGAAGCAAGCAGCTTCTAATTTTAATGAATAGACTAGGGCATTATGCTGGATATGCCTTTTGTCTTGAAGTTGAAACGGCCAGTGCTATTGCACTCGAGAAATCTTCGTCACTTTTGACTCGTAATACTTTACGTGGATCTGGTAACCGTCTTTTCCACTCAGAGTGGGACAATTTTAACCAGAACCTTACAAGTTTGCACGGCCCAACAACATGTAACACTGCCGCTGGAATAATGTTATAAGAAGTTGTTACATCAGAATCTTCTTCATTTGAAGCATTGCCGATATTTGCGCATACAGGAAGAAGGAGCTTACCAACAGATGGTCAACACTCACTTCCTCAGATAAACATAAGCTGCAGGTGTGGTCCCGACATGGGGGACGAGGGATTACCACCTATAAAAAAAGCAGCTGCTTGGAACAGGGCAATGAATGTGTACTTTCTGTGGCTTTTTACCCGAAAAGCTGGTGCATCTGGGAACCAATCGATTCCAGCATTTAGGGGTTTTATATCCTCAACTGGAACTAAGCTGGAGAGGGAAACCATTATAGATATTTATCCATCTATTACTGAGCCTATAACAGAATACAACGTGGTTCAAAATTTGTTGAGGAAATGTGAAAAGGCAACAAGAGAAGTTGGATAGAAATATACAGTTGTAACATTTGATTTGGGAGTATGCATGAAGCATTGCCAATTATATGGGCTAACCCTGTAGCATGCAATGGCTACATCATCCTCATAGATGCCTTCCACACGATTATAAACTATTTGAATATGATAGGACATAAGATGGTAGGATCTGGATATTCGGAAATTCTCATCGAAGCAGGGCATGTAACCTCTGGTTGCATGCAGAAGGTATTAACAGGAAAGAAATGCAGCAAATCACTTTGGTGTTTAAAAGTGGTTAGTGAATGTCTAGAATGCCTCTTGCTTGAAGCATACACCACACAAATAGGCGAGGATATCTCTGATACAACTGCTACTGAAAACTTAATGGCACATCCTGACAAAGATAATCTAGAACAGACTCTTGCAGTCACTGATATTGGCAACTTTTTGCAAAATTATTCTGAATCTCAAAGCACGGTTCAAGCTGGACAATTCGGAAAGACTGCTAAGTTCTGGATGTCGTTTCTTGACCATTCAAGGCGAATTTTTATGTTAATCTATTCCATCAAGACAAGGGATTTTAAACTATTTCACAAGTGCATAGGGTTAATGGCAGGCCTATTTTTCAGTTATGGTAGTCACAATTATGCCAGGTATTTAGCTTGGTTCGATGTGTTCCTAACCAACATTGAGACCAGTCATCCAGATGCTACATCTCTTTTAGAAAAGGGTGCTATTCGGTTGCAAGATCATTGATACCTGACAATCTTTGTGATGTTGACAAAACTATGGAAGAGAGATTTGCAAAGTCCCGCGAGGGCTCAACCGCAGTAGGCCTGACATGAATACTGGAAAACTATGGTGCCTATCAGCGCTGGATCCGATCAACATCTGAAAGTGTAAATTCTACCAGTGTAGAATGGCTGGACTGTTACATGATGACGACACCCCATGGAAAACACAGAGAGCTTCTCCCATCAGAAATAAAGAGAGGAGAATGAGCTGTTCAGACAGCAACTGTTGCAGTATTGGGGTTTCTCAACCCCTTTGACGTCAGCGACCATGGGTGGCTTTATATTTTGTCATCAGGTTCACCTGTAACAGTCAGCATTGAAAGTGATGTTCTTAGAGCTGAGGAATTGGGTGAAGAAGCAAACAATAAGTTCATCACAGAGCGCTTAGCTGTACCTTCCAATAAACAAGAACTTAATTTCTTTGACAAAATAAAGAAACTAAAATTACAGAAAATGCACAACTGTAACGAGAAGGTTAAAGTGACATCAACTCAGGGTAAGATTGTGCAGTATCAAGTACAAGGTGATGTCACATTCCAACTAATTGTAAAAGCACAGTTACTGGACAAACCAATTAGCATCAAAGAGTTAATGTCAGATTCAATAACACCAGTGCCCCATTCCCTCGGCACACCAGATGGGTTCATGGCCAAAACCAATAAAGCAACATTGCTGCATTATCTCACAGATGACATTGCTGACGAGGATCATCCTAACCCCGCAGATACAATGTACATAGAAGATGGAAATGCCATCATTCATGCTCTCATTAATGTTCCAAACACTTTTTGTGAAGTCGCATTGAAACTGCTTGATCAACTTTCCAATAAGCCATGTTTCTTATTTTCTACTGACATGTATGTGCCTGGCCCAATAAAGGCTCAAAAACGCTTATGCTGGAGTTACACTGTCACGATTAAGACAAAAGATGCCAACACGAAATAGAAAATTCGAATTTCGTGCGAATGTGGCCCCGAATTTGGTCAAAGCCAGTCAGCATCCGAGGCAGGTCCGATGCAGGCAGAAGGCAATACGATGTCAATGACATGTCACACGGCCGCCATGCGAATGCTGTGTGAATGTAGGCCCGATATTGGGTAAACATTGTGAAGTCTACACGAAGGCCACACGATGGCCACACGATGGCAACACGACGTCGTATTGAGAGTACGATGCGTATACGATACTTCGAACTAGGTCAATTTTTATTATTATATTATTTTATTGTTAGTTTTATTTTCAGACTTATTCCTTTTTTGGCCCCTATATCCTTAATTTAATTTTAAACTAATATAATATTAGAACGTTCCTTTTCATGTTCTATCGGTCGATAGTACCTTAGTTTGTGTGATTTCTGAAATAAAACCTGAAGCAGCGAAGCTGCTTCAGGTTTTATTTCAGAAATCACACAAACTCAGGTACTATCGACCGATAGAACATGAAAAGAAACGTTCTAATTATTTTATTATGCCGAACAAAATATGACTTTCATTGTTAAGCGTTAACTGCAACAAGCCATCGGTCTTGTAACAACAATGTAGTCGAATCCAAAAACATGACGTCATTTCGAACGAATGACGTCTCTTCGAAAATGACTTGTCACGAGTGCCGTCGCTTTGGGAGTTTCTTTATCAACAAACGCCAATGTTAACAACTGCATCATGCTGTTCGTGTTATAATTCATTGTTAATGCTTGTGTGAAAAGTGATTTAAATTAATGGAATATAAATTCAGGTTTCTCGGACAACAGTTGATATAATTAAGCGGAGTGAAACACAAGTCATAACTGAGACTCATATTCAGGATTCACTGAAGTGGTGAACAACACGTGAGTTTTTTAATATTTCTGATTCTTTTGAATTCATTGTTCGCAGTTAAAATTGAAAACACACCCACTGAAGGTGATATATTTGTTGGTAAGTTTGTGTCTACCGGGGTTGAAGAAGCTAAACGGACACGGAGCCAGCGTTTGGTGTTGAGAAATTCGACGCTGATCAATGGAAGTGGCGCTTACATTTTCTTCGTTCTCTTGTCGCCAGGGAAAAACGTTCCGATAGTACCCGTGTTTTGCCCCAAAACTCCAGTACCATGACTTTTAGAAGGTGTCATATTAACCAATCACGGCTGATGTTACAAACGTGGGGCATAATAAAGATAATTATTCTCAATAAAGTTGAATATCTTGCCCAAAATCCTAAGTACATACTGTAAAGTCTAAGTCCCAATAAAGTTAATTGAATGAAACTTTAATTTTTGGCCTTTTGTTCTTAGTTTAAAATTCCCAATAAAGTTAAATATCTTGCCCAAGTTCCAAACTTAGTATCTGAAAGTAAAATTTTAAAGTGGGAGGGGGGGGGGGGGTTAAATGTTGATGTTATCAGAAAAGTAATAAGTTATTATAATTATCATTTCAAATTATTTGTGACAGTTGCAAGTTGGAAAACTTAAGATATTAAAATTAACAAAATGTTTCGCCATAATTTTATAATTATCAAAATTGAGAATCATTCAAATTCAAATATTATTTATTTTTACTATGAAGTTAAACACAGACAAAAATGTACATGCAATATTTGAAAAACATTTATTACTCAATTCACATATTGCTGATCAAGTTGCAATATGCAAAAATAACATGGTATACATTTCTGGTAATATCAACATTGACACAAAAGTCTTTTCATAATCATGACAATATAAGTGTCACTAGAATCAGGATAATGTCACTGTATAGTGAGAATAGTGTCAGTCACTTCCATTACAAGATCATCTTGTCCTGCCATGGCTGACCAGCCAGTCTTGGGTGCAAAATAATGGCCCAGATATCTTCTGATCTGTCTTCCCTCTTGAGTGCCAGCATTCCTGTCCTTCTTATGGTATACATCAGCTGACACTTTGTCAATTCTCCAGGACCCTGGGGTAACATTATGGTTTTGATCCTCGAAGTCCATTAGGTTACTGTGGGTGGCAGGGTATCTCATTCTGATAAGGTTGTGAAGTATGACACAGGCTGTGATGATCTTTCTGCATGTTTCTGTTCTCTGATTCATGGTTCTGAGCAAAACTCGGAACTTGTGTGCCAGAATGTCAAAGGTATTCTCAACTACACGCCTGGCTCTTGGGAGTCTATAATTAAATACTCTCTCATGGTGCTCCATATTTCGGATAGAGAATGGGTTCATCAGACGCTTTTTGATGCCAAAAGCATTGTCCCCAACTATGTTATAAGGCACAGGAACATCATCCCCAGGTAGAGGCTTTTCATCGGGCAGGTTGAATATGTTGTTCTCACTCTCCAGACCTTCCTTTAGTTCTGATCGATTGTAGATACTGGCATCATTGCTGGAACCATCTGAGCCAACATCAATCCATAGAATCTTGTAGACTGCGTCGACTATGGCCATGAGCACAATGGAGAAGAAGCCCTTGTAGTTTCTGTATTCAGAGCCAGTGTTCCAGGGACAGGTGACTGCCACATGCTTGCCATCCAGAGCACCACAGATGTGTGGGAACTGCCATCTCTTCTCAAACTGCTCAGCAATGGCAGCCCACTCTTCAGTTGTAGTTGGGCACTGAATCACCTCAGCAGCAAACTCAGCTTTGATGGCATCGCAGACTTCACCGATGATGAGTGAGACTGTATTTAGAGCAACTCTAAAGTTGTATGACAGGCTTGGATAATCATCACCGTAGGCCAGTGGTCAGAGAGTGATTGTCAGTTTGAGACCAGGGGGGAGAGACCTTCGGTACCATGTGTCCTTCTTGATTATTCTGTCCTCTATCCTTCTGAGCACTTCATCATAGAGCCCTCTGGGAGGCCTTGTGTAATTGAAGAATGCCTTCTCATCTTCAGTTCTCAGTTCATCAAGTAGAGTTGTGTAGTGACCATAACGTTCTCTCCTTTTGTCAGACAGCCATTTCCTGACCCACACAGACCCCGGTTTCCTACTGCGCCTCTGTTTGCCCCTGCTCTGGAAAAATCAAAACAAGATAAGTACATAGTCAAATGATAGAATGACAAATAAAAGCAAAGTGACAAATGGCAGAGTGCAATATGACACATTTTACCTGTTAGAGGAGGTGCTGGGCCTGCAAGAGCTGCTCATCATGCTCTCTGAGATGCATTATCAGTAGCAAGGCTGCTGCCTTCGTCTTTCTAGTTGCCTCATTTCCATATGCCATTGAGTGAGGTCTGTGGATTCAGGAAAATACTTAGGAGTAAGCTAAATGCCGAGGAGTGGCACTAGCCTCTGGTCTGTAGGGTTGCTCACCCCGAGGGTGCACTTTTATATGACCAGGTTACCACGACAGCCATGACCATGACAGCCATTACCATGACAGCTGGGAAACACTTGAGCTACTCAAACTCAGACCTGCTTACCGACACCGTGGTCGCATCGAGATGGAATCGTAATGCAACACGATGGCTATACTCAGGTATCACAAGTCGCGTTACCTTTTTATGACAATCGGGCAGCATCTTGTTTCCTTCATATTATCTTCGCAAGGTGATATTGCCCGATTGTACCGATGGACAGACGAAGGCAATACGAGGATGACACGAATTCACAAGACGCCATCTGGAAACTCTACCGACGGCCAACGATGGCTTAAGATGCCCTTACGAATGGCCCGATTGCTTTACGATCCTTTGCGAATTTGCACATTTTCAATTTCGTGTTTCCATATTATATCAAAATCGGCACAGTGTGACACCTGCATTATGCAGATGACCCAGCGACCAGATCATTCATAGTGGCCCAAAAACGAGGAAGCCTGCAGATTTCAAGTCATTTCTGCAAAATGATCAGAACAAAAAACAGATGTTCTCACTTCTTTATCAGGTATGGGGCAGCGAAAATGCTGCAACGTGCCTCCTTGGACAAAGAGCCATTCTTATAGTGGTGGGTGGTACTTTTGAGTTCTCTTCATGCGATGGTGTAGTTGTACATGTAAACACAGAGCATGTTGAATCCCTATTGTTTTCACAAGAAGAGACTGACACACGCATTGTATTGTATCTGATATATGCAAAGGCCATTGGTTTCAAGAATGCTGCTGTAAGGAGTCCAGATACAGACATTTTTGTCATCATTCTCTGTCACACGGAAAGGTTTTCTGGGAAGAAAGTGTTCTTTGACAACGGAAGTGGGAAATACCGCCGTCTATTGACATGAATGACCTTACCAGAAACCTTGGACCTGCATTCTGCGAGTGTCTCGTTGCCTTCCACTGTTACACGGACGAAGACTGTAACCCGGCATTCAAAGGAAAGGAAAGAGTTAAACTCCCGAAGAAGCAACAAAAGAATCAGTGATACCAGGATATCTTCTGAAAGATCGGTGCTGATTGGAAAGTATCCAAGAATGTTCAAAATGGACTTGAAGAGTTTACATGGTTGATGTATGGGTTTCCGAGAATGAAGTCTGTTGATGCCATGAGAGTCACAATGCTGAAAATGAAAGTGTCAATGACACTGTACCTCAACTTGTTTAAGACATGTACATGTATAGTATATGACACAGCAATGACAAACATCTAGGTAATGACCTGATACAAAGGTACATGTAAAGTATTGTAACGATCTGTACATAAATGCTGACCACAACCTTAACAAATATATAGGTAAAGTATTGTAAACGTGAGGTGACAGTTAGATGCTAAACCAGAAAAGAAATCTTTGAGTCCCAGAGTGGGTCTGACTGAACCCAAAAATATAGCACAGTGATAACAAAGGCACCCCAAAACACTCGTTCCTGTCATAAGGTGATAACAAAGGTACCCCAAGAATTTTCGTGAAGATCGATTCATAAATACAGACTCTAGCCTGAGCCGTTTTGACGTGCACTTACTGTGTATAAGTAGCACTGAATAAATCAAAATTCATCTAATTTGCATAATTTCTGCACGAGAAAAAACCCGTATTATATGTGATGTATTCCATGTTACTAAACATTCCTACAAAAATTTATTCAAATCAGAACTTTCATTCAGAAGTTCTGTACAAAAAACTTGCACTAACTAAAGTACAAAATGGCTGCTGGTGGCCATCTTGAATTTCGGACCGCACTCAAACCAATCGTTCTCGTCCCACGGTGATAACAAAGGTACTCAAGACGTTTCGTAAAGATCGGTTCATAAATACGGCCTCTAGCCCGAGCCATATTGACATTTTCAGTTACAGTGCTGAAAGTAACACTAAATAGATCAAAGTCAGTCTAATTGACATAATTTAGGCACGAGAAAAAAACCCGTATTATATGCGATGTATCCCATGGTACTAAACATCCATACGAAAAAATATTCAAATCAGAGCTTTCATATAGAAGTTCTGGGCAAAAATCTGATTGCACCTAATTTTTTACAAAATGGCTGCCAGCGCCATCCTGAATCTCAGACCGGACCCCAAAACACTCGTTCTCGTCCCACGGTGATAACAAAGGTACCCAAGAAGATTTGTAAAGACCGGGTCATAAATACGGCCTCTGGCTCGAGCCGTATTGGCATTTGCACTTACAGTGCTGAATGTAACACTAAATAAATCAAAGTTAGTCTAATTTGCATAATTTACGCACGAGAAAAAAAAAACCGTATTTTATGTGATGTATCCCATGGTACTAAACATTCATACAAAAAATTATTTGAATCAAAGCTTTCATATGGACGTTCTGCACAAAAATCGGATTCCACCTAATTTTGAACAAAATGGCTGCCAGCGGCCGTCTTGAATTTCGGACCGGACCCCAAAGCAACCGTTCTCGTCCCACGGTGATAACAAAGGTACCCAAGAAGTTTCGTAAAGCTCGGTTCATACATACGGCCTCTAGCCCAAGCTGTGTTGACGGCGCGACGTACGGACAGTCGGACGACGGGCCATGACAATGCCTTCGCCAAAGTTGAGTTAAAAATGGTTGGCAAAGATGAACTCATCAAACTCAAATTCTCTAAAGTAGACCTATCCCGACTCCCTCCCTGCAGAAGATCACTCATACCACATATTATGCGTGTTAACTACAGAGTTCACCAGTTAAAGAATGCCCACATCAGCTATCCAGTTATTCCCCCTCCCTCGGACTATGGTTGGACTGATGGTGACTTTTTAGACTTTTGTGGTCAGGCGGGCCTGTTCTACCACCAACACTGTGAGATCTCTTGGCAGAAGAGAGCGTAAGATCCATAGATAGTGTCTCCGAACAAGATGACAGCAGTGGTAGCAGTTCTTCAGATGATTCATCAGATGACGATGAAGATTAGACAGCAATAGATCAACAATCTGTGTAAAATCAACAAATTTCAAAAAAGTACAATATGAACAGTTTCCTTTTTGAATTATACCTTCTCATAATGCATAACGCCAGAAGGAAATTGTTCATGTCACATTTCTTTTAGCTTGAGTTCGGTGTGTTATGTACAATTCCTTTTTTGAGTTATAAATATCCAGAATATGTGACTAAAAAAAGAAATTGTTCATGATTCATCACTTTGAGAGTTTCCTTTTTGTCGACTTGTTTTTAAGTACAGTGGAACCCTGTTAATTGAATAGTCACTTTGCCAATGAAAATTATTCAGTCAACAGGAGTATTCAATTAACAGGGATTGTGTCACTTTCCTGTATTCCAAAGATAAACTTAGCATTTACTCTATTATATCTTGTTTGACAGAGCTCCATGAGCTCTGTCAAACAAGATAGAATAGACAAAATGCCTGTACTGGATGTACTGCCGCCAGATAGATCTATAAACAAAAGAAAACTGGGGAGAGAAGGGGTAATTTCTCGATGGGTTACAAGATTTTTTATTCAATTAACAGGAGTTTACTCTATTACCTATATTCAATTAACAGGTCAAATTTGTACTGGAGGTATGGTAAATGGTTCTGTGTTGGGAAGTTATATTCCATTAACAGGGACATACAGTTAAGAGATATCCAATTAAGTGGGCACCACTGTATTCCAATATTCAATGGGGACTTATTCCATGTTAAGTAGTGACTAAATGTGTCACTATTTCTGACATTGATGGCGAATGGAAGGGCAGTCATCCTAACCTAGTAACAATGTCTTCAGATTTGCAGACGATGTCAAGGTATGCCTTATTGTTGGGGTAAAGTGACAGAGTGACATCATAAGTTTAAAATAAAATGCATTACAACTACTTAACATAGTGGAAGAACGGGAATGGCTTTATCCTTAAAATGTAAATATGTCACAATTTTAAATACGTATAATTGTGCTGCCTATTCATCACACATATTCTACTCTGATTGATCCATGTAATGTAGACCAATCAAAGCAGAAATGTATGAGCAACAGGCTAAATATTGTGGTGACAAACGCAAATATGTTCAAATGTTAACATGCAGTTTTCTTGGTTGACCAACCGTGTCCAATATAAGGTTTGCATAAAAACTTTTGTTCAATGCACAGGAATTTTTCACAGACAAACTTGGATTGTGTGTCAAGAACAGTGTGGGCGAGAATACAATTTTAGGTCCAAAGGGTTATGTCATCTTGACTATCTCTTTCTTAAACTGAGGGTGGCCCTCTCGACAATTTGTTTTAGTAAATCATAAAACAAAATGATCTTCTATACTCAGTCCAATGTACTAACGATTATGACAATCTCTGCGGAAACAGATCTGTTTCATGTCCATGTTTCCCAATTTCGAGGCAAATAACGGCCGCCATTTTGACACGAAATAGGAAAATGACAAAAACTTAACTGAAATAATATAGTCATCATTAATGCATAATGATAAACCCAGGAGCCCAGTCATTTGGTTAGTGTAGAGAGTTTAATGGGTATTTAGGGTGCATTGGAAATTAGTTTTGATTTTTCTAATTTTTCTTAAAAAGGGTGTGTTGTGTATGGGTTATTTATGTAGACACTATCTGGACTGAATGGCCATGTATGCAATTTAGTCTTGCTAAATTGTTTAGAAAACTCCTATAAAGTTATTCTGGTATCACATTTATGGCAGTTTGACCATTGTTTAAAGACTACCACCAAACTACTATCAAAAAACGTCTGAAAAAATCTATATTTCCTAGTTTCGAGGCATATTACGGCGGCCATTTTGGGTCAAAATAGTCAGAAATATTACCGAAATGTTCACAATTACATTGGCAACAACATTCTATCAACATAAAACCGCTCAGAGTTGCATATGCTTTTATATGTGGAAACATGGGGGTATTTCTTAAAAATGGTGGCCATCTTGGTCGCCATCTTGGATTTCACGTAGTACAGGCAGGATGATTTCATGTTAACATAAAAAAATCTACTTCTAAGGTATCCAGGTACATCAAAAATAGGCTTGATTCCATCCTGGGGGCCTCTTATGGGGGGAACATAGCTGCCGGACTACTCTGTAAGAAATAGAAAAGCAGAAATATAATTAAATAATTCTTAGATGAAATATGCTTGACAGCTGCACCCACCTTGAGTTTGCAATTCCCACCTCCTCTTCTTCGGTTTCCTTTAAACTTGATAAACTTGATTTGGTAACCAACATCATGACACTGCTTATGGTCAATATAAGACTTTCAGATACCTATAAATGAATTATCACAGGTCACTGTCCGCTGGCAGTAAAAATATGTTCACACTTCCACGGTCAATGGTAAAGTTATCTTATCCCTTCAATCGTGCTACAAGTGGTAATATAGTTGTAAATGAACGATTATACATCTAGCTCCATGTTGAATAGTACAATTAATATTTATACTCTCCCGTCATAATGTTTCTTATTTCTTCTGCTGTGTTACTAATAGTCATATTATCAATACACTCATATTTTTATCACACTATCTGCATAGGATTAGCTCAAAATTTATGACAAGTTCTAAGGTCAAGCTAGGTGTGCCAGATGTTTGTGTTCCAGTTTTCTCTTGCCCAGAGCAAACGGGTGTGTGTGTCTGTATGCGGTGGGGTGAATTTATCAAGAGATTACAATGTCATCCTTTCGAAAAAGATGCCTGACAATCAATTGTTTTCACCAAAACGAAAGCAGTGAAGTAAAATATCTTTCTAATATCCATGAACATCTTGAAGGTGACCTATCTCCGAAGGTACGATGGATGAATAAACCTTGTTGTGTCTCTACTACGAGATCGTTTATGTCCCGATGGATAGAATATTCTAACTACACCAACACCAAGGCTTGCTATCAACGTCTTGCCTGGATGACGTAGTCGAAATGTCTGTCAGTTTATAAAAACCCAAAACTGATTATTATTGGAGTTATTGGAATGTTACGTGTGAATAGATGCACACAATAGTCGTGGCGCGTGGCCTCCCCAATTTCACTTTTAATTAGCATGTACTGTACTCCCAATTGGTCATGCTGCCCCTGACAGCCACAATATGGTACTACAAACTGACCTGTGTATGACTGACCATGTGTGTAGCATACTTTTGAGTGTAGCATCTCGAAAGAAGGTACACGATTATTAGAATAAAAGAATATCAATATCTACGACGCCAATGAGACGAAAATGTCCTACAGTTAAGACTAGAAGTCCTGTCATGAAATGCGCAGAAATAGCACGTTGATATGCGCGTTAATGTGCGCGTTATAGTCCAAGTAAAGCTATCAAATTCTGTACATATGGCCTGTGCACAAGCAATGTTTCAGCCAATGGACCTCCGGGTAACCCGGAGATCATTGGCAGAAACACTGCATGTGTTTGCTATAAGTAACCAGGAGAACCTATCGTGCTTTGGATGTCATTCAATATGGCAATTGCGCGCAATTCCAACGCGCAATTAAGCCTAGATAAGCGCACTATTCGTGACAGGACTTCTAGTTTTAACTGTAAGTGGAATATTGTTAAGATAATAGTGATAAGGCAGACAAATGTTAGAAGCCAGAGCTGCCCTGCAGACCTTGAAACAAAAAGATGACAGGAAACGCATGTCTGTCCAGTACAGTCACCGTGGAGAGGTCACTTTCCACAGATGGGCAATATTTCCACGGATGCAATATTATTTGATTCCAAACACCAATTACAGGAATGATCATCAAAAATGCAATTAATGATGCACCGGGTACAACCCGGTGCTTCGTAATTAAAATTTTGTTAATTATGGTTTATATTAGTGTAAACAATATTTATTCAATAAGTATACTATATGTTACAATATTGAACAAGAAGAAAGGTGACAATATATATAGAGTAAATGAAGAATATAATATATACAAAGAAAATACCTTATTATTATGTAATGGAGGATCTGACAGAAAGCTGGGAGCTTATAGTAGTCATCTCCCGGGGTCATTCACACATTTACACAAAAAGGTCGTATTATATAGTAGATGGTCTCATATATCGCTGCCTGGGACCCATGGCCTGTGGTCGGTCGCCAGCTTGATCATCAGCCACGTGCCAAGCCGGGGCACCACATCCATGCACACAGCGAGAGCTGCCTACAGGCCCTAAGAAGACCTGGGAGCAAATACCCGAGAGATCATTCAGATTTGATTTGTCCGCATCGTTGTCGACACTAGCAGGTAACATCGAGTGCAAGGACACGACACCCCGGCCAGGGACAAAACCGGTGAGAAAGTTGGTGGTAATTCTAGTGGAAGAAAGGTAAGCACATGGAGTCAAACTACAAGGCGGCGACGCTTGATATTGTTTAAACCTTACTTGAGAATGAAGGAAAAGGTGAAAAGAAAGTACAAGGAAAAGGAGCAATAGAAAACAGGGGACGCCAGCTTCAAAGCATAATATATTGCCTTCGCATTCAAGACACTCGCAAGTAGGCAGCGGAAGCACCGTTAGTGAGACGTGAGTCGTAAGCAGCATTGATGGTGATCCATGAGAAGGAAATGGAAAGGAAAGCAGGATTATAGGATTGGCGGTAAATTCGTCATATAGTAGTAGTCGTACGTGGTGGTTTGATGCTTAGCATTCTAGAAACGTCCACTTGACAAACTGAAGTCATGCACCACTTCAAAAACAAGATGGTTTTCTCGACTATTCAAAAATTCAGATCCAAAAAGAAGTGTCGATATGTTTACAGTAAATGGCAGAAGGTTGATAGTACTATTACGGACATTTGAGTACATTGGACAGTGTAGGAAAAAATGCTCTGGTGTCTCGCACATCCCGCACTGACAGAATGGGGGTAGGTGACAGATGATTGTCATATAAATGAGAGTTAAGTTTACTACAATGCAATCGTAACCTGCAATGATATATTTGGGCTGCGCGTGATTTCGCGCCACCGTAAAACAAAGGTGGTCGCTGATTTCCAGAATTTAGGAAAGTCTTGAAATTGATCAGTGATGAATTCTCGCGGACAGATAAAGGCAGTTTGTTCCATTGATCAGTGACACTCGGGATAAAAGACGACTGATACAACTGAGTCCGACAAAAAGGAACTCTGTGGTTATGACATGACCGGAGATTAAGCGATAGATTTGATGATGAGACGATTGGGGGAACTTTATTGGCAATATATAAGGGCGACATGCGGTGATACATTTTGAAATACTGCAACAGCTTATGTTTGCGGCATCTGTCTTGTAGAGAGTCCCAACGTGTTTCGGAATAAAGCAGAGACTTGCTACAACTGACGGTCACCCCGGTAACGATCCTAGCGGCTGTGATCTGTATTTTCTCCAGCTCGGCGACTTGACCTTCTGAACAATTATCCCAGACAGCATCAACGTATTCTAGTAGAGGCCTAACGAAGGCAAAGTATATTTTTTCAAGGAGATTAAATTTCTGCTTCCTCAGTTGGTCTAAGCGAGACCAGGCTTTAGAGCAGATATGATCAATATGGTCGTTCCATGAACATTTAATATAACTCCTAAATGTTTATGATTATTGACTTCGGATATCCGCGAATCACCTAGGAATAGAGGTAGATGGGCGGTAGGGTTGCATTTACGTGATATGAGCATACTCTCAGTTTTACTGGGATTAAACGCAGCCAACCAGGTCTTAGCCCAACGTTCTATTGTGGCAAGGTCATGGTTGATTAATCTCGAGGCTTGCTCTGGATTCTCTACAATTAGATACAGGAAGTATCATCTGCAAATAGGCGCATGCGACTGAGTAAGTTTTCGGTTATATCATTAATATATATAAGGAACAATAAAGGTTGAAGTATCGAACCTTGTGGTACACCAGCATTAATGGTTCTCCAAGTAGATGCGTCCGACCCTAGCACAACTCGTTGCGATCTATGTGATAGGTACGATTTCAAGAACAACAGAAGTTCACCCGAGACACCAATTTTCATCAGCTTATGGATAAGACCAACATGCCAAACCTTGTCGAAAGCCTTACTGACATCACAGAAGACCACCCTAACTTCTTTGCCTTCATCAAGAGCTCGACAGAATTCATCATATATGTCAGTCAGCTGGAGTACAGTTGAATCACCAGGTGTAAAACCGGATTGGAATTGAATAAGGACATTGTTGTCAATCAGAAATGGCCACAAGTGTTTGAAAACACATTTTTTAAATATTTTACCTACACAACTAATCAGTGATATCGGGCGATAATTAGTAACTGAATTTGAGGGCTGTTTTTGCTGGTTTCCAGGGTGAGGGAAAGTAAGAGTTTTTCAAGAGCACATTAAATAAGATTAGAAGAGGCTCACACAGGGAGGATTTACATTCCTTGAGAAGGCGTGGACTTACAAGGCCGGGACCAGATGCTTTAGACACCTTTATCGACTTCATTGCTTCATATACTTCACTACATTGGAGAGTGATATTATCAATAACTCGTTAAGCCTGGGGTACTGAATCAGGAAGGGAGGCTTTCGAATCATCAACTGTTGAAATAGAACAGAAGTATTCATTGAACACCTCAGCTTTCTCAACACTTGAGGAATATACTTTATTTAAATGGATAATGGATAATATGGTCTTTTACATGGTAAATGCATGTATGAAAATCACTACCCACGCGTGCATTACGGCCAGTCCACGGCGGCTGTACTGCTATATTCAAACAGCTGGGAGCGCAGTGGCTCAGTGGTAGACTGTTGAACTTGTCTGCTAGAGGTCCCTATTTCGATCCCATCCGTGATGGGCCGCATTGTGTCCTTGCGCAAGGCACTTTATCCCGGTTGCCTACATGTGGACACGATGACGGCATGTACTTAGGCGTACTGGACGTCGATGGTGCACATGTCTTCAACCACAGTAACATTGCTTGAGCGGAGCTTGAACAGAGTTAGAATAGAATGTTGAGGAGCTGACAGTTGCTCGTCGTAGCTCGGTGGTTCTCTCCAGCTTCCTCTACCCATAAAACTGTCACGGTCACGATTAGCCATTGTGCATAAGTATGTGACCTTAAACACAAATAAATAAATATATAAATAAATAAATAAATAAATAAATAAATAAATAAATAAATAAATAATAGCTCTCTACCAAATTTTATGTAACTATTCTGCTTGAAGGGATGGCGTCAAATTCCACTGCAGAAGTGTATATGTACATCTTCTCATTCTCGTGATTGTATTGTTGCGAACCTACATAAGGGAGATTATTGAAAGCAAAATATTCTTGTGTTAAGGTGAATGCTTCATTCAGATGCGATATTCTATATGCACATGTAAGTAATGTTAAAATACGAATAATCCAGATTCGAAATCAGAGTTTCAGAAGAGGAGCCACCTTAAACTGTTCTTTATTAATCAAGCATCCTGCACCAGGGACCTAGTCATAGATGAAGAGTTCAGAAGGAGGGTTTTGAGATCATCTCTAACTTTCTAAAATTTCCGAATCATGGTGACTCGAATCGACTTGAAAGGTGTGTCTATTTCGAATCGAATCGAATCATATCGCGATACTCTACAGTTCACTATATTCAGTACAATCTATGTCTCTCTCATGAGCTGAATAAACGCTCATATCTTTGTGGCATCGGATTTGACACAAATTAATCCTTCCTGCCAGCATGATCACCGATATCCACGTGTATGCAGTTATTTTGTTTCCTGTGCCTCAAAGACCAGTATATGTACACCCTGGATGACATGTCCCTAGAATGTCTATTACTCAGTACAGAACTTGAAACATTTATCTTTCTCCAAGAGGTATCTGATTATGTGGTTAAAAATGCGAAAACGACTTTTACGTTTAAATGTCCGTCTGGATGAATCTTTATGAATCATACCCTTTGTCTGGATGGAAACCACTTAGATTTCAGCCTGAACAGAACACTTGGATGATACTTTGTGTTTGTTAATACTCTATTCTACCAAGGAGATAACAATATTTATCTTACAACATATATCTATTGAGTCCTTAACTAACCTGATAATATGTATCTTGCAACTGCAAAATACAAGAAGATTTATTTTCATTTCTATTTATAGAACATAAAATGCTATCATATGCTAACTCTATTGTCCAGATGTGGCCTTACAAACAAAAGCTCGACTCTGATCCAGTATTTTGTACATAAACATAATGGTGATAAAATATATTGAAACTCTTACCTCTGTTGTAATATTTTCGACTTCTGCAATACTATCAACAATTTTCGAAATAAGTGTGATATCAATTGCAACGGGGTTGCTGGCATTTTTTACCAATGTCTGCAATTTTACTGACTGCCTCAAAATCATTTCCATAGTTACATTCGTGTTGCTCTGTACATCCTGAAAAATGAGGGATAAACGATAAGCTGCATACACAACATCAGTCGCCACTCTGGCAAGAACCTGTTTGGAACCAAATTTTTAGCTAGCCTTCTGGATGTTTGTGTGAAACAAAGAAAATTGCTATAACCTAACCTGAATAACAGACGTGACTTTAAAATATGTTTCTTGAATGAATAAACACATTTCACTTTGCCCCACAACAAAGCTTATGACCCCTTCATTGAAACGATTAAGAAGAGCTCTTTCCGAAGAATGATCACAAGCTATTCTATAGGGAAATTTGCAAAAATAATACAGTTTAAATAGATATTTGTGAATAGCGATTAGATGGCTTTTTATGCCAGTTGTGGTTTTGTGGAAAATAGTTCCTTAATTGCCACTTCCCTTTTAGGGCATGTGAGCAAATTATTCTTCTGTTTCTTTCGACCGTGCTTTTATACATAGGTTCAAGGGTGTTTTCAGTGCAAAACAATTATCCAATTGGATATTTTAGTCAAATGCAAAACATATTAAGGCAAGTTACTTATCTGGTACCCGACAACGTGAAGTCTGCACGAAACTGATAAGCTGTGAAGTATATTTAGTGGAAACTTTCCTAGCAGTTTTAAGCAGGCCAGTGAAACTAATCAAAACTGATATGATAGGAAGCGCTTTCTGTGTTTCTACAAACTGATGTTACAGAACAGCAAAAACCGTTTTCGTATTTTTAAATATGTTTCAATAGAGAATATTAGTAAAACATTCAAACTGATTGGGAAAACTATTGTAAAAGGCTAGAATTTGTATTTTTATACTACTCTTCATGAATATGCAGAAGGTTTGTGTATGTATGCGCACATCGGTGGTACAAATTCGCTAACATTTCAAAATTTCATTTTTTAAAATAAAATTCTCATACCCTTAGTGTTAAATTTCCTAACAGCCTTAATGACGAAAATTGTCAGCATAATTAACGTGATCCTCATAAACGTATCAGTTTTGATTGTGCTATTCACAAATAAACAGCTGCGCTTCAAGCGCATGATACGCCCGTTATTAATTACAAGAGGGAACCACACAATATGAGTATACATGTGTACTTGTCAGGTTACATATACTTGCCACCAAAAAATCATGAAAATTGCTCAAAGTCCAACATGTGGAAAATTGCCTATATTTTGATGAATAAAGTCCCATAACTCTGGAATGACAAATCGGACAGCGACACAAATGGAAAGGGAGATTCCTTCTATCAACATATACTTGCAACCAAAAAATCATGAAACTTGCTCTAAGCATTTTCAAGTTATTGTTCGACATGTGAAAAATAAAGTCCCATAACTCTAGAATGACTAATCGAGCGGCGACACCAACCGAAAGGGAGCTTCCTTCCATCAACATAAACCATCTACCAAAAAATCGTGAAAATCTCTCGAAGCGTTCTCGAGTTATCGTACGACGTGTAAAAAATCAACAATTTTCTAAGTAATAAAGTCCCATAACTCTGGAACGACTAATCGAACGGCGATACTAAACGAAAGGGAGCTTCCCTCCATCGATATACACCACCTACCCAAAAATCATGAAAATCTCTCAAAGCGTTCTCGAGTTATCGGACAAAGTATAAAAAATCAACAATTTTCTAAGTAATAAAGTCCCATAACTCTGGAATGACTAATCGAACGGCGACACTAAACGAAAGGGAGCTTCCTTCCATCGATATACACCACCTACCCAAAAATCACGAAAATCTCACAAAGCGTTCTCGAGTTATCGCACGACGTGTAGTAAAAAATCAACAATTTTCTAAGTAATAAAGTCCCATAACTCTGGAATGACTAATCGAACGGCGACACTAAACGAAAGGGAGCTCCCTCCATCGATATACACCACCTACCCAAAAATCACGAAAATCTCTCAAAACGTTCTTGAGTTATCGTACGACATATGACCGGACGGACAGACGGACGGACAGACAGACAGACGGACAGCGGTATACCATAATACGACCCGTTTTTTTTAAAACTGGCGTATAAAAATCCTTCTTCAAATATTATTTGTCATTTTTGTCTTAAAAAGACATAGCTTATGAGATAGCGTTGGCGCTATCTAGTAGAGCTACTTCCAATGAAGGTTCCAAAGCTTATGATTTTTAGTCTAAAATTGAAAATGTTAATTATTTTTCAAATATTTGTCTGCTGTATCTTCTCCTACTTGAGTTGGGTAAAGGATTAAGATCAATGTATAGGTCACTCGCTCATCCAGACAAACAGACAAATGAATTCCAAATTGTTGTGACACACTAATCGGATGGGAGTTCGTGGGGACATTAAAATAATAATGTTGTCTTGGGACATAACTATTGTTACATGAGCCATTTCCAGTTTGCCTTAACGCACATTTTCAACGGATGTTTATTCTAAATGTTTCTCCTTCTTATCTGCAGACATTGCTGGCAGACAAATGAAAATCGAGATAGACCAAGGCAATGTTTTAAGATATCATGCTCTATTATTTTGATGCCAATAGCAAGGTAAGTATATCAAGGTATTCTGGAATACAAGCATGGCAGTTTCTAATTAGGGGGAAACCTCTTTGAAAAATGCAAGTATATGTCACTCGGAGTATTTGCCATTTTATGTTCTTGTTTTTTTTATTGGTGAAGCTCCATAAATAATTAAGAACACACCTTAACTGCATTTACCTCTCAAAAACTGTGTAACGATCATCGTAAAAGCAGGACAAAAACTTCCAGGGCCAAATCTAATAATAATAACACTTTGGCCAGCCGCTGATTTGTCACGGTTCTCGGACGAGAAGGCCTTGGTTACCCCTGTACTCCCAACTGCCTCCCTATTCCCACGCTTCTCCTCTGTTCCCAACACTCGGAGACGAACTGCTTGATGACATCCCTTGCCACATTCTTCCCATCTCTCCGATTAGCATATTAACCCTCTCCTTTGAGTCTCACCCTAACCACAAGTCCTTCATTCTCCCATCCCACTTCCCCATTATACTCCCAGTGAATCTCATTCTTTTAGACTGGTACTTTGGGCATTCTAAAAGAAAGTGTTCTAGGGTCTCCACCATGCCCAAGTTACACATCTGGCACTCCCTTTCACCGTCTTTCTCAATCTTTCCTCTCAGCTCCAGGGATCGCGACCTCAGCTTGAACAACAGTGCCCCCCCCCCCCCCCCCACAAAGGTGCCATCAAGGTACTCTTCAAAACCTGGCTTCTCTTTATCACACAGGCCACCCAAAGACCTCTTTGATTTGATCCCCCCTCGCCAATTACGGTTACAATCCTCCATGACCCTTTCTCTGATGATTTTTTTACCCTGGTTTGCCCCAACAATAATGAAAGAAAATCACATGACATGATGGCGGCAGGACGTCTTTTTTATTCGGAGCAACTTTGGTGCCTTTTCTCACTGTTTATGATGGTATAGAGTTTACGATGGTATGGAAACTTAATATTGGCTGATGTAGTGACTTTATCTGCAATGTGATTCTGTTTTTGTGAGTGATCTATGAACGGAATGGAGATGTTTCACATTTCAATATTGGAGGGCTCTGTTGATCTACCAGTGGATTGTTTCCAGTGCTTTGTTTCCATTGTTTATTTTCCGTGTATTCTGGGGAGAAATAACTAACTGTTCAAAACTGCGGAACTATTGGCCAAATTGCTTCTCATATCCCAAACGCCCTATCAAGTTATCTATGATAGTCTGAACAAGAGATTATTATATTTCTACAGCTTTTTCCTTTGTAAATAAAAACCATATCCTACTCCCACGACCTCGAAAGTGTTATTCAACTCCAGTAGTATGTCAGGGGCTTTTGGGGCCTAGGTTGGGGGATCTCATCGGGGGATCTCATGTGACGTCATAGTCACGTGACCTAGTGCCGCCATGTTGTGTTGTCATGGTAACCCGCGTGAGCGGCCATGTTGTGACGTCATCTCCATAGTGATACGTGGTGTTAGTGCGCATGCGCGGCGCGTGTTGTTAGGGTGATACGTGTTTCCGTCGTCCATTTTGTATACTGGAGGCCGCCATCTTGGTTTCTATGGTAGCACGTGATTGCTATGTTACCAATGGCTTCTAACAAGACAGGGGTACTTCGGGGGTGTGTTCCTTTGTACAGGAGTATTTTCTGGAACGGTTATGGCCCCAGATGATGCTGTAAGAGAGAGACCTCTCTCTTGCTCGCGGTCTGGCAGACCTGGACGACCGTACCTCAGAACTTGCCGGCTTCCTCCTTCCATCGTCGCTGGGTGAACATGATTGTATATTATAGTGCTCGCTCCACCCTATATCGTCTCCTAGCCCAGAACAGACACACCCGGCGTCATAGTTCTCATAGGCCTGAGTAACCGCTTCACCGGTCGAGCCAGCTGGCGACAACGGACTTTGTGCGGTCATGTGTGCTTTTCGGACGTAGAGGAAGCCATAAGACTAGCCGATTAGAAGGAGCGTCCCGGACAGGAAGGCATGGACGTAAGCCCCAACTGACGCAAGTTCCTACCAACAACCTCTGACCCCAGATGTTGTTGTAAGATAGAGGGGCCTCTCTCTTGCTCGCGGTCATGGTAGACCTGGACGAGCATCCCTCATAACTTGTCTGCTTCCTCCTTCCCATTGTCGCAGGGTGAGCATGTTTGGATTTTTTAGTGCTCGCTACACCCTTGTTCCTCTTCCCGACCGCTACGGACATACCCGGCGTCAACATTACCCATATTCTGAGTAATGATCCGCCGGTTGAGCTAGCTGGAGACAAGGACGTTAACCTTATATTCTAAGATCTAGGCCCTTGTCTTATATCATTGAGAACTTTTGCCGCTAGCTCTAATAGTATATTGCGACGACGGAAGCACACTCTCTGACGGCGTCACGAAACCACACCAGGTTCTAGTTCCTCTGTAAACAGAAACTAAAAAACTAGAGTGACTTTTGGCAAGAGGACCAGCAGTGTCCCCTCGCCGCGAGAGGACCGCTAGTGTCAACTCGCCTAACAACAAACCACGACACCCGTCACCAACGTTGTCAAAATCTGACACATGGTGCAAGAATTAGTGGTAGTACATCGACTATAAGCAAGACAACGACCATGTAAATAGAGGAAAGGCTTCTTCTTATTTACCCTGCTGTTAGAGAAATATTATTACCTAAAAGTTAAAATAGGTCGATTGTACTACCACCAAATCTACATAAATATAAGATAACATTAAAATATATAATCGATGAAATAATTGCACCCAAAAGAAAAAAATTTTCAGTTTTTTTTTTCTTATATAAGAGCCCAAGTTCCCAAAGGGAACGATGAGCCCAAAAGAGCCTAAGTGTGGACAAAATTATAATAATATCCCCAAAATTAACTGCCACACTATAGGTATATTTTATGTTACTTACAACCGTCGTTTCCCTAAAAATAATAGGAAACTACCTAAAGCATTGTCAATGTAAACAACTTCAAAATAAAAACAGGAAGGGGCGCGGTGGCTCAGTAGGTAGAGGTGCAGGCAGCAAGCCGAGAGGTCAACGGTTCGAATCCCACCTGCGGCAACCGCGTTCTGTCCTTGGACAAGACACTTCACCCCCATTGCCCACGTGGGGGCACGGTGGCGCTGTGTACTAAGGCGTACTGCACGTCGATGATGCACTTGTCTTCAACCAATGCTAACCCTGCTTGTGTGGAGTTAGTATGTTGGGGAGATGACAGTTGCTCGCCGTTGCTCGGTGGTTCTCTCCGGGTACTCCGGCTTCCTCCACCCGTAAAGCTGTCATGGTCATGATTAGCCATTGTGCAGAAATATGTGACCTTAAACACCAATAAATAAATAAATAAATAAAAACAGGAAACAAGACTCCAGGCAACACGGCCCGAAGTCAGTAACAGAAATAGAACTATCCGATGTAAAGCAAGATCTTCAGCAGAAGAAAAAACGATACATAGGATGTATGATGCATGACCAAAATGTCTAAACACCCCAAGGGTGAGGACGTAACCATGGGGATGTACAGAATAATCTTCTGTATAATACGTTAAACTCCCAAGAAATTTTATAAAAAAGATTTCAATAAAACAAGCCTAGTTTACTTCATAGTATTACCCAAATAGACCCGATAACGACCCCAAATCACAAAAACAACTTTACTTTGTTCGGATTCTCCAGAATCCTCCGTTTTCTTCCAATAATGGCTGCGTTCCTTTGCATAAGAATAAATTTAATTACACTTTATCCTCGTATACTTCGTAAAATTACCAGAACCGGACAACTATTTTTTGGCTCCAATTTCTCACTAAATTCTTGGGTTCCAACTCATCTGTCTACTCTAGACCAACATTTCTAAACCTGTCCTGTCTATGTTATGACTTCCTTGGCCTCCCTATAGAGTATTCAGACTTCACTAGATGTGTTTGTGAGCTAGTGAACAGTGCATACACATCACATGTAACACATAGGCACATGCTGAATGTGCCGATATTTGTTTGTGTGCTACACAGTGTGCGCACAACACATACGGCACACAGACCCATACGGGTATTTGAGGATACCTATGACATGGCGATGTACTATTTGAGAAGACCTATTGGGGGATATCGTTTGGAGGATACCTTTTGGAGGATTCATTTTGTAGGATATCTATCTGAAGACAGCTATCGCTCCTAACACATGATCGGCTTCTGGCTTCTAGATGCCATAGAAAACAAGATGGCGGCCTGCAGTATACAAACAGATGAGGGAAACGCGTGTCACCCTAACAACACGAACTACACATGCGCACTAAAACTGCATATCACTATGGTGATGACATGACCTAACTCGGTCACGTGACTATGGCGCCACTTCCACTTCCACCTCCCCCATACCCCACTTCAACCAGGCACGATCTACACATCTCCTACTACTTATGCCCTACACTAACCCGTAAATATAGCCCGGAAACAATTGGAAGGTAACCGGCTATATTTATGGTAATAAAAATAGGATATTTTAAGAGTGCTGATCTCAAATGATATTTAAAAAACTATTTGGGAAATGTTCCATATTGCTGAGCTCAAATGAGGCAAAGTCAAAAAGTGAGGACAAGTTATATTCTTTTTCTCACATGATAACAAATTTTCTAAGAAATTCATAAACCAATGAAGGTGTGGAATAGTTTAACCGCCATACAACAAAATAGTTCCAACAGTATAACACTAGCCGTGAATGGTAGATAGATGTTGGTTTTATTTAATTTTCCAATCATTTAGTTAATATTTATCACACGGAACACCTACAAAAGTAACTGGTGTTTCAATATAAATTGTAGTGATTTGTGTATAGGCCTAACACGCAGTGATACAAGTAAAAGTTAATAATGCTTTGAAATATTAATTGGTGCATGCTATGTACTTTTCAGAGTCATATCAAGTGAGAAATTTGTATTAAGCATGTTAACTAAACCTGCGAAGAAATATGCTTCAGAATGCAGTATGCGAAGTTGCAATCTCTGTTATAGTAATCCATCGCTGGAGGATACAAATATTTTACTTATTCATTACTACTCTTGAGTGCCAAATAATCATACATGTATTATTATTCTTTCTCGAAAAAAATTCCCGCCTGTATGATTCTTATTTGACCCTGTATGATTATTAATTTTCAGCTATCGAATGTGCAGAGAACGTGTACAAGCAAACACAGGATGCAATGGAAATGTGAATGGGTAGAGAGGTGGAAGCATATATTTAGGATTTTTTTTTCTGAAGTACTACTCCCATAACTTTAAGACCTAGTACCCAGTGGATGTGCTTCATACCATCACTGAAACAGAATTAATTAGTCTATAAGGTTTTGCCTTGGTGCAATTTATGGGAGAGTGCCTACAGACACTCTCCCATAAATTGCAACAAGTCAAATCCATATGAAAATTATGATAACCGAAAGTAATTTAGCCCTTCACCACTTCAAGAGCATCAGACGTCTGAAAACGTTTCAGAGTATAGCGGTTGGCTCACATCTTGGAATTTTCCACCCTATACTATTATTCGACCCTGTACTATTATTAATTTTCAGGACATTTTCCACCCTGTACTATTATTTTGCTCTGTAGTATTATTAGGCACTCGAGAGTACATGGAGGCTTTTACAAATGGTAGATATAGCCTTTAGCAGCCTCATTACGCCAGACAAGAAAAATATTTCAGAAAAGGGGAGAAGATATTAAAGAGCATTTTCTTATTACTGGACATATTGTAATCAAGATGTTGCTTCTAGCAGTCTTGTATAAATGTACTTTGGGCCTGTGATACTCCCTCCTACATACCCTGATGATATATCAATTCTAACGCTTCGAAGTATACATCACGTGAAGAGTGGGTTCGAAAATCATGGTGTAATACACTATGCTGTTTCTGATCACACGAGCAATGATGACTATGAGCTGCCACAAATGCCCCACTCGGAGAGAGATCAGACAATGTCTTGATAAACGTGCGTATTATTTCGCTCCAAATGAGTTAATAACATTTATTCAAACTAATTATTGTTCGTTAATCGTGTATCCTCAAAAACGCATATCATTTGAAACCTAAAACTGTTCGGAAAGGTACATAACAGACATCTGAAGCCCAATTGTCTGGTCAAAACACAGTTTCCAGGGTGGATCGGGACGTTTTATACATCCGAAACCAACGAGGAAAAGAATGCTACATTCCAAGGGCAAGAGATGAAATCTTTAGCATATTTACTTTCGTTGTGTGTACGATGATGTCTGTATTTTGTGTTTTTGTGAACGTTTAAAGTCAAAAAGGCTCATACAAACTCAATGTACAATAAAACTGGCGTCTAAAAAGAGAAATGTGTCGCTTCGTGTTCTGCCACTTCTGAAAAGGCGATTCGTCCGCTTATCCCTATGTTTCATAGAATAATGTTTGCAAGTAGAAGCGTCCTCGGGTAAAGTATATGGTACACGTCACGACAGGAGTAAGTGAGAAGTCAGTTACTGAATTGCTCGCATCCGCTCTAATTTGATCAAATCATTTTTTCTATGAACATGTGGAGACCACGGGAAGTGAAAGCGTGCTTGTTTACTGTGGTAAACAATCAATGTCTAATTAATGTTAACAGGTTCATGTTCCAAGTGTGAACCACCGGAAGTGAAGCAGGGCCTGTTTACTGTGGTAAACAATTAATGTCTAATGAATGTTAACATGTTCATGTTCCATATGGTAACCACAGGAAGTGAAGCAGTGCTTGTTTACTGCAGTATACAAGCTCTGTTTACTGGGCAAATATAGCCCAATCACTGATGCTCGGGAGTCGATAGACATGTTTCCGCAATGGTGGGAGAGATGATGAAAACAGAAGATACCTTTAACAGATCTCTCAATGGTTCTGTTACCTCCGATTTAGATTCATTTAAGGTGTTTTCTATGTCAGGAATAGTAGAGAACACTAGAATTAAAAACAAATACAATGCTTTAGAAACTGAAGAATCTTGCTAAAAAAAATTTTAAAAAATAACAATATGGCTCTAGACATTATCTATGAACTTGGCTGGACTGACCGAGGTCTGTTGTCATTGATGTGGATTTCTTACAGTCTGAGGGTACAGATAGCATAAATCTTCTCCATGTTGTTCGTGAAATTCGGTTACATTTCTGTCCAGCTTCTCAGGCTTCTGCACGGTGTTACTGACACCTCAAGACACCTTCTTTGTGGCAGAGCATTAACGTTGTCTGTTTGTCCCTATACATTCTATAGAACACATACTCATTTAAACATTCATTTATTGGGGTTTATCGACACTTCCAACAGCCAAGGTAATTTCGTGTGGAGAAGCTTTACGGGTGAAATAAGAGGTAGTACACAGAAGGAGCCATGCTGAGGTTATTAATTGCCAGTCTCTCCTACTACCTAAACTCACATACACAGTGTTATGGTGGAAAACATATAAAACATTCACAATAAAGATAGAACAAAGCTGTCCCCTTAATTATGTTCCATTGTGTATTGTGTTTTAACACCATAACATCAGTTATGACTATATCATGGTGCCAAACAGTTAAAATATATTAAAAGTTGACAAGAGTCCAACCAGTGAAACAACACTACAAAACAAAATACAATCAGCCATATTTAAACACTATCTCTTTACGCATTAGCAGACGACAGTTACAGAAATATTTATTTGGCCTCAAAACATAGCAAACACCCCTGCTCTCAGGAAAGAGCTCAACGGGCCTGTCGCCTTCACCTTTCATGCTAAGTGTAAATGAAAATAATAACATACATGTACAAATAATACCTACTCGCTTTGTTAACCACAGCTGATGCAGTATCACTCGCAAATACAGATGCCACTGAGCTGGGTAAAGGCATTGTTTGCAGGTTACTAGAATCAAAGTGTTTGTTCTATTGTTCACTATTGCTATTTAAAAAATGAAAGTGTCAATGACACTGTAGCTTAACTTGTCTGTGTGTTATGTTTGATGAAAAGGATAATGTTCAATGTTTATGAAAGGATTATGAAATAAGACAAGAATTGTGATAATTGGAAATGTTAATTTCTGTTCCCTGTATGCTATGTTTTCAATAAAAATAAAATGAATTGTAGACTGTACTAAAGAATTGAGGGGTGGATTAATGTGGCCTTCACAGTTAATGTATATGGCCTTCACAGTTAATGAATATCAACGGAAGTTACCAATTTACAGTGAAGTTATTCCTAAATGAGTCGTTCTATAAAGTTACAATGAAATCCCTTCATAAATACGACCTGTAGACTGTGTGCAAGGTTTTGGGGCTTCGGACCTGTGTAGCCATCACGGTTGACCGATCGCAACCAAAAGCCTTTAAAGGGAACGTCCTCATCTAGACATTATACTGAGTCATCCTACCAAGTTAAAATGAAATCCCTTCATAAAGATGACCTGTAGTCTGTGCTAAAGTTTTCTGGGTTTTGGGCTCGGGCAGCCGTCATGGTTGAATGATCGCGACCAAAAGGGACGTTCTCATCAACTGCCATATCGAATGCCACCCAAAGCATGGTAGGTTCTCCTTGTTACCCTTAGCAAACACAAGCAATGTTCCTGCAAATGGACCTCCGGGCTACCCGGTGGTCCATTGGCTGAAACTTTGCTTGCGCACAGGTTGTATGTGCAGAATTTGATAGCTTTACCATCGTCATAACGCGTAGATTAACGCGCAAATCGACGTGCTATTTGTGCGCATTTCTGGGCAGGACTTCTAGTTTTAACTGTATTCCTGATAATTGATATGTCCAAAGACGTCCGCGTATGTATAAAACTATAACATGTGGTTGATGTGTTTGCGATATATTAGTTGGACCATCTCTGGATATTAGCTGCGGCAACATCGAGGTATAACTCACGTTAGACTACTACAGCTAAGACCACTGATATTGCCGATTGTCATAGCTGATTGCGGTGCTTGTTGACTCATCGTCTGAATCGCGCACCAAGAAGTCTGGGCAATTTGTTTATGATTACGGATATTAATTGTAAAATGTCAGATGTTTCCTAAATTCCTGTCATGATATAAAGGAAATATTTCAACCAGATGTTTTCGTATTTGTTGGTGAATGTTATTTGTTTTGTGTAGCTCTTCCATCCATTTTTTCTTTTTAAAGAAGATTTTAATTTTATACCTATGAGGTCATCTTACATTTTAACCATAACAGTTGAGAATTTCCTTGGACAGCATGACATTTTTCGATATGTTTTTGTGGGATTATCTTCCCACACTTTCCAACAGCTAAGGCCCAAAATGAGGTTTAAAATAAAAGGTTTTGAAAAGTCATAAAGGGGTCATTGCTGGCATCGGGTGTCCCAATTTGATAAGAAAAAAATGAAGGTGCACAAGTGGAAATAATCACAAATATCTGTGGAAAGTTTAGCAACTGTATCCTATATAAATAGGTGACAAATGTTGACAAAGATTTCAGGTCTTCGTGTCTCTACGGAATGTGGACATTTAGATACTGACATTTAATTTAACCCAAAAGTAGCGAACAACATAAAGTTTGGTTTAGGATGTTCATGAACTGGCTGTAATTAACGCATTAACAACAATTTTGTTGACTGGTGAAATGAAAATAAACTTCCTTGCTTGTTGTCACTAGTGGGGGCTGCCACTCTGGGTACAAGCATTTAACACTCAATTCCCCATACCCCAATGGTGCCACTTGAGGTACAAAATTAACATAGGATTCTCCGTAGGGCTGTGTACCTCAAGTGGCATTTTTGTACCCAGAGTGGCATTCTTGAAGCCAGAAAAAAGAGTTTAAAAATGGTGCCACTTGAGGTACACAACCCTATGGAAAATCCTATGTTAATTTTGTACCTCAAGTGGCACCATTGGGGTAAGGGAAATTCAGTGTTAGATGCTTGTAGCTATAGTTGCAGCCACTGGGGGGGGGGGGAATCCCCGCCCATTCACTAAGTCCCTATACTGGCATCATTGGGGTATGGGAAATTCAGCGTTAAATGCCAGTACCTATAGTGCCAGCCACTGGGAGGAAAAATCCCAGTCCATTCATTAAGTCCCTATACTGGCATCATTGGGGTATGGGAAATCCAGTGTTAAATGCCAGTACCTATAGTGCCAGCCACTGGGAGGAAAAATCCCCGTCCATTCATTAAGTCCCTATACTGGCAGCATTGGGGTATGGGAAATTCAGTGTTAAATGCCTGTACCTATAGTGCCAGCCACAGGGGGGGGGGGGGGAAATCCCCGTCCAATCATAGTGGCACCATTGGGGTATGGGGAATTCAGTGTTAAATGTTTTTCGCCATAGTCGCAGCCATGGGTAAAAACCCTACGGAGAATCCTATGTTAATTTTGTACCTATAGTGGTAGTATTTGGGTATGGGGGATTCAGTGTTAAATGCTTGGCGCTATAGTGGCAGCCACAGGGGAAAAACATCCCCGTCCATTCACTAAGTCCCTATACTGGCATCATTGGGCTATGGGGGATTCAGTGTTAAATGCACGTGCCGAGAGTGGCACCCACAGGGGGAAAATCCCTGTCCAATCACAAAGTCCCTATGATGGCAGCATTGGGATATGGGGAAATCAGTGCTAAATGCTTAGGTCTATAGCGGCAGTCATAGGGTAGGTTGTTCCAAACATTTTTATACTGACAAAAGTGTGTGTTAAATGCTTGTTGCTATACTGGCAGGTTTAGAGGAGGTTGTCTTCCAATCACTTTATACTGACAAAAATCTCTGTGTGATTATTAAACATTTCATGTGACTTTGCGCAAAAAAATAGAACAAGCGATCTAAAAATATCGCTTTCCTCTTCCCAAACTGAAAAAAAACTGTGGTTTGTGTGAAAATCGCCCCAGCGAGGTAAAAAGAAATTAAGTAAAACTTTTATGCCTGTACTGTATTCGTAACAGATGTTTTTAAAGAAAATTATATTTTCTTTAAAAACATCTGTTACGAATTCAGAAAAAGGCGCACATTTGAGATATCGTTCTGAAAACTAACAAATTTTAACCACATTGAAACAATTACCAACAACTTGTCTTTCTCAGTGAACATGTGCCGAATAAAACATTTATCCTGATATTACGTGCGTATTACAGAGAGAATAATTTACATTGAATTATTAGTTGTTTGTCAAACGTGTATCTCCGCTGAGTAAAAAACGCTGAGTAGTATTCTAGAAATATTTCCATTCACGAAGCTAGTTTATCTATATTGAGAGTGGATAGTGAAATGAATGGTATAATGAAAATCTCTTTCTAATAATATGATAGCCTAAAAAAGGCTGTTTTTCAATAAATGAAAAATGTTAGCTCATTCATTTCGGCGCCGTCCGATAACCGCCAGTTCCCCATCCACAACTGGCTTCTTTCTATCTGCTTGTGACATCCACGCATTGGTTGGAAAAGCAGCAGGGGGAGATTAACACTGATTACAAAGTACGTTTCCAAGGGACGAACCATCAACAGCACATCCCCGTATAGAGTATAGTCAGTGTATGGTTGGT
Source organism: Pictodentalium vernedei (assembly GCA_031216915.1). NCBI lineage: Eukaryota > Metazoa > Mollusca > Scaphopoda > Dentaliida > Dentaliidae > Pictodentalium > Pictodentalium vernedei. Next base: position 131,396,510 of record CM062296.1, on the reverse strand, counting down.
AGTTCTTTAGCACTGAATTCACAATATATCAGTGGAAGATCGCATTTCCAGGTGTACGTCTCCACACCTCAACAGGAATTTCACATTGTTAGGAATCAAAGAAAGGATGTTTTCCTTCCTTTTCTAATAAAACCCGATGGACATTTATAAATGTACATAGCTCTAACTGGACACAGCAAAGGTCTACGGCTGTCTGTGGACAGTAAAGCCTTAATGATAATAGGGTCCGGTCGTTTATCCGGAATCTGATTCTTAGCCAAGGATCCCATTTCTATAGTGAGAGTAATAGTATTACCCACACTACGATAATGGGTATCATCGACAGATAATGCATAAAGTTCACTGACTCTGGCAGATGCAAAAGCTAAGAGAAAGGCCGTTTTATAGGTCAAGAATTTGAACTCTACATAGTCTAACGGCTCAAACGGAACTTCTTGAAGCTTCAACAAAACCCAAGCCAAATTCCTTTTAGGAATTAATCTGAGGGTTCTAGGTCTATTAACAGAGAAATTTCTAACTAGCTTGGATAAAGAAGCATCTGATCCAATAGCCAAGTTATCATGATGAGCATAAGTGTCTGATAACATAGATCTATAGCCCTTAATAGTGACAGGCTGCAAGTTTAATATGTCAAACAAGTGGACCAAGAAATTGGCAATCTGTGGAATGGACGGATCATATATGTCTGCAGACTGGTTCATGCACCAGCGGACGAAAACTCTCCACTTCGCTGCGTAATTCAACGAAGAAGAGGTCCTCCTAAATTGCGTCCACTGCTTGTCCTGTAAAATGTTTTCCGTGCAAGAAGGACCGCACAACGGAAATACGTGAAGGTTGAGACCTTCCGGGTTGTGATGCAGTGCACGGGACTTCCCCTGATATAGAAGGTCCTTTCGTGGAGAAAGCTTCCGAGGAACGTCCCATAACAGACACCTGAGAAGATTGATCCAGGGTTTCTGTGACAACAGAGGTGCTACAAGCAGGATTTTGCAGTGTGAATGTTTGATTTTCAACAGAATCTGCTGAATCAACGGAGTCAGAGGATATGCATAAACTAGCTTTCCGTCTCATGAGATTGATAGAGCGTCTACTGCGTACGCTCGATGATCTGGGCATGGCGACACAAACGTCGGTTATCGATTGTTCAGGTGTGTCGCAAAGAGATCTATCATGGGACGATTCCACTGGTAGCAGATCTGACTGAATACTCGCTTGTTGAGATTCCACTCCGATGGTAACAGGAGAACTTTTCGTGAGAGCGAGTCTGCTAGTATGCTCACCCGACCCGGTATATGACGGACTGAGAGATGAACGTGAGCGAATAGGAAAATCTTCTCCGTTAATACACATAACAGAATTGAATGAGTGCTTCCCTGGTTCCTGCAATAATCCCAATGTACACAAGTAGGGCAAGAACCTGTAGGAGTGCATCGACTACAGGCAAAGCAACAAGCATATAAACCCGAGGAAGACTTCCTCGCCTTGCATTTAGAGCAGTAAGCTTTCATAATTACAATCCAAAGACAGAATCGAAAGCATTCCTACAGATTCCATAACAAAAATACATGATAAAGATACATGAATAATAGCAATCAAAATAATTTCCAAACAATTATAAAACATTTTTTTGTAAATGCCTACGTTCCCAAAGGGAACATCATGAGCCCACGGGCATCCCGATAGAGCCTAAGTGTTGACAAAATCCCAAAATTTCATACGAAGTAAAAACGATACACCGGATAGAAGATGTAAGACCAAAAGGACCCAACACCCCAAGAGTGAGGACGCAACCATGGGGATAAACAGAATAAACATTCTGTAATATACGTTAAACTCCCAAATACTTTAATAAAATATTTCAATAAAAAAACAGCCAAAAAGCTTATGAGTTTAACAGGAGGGCTCATGGAAGGATAGGGAAGGAACACTTAACAAACAGTTGGTAAATCATTAGCAAGAATGATGACATCAGGCGCATGTCCTGAAAATGGGAAACATGAAATAATTTTTATAATTATTATAAAGTTACAGCCTTGAACGTTCCAAACCACCATTGTTCACTTCCATCATCCATTATAGCTTTGAATCCACCAATTCTATCATTGATTTGTGTCTGGCATCCTCAAAAGAGGAGATTTAAAGCACAGATGTCAGGTCATTCTTTACTGGCTTGGGGTCAAACACAGAATGAGGATCTGTGCCAATTTCGGTACCTTCCTGATCACTCCGCATGCGCAGTAAACAAAAGTATGGAGGACCATAAAGGATTTAATTTTTTCGGTTTTGTATGCAAATTTTGGGGAGTGGGGGATTGAAAATTTGTGTTTGGCCCTGGATTTTATCGAGTTAGCACCAGCTAGTCTGGGCCATTGGTTGTGGTATAACAATAATTGTATTCTGTTATTATAATGAAGGAAAAAAATATGTTATGTTTTTGATACAAAAATGAAATTTATTAGTTGTTCAAAATGTTTTCTTTTAATAAATGTCAATGGAAGCAACTGGAAAATCTAGTCAGATGAACGCAATGGTAAGTAATTATAGTTTTATCTTACAAAAAGTGTATGAATTGAGTCTGAACTTACTTTAATGCATCATATAGCGGGGCCTCTGATACAAAGTATGTACCTTGCAACTGCATTATAGAAGCGCATGCTGAGTTCCAATTTGTTCACAGTACTACCCTTATAAAAAAGTACCATGGTAAACCATGGTAAATCCCAAAATACCCTGGTATTACCAGGGTATTTTGGGATTTACCATGGTTTACCTTGGTACTTTTTTATAAGGGTATTTATAGAACACGACCCTCTTTCGAAATTTTGGGATTTACCATGGTTTACCATGGTACGTTTTTATAAGGGTATTTATAGAACACGACCCTCTTTCGAAAGGTCTTTGCATAAGGCTGAAGAGGTTTCTATACATGATAGTGGGGAAACTCTTCTCAAAGAACACTCTGTTTAGGGTGTGCTGCTTTACCGTGAGTTAAGGTATCCAAGTTACTGACCGAAGGCATACAGTGCGAAAAATTGCACCGAGTTTAATGAATTACAGTAAAATCGAACATTTACCCTCATGCTTTGCAACGGGTGTCGTCTCTTCTGTTGTTACCGAACTCACGCCTGTCAGATGAGTAGTAGCTGCTTCGTCACAACCGTCTGAAAGAAAAGTTCTTTACATGATCAATAATGCATGTCCCGTCTACCTGTACATCGTAGTAGTTTGCCCATGAGTTCTCAACTTCTACAAATCCGTATCACGTCTGCTTCAAATGAGTTTCTCGTGACATCACTGATATTCAGAGATTTTAGAAATGACAACTTTAAATTTCATCAAACGTCAAATAAAATCTTGGATCCCTTGGCCCTGAACACTCCGGGAAAACATTCATACTATCTTTTCTCTTAATATTTACGGTGTCCTATTCAACTTTTAACTTTTACAAAATTCTTGAATAACTAAATTTTTTTTACCTTTTGCGTCAAACCAATAGCTAAGGACCCTCGTTGGAACGAGCTTAATGTGCGCGTTCCAATGAGAGGTCATAAGGTATGGTTCTGAGACAAAAAGTGAAAAAATAATGAAAATTGAATGGTGATTTTTGTGAATAGCACTGGCTGATTTTGGTCGTTACGTTGCGTAACGGGTTAAAAGCGATAGGTGATTGTGAGGTGTTGGAAATTTGAAAACATCTTAGAAAATGTTTTGGGTTTGAGCATTATTTATGAATAGCCAAAATCCCCGAAATCTCTGTGCTTATATAATGATTAAATAACAGTATGGGCGGCACATGGAAGCAAACTTTCTCATTAAGAGCTTTTGTTTTTCTGACTGCAGTTACCACTAATCATCAAGTTGACAGTATTTCAAATATGTTTTTACTGTAAAGATGCCGCTGTTTTTTATAAGAAGGGGTAAATATAATTATTAATTTATTCATTTAAAAAGTTATCCTGAAAATCATGCCTTCGAAATATCAGTGTCTTTTATGTACCAAAGGCATGGTCGTACGGGGCTTTTGTGATATGGGAGGGGGGGGGCAAACCTTTTGATTTGCCCGAAATCCTGCATGGCCGCACCCAAACCATCCCTCCCTCTCTCTCTCTCTGTCGTTCCTTGCCTGGAGTTTTAAAGCAGGTTTGCCCAAATTCCAGGGAGGGGGGAGCGGGGACTGCCCATGCCCCCCTGACTCATACGCCCATGACCAGAGGAGTCATATTTTGCAACTTATGTAAACATTTGTGGCACATACGGTGTGGCACCGACATTTCAAGAGAAAGGTATGCAGATTGCTCAGCTAGAGTTCTCAGAGTATACATGTTTAGTGCCGGGCAATATTAGTCAAAATAATATCTGCATTTTTAGAAGTTGGGGTGGGGGAAAATCGTTATAAACGATACAATCACACGATATTGTTCTCTTGTGATGATTGTGTGTTATTCTGATAAATAGAGTTAATACGGTTTTGTGTAAGGATACAATACACTTGGCTGTATTAACCAGGAATATACCGAGCACACGTACTTCCTGTCTCAATTGAATAATAATTTTGATGTTAATGTGCATCGTAATGGTTTACGATGTCAGAATGTATTATTCAATGTTCTTTTTTCAACTTGTTACCTCCCTTGGTGTGTTTCTCCAGTGTTTTCATGACCTCTGCATCAACACTGGAGAGAAACATCAAGGGAAATAACTGAATTAAAAAATGAACTTGACAAACTGAAAACGTGTTTGTGACAGTCATTCGACTTACATACTGCGTAACAATCATCTATCTTTGAAAAAAAGATTGTTTTTTAGTTTTTTCTCCAATTTTAATCTCTTATTGTACTGTGATGCTTGCGTCATGAAGTATTACAGACTACCAGCTGAACACATTTTATTTATACATGTACCCAATGCAACATTGTACAGAACCATGATTGAAGGGCAGTGACTTCAGAGAGCTGTGAAATGATGGCGATCTTGTACTGATTGCAGTTGGTAAATTGCGTAATATCTCTGCTCTGGAAATCCCTAAATATTCTGCTATGCACTGCACGTGTTTAATGGGGAAACTAGTAAAATGGCCAGATTCCAAAGGGAGATTAATAGTCAGTGTTAAATATAGAATAATTGCCGGTTTTTAACTGGCATTTGTTATAATCGGCCGATGCCCCATAACCGCCCAGTTCCGATTGCCGATTCCGATTATTGGTTCATCACTACAGCGGACCCTGCATTTGTGGGGGAACCAGTCGATTAAAACCTAGAATATTATATTTGCCCCTTTCCGCTTGGACAGAGTGGTGATGTCAGAAACCTGAAGCTGAAGTCCCTGAGGTATAATACCCATCACTTTTAGGCCAACCTGTTACAATGTCAGAAGCAAGGATGTCTTATTAATAATTGGGAAATTTAGGATTAATCAGGAGCACATACATTTATTAATTAAAAAAACACATCCAGTATACAAACCTGTGCCAGATTTGAGGACGACTGATTCCCCTGACCCTGAAATTATTTTCAAAAGAATGCAACTGAAACTGGTCAGCGTGACCAGACAATGGAGGAGCCTGAGGAATATAGTGAAACAAATGGGGTTGAAATGCAACAATGGGGAATTGCGGAGGAGCAAAAAATTGAAACTGACACGGAGATGGCTACTCCACGCAGACAAGTAATTGTAGATGGAGGTCATGATCGTGGAGAAAGGCTCGGTGGTAGGAAAAGTGAACCACAATTTTATTTTACGAAGAAGCCTGAGCCATATAATGGTATAGATGATTGGGAAGAATATATCTCCCATTTTGAAGATTGTGCTGAGATGGGAAGATGGAGTAACCGTGCTAAAGCCCTCAGCCCTACAGCTAGTTTAAGGGGTTCGGCCCTAACATTTTAGTGGATGAGAGAAGATCATACCCCAGTTTAATTGGTAATTTGGGTCAGCGATTTGGAGGTACACACCAGCAGATGAGTTGGCTGGCTAAGTTTGAGGCACGAAAGCCCAAGCTAAATGAAACATTTGCAGCTTTTGTGGATGGGTTGAGAGTCATGGCTCAAAAAGCTTATGATTTGGACACCAGGGCTCAAGAAATTCTGGCCTTGAATAAGTTGTACAAGAGTGTATTAGTGCAAATGAGGTGCCGATGCATGGATAAAGGTTGTGGAGATATTCCAGACGCTATAGCAGTTATTGAGAGGTATGAAGCAATTTTAGGAAACACCTGTGATAGGGGAGGACCCAGTGTTAAAACAGTTACCGAGAAAGGGACCACAAACGATCTGGATGGAAAAGCCTACTATGAGGAGGAAAATTGCCAGTCAGGGACGGGTAACCTTGACCTAATGCCAAAAATTTTGAATAGGCTGGAACAGTTAGAAAAGGCACAAAGATCCCCTTATCAAGGAAGACCAATCTTTCATCCCTAGCATGAAGGAAGAACCTGTTTCAAATGTGATTCTGTAGATCATCTCTTCAAGTTTTGTCCCTTGAATCAAAGGAAACAGATGTCAGAGAGATCAAAGAATCACATGTTTCAGAAAAAGGACCAGCCATATGAACCAGCCCAAAAGAGGATTCAAATTCTAAATTACAGGGAAATAGCAATTCGGTGGTTCTTTAGGATGGGGACCACCAGTTGACAGCAGGCCTCAAAATTTATTTATTCATTTATTTATTTATTTATTTATTTATTTATTTATTTATTTATTTATTTATTTACATGTGTTTAATAAGGCCGCATATTTTTGCATAATGGCTAATCATGACCACAATATGAGTATCAACTTAAGTCCGGGTGAGCGGTAATAAGCCATGTTGCCCATTTTAGAGAGGGTTTGCACCTCCCAAGCATTGGTGACTGGGTCCTATTTTACCAGTAAAACAGAGCCTTTTTACCACAGTGACAGGCACTGCTTCACTTCCCGGAGTTCCCACGGGGAACAGGCCTCAATATACTCTACCAAAGCATGAAGAGGAGATGAGAAAAGTGGGGCAAGTTGAAAAACTGTTAGGGAAATGGGACAATGGTCTGTACACAACAGGATATATCCAAGTAATCCCTTTAAACGTTTTGCGTTTTGATAGATACAGGATCAACATCCTCATTAATGTCCCAAAAAGCAATTGGAAGCACTTCACAAATCAGGCGCCCTGTTATAAATCCCGAAACTTCAGTTCTGAAAAATATAAGTGGACAGGAGGTTAATACTTATGGAGTTTGTGATCTAGAAATTGCATTTGGTGAAACACCCCTGGAACAGAGGGTGATATTATGTGACATTGTACCAGATGGTATTTTGGGCCAAAATTTCCTCATGAAGTATGTGAATAAAATTGATTACAAGAAGCTCAAGATCCATACCGAGGATAATGAAATTCCACTTTGGATTGGAGGGGAAGGTGATATGGTGTGCAGGGTGGAAGGTAAGGAAACAACAACCGTACCATCACAAGCAGTAAAGTATATAAAAATTAAAATTCCAAATGTGGAACACCAAGCCTAGGAAGTAATGGATATTTTGAACCTTCAAAGGGAGTTGTTGAAGGTAAAAGATTGCTGTTGTATGGGGATTGATTGACACCCAGAAAGAGGAAAAAGCCTGCTCGCCTCATAAATTTTGAAGAAGAACCTATAGCACTATATGCAAAGTCAGTTCTAAGAAAATGTGAGATTTACATTGAACCCGAATCTTATACAGGTCACCAAGGTTCAGATTGGCTATCCTATGAGGAGAAAATGGATAATTTTAATGTCCCAGATTGCCTGAAGGAATAATTTGCCGAAAGTCGTAAACATTTCAATGATGAGGAGCAAAAATTCTTGGCTGCATTATTAATTGAACTAAAGATGTCTTTTCCAAATCTCCAGCTGACCTCGGCTGCACTGATAGAGTTCGGCATGAGATACACACAGCTGATGTGGTTCCGGTCAGGCAAGAGAGAGACTGAAAAAGAGGAGATTAACAAAATGCTTGAGAGAGGGATAATTGAACCATCTAACAGTCGATGGGCTTCGCCAGTTGTTTTGATTCGTAAGGCAGACGGTTCATCTCGATTCTGTGATAACAACCGCAAGTTGAATGACCTGACAAAGACAGATGTTTATCCTATTCCAAGAGTTGTCGAATGTTTTGACTCTCTCAGCAGGGCTCAGTGGTTCAGCGCCATGGATCTGACCTTCGAATTCTGGCATGTTGGCATGGCCAGTGAAGACAAAGAAAAAACAGCATTTAGTACAATGCATGGGCTGTACCAATTTACGGCCATATCATTTGGTTTAAAAAATTTGCCGTCCACGTTCGAACGTCTGATGGAAGACGTATTACGAGGATTGCAATGGGAACAATGTCTGCTGTTTATATATGATCTAGTTGTTCCTGGGCCATCTATAGCTCAATCCTTGGATAGACTAATATTGGTTTTTCGGCGACTAAGAAGTGCGAAACTCAAGTTAAAACCATCTAAGTACGCCTTCTTTCAAAAAGATGTCAAGTTCTTGAGCCAGATAGTACCTGGAAGTGGAGTATCCACTGACCCATAGATAACACTGCTGCGGTGACAGATTGGCCAGTTCCTAAAACACCCAAACAAGTACAATCATTCCTTGGGTTAGCTCAAACTACAAACAATCTGTGAAAGGGTTTGCACAATTTGCCAGGCCATTACACAACATCTGTGAGAAAGGATCCCACTTCCGATGGTCAGATGAATGCCATAACTCATTTAATCAACTGAAAAAATCGTCAACTACAGCACCAATTTTGAAATATCCTGTGCCTGGCAACCAAATTATTGTGGATTCTGATGCATCTTTCAAAGCGGTCGGAGCAGTTTTATCTCAAGAGATAGATGGCAAGGAACATGTTGAGGCTCATATGAGTAGATCAATGAACAAACATGAGCAGTCTTACTGTGTCACAAGGAAAGAGCTGTTAGCAGTTGTCACAGCACTGAATAAATTCCATATTTATCTTTATGGGCAAGAAGTCCTTTTCCATACAGACAATTCTGCAGTCTGCTGGATGAAGAATCTGAAAAGACCCACAGGTCAGGTAACCAGGTGGTTACAAGAACTGGGAATCTTCAGATAAAACAGAGAGTGGGCCTGGGGCAAAGTAATGCTGAAGCATTATCAAGGCGTCCCTGTAATAGGTGTTTGAGGCAGTAAAAAGGGAATGATGACACAGATGAGACAGGTTCGATCAGCCATAAACTTGAATCACCAGCTAAAATTGATGATACCATCGATGAACCAAGTCCAGTGGAGGAGTCAAGCTCTTCAATGCAAGATATAAGAGCAATATCGCACAGCCAGAAAGGCAGATATGGTTATAAAAATCAGGTCTGGCTGGATGGTTGAGAACCTCAGGAAATTAGGCAACAACAATTGCAAGACCCTGACATAGCAGAAAAATGTCTGCCCAGAATGGTCTGAAGTATCTCATTGGCAGCTAATGCATTGTGGTCTCAGTGGGAAAGGGTTCAAATAATAGATAGGATTTTGTACCGTAACTGGGAGAAGGAATTAGGTGGACAGAAGTACCAGCAACTAATTGTTCCCAATACATTGAGAATGAGGGTCCTGAGATATTTTCATGACATCTTCACTAGTGCCAACTTGGGAAGAGATCAAACACTTGGAAAACTGAAACAACATTTCTATTGGCCAGGAATGAAAAGTGATGTCAAGGAATATTGTCAATCATGTGATAAATACAGATTATCACCACAGTGTGTGTCTCCGGGAATTCAGATCAAGTCCAGTTGTTGGAACAGAACAGTATTTCGACGAGCCCGTTAGGGCGAGTCGAAATGCCATTCTGTGCCTTCAACAAGACTTGATCAGAATTTCCGGAGGCACGCACTGTGGTGATGATAAATTTATCTCACAATAGTGACCACAAAATGTGTTATAAAACTATTTTAAGAGGAACTTTTTCATTTGCCTTATCGATGGAAAGACGCAAATTGAAAAATAGAATAGCGTTCATTAATCTGCATATTGAGGTCAGTGATGACGTTACACTTCAGAGAAAATTACGTCACTGGGATTCACTTTACTGAATACTGTCTTGCGAAGTGGAGCAACTGTGTGTTTCGTCAACGTGAATTTGGTTGTTACTTTTGCAATAACTACTGGTGAATTAAATATCCCTCTTGGTGTAAAAGTTTATTATATTTTAAAATATGCCGTTCATCGATTATTGAGGTGGAGTTTTCCACATTTCGTAGCGAAAGCTAATCCTTTAACTTCAAGAGAGAAGCCTCGACTCGAGCATTCAGGAGAATCCCAATAATAGGCTACAAACCAGCCAAGATGCCGAAAAGTGCGCATAATTTAACTATTCGTTGAGTTAACTTCCCCAGTGATCTTTTAACATGCCGTGCATAATAAATACGTTACAGGGCGTTTAGTTGGCAGATACAGTGTCATATACGGCTCAGAGAAAACAATATTAGGTTCGGCTTCGCCTCACCTAATAATGTTTTCTCTGAAGGGAAAAACGCGAAGCGATCGAAAAATGATATTAATGCCGTTGTTTTGGCAACAGCAGAACCACGCGCTTGTATCAGGGGCCCTTGATACCTATTCGGAACAAGAGCCCAGAGACATTAAACTTTAGTTGAGTAACAGTGCAAAAACGCCCCGATTGTGAGATAAATGTGTTGCCAAAAAATCAACCAAAGCAAAAAGGGCTCCCCTTAGAATATACCTTGTAGGTGAACCAATGGAAAGGGTGTTGTCGACATAATAGGACTTTTACCTATAACCAAAAAGGGGAACTGCTACATTTTAGTAATGCGTGATAATTTCTCAAAATGGGTGGAGGCAATAGCAATACCCAACCAGGAGGCAGAAACAGTTACCAGGGTCTTTGTTGATGAATTTGTATGCAGATTTGGGTCATGCTTTCAAATACACTCGGACCAGGGAAGTAATTTCGAATCCAATATATTCAAAGTCATGTGTGAACTACTCCAAACTGATAAATCTCACACAGCCAATAAACGACCCCAGTCGAATGATATGGTTGCGAGAATGAATAGGACCTTGGGTCATATGCCTACCATGTACTGTGAAAGTAAGTAAAATACATGAGATGAATACCTACCTACCGCAGGTCATGATGGCTTATCGCTCATCCAAGCAGTCAAGTACCGGTCAAACCCCCAACAAGATGATGTTGGGGAGGGAAGTTAAATTACCTATTAACATTGTGATTGGAAACCATAATATATCTGATGAGTCAGGTAGCGTAGGTGAATATAGCTGCAAATTGCAGATACATCTAAAAACTACACATGAACTAGCTTGAAAGCACTTTAATCAAGCTAGTCAATACCAAAAGAGAAAGTATGATATCAATGCCCAGAGTCGAAAATTTCAAGTTGGACCACCAGTATGGTTGGATGACCCAAAAAGAAAAATAGGTGTCTGCAGCAAATTGACCGGCAATTGGAAGGGACCTTTTTATAGTAGTTAAAAGCATTGATGACATCACCAAAAACTCTTCCAAAAGCTTTTCACATTAACCGCTTAACAGTGAAATTAGATGGTCAGATAATATAACCATTAGATGTTCATATGTTTATTGCTTTTGTGTTGCTGATAATAGTTAATAGTTATGAGTGGCATGTACTACAAGCAGTATTAACCCTTTGCCTACCCTGAAAAGCAGACGACACTTGCAAAAATAATTCTTGAATAACTAATTTTTTCATTTTTTGTCTCAAAAGCATAGGTTATGACCCCTCGTTGGAACGAGCTCGACGAGCTCGTTCCAACGAGGGGTCATAACCTATGTTTTTGAGACAAAAAATGAAAAAAATAATGAAAATTAATTGGCGATTTTTGAGAATAGCGCTGGCCGGTTTTGACCGTTACGTTAGGTAAAGAGTTAATAGTGTGTAATGAATCTAAGGGTTGTGCATGGAAAGATGGGACAAGTGAAGATTGTAGTGACTTAAGAAGGGTATAAGAGTGAATGGCAGATATGAATTGATAATAAAGCTGAGAGAGAGGGGTGTAAATCTTCCAACAGCTTACAAATTTGGTGCATATGGTCGAGTTGATAGATGCTAGGCCGGGGAAAGGATGTTGAAATGTGCCAATATGGATGTTGAAACCAAGAAGCAACTGAAAAAAATGATTATGGTAGAGGGATATTTTGGAATGGGTCAAGTGATGTAAAAGGTCATAAGCCGAGGGTGCGGAATAATTTTGTTGATAGTAAAGTGAGTGTGGAGGTGTAAAAAATTGTTGCAAGCCAAGTTGTCGTTGGCAGTGTCAGTAGTTTAAGAGCAGCTGTGAAATTGATACTGCGAGTCATGTAGTAGTGAGTCTACTGATGTTGCTATGCAGTATCCACTGCACTGGGCATGGATGACAAGACTGTCAGATATCAAGATGGAAGACTGGCCGGATCACCCAGTTATTAACATTGCAAGTACAGTAGGACTAACATAGCTGTTTGTTTACTAAAGGGAGACAAATTTTGGAAGTTCAGTTGTTTTTGTAACAGAGGCTCATTGTGGGTGTGAAGGAATGGTATTACCATGGAGTATGAATAAAGCGTCTGACCAACTTACCCTAGATAATGATTATTCTCCAAACTTATGCCAAGTTCCTCTTTTGCAGCCAGATGAATTCAATGAAGAAAACTGGTCTGGCTGGTTGTTGGCTGTGTGATGAAAAGTTTGATAGTGGAAGATCACACAGAAAGCATATGACATCACAGAAGCATTCCAGACTGACTGTAGTTTGTATTTGGTGCTATGATCATCAGAAAACATTTACCCATATGCATGATTTGAAGAAACATGTGGTCACTGACCATTCCAAGAAACTTGCAAATCTGCCTGATGAGTTTCTCAGTGAGTCGAATGGGTTTTGAATGGGGTTGTATGGGGTTGACTACGGATGGCTAGTGAAACCAACTCCAAGAGAATCAACAGTGGCAACCAGAACTCGGGTCTATGTGTTGGAGTGGATAAAGAAGATCAGAGGGTCGATTAGAAGCCAGGAAGAGTGGGCTTCAGAGTGGTCTCAGCCAAAACAGAAATCAGTGATACCAGTTGCTCCCACACCACCAAGAAGGGTTCAGTCAAGTGTCAAGGTAGTATTCATTGCAAAACCACCTGTAACAGTATCACCAATGTCAGAATCACAGTTCCAACCAGACTATATCAGTGAAGATGAACCTGCAGATGACAGGGCATATTCTCCTTCCAGACCCGAGATGGTGATGGATAGCGAACTGAGGGTGCACTCGGTGGAGGTGGAGGTGAAGTTGGCCTACTGTCAGGCTACATTAAACAGTAAGCGAGGAGGATTGACAGCATGGTACCAGGTGAAGATAAAAGACGAAATCTTCAAAGACACTTGTCAGTTTCAGTCAATGATGCGAATAATGGCTATATCGGCAACAGAAACGAATCCACTGATTCCGCCAAGGGGAGGTGAAAGGAAGACCCATGTTGAGGGACAGCAACAACAGATAGCTACTCTATTGGGGATCAAGGCTATGATGATAGAGACAGTGACTCGTTTGATTAGCCATGTATCCAAGGCAAGACCTGTACAGCTGCATTCTGATATTTCTGACGAGAGTGATGATGAAATGGCAGTCGATATTCCAACGGAGACACCAGCCCTTTCTGAGGAAGAAACTTCTGGGGAGCCGGCTATGTTGAATCTTGGACATCCCTGATTGCAGAGTAAACTGGCACAACAGAGTTCGATGAACTTCCTGGTTCAGAACCCTTGATATCGTCAAACCAGGAGAGAGCTAAGAAAATACTTGGAGTCGGTGACATGTCATTGGTACGACTCGCACAAAGGGAATGGGGCATGAAATCAATACAAATAGCCATATTTGGAACTACTATGAAATGGCCACCTAGTGGATGGAGAGATATGACCCCCTGACCAGAAACTGCTACAGTGGGAATTTGCTGCAATGAGTGTCGAATTCGAAAAGTTCTCCAAGGGAATGCAGCCAATGGTGAGGGGTGAACTTCTTGCGAGGTATAACATGCTAGCATTGCGCGGTACTCCAGCATTACCACACAGCCAAGGAAACCTATCCATGCAAGCATGCTATTACAACAAATGCTTAGAATGATTGCAAATGAAACCAGTCAGATGACAGTGACGATGAGGAATTATCCATTTTGGAGGCTGCATCATTGAAGCGAAACACCACAATGGATTCCTTCCATCTGTCAGGACTTGAAAGAAGCAGGCATTCAACTCAGACTGACCTTGTAAAAGCTGAAAGGATGACTTATTCTGTTACCACCACTACCAATACTCTTACCACTATAACTCGATGACGATGACAACCTTCTTCACGTGAGAATCAAGTTAATGTCGATGATATAAAGTGATGGCGTAGATGTCAGATGGGCAAAAGAAATATTAACTAATGTCAACGGCAATGATAGAAAAGATTCTAAAATGATTTCACAAGAAAATACTTATGTGAACTGTCATTATCACTTCTAACAAATTTTGTCAATTCTATCTTATGTCACAGTGTCAACCATTTGATGCAGTCTGATGCAAACTATTGAATTTGAATACATGAGTATTCAGGATTTGGGGTGGGAAGGATGTAATACCCTCTGGGATTACTTAAGTTATAAATAATTGGTACCTGATATAGATGGTTTGGAAGTAACTTACATTCAGTAAGGTGTGGTCAAACTACACACCGATAAATTATGCAGACTGCATTAGTTGAAATTATGTAGCTATATTTTAGTGATAGTCATATTTTAGGCACACCGTCTTTGCATTGCCAGTGACAGCGTGTTAACAACGCGAACTTAGGAAACATTGCACAACTTGTAAATGCATTGAATTCTCACACCACAAATTAGTTCGTAGTTGGGTAAATGGTAAGGAGAATGTCAATATAGGACATCGCGTGGTGCGTTATGAGAACAGTGTTCGCAACTCTATGCGTAAGTATTCAAAATAATAAGCAAAAAGTGTGAAAATATGATATAAAATAGGTAATTCCAGGTAATTCCGGGTAATTCCGGTGTTCAGGAGGACCGGAATTTAGGAAACATTGCACAACTTGTAAATACATTACAACGAAATCAGTCGGTTTTTTTGTAACATATTTGGGGCTGTAAATTATTATTCATTTCTATGGGGGCGCGGTGGCTTAGTAGGTAGAGGTGCAGGCTGCAAGCCGAGAAGCCCTCGGTTCGAATCCCACCTGCGGCAAACGCGTTGTGTCCTTGGGCAAGATAGTTCACCTCCATTGCCCATCTGGGGGCACGGTGACGTCGTGGACTAAGGCGTACTGCACGTTGATGGTGCTCTTGTCTTCAACAAATGCTAACCCTGCTTGTGTGGAGTTAGTATGTTGGGGAGCTGACAGTTGCTCGGTGGTTCTCTCCGGGTACTCCGGCTTCCCCCACCCGTAAAACTGTCATGGTCATGATTAGCCATTGTGCAGAAATATGTGACCTTAAACCCCAATAAATAAATAAATAAATAAATAAATTCATTTCTATATAATTTGGATTGCAGTTCCCAGACATATTCGGTATTTAGTATGTATTATTTTAGCTTTTAATGCGAATAAGTTGGGTAACTTGTGTCGATCGCCTTGGTAAATTACACGAGAAATCAGACCCAATTTTCAGCAGCACATTTACCTTCCAGTAAAAAATCGTTGGAGTAGCATGTACTCAGCTTTTGTGTAGTTCAAGATTATATATCGATACAAAAAGCACATGGCTGGCAACGTATGGGAACAGTTCCTTATAAAGTAATCGTTGATTGTTTTACATTGTGTTCGATGACTTTGCAGATATTATTTATTTATTTATTTATTTATTTATTTATTTATTTATTTATTTATTTATTTATTGGTATTTAAGGTCACATACTTATGCACAATGGTTAATCGTGACCGTGACAGTTTTACGGGTGGAGGAAGCCGGGGTACCCGGTGAGAACTACCGAGCATCGACAAGTAACTGTCAGCTCCTCAACATTCTAACTCTGTTCAAGCTAGGCTCAAGCATGATTACAGCGATTGAAGACATGTGCACCATCGACGTGCAGTACGCCTTAGTACACGGCTTCATCGTGACGCCATGTTGGCAACCGGGATAAAGTGCCTTGCCCAAGGACACAATGCGGCTCGTCCAACGGGGATCGAACTCGGAACCTTTAGCACAGAAATCCAACAGTCTACCACTGAGCCTCCGTGCTCCCCGACTTTGCAGATAACACAGCCATTTGTTGTTGTACTTTTAACTGTACGAGATGCTGATGGCGTCACGTGGTCTTATTAGCAAATATGGGATATGCACAGATCGGACCATTAGAATAGTTTAAGGGGTGGATCGTACTTTCATGTAAATTGCTTATTGTTAACTCTTCGCAGCCGTCTGCTGATAAAGTTAAAGCTCTTTTATGGCTGCTTTAGTTGCTCAGCCTAATCATGTAATTCAGGTAGGATTCATTCCGGTGTATACTTAATACTTTGCAGCCGATTACTATACAAACTACCGTCTGATTTGCTATCCACAGTTCAACTTTTTTAATTAAATAGTTTTTACCCTTTCTTATCTAAAACTGTTTCGTAATTCAGTGAAACATGTGTCGTTTTTCATACTCGTTCCAAAAATTGTTAAATTTCTACTACCAGAGTAATATTTATTGGGTTATTGTTGTTTAAAGCAATGTTTGGTCAGGATACTGACAGAAATAGTTCTTTCTGTCAACATTACTGAACAAAATTCAGGACTCCTGAACGCAGCGTCATTGGTCAATTAACGTCATGTGTTACTTGATCAACAAACGCTCTTGAAAGTTAAAAAATAAAAATTAGCAATACTAAAAGCAAATAAAGCAGTGAATGAGGTGAGACTCAAATGACCACTATGGTGTGTTAAAATGGCCAAATTTCTATTCTCTAATGGCCAAATTTCCATTCCCTACCCCCAGTAGACTCTGAATTGGAATGGGATCTACTATAGGCCTCTTGTAATTAGCAAACATAACCTGGGAAAGGTAAATGGGAAGCAGGATATAATTACAGTAAAACCTGTTTTGAGAGACCACTGTCTTGAGAGACCACCTGTCTTGAGAGACCACATCTGCCAGGCACCGATTGGTTTTACTCTATAATGGACCTGCTATGAAAGACCATCTGTCTTGAGAGACCACCTGTCTTGAGAGACCAGTCACCACTGTTATCTGGTACCAACTTGTATTTTTATGCCATAATGGACCTGTCTTGAGAGACCGCCCCTTTGAAGACTGAAACCACGACAAAAACTTTTTACCTCTTCTGGAATTGGAAAATCCATTGTGGTTATACTAACATAATTAAAAGCATTAAAAGCTCTTAATTGGGTTTCAATTGCTATTCAGTTACATAACTTATCAAAGATTGAGATGTTTTTATAAGACCCCTGTGAAAAGATTAGGATTATTGCTGAATAAACAATTTCATACACACCTGAAATGTGACAGATAGGAATAAAAATAAATTTGTGTTGAAAATCTTTTTGTAACAAATTGAAATGGACTGTTATAAAAATTATAAAAATAAATTAGTGTTGAAAATCTTCAATGAAGATTTTTAACACTAATTTATTTTTATAATTTTTATAACAGTCCGTTTCAATTTGTTACAAAAACTTCATAAAAAAGAGCAACTACAAAGTAGCTGAAATTTCAAATTTTGCGGAATTACATCGATGATATTAGAACCTTTATGCTGGTAAACAAACTTAAACTTAACGATGCGAAAACTGAACTTATATTTTTTTCTTCTTGGCATAAACATGCCCCAGACAATTTACCCTGCCTTAAAGTAGGAGATACCATTATCAATCCATCTACCACTGTTAGAAACCTTGGTGTGTATTTTGATTCTCACTTGACCATGGTTCCTCATATTTCAAAAGTCTGCCAGTCCGCCAATTTTTATCTTCGGAAAGTTGATCGATCCAGAAAATTCCTAACCACGCGTGCTACAGAATGCCTCATTCACGCATTTCTTTCTTCAAGGCTGGTCTACTGTAATTCGCTTCTACATGGTCTTCCCAATAAACAACTTGGCAGACTACAGTCTATTCAAAACACAGCAGCACGCATTGTGACATTAGCGAAAAAGAGAGATCAAATAACACCTAAGTTGAAAATTTTGCATTGGCTTCCTGTTATGGCCAGAGTTGAGTTCAAAATTCTCCTCTTCACATATAAGTACACATGAAGCAGTCCCCAGCTTACATTGCTAATCTAGTAAAACCATATATACCGAAACGCCCCCTCCGTTCCACAAACCAAAATCTTTTAGAAGAGAAATCCGATGTTCTTGCTAGCTACAGTGGATGTTCTTTTAGCTATAATGCTCCTAGACTGTTGAACATGCTACCAGAATTTGTTAAAACAGCCCCTTCTTTGACAGCATTTAAATCTAGATTGAAATCCCATTTATTTAACAAATATTTTTAAATCCTATGTTGGTCATCATTTTGTTTATGAGCAGTGTTGTAAAGCGCCATGGAACTTTTTTAATATTGTGAGATGTTTACGCTATATAAATGTATATTATTATTATTATTATTATTATTATTATTATTATTATTATTATTATTATTATTATTATTATTAATTACAAAAATCCATTCTTCTCCATTTCTGAAATTTGTGGTTGGTTATTCACTGACTTGAGAAAACCTGAAACCTGTTATGAAAGACCACCTGTTTTGAGAGACCACTTTTGTGTGGCCCGAAGGGCGGTCTCTCAAGGCAGGTTCTACTGTATAGACTGGATAGTACAGGCCTATACAGTATATGAATTGGTCAAGTCCAATGCAAGAGTCACTTAGAGGAATTTTTTTTCTAGGATATGAAATAGAAGTTAACCCTTTGTTTGTAATGTACATAAGTTATTAAAAACGTGTTTCGTCAAATTTATCTTGTGTTGTTCACAAATTGATACTACTACTAGCCCTGCGCTGTAGCCCACATGTATAAAACAGTAGCATTTCCAACTCACCCTTTACCCACTGAAGTGAACCCTCTTCTCATGAGATTCCGGGGAGGGAATTATTGCCACCCAGACAGTAGAGGAACGGGATAGAGCTGAACTGAGATACAATCAGTGAATAACTGGACAGTGGACCCTGCATTTATGGAAGAACCAGTGGATTAAAACCTAGAATTATATTTTCCAATTTCCGCTCGGACAGAGTGGTGGTGTCAGAAACCTGAAGTTGAAGTCCCTGGTGCATAATACCCACCACTTTTAGGCCGACTTGTTACAATATTGCTGCATAACTGCACTAAGTTCATCGAAGGCTGTTGCCAGCAGCACCATATTTGACAGAATTAAACTAAGTTCAAAGGTCGTTGCCAGCTACAATTTATTTTACGGGATTAGAAGAAAATCGATAGCTCCCATCCAGAGGTCACCCCAAACAAATACATCAAGTTTCAACGCAATCCGGACAAAAATGTGCACTGTAGGATGTGTCAAAGGGAAATATTGATGCATAGCTGCACTAAGTTCATCGGTCGTTGCCAGTGGCAACATTTTTGACAGAAATCGAAACAAATCGATAGCTCCCATCTAAATGTAATCCCAAACACACATACCAAGTTTCAAACTGTTATTGATTGGCACTTATCTGAGTCTAGGCTACCTGAACATTTGGTATGATATATATAATATGATCATGGGATCAGTACTGATGGAGGTAGCATTCTGAGTTACATATATTACATGATATAAATGGTTATATTTTAATTCATTCAGTTAAAAATAGTGTTCAACCGATTACCAGAATTGGTCGCTGACCGATTACCGGTTATTTGAGCCCACAAGCGGCCGATTCTGATGCCGATTCCGATTGTAATACCGTGCACTACTAGACAAGTCGAGGCTCGAAAGAACTACATTAAACTGAACATTTTTCAAAGTGTTAAACTTCGTTGACTGGGGTCCCAGTAAAATTACCAGTCGCGCACACTTGGGCAGTTAACGTGGCTCCCAGAGCCACGTTTACCGCCCAAGTGCGTGCGACTGGTAATTTTACAGCGACCTGAGTCAATGGCGTGCGAGCTTCACTTTTCCGATATATGACCTGGCGATTGCCGCAAGTACGCCTAGTTGTAGGTTTTACGTGTCGTTTAACTTGTATATCCCATAAAGGGGCGTCTAGAGAGATTAAGAAAACACATTGTGGTTGTTTCTCAACTTTATTGAATGGTATCATCGACATCATTTTAATTAACAATTGAACAATTGCAGAAGATAATAAAATGCGATTCAGAAAAATCACAAATTGCTTGGCAACAATCGGTTGAACCGATGTTCCAGGAGCCGTTGTCATTGTCATCCGATTGCCCATAATCGGCCGATTGTGGTGGCCGATTCCGATCATCGATTGACCACTAGTTAAAAAACTGAACTGATCATAAATGTGTCCTGTAAGGCGTGCCCAAGGAATATATTGATGCCTGACTAAACCAAGATCAGTGGTCGTTGCCAGCGGCAACATTTTTTGACGGAAATAGAAGAAAATCGATAGCTTCCATCTAGAGGTCACCCCCTATATTGGGGTAAATTACAAGATGCATTATGGGAAACAGTGGCTTCGAAATGTGGGCTATTTTTTAAAATGTCATTTTTACACAGGTTTGTTACCAGGCATGTAACTGAAAAAATGAGACGGAATCCAGCGGAATCATGTAATTTTTTTTTCTCACGTTTTTGAAACAGGGGGGGGGGGGGGGGGTATATGATCCAGGGTTAGGTGAGTGGGGATAGTGGGAAAATTCTGCTTTTGACGCTGCTTGGTTTCTGAAAATGACTGGTTTCAGCATTTTTTATGCAGTATGCAGTTTTAAGTTTGAAGTCTTGCCTTTGACAATAAATTATTCCACCCACGTTCAGATTGTTTATTTCCACTCAGTCAGATAGTGTTATATGTTTATTGTGGATTTGGGAAATGTAATACATGTTATAGGTTAGATAAGTAAGTTACAGAATATTTGCATTTGAAGAGAATGTATGGCATGTCATATTTGGAAATGCCTGGAAAACTGTGGAGCGGAACTTTCTGGCGGATTTGTATAGAGAAAACAGGGAAATTCTCTCAAAAAATTCCCTCCACAAAACAAGATGGCGGATTTTGTATAAAGCATGTGGGGGAAGAGGTGTCTTATACGTATGCCCCTTACCACTTCCCACCAACGGGAGGGGATCAAACCCTTTCCTATACCCTCCTCCAGTTCGATCTTCGGCACCTCGACCTCGGCCCCAACTGTATCTTACGTAGCCACCCCCGCCCCCCGTCGGAATCCTGGTGCCGCCAATGATAATGGGTCCAAAGTTAAAGCCCGGTATGGCTGTAATCTTATATAAAATGATTGGATACTGCCTTTCCATCTTTACAAAGAGTTTTCTTTCAACGCTTCCATATCGAGGTGGCCCTGGCTGTCGAAAGTGTCGTTAAACCCCAATAAATAATTAGCGGCTGCACAATCACACTTGCATCGACCCCAAATCCCAAACACAAAGAAAAACTTGTTTCAGAACACGCACGCTTGCAATCACGTGATGTTTCATGACGTTAAATTTACCGCATTTCTGTTGACTCTCTGACCTTGAATGGAGTTGATTTCTCGTCGACTCTAAATATTCATTTTTGTGTGTTACCCGAAAAAAGTTGTTGTTTCAACATGAAGACCATTCACCAACTTCGTCAGGATGATGACCAACTGATTAATGTCAGGATAATGTCAAGAGTCGTCATTACAAAGACAAACAGTACACCATGCATGTAGCTGAAAAACCCAAGTCTGCAAAGATGGATGGATATTCGAAAATATCAGCAGACAGCATCCAGATGATTTGGGAAGAAAATCACTTATTTGTTCAAGGTGGTAAAACAAATTTCTGGTGAGTAGCTATATGAAATTATGGAAGCCCTATATTCCTATATTTCTGTTTGAGTTTGATCAAACACTGAATTTGAATTTAAGTGTCATTATGTGAGCGGGGTAATACGGGTTTGTCATCGACATTGTGTTAATCTGTGCGCATGTGTAGGGCCATGTTTTTTTGTATGCACATATTTTAACACAACCAATGACTGGTGAAACAAGGGGCGGATCCAGAGCCTCCCCCATAATTTCTCCAGCTGTTTCTCTCGTACTGGTTCAGTTTCGATGGATTTTGGATCATTTTCAAGGCTCGACGAGCTCGTTCCAACGAGGGGTCATAACCTATGTTTTTGAGACAAAAAATGAACAAAATAATGAAAATTAATTGGCGACTTTTGAGAATAGCGCTGGCCGGTTTTGGCCGTTACGTTAGGTAAAGGGTTAAATAGATAAGTGCTTTATCGTTGAGTAATGATAATTATAATGATAAAACAAAAAAATAAAAATACATAAACCCTTTATGATATTGGATACTGGATTCACTGGACAGTGGACACCAATCTCGTTGCCAGTTTGAAAGATAAGGGGGGGGGGGGGGGCTGGGGGCGGGGGGACTAACCAAGTGTTACTATCAGTGAAAACGTACTGAAAAGCCTTGAAGTTGAATAACATATATAAAAGTTTCTTCTACCTGATTCATTGGGGGTGACTTGACTTGGGGGAGGGGCATGGTACAAAGGACATAGAGGCCAACTGATTAGCTAAGCAGGTTATTTAATAAATCACTCGATTCAGGGTGATAATTAATAACAGCTGAATTAACTTGTCAAATTCATGAGTTGTCAGCGCTGAATCTGTTAAGTTTCTGTTATTGCTGAATGTTGAGGAATTGGGTCAGTTTAGTTTAGTTTAAACAATATTTATTCAGAACTGAACATGATATAATACATACAAAAGACTGATAATGTTACATTAACTGTACAGAATTTATAATAAAATGTATGCAGTACAGCAAGACATGTAGAAGTAGATGACAATATCAAGTGAGAGGATTCGGCAGAAAGCTCTTAGCTTATATAAGCCGTCTCCTAGAACATTTCTAAATTACAAAGTATATAGGTGGTTGTTAAAACTGAGTAAAATATTGTTTGAACTCATTGTCGTTGTTGGATAGAAAGAGAAAAGTGTCAGAACTAGGGAAAAAAGAGGGAAAAAATGAAGAAACAAGAAGAAAAGCACAAGAGAAGAAGAAAAAAATTAAACGAACAAAAAAAAAAAAAAAAAAAGGTCAAGAAAGGAAAAACAAATAGACTAATGGAAACAAAGACGCAGAATAATCTGCAGATGAAACCAACTTGAAAGCAGTATTAATACCAGAAGCGATCACATGAGTGTAGTCTATGACTCTATTGATGAACAGTACCATCGTCGCAAACAGACAAGAGACGAGTCAAGAGTCCGCGCCTGGACTGTTCTCACCACTCTTCCAGCTCAGAGGAGTTAAAAATTAATTTCAACAGGATACTGTTGGTACGGAGAGACAGTGCAGGGGCGGACTCCGGGCAGTCCGCGGTATACTTCCCCAGGAAGGTTAGTGTCAAAAATGTTATTGTGATGTATTTACTGGTGCATATACACCTGTCGATATACCATAATGAAACAAGTCTACATATATACTGCAACTCAGTGAAAGCGCCCACTTTGTATGATATATTCTTGCACGACTCTGAACACAAGATAGTTGTCAGTGATGCTCAAATGCTCAGACCCATACAAGAGCATAGAAAGATCAAAGGTAAACGGCAATGTATTAATTGTTAGATTACGTACATCTGTATAGTTTGTACAGTACAGAAGAAAGTGTTCAGTCGTTTCTATGCCACCACACAGACACAGAGGTGAAGACGAGAGGTGATTATCATACAGATGGGCGTTAACACCGCTACAGTGCAGACGCAACCTACAATGATAAATTTGAGCTGCTCGAGATTTGGCCCCGGCATAGAATGTGGGCGGACGTTGATTCCCGCCATTTAGGAACCTTCTGAAATTTATGATGGAACAGTTTTCCCTAACCGAGACGGGCAACATATTCCATTGTTTGGTAACATCTGGAAGAAACGAAGACTGGTACAAACTAGTATGACAAAACGGAACTCGGTGGGTTTTATTTGATCGAGTATTGTGGTGAAGACTGATGGACGAAGTAACTGGCGGTACTTTGTTTGAAAGGTATGGAGGAACAAGTTAATGATACATCTTGAAGAATTGAAGTAGCTTGTGCTTTCGGCGCCTTTCCTGCAGTGAATCCCATCGAGTTTCCGCGTAGAGTAAACTTTTACTGGCACTAGTTGTAGCACCAGTAACAATTCTCGCTGCAGCTACTTGAATTTTTTCTAGATTCGCAGCCTGTGTACTTGAACAGTTGTCCCAAACACAGTCTGCATATTCCAGGAGGGGCCTAATAAATGCGAAGTATATCTTTTCTAAGACCTTGCGATCAAGAGTGAACTTGTGAGCTCTCAACATGTCTATACGAGTCCAAGCCTTGGCACAGATATGATCAAAATGCTCGTTCCAAGTACAGGATTTATTTAGGGTCACACCCAAATGCTTGTGAGTAGTTACTTCGGTAATTCGAGTTCCACTTAGATATAAAGGTGGGTGCGTAGGAGCAATGATCTTACGCGAAATTAACATAGTCTCTGTTTTTTGAGGATTAAACTCAATCAACCATGATTTGGCCCAATGTTCTATCTTGGCCAAATCATGGTTGATTAATGCTGCAGCTTGGCCGGGGTTCTCTACAATGAGATAAAGAGATGTATCATCAGCAAATAGCCGTATACTACTCTGTAAGTTTTCGGTAATGTCGTTGATGTATATTAAAAATAACAGCGGACCTAGAATGGATCCTTGTGGAACTCCAGAAGTTACTGGTCTCCAAGGAGATGCCTCGGAGGCTATCAAAACCCGTTGAGACCTATTCGAAAGATAAGACTTTAGGAAGGAAAGCAAGTCGCCTGTTATTCCTATCTTTTCTAGCTTGTGGATAAGACCAGTGTGCCAAACCTTATCAAATGCCTTACTCACGTCAGTTTTGGGTCAGTTTGATACAACTTTCAGTGTTCTCTGAACATACCGAATACTGTACCGAAACAGTGGTATTTACCTGAAAAATACCGATACCGATACCTAACCTGAAATTTCAAGAATTATTTTTGCAAGTGTCGTCTGCTTTTCAGGTTAGGAAAAGGGGTAACTTTTTTCACTTTTCTTTTAGGAGAACACATGAGGCTGTAAGTATAAAAATGTTTGTTTGCTTACCTACTCGGCAAAATTACCCCTACTAAGTTTTTATTGCCAGTTTCTAGAAACATTTTGTTCTCCAAAAGTCCCAAAGTTGATATTACCTGGTGTGTCCATTACATTTTTCCTATACATGTAAAATTGAGATTAATGTTAATTTGATGACCAAACAATATTGTCATAACAATTGTGTTCGTGTTGATCAGCAGTATGCAGTGTCCAAATGAAAGACAATTCTTCTCTATTTGTTATCAGACCTGGGAAATAAAAAAGTTTGCCTAGGCAAAAATGTGTATCAATTTGTTGAGTTCCAATGCATTGTATGCAACAAAAGTGCCTAGAAAAAGTGAACGCGCCTGGGCAAATGTATTGCAGTCTGCCAAAAATAATTCCCAGGGCTGTTTTACTTTATGGGTAAGACATTTGGGGTCGATCGGTTGAGAAACGGCAGAGTCTATTTGCATCAAACAAACGCACAAAAAGAGAGAAGGCAGACGGACGCACAGATATTTGCTTTTATATTGCAGATTGCTGGAGAGATTTAGTCAATAAATTGTTATGAATTGATTTTAGGTGTTGTGAATTATTGTTTTTCTTAGATTATATTTGCCAGAAAGAATGGAAAGAAGTACAGATTCAATATTGATTGGCACTTATCTGAGTCTAGGCTACGCGAACATTTGGTATGATATATATAATATGACCATGGGATCAGTACTGATGGAGGTAGCATTCTGAGTTACATATATTACACGATATAAATGGTTATATTTTAATTCATTCAGTTAAAAATAGTGTTCAACCGTTTACCAAAATTGGTCGCTGACCGATTACCGGTTATTTGAGCCCACAATCGGCCGATTCTGATGCCGATTCCGATTGTAATACCGTGCACTACTAGACAAGTCGAGGCTCGAAAGAACTACATTAAACTGAACATTTTTCAAAGTGTTAAACTTCGTTGACTGGGGTCCCAGTAAAATTACCAGTCGCGCACAAGTTGGGCGGTAAACGTGGCTCTCAGAGCCACGTTTACCGCCCAAGTGCGTGCGACTGGAAACTTTACAGCGACCTGAGTCAATGGCGTGCAAGCTTCACTTTTCCGATATATGACCTGGCGATTGCCGCAAGTACGCTTAGTTGTAGGCTTTACGTGTCGTTTAACTTGTATATCCCGTAAAGGGGCGTCTAGAGAGATTAAGAATACACATTGTGGCTGTTTCTCAACTTTATTGAATGGTATCATCGACATCATTTTACATTAACAATTGAACAATTGCAGAAGATAATAAAATGCGATTCAGAAAAATCACAAATTGCTTGGCAACAATCGGTTGAACCGATGTTCCAGGAGCCGTTGCCGTTGTCATCCGATTGCCCATAATCGGCCAATTGTGGTGGCCGGTTCCGATCATCGGTTGACCACTAGTTAAAAAAGGAGCACTTTCAGACACAAGTGGCCCAAATTCCAGAAACAGATCAGGGTGTTAATTAACACATATTCCCTGCTGACCCCATTTTCCTATGATGCATATATCCTTCCGAAAATCTGTAGACTCCACGGCCCCACAGTGAAAAGGTGCAGAACCCCCACTCAAAAGGCACATATTGTCCACTAAAAAAGCACTGGTATCCCATTACCATGAGAGCATGCTGAAAAGGCGCATATTCCCCGCTGAAATGGCGCTGACATACCCAATATCTACAGTCTGAACGCTAGGGTACAGATTTCACGCTTGAAAGGTGCTGACCTAATGCTGAAAGGCCACTGAAGCCATGTACTAGAGAATACGCTGAAGAGGTGCATTATCCCCACTGAAAAGGCGCTGAATTCACGTTGAATCCACGCTGCCTGTCCCACTGAATCAGTGCTGCCTCTCGTGACAAGCTCATTTGCATATTTGAAACGCTGATAAGGCACTGAAAGGGTGCAGATTTTTCCACTGCCAATAGTGATATTCTGTACAGCTAAATATTCAGCTGTGATTCAGCACTACTGAAAAGGTGCAAAATTTACGTTCCATTCCTCCGCTGAAACGGTGCTTGTTTTATGCAGATTCAGTGCTGAATTTCGGCCTAGATATCCTCCCGCGCTGGCACTCGTGCCATATCGATTAACCCATTTACTCGCGTGTGAGGTTCTGTGTATATATTGCACCACAGGATACTGGATTAAGGAAAGAAACTGGCAACTGAAGTTGCACGGTTCAACAATGTTAATCTCATTCTTCTCACTAACACTGAACTTATATCAGTACCACTTTTTTCTTATCTTGCTTAAGCACATGCCTCTTTGTGTATTTACCACACAACGGCCCCAGGTAATAATTAAATAGTAAGCCCACTGGGAGAAGTAAAACGGGGATCTTCTTTTAGACGATATCAAGCGACAAACGTTCTGTTGCTTTCTTGCTGGTGTACTCAAATTTAATCAGGTAAATGATTACGAGCCGAACCTTGCAGACTTTTCAAATTGCAGATATTGTACATTTTGCCAACCACAGAATATTATAATATTAGAACGTTCCTTTTCATGTTCTATCGGTCGATAGTACCTGAGTTTGTGTGATTTCTGAAATAAAACCTGAAGCAGCGAAGCTGCTGAAGGTTTTATTTCAGAAATCACACAAACTCAGGTACTATCGACCGATAGAAGATGAAAAGAAACGTTCTAATTATTTTATTATGCCGAACAAAATATGACTTTTCATTGTTAAGCGTTAACTTCAACAAGCCATCGATCTTGTAACAACAATGTAGTCGAATCCAAAAACATGACGTCATTTCGAACGAATGACGTCTCTTCGAAAATGACTGTCACAAGTGCCGTCGCTTTGGGAGTTTCTTTATCAACAAATGCCAATGTTAACAACTGCATCATGCTGTTCGTGTTATAATTCATTGTTAATGTTTGTGTGAAAAGTGATTTAAATTAATGGAATTTTAATTCATGTTTCTCGGACAACAGTTGATAGAATTAAGCGGAGTCTGAGACTCATATTCAGGATTCACTGAAGTGGTGAACTGTTGAACAACACGTGAGTGAGTTTTTTAATATTTCTGATTCTTTTGAATGCATTGTTTGCAGTTAAAATTGAAAACACACCCACTGAAGGTGATATATTTGTTGGTAAGTTTGTGTCTACCGGTGTTGAAAAAGCTAAACGGACACGGAGCCAGCGTTTGGTGTTGAGAAATTCGACGCTGATCAGTGGAAGTGGCGCTTACATTTTCTTCGTTCTCTTGTCTGCAGGTGAAGAAACAAAGGATAGATGGCTGAAGGGGGACACGAGGGAGAGGGTAGGAATGCTTATTGAAGAAATTGAAAAAGAGGAAGTGAGGGACACTATTAAGCAGTTTATATCTGAATGCTGGGAGGAGAGGAGGGGAAGAGGGGGGGGTGCAGGGGGAATGATGGCCTTCTCTTATGAGGACCGCGACAAATCAGCGGCTGGCCAAAGAGTTATTATTATATTATAATTGATCATGTTAAGTGTTGTGTTATATTCAGTTATATTACAATAGCCTGGATCTACTTTTCTCAGTGGTGCAAAGCAACAAACCTCAAGCTATTCGCATCGTTTTTTAACGAAATATAAAATATATGTATATGTTTCTTCTAATTTTTCTGAGTTCAGACGGGAAACTGAAAACTCTCCCAAATTCTGCCAATTTATAATTTTTAACTGATCTCAGATACATTCAGACACAGTGAGGGAGCTAGTAGAAAACTACTCATTGGAGATCTCGGACCTTGACGTTGGGACAAACCAGGGCAAAAAGATCGTCAGAGAAAGGGTCATGGAGGATTGTAACCGTAATTGGCGAGAGGGGGTCAAATCAAAGAGATCTTTGGGAAGCCTGCGTGATAAAGAGAAGCCTGGTTTTGAAGAGTACCTTGATGGCACCTTTGGGGGGTCACTGTTGTTCAAGCTGAGGTCGAGGTCCCTGGAGCTGAGGGGAAAAATTGTGAAAAACAGTGAAAAGGAGTGCCAGATGTGTAACTTGGGCGTGGTGGAGACCCTGGAACACTTTCTTATAGAATGCCCAAAATATCAGTCTAAAAGAACAAGATTCACGGGGAGTATAATGGGGAAGAGGGATGGGAGAATGAAGGACATGTGGTTAGGGGTCGACTCAAAGGAGAGGGTTAATATACTAATCGAAGAGATTGGGAATAATGGGGCAAGGGATGTCATCAAGCAGTTCGTCTCCGAGTGTTGGGAGGAGAGAAGAAGCGCGGGAATAGGGAGGCAGTTGGTAGAACATGGGTAAGCAAGGCCTTCTCATACGAGAACCGCGACAAATCAGCGGCCGGCCGAAGTGTTATTATTATTATATATGAGGGAAAAACGTTCCGATAGTACCCGTGGTTTGCTCCAAAACTCCAGTACTATGACTTTTAGAAGGTGTCATATTAACCAATCACGGCTGATGTTACAAACGTGGGGCATAATAAACTCAAATAATGTCCGCCTCCACTCAGGTATTGTCTTCAGCAGAGTCCCATTTGTTTATGTGGGTCAAACAACGAAACGAAATATTTCAGAAAAGAAAAAAATGTGGTATCAGAAACGGAACCTCCTTAAACTCTTCCTCTATCATCAGATCTCCTAAACAATAAACCTATCGATAGATGAAGAGATCAAGAGGAGACACTTGTGTACACATCTCTAAAATTCAACCAATGTGTCGCTTCATCAGTGGCGACGCCAGAAATTTTTTTGTGGGGGGGGGGGGGGGCAACTAGGGGGCAACTAGGGGGGCAGACTCCCATGAAGGGGGCAAATACGTAAAGGATCAATATCATTACTTTGTTATGAGGTAGTCCAAACTTGGAGTCTTGGACCCAAAGTCCGTAATATACTTTTTTGGTTTGGTACGTCCAAAAAATTATATTACGGACTTTGGGTCCAAGTTTCGACTAAATGTAATGGTAATTAGCGGTCCTCCTTTCAAAAAATCCTGGATCCGCGTCTGGTGGGTCTGTGCGTGAGAGAGAGAGAGAGAGAGAGAGAGAGAGAGAGAGAGTGGATAGACTTGCCTTTGTTGGCTCATAACTTAATTATAACTTATAAGTATCTGCATCCGAGTCTTTAAATCTCTACTGCCTGGATGTGTTCATCAGCTAGCCTGAGGCTTTGGGCTAAGTGTGTATGGGAAATTATTGGGAATAAAAAAAGAGAGGGGTGTGTGTGTGTGAGAGAGAGTGACTGAATGTGTTTGTGTGTGAGGGTGGATGGAAATGCATGAGAGATGGTTGGGGGCAACTTGGGGGGGGGGGGCAAAGCCCCCCCCCCCCCCCCCCCCCGTAGCGCCGCCACTGCGCTTCATCCTGTATGTCTTATTCTTACCAAGAGTTTCTTTGCTGGTGGCAAGGTCTCCAAGATTTTTTTGACCTGATCCGGGCGCCTTGCAACTTCCTCTCACAGTCGTGTTGCCTATTCTTTGTAAAACTTTCTGTAACTGACAGGTGCAAACTAAAGGATTGATCCTAAGATCCCTGCAATGAAAATAACAATATCTCCTTGTTCAGCTATAAATTTAAAAGCAAAGGAAAACAAATCTCCATGTTTTCACTTACAAAACGCCACCACATGCATACAATATTGTTGACTTTTTCATGAGTACACTTCGTGCAAAAACTGTTCAAAGACCAACGAACAAGTCTAGTTTAACCCCAACGTCTTCAATGTAATCAAATGCAGCCATGCAACAAAATTAATTATTTCAGAAGCGAACGTGTTGAACAAACCTCGACTTCTTTCACGCCTGGGACTTATTGCAGTGTTCATGTTCCAATAAGATGAAATCTTCACCCTCTGATTGGACGAGAGCTCCGGTATTTTTTTTTATATATATATTTACGTCTCTAGTAGCATATGTTACCGTCTGACGTCACCACACGAAATAGGTTGAGGTTGCCCATTTCGCAATTATTCCATCAAACTAGGGCTGTCGCGACTATCAATTTTTTTAATCGACTAATCGTGACCAGTAATCGACGGTTAGTCGATTAATAGTCGCTTTCCGTGATTTTTTAGCAAATCATTCTTCTGTTCGTAAAACTCTGAAAATGACAATGGCACCAGTGTGTTCAGACGAAGGACGTACCAACCCCAAAAATAATATTACTGACTGCGGGTCCAAGTTTGAACTAGATTGAACCCGATGAATTAAAATGAATTTACCAAAGAACGTTCCTGCATATGTTTCCTTTCTGCAATAAGTTTCTCGAAATTTTGAACATTGAGATCTATGCATTCCCTCGTCAGTTGTTAAAATTGGATCTTAGTCTGAAGTTCCGAACTTTGAGAAGTCATCTGACGTTCTGACTTTCGTCATAATTTTGTCACTTCCGCGCTTTGGGTTTTCCAATGGGTGCATTCGTGTGTACAAGACTGGAGAAATTCAGAAGAATCTATTCTTCTCGAGTAACTGTGAGTGTCCTTTCTTACACAGTCAGTGACAGTCGTACAGTCTTCCGGATATGAATGTTAACTATGGTTAGATATTTAAAGTTATTCACTTTCATCCATCGTTCACCTCACAAAACTATGCAATTTAGCCCCGACGTGTAGTAGACGTGTACCACCTTGAAAATGAACGACGATCGACTAAAAATAAAAAAGTCGACTACTTCAATAGTCGACGGTTAGTCGACTAATCGAATAATCGCGACAGCCCTACATCAAAGGCTTCATTTTTCACGATTTTTTGTCACACGTGTAGCAGACGCTGAATGAAGTGTTGCTTAAATTGGCAATAAATTTGTGATTTGGACTATGATGGAGTGATCGCGACCCTACCTGATTTATTGATTATTTGTCCTGTAACGTCGTGGGGTACACCAGAGGATAATTCATTAAACTCGTTGCCATTAAAAGATGTCTTGTTCATTTCAGGATGTGGGTTTTGGGGGAAAGGGTAGGGTCTTATTGTAACATATAAGTTTGTGTGATGCATTGACGGTAAAGTGGTCTGAGATTGAGGCTCGGAGCTTATGTTCAACTGAGACGCGGAGCGTCTGGGTTGAACATAAGCTCCGAGCCGCAAACCTCCACCCATGTTAGCGACAATTCAGCACAATAACTTATATTGTAAAATTACACTTACTTTTGTGGTGTATATTCTTATCTGATCTCTCACATTAAAAAACATCCAACAATTCCTGACATATACCTTTCTGTCACCACTAAGGTACTGAGATATATATAACGTCGTGTGGGACAGCTGGGAGAGATATGCTCGTCTCACCCCACCAACGTGACAGCTATCTCACCCCACCCACATGACCAACCTATTTGCATATTTAATTGGCACCGGAACTATCTCATCATCGCAAATCACGTCTGCACATGTATAACTAAACTACATGGAATGCCGTTTTGCAGGATTATTCCTGTTTATCCGGCACACTGATATTAATTAACTGATCGAGCTGTGTTATAGTCTGTATCAAAACAATAGGTGTTTGCATCGTTTGCTCGATTGTTATTTTTGTCGGCTATCAATAATGATGGGCATTGATGTGAGATAAGTTCATGGGTTTATTTTGGTTTTTATTATTTTATTTGCATGAACATTTATTTGAAAATATTGTGATAGTGTTTGCATCAGTTTGTGTTATTTTTTGTCGGCTAACAATAGTGATGAGTGTTGATGTACATGTAAAATAGGTTCATGTGTTTATTTTGTATTTTATGTTTTTATTTGCATGAGCATTTATTCGTAAATATTGTGGTATATATAAGGATAGTTCTACTGCAATGTCACACATTATTGACAGTCGTACTGATCGGACGTGTCTGTGAAAGCTCCTGACTGAACACATCTCACAGCTTGGATATTAACAAAGCCTATTGTTCTCTGTACCACTTCTGTGCACTCTAGTGTAATTTTGTAAGTGTTTATCTTTAACTCTATCTATTTTCTGTCTGCTTTTCTCTGTTAAAACTAAAAACGAATATTTAAGTCAATACAATTTAAGTCAATACAATTAAATTAAAATCTTTAATAACATAAAAAATAAAATTTAGAATTTTAGAATTATTTACAAATAAAAATAATGGATAAACAAAGTCAAGCTCAGTTAAACAGTTCTGCCTTTAATTCTGGTAGTCTGAGTAACAGTGGAAATTCCACTAATACTGATATGACATCGATAATGTCGATGATGTCTGGCTTCCAGAAAGAAATAGCCAGATTAAATGACACCATAGAGGGTTTGCGGTCAGAGCTTCAAGCCCAGAAGCGACAGGCAGATAAAGAAAAGGCTGAATTGAGAAGGGAATTGGAAAAGGCAATTCTGAAAGCCAAACCAGGTAAGGAGGACCATGCTCCTCCTGTTCCCGAGTTACCATGTATTGACGCTGCTACAGAAATGAGAAGACCTGCGTCCGCCGGCTCACTGCCGGGGATATCTGAAATAGATTCAGATCTAATTACCCCCAGCCAGGATAACTGGCTGCGTTCCATAGTAGAAGAAGCTACCAACACGGTCGCAGTTTCCCCGGCCGTGGCGGTTGAAATTCAATTGGATAAAAATTCAGCTAAAGTCCCCAAATCGCAGCGACAGAAAAAATCACCAAACCAAAATCGATCGAAAAGGAAACTCTCCAATGAGTTCCGTGAAAATGATGAAACCGTGGACGTCGAAGACGAAAATGGTTTCTGTATGACTATTGATCGGCATGTCAAGAAGACAAAAATCATCAAGAAAAATTCACAGAGCACCGCTACTGGAAAGGACTCGGTGGTCACACCAAGAAATGGGGACTCTGTTAACGCAACAGAGTCTACATCACCGGAAATAGTGAATGCGACAGCTAGCCCAATCGATAGAGCGACGTACGCCGATAAAGTAAAAGCCAAAACGCCCCCTAAGGTGATCAATAAAACCAACAAGACACAGGGCCACCCGCAACCAAACCCCTGTGTCGTAATCACACGTGTCCACCCCAAAACGGAAAAAAACTCGATTGATAAAGCCCTTCCAGGATGCTCGTGGGAGAGACTAATCTGCAAAGCCACGGGTAACCATACTTGGAAAATAAAAGTAAAATGCCCTAATAGAGCAACGAAATTAAATCTGATAAGCAAAGGGGTAATTATTAATGGCAAAAAATACGAAACCGAGGAATATCGTGTTCTTCCGCAACCCGTTCAGTGTCACAAGTGTCAGAAATTTGGGCACTTGTCACACAAATGCAACGGGGAGCAACGATGTATGAAATGCGGTGACAAACACATCGCGAAGGCATGTAGTGCTAAAACTCTGAAATGCCCGAATTGCGGTGGTCAACACCCCAGCAACTACCGGGGTTGTAGCCACTTCAAAAAAGTTAAAACAAACATCCAGCTTAAAGCTCTAAATGTAAGTAATGTCGAGAACTCATCTTCCCTTTATTCCACGTGTACTCTAATGGCTGGCTCTATTTTCAGCATAATGAAGAAACACTTGGACACCAGTCTTTCGGACGTTTGCAAAGAGATTAGTAAAACAGCCTCCAAGTTATATAATACTCAAATATCTCACACGCTATTAGAAGCGGCCGTCAACAGAATATAATTATGTAACAATATTACAAATAGTAATTAAACTTAAATAAACTTAGTACAGTTATTCCTAAACCATTCATGGATACACTAAAAATAGTCCAGTGGAACGCTCGAAGCGTTAATCAGAAAAATTTGCAAATGTCACATTATTTAAAAAATACGGACGTAATTGGAATTAGCGAAACCTGGCTTAAACCAAACAAACAATTCTCGTTATGTGGTTTTGATATTATTAGAAGAGATCGCCCCGCCCCAAAAGGCGGCGGTGTCGCTCTGTTAATAAGGCAGGAGATTAAATACAAATCAATACCATGCGACCACCTCAATGCTGAAGTGATTGCAGCTGAAATTGAACTTGACCACAAACACGTGGCCATCATATCATATTATAACAAGCCGCAAGCAACAGTAGACAGTAAAGTATTTGAATTTTTTACCAACAAGTACAAGCACTGCATATTCTTGGGTGATTTCAATTCCAAACACCAGGTATTCGGTTGTCATAAGACTGAGCCTAATGGTGACGCCCTTTTCCATATCATTGAAGAACTCGATCTATTCGTGGTAAATAACGATCAAGACGTAACATACATAAGCAACAACCCACTCCATCAATCAGATATCCTAGACTTGATTATCACCAGCAAATCACTAACCAGCCAAATGCAAGACATATTTGTAGGAGATGATGATCTAGGCAGTGATCACCTGCCGGTTCACGCCACTCTGAAATGTAATACTGGTCCCGCAAGGTATCCTCCCGTGAATAGGAGGGACCTATCAAAAATTGACTGGAACCTCTTCAGAAACATTATCGAAGTAAAAATAAAGGCAAATGACCCCTCAAATGTTCATGAACTAGAAAAAGCCTGCACCCACCTTAACGACGTTATCAACAGTACGCTAGATGAAATCTGTCCCAAGCAAACAGTAAAGACGCGGATAAACAGAATAACCCAAACAACTCTTCAAATAATCAAACAAAAAAGAAAAGCCTTCCGGGCTTACCAATCAGAGAATGATCAAATGAAAAGAGCAGAACTTAAAACCGCGTATAATCGCCTTCATGGGGAAGTAAAAAAGGCCATAGCTAACGACAATCGCGTGAGATGGGAAAAAGCAACCGAAAACCTAAATGGGCTGAGAGAACCTAAGAGGTTCTGGGATACATTTAAAACTCTTACTGGCCAAAAGAGCAAAATTGCCAATAATAATGCGCTAAAGACTAGCGACGGATCTATGGCCATAGACGACAAGGCAAAGGCCAGTGCTTTTGCCGAACTTCTAAAGAAGGCACATCGTCCACAAGAAGGGAACAGATATGACAACGATTTTAAGGTACGAGTAAATAAATTTGTCCAAGATAACAACTCAATCTTCAATGAACCGAACTTCGACAAAAGGCATGAAGACGGGGACGACCATGAATTAACCGAACCAATAAGCGTAGAAGAGGTCATGGGTATAATCAGAAAATGCAGGTCATCTTCGTCCCCAGGAGAAGACGAAGTCTCTTACAAAATAATGAAACAGTGCCCCAACATCTTCTACTGCAGACTTACCAAACTCTTAAACTGCTGTCTCTCCTGTGGGTACTTCCCAAAATGCTGGAAAGTGGCCACGGGAGTCATGATACCTAAACCCGACAAAGACCTTACCAACCCTTCTAACTACCGCCCAATCAGCTTGCTTAGCTGTGTTGGGAAAATATTTGAGCGGATTCTCACTACGAGACTTCGCAGCTATCTCGAATCAATCAATTTTTTCAACAAATGGCAAAGAGCGTATAGGAGTCAGAAAGAGGGAATCGAACACGTATATAGACTGGTCGATTATATGAAAACAGCATTTAGTCAAAACGAAATCGGAACCGCGCTTTTCTTGGATGTAGAAAAAGCGTTCGACTCGGTATGGCACAATGGCGTGAGATATAAACTAGCGAAAATGGGATTACCCACTAAAATTCTAAGGATCATATCATCATTTCTAACTGACCGAAAAATCAAGGTGAGGGTTAATCGCGAGGTGTCAGAGGAAGTAATACTCGAAGCGGGAACACCACAAGGGTCGGTTCTAAGTCCGCTTCTTTTCATAATATATGTGAATGATATAGAAAAAGTAGGGAAAAACTTTGTTGAACTATCGCAGTTCTCAGATGACAAAGGCATTTGGACAGCCAGCAAGTCCAGAAACATAATTAAAAATCGTCTGCAGGATACCATTCGCGATCTTGAAAGCTGGTGTGCCCTGTGGCGCATCAAACTCAATGCCGCCAAAACTCAAAAAGTTACGTTCTTCAAAAAGCAAAGGAAAAAACCAGTCCCAAGTATCGATCTCCAGTTATACGATCACAAACTAGAAGCAAACAAAGAGGCCAAATTTTTGGGATTTATCCTAGATAGAAATCTCAGTCTAAACAGTCACGTAAACTCCATTACGGTTAGAGCTACTAAACGTATCAATTTTCTGAAGATGATCAGAGGTAGAAATTGGGGAGCAAACAAAGATGTGCTTCTCAAGCTCTACAAAACATTTATACGTCCGGTACTAGAATACGGTGCCATAATAACAAGCGACCTAAGCAAAACCAACATTCAGAAGCTACAGAGGGTTCAAAATTATGCCCTGCGAGTGGCACTATGCAAACCGAAATGGACACCGATAAAGGAACTTCACGAGCTAGCAAAAATAGAAACTATTGATACGCGATTAAAAGACCTACAAACCAAAACCCTCAACAGACTCCAAGATAGTGAATTAATGGTTGAGTTGAACGAACACCGATCCCTTAACAGAAAAACAAAATAAGTTTCCAGAAAATAAAAAAAAAAAAAAAAAAAAAAAAAAAAAAAAATAATAAAATAAAATAAAATAAAAATTATACAATATAACTAAATCGCGTGGAGTCAGTGAGGATTGCCTCGCTACTCATTGGGAACTTTAGGATAGAGTCTGTGAGGACTGCCTCGCAACTCTGCTGAAGCGCGATTGAAACGCGTTTAATAAGATCTATATAACAAAACCCTCCACATACTCCAGGATAGTGAATCAATGGTGAAGCTGAACGAACACCGAACCCTAAACAGAAAAACAAAATAATCCACAGTAAATTAAAATTACTCAATAGAATTAAACTGCGTGGAGTCAGTGAGGATTGCCTCGCTACTCATTGAGGTCTTTAGGATTGAGTCTGTGAGGATTGCCTCGCAACTCTGCGTGTTGGGAGTGGACTCCGAAGAAACACACCCCTTACCCCATCCATAGCAACAATCACACAGCAGGCACAATATACAATAGCGGATACCTATCTTTCTCTCTACCTTTTACTTTTCTAACTGAACATTCTCAAATTTTCTTGCAACACTCTTATCAAGAAGACGCATGGAAATGGTAGACAAAGCGTAGGAGGAATTGGTGCAACCTACCTTTCTGCAACATATACAAGAAACCACCAAACGCTAGGCAAGGATTGAAACAAGCTTGTCTGGCTGGGAACGAGTGTACATTTGATATAAATAAACATTTGAATAAAGATTTAACAGCCCTTTTAAGGGCTTGAGGGTGTGTGTCAGTGAGAGTTTTTTTTTTTTTTTTTTTTTTTTTTTTTTTTTTTTTTTTTTTTTTTTGGGTGGGGGGGGGGGGGTGGAGGAGGTCATTTGGAATTCCTGAAGGATAACCAGATACCTCAAAATCACAGACGGCATCCTATCTCCCAGAAGGCTTGATGGATGACTCCCGGTTTTTCAAAACTAAACTGTTGGAGCTTTCTCCACTTCTTTTTTGTAACCGCCATGGTCATATACCGGGGCCGCTACCAAACCGGCGTTGCTGTTTGGTTTTCTTTTCTCTTCTTCCCTTAAACTTGCCATCGCACAACATTACATTCTGGCTCGCCACCATGGTGGGACTCAAACCTCTACCATCGCCGAACTGGAACCGAACAGAGCTCGCTCTCTAATAGTTTTAAAGGCGTTGGGGGATTGAGTATTGACCATCTAACACTCCAGCTTAAACTGCCGGGTATTCTAACCGCGTGCATAACCCCCTCAGACTCCATTTTGGGCAATAGGAAAGCTAGGCCTGTGTGATCCAAGGAAAAAAAAAATAAGGTTAACCGGGTCGCAAGGGATTTGTAAATCCCACATCGTCCCTGCGCGCCTTCGGCGCGCTAAAACCTTTCATTCATTCATTCAATGTCATATCACAATGGCTAACGCACAAGTAAACGCAAGATTCATCTCAAATGGAAGAGGAGAAAAACATCTCATTTTTATGGTTTCAAGTTCTGTATTAAGTCCAGGAGAAATCAACGCATCCATTGGCGTTGCTGCCAAAAGAAATGCCACTATCAATACGAGGCCGATGAATGATATCATCACGACAGCAGGTGGTATACACAACCATCCATCAGACTTAGGCCAAATTGTGGTGGATACTTTTCTGTTTGAATTGAAATCAACAGTGAAAGAGGATTCGAGGCCCATAACAGCAATCTACCAAGAAGAAATTGCAAAACTGCGAACTGATGAAACGCATGAAGAAATACTGGGAAAGATCCCAACATTTTACAGCATTAAAACATCTTTATACAGTTCAAGAGCCCAGGCACGTCCGAATATACAACAACGACGATCATCCCTAACGCTTCCAGAAGCTTACAGTTATAACTAGAAGTCATGTCACGAACTGTGCGCTTATCTAGGCTTAATTGCACGTAGGAATTGCGCGCAATTGTCATATCGAATGGCACCCAAAGCATAGCAGGTTCTCCTTGTTACCCATAGCAAACACAAGCAATGCTCCTGCCAATGGACCTCCGGGTTACCCGGAGGTCCATTGGCTGAAACTTTGCTTGTGCACAGGCCGTATGTGCAGAGTTTGATAGCCTTACCATCGTCATAACGCGTACATTAACGCGCAAATAGACGTGCTCTTTGTGCGCATTTCAAGACAGGATTTCTAGTTTTAACCGTACACAAAAACAATAACTGGTGACAATTTTTGTTGGCTGATAATGGAGAGATGGACAAAATGCTGATATTCTGAACTGACCGCAACTTACAGCACATTGTCACTGCCGACGCTTTGTTCTGTGATGGGACTTTTGAGAAGTGTCCTGCGATATTCTTCCAACTGTATACCATTTATTGATTGTTTTGTCACAGGGAAGATGTGTCAACTTCTTTATGCATTCCTACCAAATAAGACACAGCAGACATACCAACGCTTTTTGGGGCTAATAAAGCAAAGGTCTGCAGATCGAGGTATCCAGACCAATCCACAGGGAGTTTTCACAGACTATCAGACGGCTGCTCAGAATGCCATAGCTTCCACATTTCCATTGGCTGTGCTGAAGTCTTCCACTATGGACAGGCCATTTTGGAAGAATGCCCAGAAATGCCATCTCCAGCAGGCATTCAACGACAACGAAGACATAAAATTAAAAAAAAACTCACCAAACGTTCCAGTCAATGATATTAGCAACGCATGGTTCCTAACAATGGAAGAGATTCCAGAACCTTATACAGCACTCAACAACAACATCGCTAAATTGTGTGACTATGTTACGGAATATTGGGGTGGAGGGTACTCATGGCCGT
This sequence comes from Pictodentalium vernedei, assembly GCA_031216915.1. Taxonomy (NCBI): domain Eukaryota; kingdom Metazoa; phylum Mollusca; class Scaphopoda; order Dentaliida; family Dentaliidae; genus Pictodentalium; species Pictodentalium vernedei. Next base: position 131,356,117 of record CM062296.1, on the reverse strand, counting down.
CAGATGTGGAATCATTATGGTACAAATGGACCCAGAACGACAAACCATGTGGAGGGCTGGCACATGGTCGGCTTCATTCAGAAAGAACAAGCCGCCTTTCATGAGACCAGCCTTTCATGAGACCAGCATCATTCAGCTTATCAATGGGGGCGTTCTCATGCCACGAAAAAAGAAATACAGATCTGACGATTATCGGCTCCGGTACAGACAAAGGTTATACAGTGAGAGGAGCATAAGTCTTGTGAAATATTTGGATTCTGTATCTTATCTTACTGGTTTTTAGTGTAAAATCTTCAATTTGTCATGTTAATATATAATTTTATACTCTCACAGCTGTCATGTTAATTTATATATTTTTAAAATAATGGACTTTGTGCAATCTATATATCCATGTCAAATTTAAATCTTCAGCTTGTCATGTTAATTATACAATAACATGATTTTTGAGGGCGTTATGGTTCATTATCGGCCCTACCGGAATGATCAACAGCCCAAGGGTCTATTATCGGCCCGAGACGAAGTCGAGGGCCGATAATAGCCCGCGGGCTGTTGATCATTCCGGTAGGGCCGATAATGAACCATAACGCTCGAAAAGAAATCATGTTATTTTTATTATTATCACTACCGTGAGGTTATATATGGATAAGAGGGAGAAAACATCAGATCATCAATCATTTATATATGATTCATCAGAGGTGAACAAAAATGAAGATCATGAAGTTCAACAATAATACTAGTCACTGTCCAAATTTTGCAAATCAGCTTCACTTAATTCACTTGATTGTGACATTATACCGGTAATACTTTTGGTTTTCAGATTTTAAGAAATCGCATGTGTCGTCTGTTTATCAACAGTCGCCGGTGATATTTATAGACAAATGCGGTCACGTGATGAGTGAGTTGACCTCTCGAACTTTCAAATAAATTACTGCGAAATCTAGAAAGGCAACCGAATGACGAAGCTAAACAATGTGCTAACAACATATTTCAGACACAGTGACTAACTATTACTTACCAAATATCGATAGTAAGATCCCATACGTGTCCCATGTGGAAGGGGTTTCACCTAAACATGTAGCTTTGCGATGAAAAGGAATGAAGAAAATTGCACATTTTTCGAAACAAATCGCGGCAGCCGGAAGCAGAGGAAATTGGGAATTGAATTGAATTGAAACATTACGTCACATGATAAAAGATGTGCATCATGTTACCGGTGCCGGAAATGGCCCGCGGGCCATATTGAGTCGACTTTTTCAATATTGGCCCGCAGCCCAGTACATCCTGGACAATATGACTTTTGTGCAGCCCCAGAAAATGAAAATATTCGCCAAGGAGTGCCCTGTAAAGTGATAATAATGTATATTATTTTATTTATTTTCAAAATATTAAAGTATTATTCAGATATGCTCACTCTTTTGCTCCTTTCCCCCCACTATAACGCGCAAATAATAACCCACAGTAATAACCCACAGTAATGAAACAAACTGTAGTCTGATTTGCTTTGATGTGACGGATTATCACACTTTCAACCGAAACAATAGGTGCCGGATAAACAGGAAGACACCGTTTTGCTTCCGTAAATACGACTGACTTTATACACGAAAATCGAAACCAGAACACTCCAAGAAAAATTTCAGCACACCTCAAATTACTCTATCAGTTTATCGGAGAGAAATATACATTGGATATCATTGCGCCCTGACAAACTGGAGTACAAGTTAGGGAATGACGTGTGCAGTCATGTCGATTTCATTTGAGGCCGCTTCAGTGCATTAACGCTAGTCTGCGTGTTTTGAAGTATATACCTTTGATTGAACGCACTAAGAAATATTTTTTCCTCGAAAATATGGTATTTTCTTATTAATGGCGTCGCACCCCTAAGATGGTGGGAGAAAAATCATCCTCGATGGGTATTGTAATATTATTTAAGACTTTTGTGACAATTAACTGTTAGGAGTCATCTCCCTTTCACTGTTGTTGTAAACAATAGATGCGTGCGCATCTCTCGTGCGGATTTGTACTTGAGTTCACTTCGTCAAGTTAACATGGCTGGAGCTGGAAATAAAACTTATCAATGTTACCTCAATTTTCATGGACGTTGCTTTTAGTTGGAGTGTTACTCCACCACCATGACATATTACCTAGTGCACCTACCATATTATATGGTGTCAGAAATCATTCCACGTTTCCAGCATTGTCATTGTCGATAAATCCACGCTCGCAGCGTTCTATTTTCAAGATGGAACTAGCCGGCATTTCGCCTCCACGCATGGATTGGGAAGCGTCGAATCTTCCAGATTGTTGGAAGAAATTCCAACAACATGCTGATCTCGTCTTTAAGGGACCGCTCAAGGGGAAGGATGAGGAAACGCAATGTAGCTATTTACTTCTCTGGGTTGGTGATAAAGGTCGTGAAATATTCAACACATGGACACTCGGTGCAGCTGATTCTAAATGTTTGAAAACGTACTATGACAAGTACCTTGAATATGTACAACCAAAGTTAAACCCCATATTTGCTAGATATAAATTTAACAACCAGACACAAGGCGGTGACTCTGTTGAACAGTACCTCACTCGTTTGAAAACTATCGCACGTGATTGTTCGTTTCATGATACAGATGAGATGATTAGGGACCGTATTGTTTTTGGAACGTCTTCATCCAAAGTTCGTGAAAAGCTGATAAATCAAGGCGCCGAATTGACACTTGATAAAGCCGTACAAATTTGTCAAAATTTTTTTCAATACGCTCAGGAACAGTTAAAGTCTATGGGTAAAGTTTCTGATGAGCTACATGAACGTCATGACATTCATTCTGTTAGTCATAAGAAAAAACAACAAAGTGTTACACCTGCTATTGCTAAGAATAAAGATACTGCCAATTTTTACAACAAAGGTCAATCATCCAGTCGTCAGCCTCAGTGTGGTTACTGTGGTCGTGGTCACCGACGGAACCAAACGTGCCCAGCAAAGGGAAAGAAGTGTGACAAGTGTGGGAAGTGGAACCATTTTGCTTCTGTATGTCGTTCTGGTGCAAAACGTCCATTCAGCGTGAATGAAGTTAACACACATTCAGCAAATTCATACACTGATGACGATTCTGATTTCTTCGTCTGGAGTGTCGACGAGCTTGGCAATAATAAGCAAGCTTATGTTTCTTTAAGTGTTGGCCCTGTGTGTAATTCTAGTACGAAAAGTAAAACGTCAATCCAATTTAAATTGGATACAGGTGCCCAAGTCAACATTATACCTCAGAAAGTGTTTAAGCAATTCTCCCCATGTGTGTTGAGCAAAGCTTCTAAGCAACTTACAGCTTATGATGGTAGTTCTTTAAAGACCTATGGCCAGTGTGACCTATCCTGCACGTTTAAAGACCAGACAATGACAATAAATTTTTATATTGTTGAAACCGATTCGGACCCCATACTCGGTTTAAGGTCATGTCTAAATTTGGACCTGATAAGACTCGTATTCAATGTAGAAGATCATGTGAATGCACACGATCCTCCGCATTTGATAGGAGCTAGTTTGGATCCATTTCTTGATAAGAATTCTGTTTTAACAGAATATAGTGATGTCTTTAAAGGAATTGGTTTATTTCCTGGTGAATGCAACATTCAATTAGATTCAAATGTCACTCCAGTAATACACCCGCCACGCAAGGTGCCTGTGGCGTTAAGGGATGGTCTTAAGCAAGAACTTGATAGGATGGAAAGCAATGAAATCATTACTAAAGTTTCTACTCCTACACATTGGGTAAATTCTCTCGTGGTTGTAGAAAAGCCCAAAACTGGAAAACTTCGGATCTGTCTAGACCCGCAGGATTTGAACCGTGCGATATTACGTCCCCACTACCCTATGCGTACGTTGGACGACATCCTGCCCTCACTTTCAGGAGCACGATTTTTTACAAAGTTAGATGCTCGATCAGGTTACTGGGCAGTAAAAGTTTCTGAAGCATCATCATATCTCACAACGTTCAATGCACCATACAGGCGATACCGATTTTTAAGATTACCATTTGGCCTTAAATCATCTCAAGATGAATTCCAAAGAAAGGTTGATGAAATTTATGAGGGACTTGACGGGGTAGTTGCCATTGTAGATGACATTTTGGTTTATGGCAAAACACGTGCAGAACATGATCGTAATTTACACAATGCGCTTCGTCGTTCTAGGGAATCTGGTATTAAGCTAAACAAAGATAAATTGGAAGTAGGAGTAACAGAGGTGCCCTATTTTGGACACTTACTTACTGCAGAAGGGGTAAAACCAGACCCATCTAAGGTTAGAGCTATTACCGAGATGAAAGAGCCTGTGAACAAAGCTGAACTTGAAACATTTCTAGGTATGGTAAACTACTTGTCTAAATTTGCGCCAAATCTTTCAGATCTAACTGGTCCGCTAAGAAAGCTTTTGGTAAATAACAATGAATTTTCTTGGGATCAACCACAGGTTGATGCCTATGCAAAAATTAAGAAAGTAATTACACAAGCTCCAGTTTTGTCATATTTTGACCCTCAAAAAGAAGTTACTGTGCAAGTGGACGCGTCGAAATATGGACTTGGTGCAACCCTTCTTCGGGATGGGAGACCCGTCACATACGCTTCCAAATCTCTAACTCCAACTGAGATACAATATGCTCAGATAGAGAAAGAGATGTTAGCCATTCTTTTTGGCTGTAGTAGATTCCATCAGTATGTTTATGGTAGGCCTATTGAGGTTGAGTCTGATCACAAACCGTTAGTCTCAATTTTTAAGAAGCCACTAGGCTCTGCTCCTCCTCGATTACAGAGGATGTTACTTAACCTGCAGAAATATGAACTAACAGTGGTTCATAAATCTGGAAAGGCAATACCAGTCGCGGACACATTGTCCCGTAAGTCATTACCTGACACTTGTCCAGAATTAGGTGAACAGATAGACTTTCATGTCCATTCTGTTATGGATAAATTGCCTGTTAGCGATGAAAGATTAAGCAAAATTGCTAAAGCTGGCGAATTAGACCCACAGTTTATAATATTGAAACAGATAATTCAAAACGGTTGGCCTGAACAACGGAAAGCGTGTCCAAATTCAGTGTTAGAATATTGGAACCATCGCGACGAATTGACGGTTCACAATAATTTACTTTTAAAAGGTCAGAAAATAGTAATTCCTAAGGGTCAGAGGTCATCTTTGATGGAATGCATCCATACTGGTCATATGGGTGTTGAAAAGTGCATTAAAAGGGCCCGTGACATTATGTTTTGGCCCAATATGGCTTCAGAAATAAAACAGTTTGTCCTACAATGTAATACATGTTTGGAAAGAAGGAATGATAATCCTAAGGAAAGCTTGAGTTCTCATAAAATACCAAACCAACCTTGGCATACCGTTGCCACAGATATTTTTCAGTGGAACGACATAAATTACATTGTTGTTGTGGATTACTATAGTCGATATTTTGAGGTGTCTGCTCTCAGAAACATGACATCTTCGGATGTAATTCACAAAATGAAATCTATATTTTCACATCATGGTATGCCATTAAAAGTGGTCTCAGATAATGGGCCGCAATATGCGTCCCAGGAGTTTAAAAGGTTTAGTCAAAACTGGAGTTTCAGTCATGAAACTTCTAGTCCATTACATCCTCAATCAAATGGATTGGCTGAGCGTACAGTGCAAACCATTAAACACATTTTCGATAAGTCGAAAGCCGATCGGAAAGATCCCTATTTAGGAATCTTGGAATACCTTAATACACCATTAGAAGCCAATTATTCACTATCACAAATTCTCATGAGTAAGCGTTTAAGGGCTGTATTACCTACAACATCCCAGCAGTTGAAACCCCACACAGTTTCACACAATAAAGTCCACCATTCTATTACACAGAGTCGAGCTCTTCAGGCAAAATATTTTAATCGCTGTTCTAGAGAGCTAAAACCATTAGATATTGGAGAAACCGTACGTATTAAGCACCATGGTTTATGGGTTCCAGCAAACGTTATTGAACAAAATAATTCTAGGTCATATACAGTAAAAGCCCCGGGAGGTGGTATTTATAGGCGTAATCGCAGGCATCTCCTTAAATCTTATGACAGGCCTGTTGAGGACATGTTTTTGCCAGATGTTCTTGAAAGTGAAATTTCTGAGCCCATGGAGTTGAACATTTCTGGTGACAGCTGTGCCGAACCACAGGTGCCACCACAAGTTTCCACCCCCATGGCTTCAGAGCAGAAGGTTGCATCGCCGAGAACTTGCCAACAAAGTACTTCAGTCACAAATGGTAATTTGGCACCCCAGCCATATGTGACTCGTTCTGGCCGCTCTGTTAAGCCAAAGATAATAAAATCTATGTGACCCATTTTCCCCAAAACAGACTCCAGTCAATCCAGTGGTACCATAACCCCCCTACAGGATTTATAGTGCTTTGCACACAGACTTTTACTTTTATGGTATCGTAACCCATTACATGTACATGACTTCATTTTTTTTCTTTTTGTTCATTTGTGAGAAGGGAGGTGTAATATTATTTAAGACTTTTGTGACAATTAACTGTTAGGAGTCATCTCCCTTTGACTGTTGTTGTAAACAATAGATGCATGCGCATCTCTCGTGCGGATTTGTACTTGAGTTCACTTCGTCAAGTTAACATGGCTGGAACTGGAAATAAAACTTATCAATGTTACCTCAATTTTCATGGACGTTGCTTTTAGTTGGAGTGTTACTCCACCACCATGACATATTACCTAGTGCACCTACCATATTATAGGTATCTGGGTGGGACGGGTAAATTACACCCTCGGGGCAAGATATTTGAGCCAGACACTCGGCAAGCCTCGTGTCTGGCTCAAATATCTTGCCCCTCAGGTGAGATTTCCCCACCCCACCCAGATACCCATCGAGGATAATAATAAGCTACACTGTCTATTACTACACTCGCGGAGGACGAGAGGCTGCGTCACATGGATCCGAAGCTCGATCCTTGTAGTCGACGGGATGGCATTGAGGTACTTGTAAGACGTCGCCGAACTAGGCAACTTGTGAAAACAACTTGACGCACAGCAAGTTGCGCCACATGTTGTCTCGTGTTTCATAAGTTGTTGCTTCCAAAATATTGAGTTGAACATGTCGTTTGGAACAGGAACACGTTTCTGTGCGTTTAGGAAAACATTGCTGACTTATTCCGTCATCAAAATCGACTTTCGATAAAGTTATCTCGCCTGATATTATTAGACGCACGAGAAAGGTCCAGTGAAGAATCATGCAATTGTTGAGAAAATACCTGAGGCATCAGTAGAAAATAAAGTGAAGTTTTCTTTAGTTTTAATAAACGGAAACAACAGACAGCTTCCCCATCTTTTATCATTGACCCTCTCCCAATGCTTGATCATTTCTGTTGCAATTCTGTTCCAGTGCTTCATCAACCACCTTAATACGATATTTCCTTTGTCAGTTTCATTTACCCATCTCCAGAATACACTGGAACCTGACCGCAATGTTTTCCGAATTGTTTTAATGAGATGACCATTGCGTTGTTTCCTATTTGTGCCTTTGATTACAGTCACTTTTTTATTGCTTCTTCGTGCACTTCTTGTGGCACTTTTAGTGACTTATAATTCACCTTCTATATATTTCCATCACTGCTTGAGAGGGAAAGTGTCGTCAATGACCCGTCAGAAATTGCACAACTTCTGAATAATTATTTTATCAAACAATCATATACATTTTGGCTTGAAAACCACGAGAAACGGTACGTATCACATAATGTGTTCCGATTCCGTGTCATATAGACGACTCATTCTGATTCCGTATCATATAGATGACTCGTTTCCGGGAACGACACGGGCTACCTTAACAGGTACATGGATACATTGATTCTATGTGCGTTTCAGTGATCGACCGAACATTATGTCCCAAATTTGTTAAAAAATAATTTAACCCTTTACCTAACATGAAAATCAGACGACACTTGCAAAAACAATTCTTGAATAACTAATTCTTTTTTATTTTTTGTCTCAAAAAAACATAGGTTATGACCACTCATTGGAACGAGCTCGTTCCAACGAGGGGTCATAACCTACGTTTTTGAGACAAAAAATGGAAAAAAAATGAAAATATTAATTGGCGATTTTTTGAGAATCGCATTGGCCGGTTTTACGTTGGGTAAAGGGTTAAGATTTAATCTGTTTATGTGACAAAGTTGAAAATTGTTAGATAAATGAATTATCATGATAATGTGCATGTCCTGTGATTTGTACCAGATTCTCGGTGGTGTCCAAAAATGGGATCACAAATCGCCGGCAAAGACGGCTCGTTGAGATCCCATTCTGGACACCACCTCGAATCTGATACAGATCACAGGACATGCACATTATCATGATAATCTGTATTTATCAGCCAGTGTAATACTGTTGTTGATAAGAAGTTGCTAGACATAGAGGTTAACGACAATTTTAATGATAATGTAGAAATAACCGCTTCGTGGGTTGAAAGACTTTTGTCGAAGCAAGACACTAAAAAAGCCTGTGGGCCGGATGGAATTAATAATTTAAAGCGTTTGACAAGAGTGTGGCTTGAAGGTCTTCTGCATAAACTTGACAGAATTGGGATACGAGGAAATTTACTGTCTTGGTTCAAAAGCTATCTAAGTGAACGTTCACAAGTAGTCGTAATCAACGGGGAAAAATCGGAGAATAATTGGATTTCATCAGGGGTTCCTCAAGGTTCGGTTTTGGGTCCCTTCTCTTCAATATTTATACAATCGACATCGTAAATAACATTCATTCCAATATTAGATTATATGCAGATGACACTTCGCTGTTTTTAATTGTTGAGGATGCAAACTTGGCTGCAAACATTCTGAACGAAGATTTGAAGAGTATTGCTGAATGGGATAGTAAATGGCAAGTCAACTTTAATCCGTTAAATACAGTTACGATGTGTTTCTCTCTAAAAAAAATCCAACTCCCATACCTACTCTATATTTGTCAGATCACCCAAGAAGTTGACACCCATAAACACCTGGTTCTACACTTCCAGACTTCTGGCACTTGGAATATCAGGTAGAGAATGTAGAAAAAATCAGCCCGATGATAATTGTCTTCGGAGTTTAAAATACAGATAGTCCCGATCTGCGTTGGAAACTCTGTATACCAGTTTTATGATCCCGCTTTTTGACTATGCAGATGTTATTTGGGACACCAGTGCGGAAAACTTAACTATCTTACTGGAAAACTTACATCTAGATGCTCTGTGTACAATTTGTGGAGCACATAGAGGCACGAGACATAACGCAATTTATGAAGAGACAGGCTTTATCACTTTGAAGGAAAGGAGGAAAAGACATAAAATAATCATGATGTACAAACTCATATCTGGAAATGCTCCGTCGTATCTTACGCTTCGGGTACCCCGACAGATTACTGATATCACAACTTTCCACTTACGTTCTTCGGATAACTTGCGTGAAAATACAGTCTCGCACCACTCTCTTTTCTGATTCATTTCTGCCTTTGGCTGTGAAATTGTGGAACAACCTGGGCACGGACGTGCGATCCTGTGATTCTCTAGAGTCTCTGAAAAGTTCCCTTCGAAGAGATGACAGGGTGGTTCCAGAGTATTACTATGCTGGTTGTAGACGAGGTCAAATACTCCATAGTAAACTTAGAATGAGATGCAGTGACTTGAATGCTCATAAATTCGAACGCTTCTTAACAAACGACCCTAAATGTTCTTGTGGAAATGATTATGAGGATGCAGCTCACTTCATATCATCGTGTCCTAACTTTCGTATCCAGCGTCAGTCTTTCCATCTAAACATCGAGAACCTAACAAGCAATACCAGTTATATTCTGTACGGTAATCCAGCATGGCCTAATGCAGTTAATCAAAGAATATTTGTGGCCTTCCAAAAGTACATTGAAGAAATGAAGAAATTTGAGTAGAGGCTATAACCAACCCATGGGATAAGATATAAGTTTATACAATCACAAATACACCATGCATCAGCCATCAAGTAATCACAGAAGACAGCTGTCTCCGCACAATGCACCTGTTCAAGCACCATTATTGTTTGTAAGTTCTTCAATGTAACGGTGAGGTATTCAAATAGGCTTAGTTTGTTTACCAAACCATTTTGATTTCGAAATAAAAAATGTTTAAAAAAACATTCTCACGTTTTCCACTTCTAAATGCAGTATATTTTTTGCGTTTTTATGTTCATTATTTACCTTATATCCTACTTTCTTTGTCGACACTTACATTTTCCTTATACTTTCCCTCCCAGCATCTGGTAAACTGCTTACAACTGAACCAGCCAACTCATGAAGTTTATTACCAATTTCTAGCTTCGATTTTATTTTCTCCCCAAAGTTACTACCCAACTCAATCTACTTCCATTCCTTGACCCAAATGCCCTTGAAGAACGCCCTGCGTTTTGCTGTTCTATTGCCACTGGCCCTAACTGAAATCCGCTTGTGATCACGCCTAACTCAGACATTCCTTCGTCTTCTACTTCCATCACTATAACTTCCACCAATAACTCAGGGTCAGTGAATACCTTGTCAATTTTTGTCTTTCTATCATTCCATTTCCAGGTCCGTAAACCCTAAAGTTTCTTGTGCTTCACCAACTGCACCCTCCTCTCTGTCCCCATTGTGGCCATTTTTATATATGGCCATTAAGGATAACACTCATGCTCACCAGTTCGGTAACAATGGATCTGAGTGCCGCATATATTTCATTGATCCTCCACTTCCAATGCCATTTATGTAGCCCCCCACTGCAATGATTCTGTTTTTCGCCCATATTATTTCGCGTTCTACTGGATTTCTACTGGATTTGTTGTATTGACTTTAGATAGGACTTAGTCTTTGTAAGACTGTGACCTGGATGCCCTCCTGGAGGGCCCCGGGTCACAGTCTTACAAAGACTAGATAGGACTGCGATCGGCGTAGGGCCTAACTCCTACTTGGACTCCTTCTTGATGTACATACGTAGCCCTCCTCTCTTTTTCGTGACCTTCTGATCACCACGGCCCAAACTACAGCACTCTTGATTTGGTCAATTTGTCATCCTGTCTAATCCTTGTCCCGATTAGGACTATTACATCAACATCCTCTTCCGGTTTAATGGCTGTGATTTCACTTATTTTTCTACGAAGACCCTGGATATCGTGGTATATTTTGAAAACACCAAGACTTCCCTGAGTTGTAATTCATACCTCATAGTAGGGGGTCAATTTCTCTACAGTACATCTACAGTACGTCCGCCAGGGACTGGTCGTGATCCACGCGTGGATAGTGATGTCCACGCAGCTAATAAAAATCATCATCATCGGTAATAAAAATCATCATCAGCAAAATTGTAATTAATGAAGCACCGGTATGTACCCGGTGCTTCATTAATTACATTTTTGATGATTATTCCTATAATTAGTGTTTAGAACCTAATGTTATTGCGTACGTGGAAATAGAGCCCACCCGTTAAAAGTGGCCAGTCCACGACAGGCGTACTGTTCATTTTCGTTTTCAAAAGTGATTTTTACCTCTCATCTTTTCCCACCCACCCTGTCATATGTAAAAAATGGTACAGGTATCTGTAACATGTTTCCTCTAATCACCTCCGTACCATTGGGCTCAGAGGAAAATCGTAGAAATCACGCCTACCCCTAAAATACCCTAGATCATTTCAGTACGCCTCTAATGTTTCGTCAAGGCCCATGATTCTCGAATTTCGTTCACCCCCCTATCACAACTCGTTCGGAGGAGCCCGGGGCCCCCGGCACTACCACTTCCGCGCTTCTACTGTTTTACTTAGCTATCAAATCCCTGTAGGTATCCACCATCAGAACTGCCCTTATAAAAAGTACCATGGTAAATCACAAAATACCCTGGTAATACCATGGTATACCATGGTATTACCAGGGTATTTTGGGATTTACCATGGTTTACCATGGTACTTTTTTATAAGGGTGACCTCCTTTCCCCAATATTGTATGTACTCACGTGTACTACTACCACTATATCCGGTCCCGGACCCTTACCAATATCAACTACACTGTCCCTAACATCATCCACTTTGGCCTCTGGGAAACAAAGATAATGATTGGTCCGGTCATTGGACGATATTACTTCCCGCTACCACTAGTTTTCGCCTAGATGATCTACCTAGCCCCTACCCCTCCCTATCACTCCACCTTTACTGGAATGACCATCCCCTGCAAATCCACGCAACGGCCATCACGACACTAGCAACTTACCATACCTGTTTACAAATGCAGAAACGAAGAACAAACCGGACAAAAATTATACAAGAAAAAGGCGACGTAAATAAACGCCATTAAATTTATTATACCAATAACATCTAGATTTGTACGCCACCAAGGTTGATACAATATCAGTGATAACCCTTTACCTAACATGAAAAGCAGACGACACTTGCAAAAAAAATTTTTGAATAATTAATTTTTTTCATTTTTTGTCTCAAAAACATATGTTATGACCCCTCGTTGGAACGAGCTCGACGAGCTCGTTCCAACGAGGGGTCATAACCTATGTTTTTGAGACAAAAAATGAAAATATTTTGAAAATTAATTGGCGATTTTTGAGAATAGCGCTGGCCGGTTTTGGCCGTTACGTTGGGTAAAGGGTTAAAATGTGAAGCTCCATGAAACTTCCTTTTATTAACGGATGTGCTTGAGTATTACAGAAGACTTGTACAAAAAAGGCTTTGAAACTTTAGTATTTTTTTACATTGCTTACCAACTAACTTGTAGTGTTAAATATGGGAACGAAAATACCCCCGCAATATAGCCATGGGGCTTGGTTTGAGAGATGTGGTGTGTCAAGTCAGGCTCCCGAGCCACCGCTCTAATTCTGGAAAGTGTTCGACGCTGTTATGGAATATTTGTTTATGTTTACTTACTTTTCGTGGAGTTCGCGCTCAGACGACCGTTGATGCAATGAGGTGTTTCTATACTCACATACCCGTATTGTTTCGTCACCAGTTATAAATATATTCCAATAAATACGTATTTAATTTACCGTTACACCATCAAGATATTTAACACAATGAGTGGAACTGCGGAGTGTAATCATAAGATTACACATGAGTCTTTACTCCTATCGGTAGAGTCATAAAACATTCTGTGAAATTAAATTTCGATCCAGCGACATTTTTATCGTCGATTCAAAGTAAATGAATGCGTATGTTTGTTTTTGATTCAATCGCCTGGAATAATTAAATCAGTTGGTTGGAAAGTGAATCGTAGTTTCGTTTTTCAGTCCAGCTGAAATGTTCCAGACAAGTGAATCCAAACATAGGCGATGGTCAATATAAGGGCTAGCCAGGCCATAATAGCGTCGAATTCCTTAAAGATATAAACCAATATAAAGGCTAGACAGGCCATAAGAGCGTCGAATTCCCTACAGATATAGACCAATATACATGTAAACACTAGCAAGGCCATAATAGCGTCGAATTCCCTACAGACATAGACCAATATAAATCCTAGCCCAGCCATAATAGCGTCGAATTCCCTACAGACATAGACCAAAATAAAGGCTAGCCAGGCCATAATAGCGTTGAATTCCCTGCAGACATAGAAATATAAATCCTAGCCAAGCCATAATAGCGTCGAATTCCCTACAGACATAGACCAATATAAATCCTAGCCAGGCCATAATAGCGTCGAATTCCCTGCAGGCATAGACCAATATAAATCCCAGCCAAGCCATAATAGCGTCCAATTCCCTACAGACATAGACCAATATAAATCCTAGCCAGGCCATAAAAGCGTCGAATTCCCTACATGCAAAGACCAATATAAAGGCTAGCCATGCCATTATAGCGTCGAATTCCCTACAAACATAGACCAATATAAATCCTAGCCAAGCCATAATAGCGTCGAATTCCCTACAGACATAGACCAATATAAAGGCGAGCCAGGCCATAATAGCGTCGAATTCCCTGCAGGCATAGACCAATATAAATCCTAGCCAACCCATAATAGCTTCGAATTCCCTACAGACATAGACCAATATAAATCCTAGCCAAGCCATAATAGCGTCGAATTCCCTTCAGATATAGACCAATATAAATCCTAGCCAGGCCATAATAGCGTCGAATTCCCTACATACAAAGACCAAAATAAAGGCTAGCCATGCCATTATAGCGTCGAATTCCCTACAAATATAGACCAATATAAATTCTAGCCAAGCCATATTAGCGTCGAATTCCCTACAGACTTTGACCAATATAAAGGCTAGCCAGACCATCATAGCGTCGAATTCCCTACAGAGACCAATATAAAGGCTAGCCAGGCCATAATAGCGTCGAATTCCCTTTGACCAATATAAATCCTAGCCAGGCTATAATGGCGTCGAATTCCCTACAAACATAGACCAATATAAATTGTAGCCAGGCCTTAATAGCGTCGAATTCCATACAGACATTGATCAATATAAAGGCTAGCCAGGCCATTATAGCGTCGAATTCCCTACAGACAGAGACCAATATAAAGAAGTTTAAAACCCATTTGACCCCCTACACACTAATGTCAAAATACAGACATTTAAGGACCAAACTTTTATAACAAAGCAACTATAAAATTAAAAAGTTATGTCGTGTGTGGCATAGCGCTATTAGCTCTGTGAAGCAAGGTTATATTGGTTCAATTCCTAGTTGTATAATGCGCAAGTTGAAAGTTGTGGCAGTGTTCAAAGTGTTTTGATTGACCATCTGAGTTCTGTTGTGTCTATTATACCATTTCCTAATAATATTCCACAAAGTGTTTAGATTGATTATCTGAGTTATGGTGTGTCTATTATATCATTTCCTAATAAGATTCAACAAAGTGTTTAGATTGATCATCTGTGTTATGGTGTGTCTATTGTACCATTTCCTAGTAATATTCCACAAAGTGTTTAGATTGACCATCTGAGTTATGGAGTGCTTATTGTAACATTTCCTAGTAATATTCCACAAGGTGTTTAGACTGACCATCTGAGTTATGGAGTGCTTATTGTAGCAATATTCCACAAAGTGTTTACATTGACCATCTGAGTTATGGTGTGTCTATTATACCATTTCCTAGTAATATTCCACTAAGTGTTCTGATTGACCATCTGAGTTATGGTGTGTGTATTGTACTATTTCCTAGTAATATTCCACAGTAATTTTTGACAGAATAGAGGTCGACCAATGGACGAACGTGACTGTTGTAAAATTCCTTCCCCTTGTTCACCCACAATTTATCCGGTTTTCGAGAAGACGATGCGATTCTACTCTTTAGAGCCTCGGCTACGCAAGCTCCCGATTTATTCTTCAGAGGCCTCATTTGTCCATATTTTGAAAACACGCCAATGACCAGCAGTATGTATTTAACGCCTTTGTTCTGTTTCGAATCCGATTTCATGTCGACCAAATCGGCCGACCAGATCTGATTCAGACCCCTCATGAACACCCTTCTCCGAAATTTACGCGTGACAGGTCTGTGTAGTTCCTTCGCCAATGCATTCGTTAATAATCTTTTTTGGACGTTTTTTTATGACCCCATCAGAATTGACGTTTGGTACCGATCACTTTACCAACCAGCGAACGTTCGAGTCTCTCTCTCCTGGTGGGATTCGGTATATTTTTCAGCGACGTCAACATGCTTTTATCGCAAATTCGATTACGAGTCTCGACGTTGGGATGTTTAGCGTAGCACAGATCGTGAGCGTAAGCAGCCAAATCCACCCTATTGATGGGTTTGCTCCAAGGTTTTTGAGTCCGATCTCGATTCAATCTCTTATTTAATTTCGTGCCGGGTCCCGTGAATTGATGTCCTGGCAGATGCATTTCAATGGTAGATTATTAATAAATCTACCCGTTGAAATGCATCTGCCAGGACATCAATTCAGACTGGCACCACGTTTGACAGATTGCGTCTTGGTCGAACCGCACACTTCACACATTCTACAAAGCATGGGACTTTTATTTTTCGTCCATACTTTTTTAACGTTAACCGCATTGGTGACTCTTTTGCATTTGACGCAATACATTTGTTGTTTTTTTTGTTTTCCGTATATATATTTAATTTTTTTTTTTTTCGTATTTTTTTTTAATTTATATATAATTTTTTTTTCTTTTATATATATATATTTTTTTCAATTGATTGCTTCTGGAATCTGTTTGGTATCCAACAATTTACGAAACGATTTTCTCGCTTCTTCCCTACCTTCTTCCACGAGAGAATCCTTCATTTCTTACTTGAGAATCTGATGACTCTTACCCTCGCTTTCAGGACTTCGTATTTTTGTTTTCCGTTCAATATGTCGACGTATTTACCATCCGAAATCCTACTATCTTTCAACACTAGAGAGATCTTATCTGACACTGAGTCGATCTTTGCATCGGCCAAAACTCTGATGTTTTTGTGCTTCTTAGCCTTCACAGATAATTTCTTAGCAATTAAATTTCCGATCGTACTGACGAATGCGACAGTCAAAGCCAAACCTTCTACAGCTAACACGACTGGAAGAGCAACAACGGCGGTCGACAATAGGCCGATTCTGGCAACATTTAAACCCATAGAGGTCGCGATGAGTGTCAAATCCACACCGTTCACCAATTTCTCTAATCTCGAATATTTCTTATTGAGCGAACGATGAGAATCTCTCTCTTGCATCAGATACGATTGAATTCTATTGATTTGTTTGATCCTATACCTCTGCCCCACGTCATCACAATTTTCTGGTGGTAGAAAAGGTGCCGTGGGCTCCAACTTCTCAAACGATGGATAGATGTTTTTACTTCAAAGTTCCATTTTCATTTTATTTATTTATTTATTTATTTATTTATTTATTTATTTATTTATTTATATCTATTATTATTTTTTTGTATTTTTTATTTTCACCCCTTATTATTTAATGGAAAACATTTTTTTTAGTCGTTTCTTCCCTTCAACAAGGAATTCAAAAAAACGTGATTCCCGTCGGAAATTTTTTTAGTGGTCTCCCTTTTCCAGCAAATATTCCAAAATGCGTCCCCTGTCTTCGGTGGTGAGACCTCGATGCGCTAACTTCAACTCTTCCAATGTAGTGGGCTTGGGTTCTCCAATGCAAAACACGAATTGATTCCAACATTCAATCACGTCGTTGCATCGGATGTATTCCAATGCACGCATGAAATACATGGTGACGATGTCTTCCCATCCATCATAAGACACGAATGATTAATGTGGTTAAATTCTCTCTCCTCCCGACAACTGAGACATCTTTTGCATGAGATGCGATGAAATTGTTCGTTCACACAGATCGCGTAAGCTCTGAACAATGCCCTTTGAAAAAACCAAGCTCTTGATTCTATAGAATCGTTCATTTTACTCATAATTGTATAAAAAAATTGGGTTTTTTTCTTATTATTATTTCTTTTTCTGTTATTTATTTACATATTATTTTTTTTCTTTTTTTTCTTTTTATATATTATGTTTTTTCTGTTTTTTTTAATAACAACACATTTATTCATCTCATCATCAACCGAATGAACTAATACTTGTCGTCTATTACGATAGGAAAGAGATGACATTCTTTTTAAAAGAAGGATTTTATGCTTTTCGTATTTCGATAAAACCATCATTTTTTTCATCATCATCATCATTAGAATGATATGGGAAATAATCCATATTGATTTTTAACCTTTCAGCAAATTCGATCCATGATCTATTTAACACGAACGAGTGTAACCTGTGAATAAATTCGACACATGTGCGAATGGACTTTTCATTTTCACCACCTCGATCGAATACATTAACTACGTTTTTCGTGCAATAAATCATGTATTGATATTTCCTGTAATTGTAACATTCTACAAATGTCACTTCGTATTTTAACCGGTCTAGAACATCTATAATCATGTCATAATCTTGGTAAGACACATTTTTTTTCCATTCGAACATGTTTTGATATTTTCGAAATTGCTTCGATTTAGGAATATGAATAACAATATTAAAGAAAACAATGTTCCATACCCATTTAAACATGCGTCGTGTACGATTTGTTCCGATTGAATTGTTTCTAATGCATACTCATGTAAATATTGTGAAAAGACTAAAAGCTTTTCATAATATGAACGTCTTGTGAACACGTCTGTTGGAAGTTGTTTTCACTCCTTTTGTTTCTTTTTTTACTGTTATTTTTTTTAATCATTATTTTTTTTATAATAACACACCCAAAAGGAGTATATTCTTAAATGGCGAATTCTGACCAAACAATAAACCTTCACCAATCGGTTCCACATTCTCTCCGGTCTTCAGATAGAGACCGTCTACGTGAAAAGCATTGCCGCCTTTTCTCGTGGGTCCTAGATACAATCCTTTACCTTTGACGTCTACGTGAGACACGGTTCCTCCCTTCTTCAGAAACATTCTGTTTCCTCTCTTCTTCAAAAACAATCCTCTACCCATTAATTTGTGGACTCCCGAACTAGCAAGTCCCGAGGGAGCTCCCATGCCCAGAGCTGGTAACACCGTCTTCGTGAGAATGGGTAATGGTTTGGCGGCAAATCCCGCCAATAGCGGTAGGAAACCGCCTTTCATTTTCAGATTTCATCTCAATTGAGCGGGACTCAGTCTCACCATCATTCCCGTTCGATTACAAATCACTTTCACCATCCTTTTGATTTGAGTTTTAGTCCAGGCAATCCAATTGCTACCGCCACTCACCAGATATTCGTAACTGAATTTAAATCTAATGGCCTCGCCTCGATGACTCAACGCTCTGCAAAGTTTAGCTTTCTGTCCTTCGGATATGTTCACGTTTTTTATGATGTATCGACTACTACTCATATTTGTTATTTTTTCACTGGATTAAATATATATTTTTTTAAGTAGGAATACTATGGGTTTTTTTTATTATTATGAATATTATAAGTTTGTTTTTTTAATTTTTTTTTTTATTTCTTATATAAATATATGAAAAAATGAAAAAACAAAAAAAATTTTTTTTTTTTTTTTACTTAATATTTTGTTTTCTCTCATATCTCTCTGATGTGAAATCGTATGGTCACTCTCTCTCCACGAAGATCTAACAGATCACCGTTTTGATCTGTCAACGTGGTTTCGATGCTATACAACGGTATCACGGGTAGATAGATGAGATTTTGAGGTCACTCCCTGATCTTGTAACTCGGCAAAACGTCTGGAAAAAACGAGTAGATCGTAGGCTGAGCACTACCATCGATGTAACTTCCCGCGATCACATTGACATTCACTAAAATGCTATTGACCGTGAGACTGTCGACCATATTTTCGGACGCGGCGTGACCTTGATATATCTTTCGATCGAATCCCAACATCTTACCGATCGAATCTTCTGCACTAAAATCCACTCGAAAATTATCTCCCAAGTCTAATATCGTCTGCAGAGTACTCGTATTGGGGGCGAGTCTTATCATCTTCCTTCTGTGACCGTCAGTCTTCAGTCTCATCTGGATGTGATGGTTCAGATCGTCTATGTTGTAACTCCCTTTGGGAAATCAAATCTTGAACCAATCCACACCGTTGGAATACTTGAACGCGTTATTCTTTTCGGTGACATTGGAAAACGAATAGTAAGTCTCGAGATTAACCAATGCTATCTCGTATCTCTTTTCCTTCTTCAGTTCAATGGGAGGTTTGAATTTAGTCACCAATCAAGTCATGTCGTGACTCACTACGATTTGAAAGGATTGTTTTGCAGCCATATTCTCGACTATCTGTTCTAATAGGTGATGTTCTGACACTTTTTTTTATTATTTATTAATTATATATTTTTATATTTTATCAATTTTTTTATTTTCTTCTCTATTATTATCGGAAATATAAAACAATCTTCGAATCCGCTTCGATATTTTCCGTTGTTAAATTCACTAGTCAAATCGATCACCACTAACTTGTGAAGTCCTTTGTCCCACACCGTCTTACAAAATCTCCTGAATTCTTCCCTGCTCATGTCGTTGACCATGTGATCTCCATAGATGTGATTGAGATTCTTGAGATCCTGATGAAAGAGACAGAAAATTAGCATTCTCCCTTATCGTCTGTCTGGGCAGTCGAAAATAATTCTGCAACAGATAGAAACAATCCACGCTGCTGTGACATCCTCGAACGTAATTCGATTCACATCGATTCTGTCTCTCCAACAGCAGATCATCGAACATCATGAGATTCTTATTCTCCGACTTCAACTGTCTGGGACTGGGAACGTCGTCGGCATTCTCGTAAAACAGACGTTCCACGTTCGAACACTCAATGTTTCTCTTAGTCAATTCTCTCGCCACTCTTTCCAATATATTCGAAGTCTCGTGTCCTTCGAATCCATCTCAGTTGTCAAAGATACTCACTATGATGTCATTAGGTAATTTACGATTCATGCACTCTCGAAGCAATCTGTATTCCGGTTGAAAGAGACTCTTGTCGAAAGTGAATAATCTGTCGTAATCCAACCAGCCAGGTCGCAACAATAGATTCATCAAGAGATTGGTCTTTCCACAATTTGATTTTCCCACTATCAGACCTCTTCTGCTTTTGGGAAAGAACTCGTCGTTCGACCTCTTGGTCATCACGTCATTCCAAAACATGTCTTTGATATCCATTTTTTTTTCTCCAGTTTGATTTTTGTTACTGTGTTTTAAATTATGTTTTTTTCTATTTTTTTTATTTTAATTTCTATTTTTATATATATATATAAAGAGATTTTTTTATTTATAAATCATTTTCGATCCCGATCCTTTCGTCATTTTAGCTAAGTCTTGTATCGGTACGACATCATTATAGAAGGCTCCAACTTTTTGGTTCGATTCTCGATCGTTTGGCAGTTTGTGGAGTTATCAATTTATTAATCAATATGTCGGCACCTCTCTTGCCGGCTTCTGAAGCTATTCTACCACTCGTTTCGGCTGCAGCTTTCTTACCCGCATCGATCGCCGTCTTCTTTCTGATTTTGAGAGTGCTCGAGGCGATCAGTGAATTTATGAATTAAAAATCGCATCATCAAATCCACAATGCCCAATCCGCCGTAGACGTAAGATCTAGCATATCCTCTGTTATTTATCACTAAAAAATTTTTATTATTATTATTTTTTTAATATATATTTTTTTTTATTTACTTAACATTTTTTTTCTTTTCTCTTACTATTTTATTATTTCAAATGATTCATCAACTTTTGATAATCCTTCTTAGTCAAGACCTTCTGCCTCAACAATTCGTCGCACGTGCTCACTATCTCGTTATCCACTCCAGTGTTACCGGCCTCTCTGCTGGCCATCAACAATCTTAATCTCTCCGACAAGGCATGGGGATCGCGTGGAAGAAATATCGTGTCGGTCATTCCCTTTCCAGTCGTCGATTTCACGAAATAGTCGTTCGCTTTCCATATGGGTTCCACCACGTTCTTCCACTTGTAACCTCTCCTATCCTTCGGTCTCGTCTTTTTGGGATCGTTGTTCTTCTTCATGGCGTGAGTCTGAACCAGAATGTCTCCGTAATTTTTGTATTCCTCCTCGGTGTGATCGTCAGGTCTCTGGTGAGCAAGCAGAGTATACAATCCGTCGATCATTTCGTACCTGTTCGAACCGACGATCAAATAGCGACCTTCAAGCAATACTTCGGTGTCACCCACGAAAGTTTTACCGTCATCGTCACGAAATCCATACATCAGATCTTTCACGATTCCACTACTATCGTCAGATCTGATGCTAATAATGCTCGAAGCGTCGTTATCGACGCTACTTGCATCGGTCTCGATTCTCTCCGGAGAGTATTCTGATAAAATTCTCAGTGTAAAACTACCGACTCTACTCGCATCGGTCTTGATTCTCTCCGGTGTGTAACCAGACAGAGTTCTCGACACAAGACTACCGGGATGTGAACCCATCCTCAGATAACCTTCTTTTATGGGTCTCAATTCCTTGATGATCTCTTTCCTGGCTCGTTCCTGAACCTCGGTGACGGGTTTGAACAACTTGGTCGCCTCTCGTCTCAATCCCATCTCTCCCAATCGCCTAGCCCTATCCTGCGCCTGAATATTCTCCTTACTCCGTATTAATTCGCGAACCTGCTCGTCCCTTCACTTTGAATCTCCGATGTGTAGAAACATTGTTTTATTTATTTTATTTTATTTTATTTTTTTTTAATGATAAAAAGTTATTTTTTTTTTTGTATTCTTATTTTTTTTTTTGAATGTTGTTTTATATATATGTTTTAAAAAACAATTTTTTATCATCCGTCTCACAACTCATGATATAACACACACACATCTTCGATCGCGATACATCCATCCATCCATGCTAAAAAAAAAACCTTCTCTACATCATCGCAGACCGATTCCAGCGCACCTCATATGTTTTAAGACTCAGACGTGCGATCTCTCCCCATGTCCAAAAAAACCTCCCACATCATCGCAGGCTGGTTCCGGCACACCAAATAAAATTCCTCGCTCGATTCGGACTCTATGTTTCCCGTGGGAATCGACGTTCGATCGCGCGTCTTCGATCCACGGCGGCGATGTGTTTTTGGAATTTTTGTCAATGGGAATCTCAGTGCTAATCTTGCCTCTGGTCACAGTCTTGCAAAATCCGCAGTATCCAATTCAAAACAATTCACATAAAATGCGAGTCCGTGTCACCTCGTGAAAAGGTGAATGTTTTCCAGAGAACAGTCATTGTCAAATTTGTCGGGCGTGCCTAAAAGTGAATTTTTAAGTCGGTGAATTTTTTAACATTTATTAAAAATTCCGTCGAAATTTAGCCAGACGTGAGTCAACCGTTAGAGAAATTGAACGTTGAACCCACGACACCTCGTCTGCAGCTACTCCTGTAAAAACGAGGAGAAAGTGACGATGGGAACACAGACATTTTTCATCGAATAAGTCGATAGAATTCAATCGAAACGAACGCAATTTGTCCGAAAAAACTAAGTTTTTGGTGCGACACGATCTGTGCTGAAGATTTGGTGCACTCGTATCGGCCATTTCCCTCTACGATACTTGCTCGGTGAATTTGTGTGGTAGACCAATTAACCCTTTACCTAACATGAAAAGCAGACGACACTTGCAAAAAAAAATCTTGAAGAGCTAATTTTTTGTCTCAAAAACATGGGTTATGACCCCTCGTTGGAACGAGCTCGACGAGCTCGTTCCAACGAGGGGTCATAACCTATGTTTTTGAGACAAAATATGAAAAAAATAATGAAAATTAATTGGCGATTTTTGAGAATAGCGCTGGCCGACTTTGGTCGTTACGTTGGGTAAAGGGTTAAGATTTTCAACGTGCAGCCCCAAGGAAATATTGATTGCCCCCCCCCCCCCCCCCCCCCCCCCCCGGTAACGAATACAGACTCTAACAGTTGATGGCTCTGAACTGGCATAGAATATACCATCAGTTTCTAGAGGATTAATTCCCCAAAGCGAATCATGTTGCATCAATTCCGAATATAAAACCTTTATCAAAAGTGCACCTATCGTCAGCGTTGGGTCATAGAAGGAGAAGTTTGTCCCAAACCGATACTACCCATAACAGTATTATTAATTATCCTCTGTTGGCCAGAATAAAATAAAACTAATAACTCACAGCGTTTCCAACTTGTGCAGACCTTGGAATGTATCAGGTAGGTAAGTTATATAATTATCACCCAATTCACTGAAAAGGAAATACAAAACACACTTGAAACAAATAAATGAAAGTGCGTTACGCTGTATCGAAAACTCACCAGCAAACTGAAAATCAAGGGAAAGAGAGTTCATATTAAAGTGACACATCTCCAGTGGAATAACTTTATTAAGGGAGCACAGTGGCTCAGTGGTTAGAGCATTGGACTTCAAACTGAAAGGTCGACGGTTCGGTCCTGACCAGCAATAACTGCGGTGTGTCCTTGAGCACAACAATTATGTCAGATTGCCTACGTGGGAACACCGTCTCGCAGTGCACGAAAGCGTACGGCACATCGATGGCGTACTTGCCTTGGGCCAAGGCTGACCCTTTTTGTGCGGAGTTAGTACGTTGAGGAGCCCGACAGTTGCTCGGTGCTGCACGGTGGTTCCATTCGGGTACCCTGACTTTCTCCACCCGTGAAACTGATCCGGCTATCGAAAGTGCTGTTAAACCCCAAGGAATACATCCTCATTAAAGCGTTTGTTGTTGAGAACGCAATAAACACTATTAAGCAGGCGGTATTAACACTTCCTGAACGTCTTGTAAACCGAGACAGATCACAGTGGATATCAGGGCCATGCTACGTTATGGATGACTCATATCAACATTTTTCCCCAAATTGGGACCGAATCACGAAGACAAACGGCAATAACATCTTTGATTCAAAGTCGACGCATTTCCATTCCTACGACTTTTGGAAGAAAAACGGAAAATCGAATTTCAATTGGATCGCAACCCAGTCGGAATCCACTCAGAATTTTATGTCTGTTTTCTTGATTACAGTACTGTAAACCATTGCTTTGCAAGATACATAAGTTCTTTTCACAGAAATGAACGACTTTAACACATCATGTCGATGGGGGCTTTATATAAATTTAATCCACAGCTACCTAATATTTCTTTTGTTCTCTGTCATGAAAACAAGCCCTATAAAATCACACCAAGTACGGTTTTGATGAGAACAGCTCAGTAAAACAGTACCAATATCTGGATATTGGGACGGTTTTGAAACAGTCCCAATAACTAGATATTTGTACGATTGTCATGGTACTGTAATCATAACCATTCAAAAGTAAAGATGCTGTAAAGGAGGTGTGAAAAACTTTCTTACACGTGAATTATCGACAAGCTTTTCTCGACATAGCTACTGAATTGAGTGTGCATCGTGTCCAAATTATAATGTACTTTTTAATTTTTTGTTGCTTTTAATAACCAACAGCCCTGGTAACCTAAAAAGGACTCCTGTGGAAACCTCAGAAGTGAAGCAGTGCTTGTTTGCTGTGGTAAACAAGTTCAGTTTTACTGGTAAAATAGGACCTGGTCACCAGTGCCCGGGGTAGAAGTCCCCTAAAATGGGCAGCATGGGTGTAAACGATTGGCTAAACTTGACTGTACACCTTTTTGGGGGGGTCACAATTAGCCATAGCTGCAGAAAAGTGACCTTAAACACCAGTAAATAAATAAATAACCTAAGAAAACCGCCCTTTTTCAAATATTAAGACGGCAATCAGGCATCACCACCCGCCACCCCTGAGGGAAAGCGAACCTCTTCTTCAGATAAAAAAGAATTATTCTTCCAAATGCTTTAAAAATGAACGATTATTAAATTTGTCTGCCGCACTTTCGATGAGGGATTGAATAAGTGTTCCACCCTTGAGCTGAGACATTATATTAGCGGGAGAACAAATTACGTCATGATGTGAGTTCACTTCGAAGCCACAGATCTGTTCACAATATCTGAACTCCTGATGCGTGTCATAACTTCAATAGACTTTCTAGCAAGCAAACAATGGGTTATGCCCATTTTGTTTTTCGGGGGTAGAGCAAGCGAAAAGTGTTTTAAAATGTGGTTTTACTCGTGTCAAACTTTCTAAAATATAATTTTTTTGACTTTTGTTAACATTGAGGGGCTGTGGATTAAATCACATATATCACTATTTTGTGTACTATATGGGTAAATAATTGTACAGTTGTGCAGGTGTCCTCCAATATTTGGACTCGGCTTCGCCTCGTCCAAAATATCTCCGGACACCTGCACAACTGTACAATTATTTACCCATGTAGTACACAAAATAGTGATATATCTTTTACTTACAGAATTACTGTTGCAGTCTTAAAGATAATCAACACAGAAATTATATATCTTACTCACATAGTTTCTAAATTATGTAAAGCGTCAAATGACATTGTTATGTTAGTTTAAACAATATTTATTTCCAACTTTCAGAATATACATGAAACAGTATAAGGATGTATGTGGATTCGACAAAAAGCTGATAGCTTATACAAGGTCGTTTCCACTCGCATTGCAATTACACATAAATAGATACGAGATGACAGTCATACAGCTGTGATAATCCAAAATTTCGATTCAAACGTTTAATATATGTACACATTGTTTAGTTCAATAAATTGTCAATAAACAGCTGAATATAAGCATAAGTTGGAAACAGATTTATGTGAATGGAACTCAAAATATAAGAAGAAGAAGAATGGGTAAATAGAGAAACTTATGACCTTGACTTAGCGAGCCCTCCGCATTACCCCAACCGGAAATCGGACCAACAACGGAGTGTGTGGTAACAGATAGATTGATTTCTACGGCTAGTACTTTCAAACATTTTCCAATCTTCCACCTTTTTCTGATTCATGATTGTGCAGAGGGAGGTCGCTGGGCCGAATTTCCCGCTGAGGGAATGCGGCAGGCCCCAATTTCTAAAATGAGAGACCTTCACGGACAACATTATAAGTGTTGGTTCAGAACTGTCACAATTTGATTGGAATGATCACACAGTAATCTTGTGGCGCAGATAGATAGATAGATAGATAGAGAGAGAGAGAGAGAGAGAGACTACGCTTACGGGACAAAAGGAACATGTATAGTCATTCCAGAATGCTGAGAAAGTCTCCCGTCATTCGGATTGAGTATAGGATTAAAGACAAAACACTTTGTCTGAGAAGACATTGTTATGTTAGATATCTGGTTGCCTGTCAAATGTTTCACAGGACATTTATGAAGAAAAACAGAATATATAAACTCGCTGTAATAACCATGGTTGTGTATCAATACACAGAAAGCCACAACAATACGTGGATAGTGGATGGTAACAAAATCACCCGTAGACATGTGTTATCACCCAAAGTATCACTTTCAAATTATGTACATATGGACAAAAAACACAAGCAATATTTCAGCTAATGGACCTCCGGGTTTAACCTGTCGGTCCATTGACTGGAACGTTTGTTGTGATTGTCATGCTTTGCAACAAATTTGCAATTTTTACTTGGGCGGAATCTCCACTCTGTGAGTGATGTAATGATAATACACTCTCCACCTTCTATGTGTGTGAATGCGTTCGTCGATACGGAACGAATTGCAGCGTGGGGAGATAGAACGAGAGGCGCAGCCTTGTTTTTTATCCTTTCGGGATTGCAAGATTGTCGTACAGACGAACGCATTCATATATCGTGACGTTTTGAGTTTACTGAACGTCTCAGTGACGTGAGTTCTATTAATTCGAAAACTCAAACATGACACACAGAAAATTTCAAACTTTAAAAACCCTTTGTTATTTATTGATCGTCTGCTTGAAATAGAAACAAAAACAAAACTCACATGTGGCAGATCGATACGTAAACAGAGAAATATTAATGAAAACTGTGTCCAAATAAATTATTTATTCGTATTTTTTAAGAAATAAGTTGACGTTATCTGAGAGATATTCGTTTCTAAGTTAGAAATTGAGTGTTATAAAGCATTGATAGAATAAGACTAATTTCGTTAATTTTGGTGGATTTAAACAAAAATATTTTCCAATTTACATTCGGTTTATCGGCTCCCACGCCAGCTTCCAAACTGATCTTGGTCAGAATGCGACGTTTTTTTTTATAGGCCGATTATGAAAATAGGCGGAGTCTAGTCCCTTTGATGGATCCACGACGTCAGGTGGAATGGTAGTCCGTCAAAGGAAATCCATATGGAACACGTGTTACGTACGGATTTGTAAGTATGTAACTAGAGGAAAAGTAATAGGTGTGTAATAAAATAATACATTGTATTGACACAGTTTCCATGTTATGTACAGTCCGTGGAGAGTGGATTGTAACTAAATCACCCGCGGAGTGGAGTTATCACCCAAGCTATAATTTTCAAATTTTGTACATATCGACAAAAAAACACAAGCAATGTTTCAGCCAATGGACCTCCGGGTTTAACCCGGAGGTCCATCGGCTGAAACTTTGCTTGTGCTTGTTTGGCTTTGCAACAAATCTGCAATTATTGTTTGGGTGGAATCTCCACTCTGCGGGTGATTTAGCGATAATACACTCTCCACGTACTGTAAACCATTAAATGCCATTGATATATCAGATATGTGATTGCTTGCCAAATGTCTGGAATGTTCAAAGGGACCTTTGTGAATAAAACAGTACACAGAAACTCGTTATAATAGGGAGTTTGCGATTTCAAACGTGTACGGGTACGGGTACGTGTAGCTACACGTACCCGTACACGTTGGGATTTGAGAAAAATTGAGTTGCGAAACGACTTTTTAATTAACGTGTACGGGTAACGGGTCAGTAACTCTGTGACTTCAGGTCATTATGTTGTTGACCAACAATGGCTTCCTCAGATCTGCTGATGTTCGGTGCGATTGAAGACGACGTAGAATTAGTGTTGTTATCCATAACTGATGAATGTTCGGCTTCTAACATTAGGTTTCATTTCCCAAGCTTTGACTTGACACGATTTACAAATGATGAATGCCGTCAAAATGTTTAGGTTTGACAAGGACTGTTTAGCCAAGTTAACACCACATTCCAATTACCCCAATCAATCGTTTGTGAGAGTGGCACCGTTGTATCCGACACAGAAGGGTTGTGCATCATGCTGTGCAGACTTGTATATCCAAATATTTCATAACACCATGTGGCAACCCATGTAAAACCCGGGTTTTTTTTTTTTTTTGCCGGTTGGATGCTACCCGCTCCAAATATGCTCCATACCAAATATCAATGACCTGACACGTACAGATTTAGCAAAAGTTGCGTTAGATTTTTTTTTATTTTTTTTTATTTTGTATTTTGAGGCCCATGCATGGGCCACATTTTTTCCCGCTAAATGTGACCCAAAGGGATCAATTTAAATAGACCTGAAAATCCTACTTACAATGATGCCATATATCAAATATGAATCATTTGAGGCAGTGGTTTAGAAAAAAACAGATTTTTAAATGTTTTTTTCTATTATCCACAGTGTTAAAAAAAATGCGGACTGAAGCTGTTCTACGACAAAACTAATGACATTTTTTTACTATTCCTTTCTGTTGGCTGGTTCCAAGGAAGCTTCACGCCAAATAAGAAATCTCAGTGCATTGTGGTTTTGGAGATATGGGCGTTTAACAAAAAATATTTCTATATTTAGCTGCCGCGGTTCCCACGGGGCTACTGGAAATTGTTGGGGGCATAAATACTTATGACCCATTAATATACTTCGGCCGCTCGGTCAGAAAATATAAATTTTTGGCGGGGCAGAAATTCTTGCCCCTCCCATAACGACGGTGAATATTGCCCCTCGAACTTCTCTTAAACAAATTGGGTTGTACACCCCAAAGGGAAGCAGCATAACGGTCTCTGCTACCGCTGGTTCAAGAGAAGATGTTTCACCAATTGGCGGATTTTGGCCCCACACCACCACCGCCCCCCCCCCCCCCCCTCCTCAATACGAGCAAAAATATTATTTAAAAAAATGCCCCTATATAACCGCTACTCAAGTGAAATTCCATTAAAGTGTTCCCAAACATCACCTTCACGACGGACGACGGACGCGCGACGGGCATTAAAAGTGATTAGAATAGCTCACCCTGATTTTCAGTCAAGTGAGCTAACACGCCACTTGCCAACAGCCACAGAGAATGACTAAACGCAAGCCAATGATTGAAACTTGTCTGGCTAGGACAAGTGTTTGACTCTCTTAATAAGGAAATAAATATGTCCACAACCAGCCCACGACAAGGGCATGTGGTGTATGTGAGGGGTCATAAGGTGGGCGTGTGATTGTTTTTTGGTTGCTGTATTTAGTCATCGGTTCTCCCAAAGGGAAACCGAATTGCCAACCTTTCATTCTGTAAGCTAATGGATGATTCCAGCTTTTACAAACCGTCATATTGGTCTGTTTTGGTGGCGTTCTTTCCATTTTGTAACCGCTATGGAAATTATGCTGGCGCTGCTCCCAAAGCAGCGTTCTGTTTGTGTTTTTCTTCTCTTTTTAACGAAGATTGTTTTGCGGCATTGATTAGATGCCATGACTTCATCCCAATAAACGCATCACACCTGTGTGTGCCTCGGCACCTAGCAAATGAACCACTGGTCGATTGGAATCCTTATGGTAGCTTGGTGAGTCAGGCTGCATAAATCTCACATCCTAGAATAACGTGGCTGGTGGGGGCTGGCCCTCCGGTAAACGCATTCGATGCAATGTGCAATCTCTTTTCACGAGCTGGATCTTGGTTGCTATCCGGCCTCCTTGGTTCTGTCTGACACTATAAATCCAATGATAGCCATTCGGTTCGCAATGGTTTTAAAATCCCACGTCGTACCTGCCCCTTTGGCACGTGAAAACAATTTTTTTTTTTTTTGTTTTTGTTTTGCTCTCCTTATGCTTATGCCTTGCTCTCTACCTTTCAGCAGGTCCCTGCTACAAACACCTTCCATCGGAAAGCCATTACTCAGTGACGTAGCCAGGCCTGGGAGAGCCCCCCCCCCCGCCCCCCATACACACATACACACCCACGTCATGACCCGCTCCCATTTAAAAACACAAAAACAAACAGGGTATAAATAATATTGAAACAAACAGGGTATATAAAATAATTTTCCAAAATAATTCAGTAGTTCGATTGTTATCAAGGGGGGGACTTGAATGTCCCTGGGGAGAACCTCCTGATTATCCACATTGGGAGGGGCACCCTTCCCATACTCCTCATCTCAGTGTTGTGCACTTTGGGATCTGCCTCCGGCTCAGTAATCAACTTACGTGCCCCCCCCCCCCCTCATATTGTTCCTAGCTCACAACCATCGTAGTAAGCCATCTGATTCAATCGAACTTCCCCACTACTAAATCAATTCTCCACCCCCCCCCCCCCCCCACACACACACCCTCACACCACACACACACACACTCGCCCCGTACACGAAAATAAATAAATTAAGAATAAAATAATCAAATATATAATAGTGATCGTTCATAGGCGTAGTGGCAACGTAACAGAAACATCCTCATGTGATAATTCATCGTTGGAAGAAAGGGAAAATATATTCTCCAAGACTGTTCGAGAAAACAGCTGCGTTTTAGATCTTAAATGTTCAATCCACAACAAACACAAAAACAATTTCCCCTTGATATCCGCGAAGAATTCTTCCAGAACACAAGGATTACAACGAGAATAACCTGTTATATTATATATGTAGAGAGAAAATGAAACCATTATTATTTTAACAAATCCATCTACCCGTTCTTCGAAACTTGTAAACCTACTTCTACACGTTGGATAAAAACGTGTACGTGTGGAAGTAAGCGAACTTCATGACGTTGTCGACAAGATTTTCGTCTACCCGTACACGTACACGTAATGACTTTTCCTGACCAAAACGAATTATTTCGTGATTAATGCCAGTGTTGACATGTCCTTGTCACAACAAAATTAAACTAATTTGTTTCAAAAACACGCTCATTATTTCGATTGTTGCAATTAGAAAGCTTCTAGGAACCGCGGGATTGCAGCTAGCACGAATTTGTGCATTCAACTGAAACACATTTTGTCTTTTTAAATCACTGGAATTTTCAAATTTCAACCCGGCAGTTTTACGTGTAGCAAACGTGTAAGCGTGTGCAAGAAGTGTGACGTACTTCACAAATTATCTGTTACACGTACCCGTACACGTTTGAAATCGCAAACTCCCTAATAATCATGATTGTATGTAAATACACAGATAACCAGGATGTGTGAATGTGTTCGACAATACGGGACGAGTGCGGAAGGATAGAACGAGAGGCGCAACCCCGAGTTCTATCCTTCCGCGACGATACGAGTGCCGTATTGACGAACGTATTCATACATCCTGACGTTATGTGTTTATTACACGCCTCCGTGACAGAAATTCCATTAATTTAGAAATGTAAATGAAACTTGCGTGCAAGTGGGTTGTTTATTCGTGTTTTTTTTAAAAATTAGTTGCCGTTATTTGAGAGTGTTCAGAAGGACATGTATGAATAAAAACAGTACATATAAACTCGTTACAATAACCATGATTGCTTATCACCCTTGGTGTATAACGAGAGACATGTTTATGGTAATTAATCAGATAAGTGTAGATTAATGTTAATCATTTATTATATACGGTTATCGAGTTCAGCTGATATGAGTCCAAGCTCGCCCGAATTCGACCGATAAGAAACAAGCTAGACTTGTCCCCGTTGATGTGCTACTAGGCGCCGCCATTTTGTTTACGGCGAAATCTTTCATCGTTTTTCGTTGAAAGGAATCGATTAGTAAAATTGGCGTTATCAAGCAAAAGGGAATAGTTTTTGTTTGGTGTGGAATTAATGATACCGATTAGTAAGGAGTAGGTGGATGAACAGGAAGTGTTGTACAGAAAATTCATCGCAAACTAGAATTCAGAGTCGTGAGCGGAGATTCGTCGAAGGGGAGAAGAGGTAGTTTAGTTTTTCGTACGTCGAGTCTACCCAAGTGGAGAAGCCGAGACGTTCGGATAGGCGAACTAGGAGTAGGAGAACAGGAAGCTTTAGAATTTGTGAGAAGAATGAGAAACAATAACACTGTTAGAAAACTGTCACATATCTGGGGCTTTTTGTAATTATTTGCTTTTGGTTTAATAAATAAAGAGGTTATTACTTGGTTAGTTTCATATCGGCCGAGATATCAGCCCTCGGTAACTTCTATTCACGTGGTATCACAAAATAGGTGGGTAACATGCAGGGTTTACTCTGTTGATGCCGATGGTGCTAGTTGCATTAATAAATCATTTGATATGGATAATGCAGCATTTGACAACACAATTTGGTATCCAAAATATATTTCTGGTTGGTCTCAAATGCTTTTTGGTTTATTATTTCAGTGTGTTGCTTTCAATAAAATCGCTGTCTCGCGACACAAACTAGACAGAATTCAAGCCTGTCAGGTACAATGAAGGAACGAAAGAATAAACGAACGAACGAATGGTTAACCCTTAACCCAGAAGAAATGGCATATGACACCAGTAAACAAATTCCTTAACCCTTTACCCAACGCAGACGATATCAAAATTTATTATTTTAAATATCATTTTTTTTCAATTTTTCAAAACATTTCTACAAAACCATATCATGTGACCCCTCGTTGGAACGAGCTCGACGAGCTCGTTGCAACGAGGCGTCACATGATATGGTTTTGTTGAAATTTTTTGAAAAATAATATTTTTTCAACTGCAGAATTCATATATTACGCGGGCGGATGCGGGCGGTTCGTTGGGTAAAGAGTTAATAACCAATTTCTTCCATTCCTTGGGTCGAAAACACAGCCCACGACCTCCACTGGAACAAGCTTATTACAATAATGGGTCATAAGTTATATTTCCGAGACAAAAAATGAGAAAATATGAAAATTGAATAGTCAATGGCGCTATCGGTTTTGACGGTACATTGGGCAGATGGTCAATGACTAACCGGGTAAGAATTATGATGGGTTATCTTACTGGTACTAAATCTACGAACTCGGGCTGGAAGCACTGCAAGGTTTAAATTTACTGTTGAATAGTTGATTTGTTATTGAATAATGTTACATAATGTTTTATAACTGTATCACGGAATGTACACTTTGATTGCTGATAATATTACAGCCCTTAGTCTTACACGTACGACAGAGGACAATTGTAAACAATCATTATTTAATAACAAATCAACTATTCAACAGTCAATTTATACCTTGCAGTGCCTCCAGCGAAGGTTCGTCGATTTTGTACCAGTAAGATAACTTCACCCCCACCCCTAATTATCACCCGGTTAGTCACTGACCATCTGTCCAATGCACCGTCAAAACCGCCAGTGCCATCGTCCACCATTCAGTTTTCATGTTTTTTTTCATTGTTTGTCTCGAAAATATGACTAATGAGCCCCTATTGTAATGAGCTTGTTCCAGTGGGGTCGTTGGCTGTGTTTTCGACACAAGGGATTGAAGAAATTAGTTATTCAAGAATTTGTTTACTAGTGTCAAATTGCATTCCTTTTGGATTAAAGGTTAACCTTCCTTCCTTCCTTCCTTCCTTCCTTCCTTCCTTCCTTCCTACCGGGCTGAGGAATGGACGAATGGGTGGATATGTGGGTGGATATGTGGGTGAGTGTGTTTGTGACTGAAATGTTCTTCAGGATCACAAACTAAGATCGGTTCCCCCATATTTTTATCAACCGCTAATGAGCATCAACATTATGCCTGATGCAGACATGTTTCTAAACTCTCATCGCAATGTTGTGATACACATTCAGGTGTTCAGTAGTGTACTTGTAGTCAACAAATCATCTATTCATCAGATAATTTATACCTTGCAGTGCTTCCCACGCCGGTTCGTCGATTTGGTACTAGCAAGATAACTTCAGCCCTCCATCGTTCTCACCCAGCTACTGATTAACCCTCTGCCCTGCGTTGCGTTCACAAAATGACCACTCCATTTTTATGATTTTTTCATCTTTTTGTCTCAGAACTATGGCTTACGAGCCCTCATTGGAGCAAGCTTGTTGAGATTGTCCCGATGATGGTCATGGGCTTTGTTTTCGACACAAGGTTTGAAAACATATTAGTTTTTCAAGAATTCTGTTTGCATGTGTCGTCTGCCGTTCGTGTCCGACTAAGAGTTGTAATACATGTAACTGTCAATTACCAAAGTGTAATGATAACACCATTCATTCTTTCATGCCGAGAGGGTGGATAGACGGATGGATGCATGTGTTGGCGCGTGTGTGCCTGGCTGATTGACTGGGTGGGTGGGTGGGTGGGTGGGTGGGTGGGTGAGTGAAAAGCTGTTCAGGATCACAAATTAAGATCAGTTCTCCTTTATGTTTATCAACCGCTATTAGCCATCAATATTGTGTCTGATGCAGATATGTTACTAAATTCTCACCACAATATTGTGTACAAAGTCATACAAATGTATGGTAGCCCAACAGGACGCTTATCGTAGTTCATTAAACTTAGCCCAACTCTCTCCTGTGACAACCTTGTCAATACCTCATCCCCTGAGTACCAATGTGATCTATGTGCCAGCAGGCACATAGATCACATTGGAACTCAGGGGACGAACTGTCAGTTATCAAAGTGGCACGAAGTTCATTTTGTTTTTCTCCCAACGTTTGCACATGTATTTGGAGTGATTGCTGTCGAACGCATGTATTTTACAAAACGCATACAGCAATACATTTTTGTTCTGTGCATCTAAGCTGTTGACAATCCCTACTCCTTCATCAATTTCCACATCCCATCACGTCTACCATACAGGATCCTTTCCCTCATTCGCCCACTCTTTAATTACTTTTTTAATTACTTCTCTCATTTCAATTTCCAATTTATGCCCAATCTTCTTCACATCCCTCCCTCCTTTCACCTGTTTGAGTCCGCCTCTCCCATTTCATTCCTCCGTTCCATTTTTATCCTATCATTCCTCTATTCATTCTCTTTCTTTTATTTATTCATTCATATATCATTTACATTCAGTCATTCACTTTAACTATGAACTCATTTATTTATTTTATTTTATTTATTATAAATTGATTTATTCTTCTGATTACTTATTCTTATTATTATTTATCTATCTATCCATCCATTCAGGACATCACACTTTAACCCTTTACCCAACGTAACGGCCAAAACCGGCCAGCGCTATTCTCAAAAATCGCCAATTAATTTTCATTATTTTTTTTATTTTTTGTCTCAAAAACATAGGTTATGACCCCTCATTGGAACGAGCTCGTTGAGCTCGTTCCAATGAGGGGTCATAACCTATGTTTTTGAGACAAAAAATGAAAAAAATTAGTTATTCGAGAATTTTTTTTGCATGTGTCGTCTGCTTTTCATGTTAGGTAAAGGGTTAAACCGGTTACGATCTTCTTCTCCCTTTTATATTCTCTCGTCTACTCTTTCAATGATTTGTACATTCATAATTCCTTCATTTCCTCATTCTCTCCTTTCGTTTCACTCATTTCATTTCAACTTATTTAGATGCCTCCCCTCCCCTCCACTTCTTTTCTTTTCTCTTTACTTGTTTCTATTGATTCTTCCATCTCATTTTTTTACTCATTCACTCACTCGTTCTCAACATTCAATCCATCATTTTACTGTAAACTCCTTTATTTATACATTTATTTGTTTAATCATCCATCCACGATAACACATATGACGGCAATCTCAGATAGGATGATGTTGCATCATACTAGCCTAGACTTGAAAATATATTGTTCCATCATACTAGACTAGACTTGAAAATATATTGAATGAAACACTGTCTGACAGTCTCGTGTAAAACGTTGCATAAAGTAATCGTGGGAGACAACAAGAAGCCAGCCAAACTGGCTATGTTGTCTTCCTGCGGTATACGTGTACTACTGACACTCTATGTTGAACATGAAGGTAGTACTGAAGCTGAATATCTTTCTTTCGTGCCAAAATTATTTTGATAACATTGTTGGTACTACTATTTGCATTTGTACTTGTATACTGCTAAATAAAAAATCAATTAATAATTGCAGTGTTTTCATCCTGCTTGTACAGAGTAATTGTGTTTCCAATCAACCTCCCAATTACAGGCATTACTGCAACAGGCTGTGACTAAAATGTAGCAGAAGTATCGTATAACCCTTTCCAACATTTTCAACAATGTCCGGGTCTTAGACTCTCGAAAAAAAATTGCGGAAAGATAGAAATCGTATTCCCCACTGTGAAGATGTAGAAATTTTCACTTTCACGGTATCAATCAAAATGGCTACTTTCAAAGCATCACGTCAAGGTGAATACGAGTACAAATTATCAATGGAAATGATCAATTTGTTCTCAAAACGCATAATGAAAAGACAATCTAGTGGTTTTGAGTGGATACCGTTCATTTCCAGCAATAACTCAACACGTATTCACCTTGAATTGATGAATGAAGCCCGCCAGCTGAATAACATCGTAAGACGCTACCTGTTCCAAGTATCTATCGAATCACTTCCGCGTATCAATGCGCACTGTTTACATTCAAGCATCAATTCAAGGTTGAAACGAATGGAATAATCGACTGGAATGATCAGATTTTTATAAAAAAAAAGCGTATAAGAAAAGGAAAATCAAGTGTTTTTGAGTAAGCGCTCGCGAAAAATAAACATTTGTCTTGGTCACTCATGAGATAATTTTCGGTTTCCACTCAAAAACACTAGATATCCTCTATTTTTCTTCCACTTGGAATATTATATTCTATGTATGTCTTGTATATTTTTCCAGCGGGAAAGGATGGTAGTCTGTTGGTGAATACGGCGGGTAACATTATGCTCGATGAGATGCAGGTAGATGCAGAGTATAACTTTATGCGGCTCTATAATGAGAAAGTACGTTCCTTGCCAGAAAATGACGAATCCCCATTTAAAAACCGCGCAACTGATTGAAACTACTTTTCGCCTAGTGACTTTTGGTCAGCGGCTAGTAAAATAGACGCAGAATTCTCAATATTTCATCTGAGTTGCCAAAGTCTGAAGGCTTCTGGGATTCCATCCAAAACATGCAATGCAATTTATGAACAGGAAAGAACTTTGGGTTGTTATGCCACGATTATTAAACGTAGGAGACCCGAGAGTGATGATGGTCAAGGAGGAGTTGGTCTATATATTAAAGAAGGAATACCATATACAGTCCAAAATGATATTTCAGTCTTCACTCCCCACGTTTTCGAATCTCTATTTATTGAAAAATGAATTAACGTATGTTCTGAATGCCAAAAATAAAAAAAGATTATATTATGGGGTATCTTAACCAAGACCTTTTAAAAGCAACTACACACTCCAAAACGAAAGAATGTGTTGATCTCATGTACAGCCAAGGCTTTCTACCTTTTTTCATTATGCCAACAAGAGTAACCAGTAGTTCTTCTAGTCTGATAGATCATATCTTTTCTAACAACGTTTGTGGCAACCACTTTTGTTACAACAACCATTTTTGTTACAGCTCACCTCTTTTGTTACAATATTTGCCCGCTTTTGTTACAGCTCACCACTTTTGTTACAATATTTGCCCACTTTTGTTACAGCTCACCACTTTTGTTACAATATTTGCCCACTTTTGTTACAGCTCAACACTTTTATTACAAAATCAAACACTTTTGTTACAAAATGAGCTCACCACATTTGTTACAAACCTCGCCCATTTTTGTAGCAAAAAAAAAACCCCTCGCTCACCACTTTTGTTACAACAATCGCTCATTTGTGTTACAATTTTGTCAGTGTGAAAAATGAAGTAATCTGCAAATATTTGGACGTGACGTTCAGTCGTGATTATCAAAACCGAAACCTGTTGTGAATGTCTTCTGTAAGCATCATACACTCGTGTGCAAGAGTTCTAAAGTTGACTATTTTCAGAAAATTCTAACCTTTTGGGCAATGGGATTGCTGTTTCTTTCCCGAGCTTTTGGACACAGTCTTCTTGGATGAGGTGTCTTTTTACTTTATACTGTAATCTCCTGAATGTCTCCCCATTTCTCTTCTTTTTCATCGACAGAATTGACTTGGTTGAGTAAGGTATTTTATCAATACTCTTTAACCCATCACCAGAGTATTTAAGAAGGGCGCGGTGGCCCATTACATAGCGTGTCGGCCTTGTGATCGAGAGGTCATGAGTTCGAATCTCACTAGAGTCACGCGTGTTGTCACCTTGAGCAAGATACTTAACCTCACTTGCTCGAGCGGGATCACGGTGGCACAGTGTGCTAATGGGTATAGCACGTCGATGGTACACACGCCTTCTTCTGTCGGGTTAGTAAGTTGGAGAGTCTCACAGTTACTCGCCGCTGATCTGTGATTCTTTCCGTGGGCTCCGGTTTCCTCCACCAGTAAAACTGTCTGACACGAGGTAACCCTGGCTGTCCAAAGTGTCATTAAACCCCAATACATGAATAAATAACAGTTTTTAGAAATGAAGTAAAAGTTTGAAAACTCGTTCTAGAAATCATTAACATAACAATAAAATAAAACAATGAATATCATTGAAATGAGATCACTGAGCCTGTTCCAATGAGACTCAAGACTTGTATTGTTATTTTGACAAATTATGACGTTTGGTTTTACGGTATTAGTCTTATTGTGGGTAATTATTTGACTTTTCTGGCCTCTGTGTTAGAAACACGTTTACGGCTAAAGATCTAGTAGGCCGATATAGAGTGCGAAAACGTACAGTGGTAGTGTGTGGTCAGCGCGGCAGTGGAGTGGTTGTGTGGGAGGGACACCGATTATACTCCGGTACAATATAACGATTTTCTTTAACCCCCTCATACACAATGGTTTTCTGTTTAAAACGATCCTATATTAGAGTAAGTCTCACTTTCCTTCAAATATAATAACAAGATTATGGAAGTCATTGAAACCCTTTCATGGAGCAGGTTACAATGACAATCATATTTGTGTGATTTTGTATAGGAAGTTCAAATATCTAATCCAGGTAGTGCTGGATTTATTATTATTATTAATATTTGGTTATCTGCTGGGTACTATGTCCGGCGATACTCTCTTTTAGGGGAGGGGTCATCTTCGGGGTTTACTCTACGGGCGGAACTCTCGAGGGGGGTACTCTGGTACAGTTTCAAGACATCCGGCGACCAATAATACATCTATATGACCTCATTCCCTTGTAGTGTAACGGACCTTCGAAGTTATGGGCCTTCTGAGTAATAGTCGTTCGGAGTGAAATGCCTTCGGATTTAGGGGCCTTCGAAATAATGAGGTTTCGGAGTTATGAGCCGTCGGAAAAACGGACCTTCGGAGTAATGGGCCGTCGAAAAAACAGACTTTCGGAGTAATGGGTCTTCGGAATATAGTTACGTCACCGTTTGTATAATGTCGATGCGAGGTTGTTTCTAAGGGGTGTCGTGTAACGTAGTAATAAGAATTGTGTTAAATAGGGTTTATAGTAGAAAAATGCTTAATTCGCCGATTTCCTGAACAGAAAAAACGGCAAAATGGCTTGAAATTCAGGGAGGTCGTCCCACTAGGTAAAAAGATACCTCTTTAAACAATAAGTGGTGAAGAAACAAAAATAAAATGCAGGGGCCAAGGTCAGTAGTGTGCGATGTTGACTAATTGCCCTTTTAGAAGGTTCTCATGCAGGTTCTCATCTGACGTCATCAGTCACGAGACCGGAAGGGCGTGGGTGAAGTTGCCATGGTAGCTCTTAGTAGAGGTGAAGCTGGAAACCGAGAGGTTCCCACCTGCGGCAACCATGTTGTGTCCTTGGGCATTTTGTACCAAGGCATACTGCACGTCAATGGTGCAATTGTCTTCAACCAATGTTAACCCTGCATGTGTGGTGTAGGTATTTTGAGCTGACAGTTGCTCGCCATTGCTCGGTGGTTCTCTCCAGGTACTCCGGCTTCCTCTACTCGTAAAACTGGCGTGGACATGATTAGCCAGCATGCAGAAACATGTGATCTAAAACAGCAATAAATAAATATTGACAGATCTTGTCTTGCTGTTTGTTTTTAATAAATTGCACCTTAACAATTACATGGAGTTTGTCACCGACTGAATACACCCAAACCGTACTCTGCAACTTGACCCAAACCGGCCGCTACATTTTGGTCTGAACCAACTGTTAATGCACCCAAACTGTCCTACAGTGGTAATATACAAAAACTTAACATTTTTTTTTTATAAACTTGCACAATAGTACTCACCAAAACATGTTGGATAACTTTTGAATCAATTTCTAACATTTTTTTTTACTTTTTAGTGTTTTTTTTCCATGGAGAAGTTAGTTATTTTCTTGACTGATGGTTGAGTAAACATAAATTGAGTATAATTAAAAGGATGTCAAATTGTCAATCATTTTTTGCTGCTCAGTGTTTATTATTTTCATTATTACCCATATTGTAATTAGGGACCTTGTCCATAAGGACAAGACAATTATTGTAATAACTGATAATAAATTCATGAATTTATTTTATTTTGATACCAGGTGTTAAAAAATATTAATATTTGTGGACGCACTCACCCATTTACAACTAGTCCCCTATCATTGTAAACCAACTTCAAATTGTGTGCTTACATCCAGTAGCTAACATTGGGATAGTATAAGGTGCTTTTTCAGAAACTTGATCAAGTTGGAGTGGGTGGGTCTTCAAATGGGTTAAAAACAAAAAAAAGGCATCAGTGTCTGCAATTTTATTCTTTTCCACAACGCCCCCCCCCCCCTCCCCCCCGCACCTCCCCCGATGGATCTGCCATTCGTTACTTGGATATATATATATAATAATAATAATCTTAAAAGAACAATAAGCCGCCAATTTCAAAATAGCGGCCTTTTTCACTTTA
Organism: Pictodentalium vernedei; assembly: GCA_031216915.1. Lineage (NCBI taxonomy): Eukaryota > Metazoa > Mollusca > Scaphopoda > Dentaliida > Dentaliidae > Pictodentalium > Pictodentalium vernedei. Next base: position 131,314,870 of record CM062296.1, on the reverse strand, counting down.
AATTTCATAATTGACTTTATATCAGTATCCTTGTCAGGAGATTTTGTAAACCCTTTGCTGTTCGTGACGGCCAAATTCGGCTATAGCCATTCCAAAAATGCATTAAAGTTTTTTTTTATTTTTTGTGCATTTTCTTCCTCCAGAAGCTTATGATCTCTCATTGCAACGAGCTCGTCGAACTCGTTTCATCGTAGAAGGAGATCATAGCTATCAACCAAAAAAAAAAAAATAACATTATTTTGAAATCGCAAAGCGAATTTCCAGAAGTAAAGGATACACGAGGAACACCGTTTTAGCGGCCAAGTCTAATGCGCATTGTGATTATACAGTACGTGGAGAGTGGATTGTAACTAAATCACCCGCAGAGTGGAGTTACCACCCAAGCTATAAGTTTAAAATTTTGTACATATCGACAAAAAACACAAGCAATGTTTCAGCCAATGGACCTCCGGGTTTAACCCGGAGGTCCATTGACTGAAACTTTGCTTGTTCTGGTTATGCTTTACAACAAATGTGCAATTATTGCTTGGGTGGAATCTCCACTCTGCGGGTGATTTAGTGATAATACACTCTCCATGTACTGTACTTACAAAATTGTGAAAGGTAAATGTTGAAGAATAGTTTAAAATGAGAATGTAAATAGAAAAACATAAAATTGGAATCTCCGACGTCATATACGTCGTATCTCCAGTATCTGACGTGTGATTTTCCAAATTTGTTTAACTTGACATTTAGGGACCACTGTTGCAACGCACTTTGTAATAAAAGTTGCAAAATGTAATAATTATTGCCAAGTGCAACTACATAGGCGGGAAAAGCGTTGCAAAATATAATAATTATTACAAAATGCAACTACGTGGACGGGAAAAACGTTGCAAAATGTAATAAAATTTTTTCAGGCAGGCATTTAGAAACTAATTCATGTTATTATACAAATATTAAAATAAATTTGTATCTCTTTGATTATACGACTGGCATAGGGTATATTATGTGCATTTCTACGCATATTTGAGTGAGTTTCGTAGATGTTTGAAGTTTTATTACAAAATAAAACTACATGGACTGAAAAAAAACGTTGCAGAATGTAATAATTATTACAAAATGCAACCACATCAACTGAAAAAACGTTGCAAAATTTAATAACATATATCAAATAGAGCAATCAAACTAATTCATTGTATTATACAATTATTAATAGAAAATTTTATCTGTATTTCTTAACCCTTTACCCAACGTAACGGCCAAAAACGGCCAGCGCTATTCCCGAACATCGCCATTTAATTTTCAAAATATTTTCATTTTTTGTCTCAAAAACATAGGTTATGGCCCCTCGGTGGAACGAGCTCGTCGAGCTCGTTCCAACGAGGGGTCATAACCTATGTTTTTGAGACAAAAAATGAAAAAAATTAGTTATTCAAGAATTTCTTTTGCAAGTGTCGTCTGCTATTCAGGTTAGGTAAAGGGTTAACCAAACGCTTTCATTGTGCGTTTTTTGTGAGAATTTCCTTGCATGAATCAAATGGTTATCGGTATAGCGTTTTGTATTATCTTATGGACCCTTCTCCTCCTAAATAAATAAATAAATAAATAAATAAATAAATAAATAAATAAATAAATCGAGGCCTCTCCTCACATCCCTCACATCCTCATACGAGGAGATGATCACTGGTCATCTCTAGTGACGATCAACAGGGATGCCTAGTGACTGCCTATGGCGATCTCGTTGGGAGTGAGATGAAGACAATCCTCATTGAAGCCTTTCCTCACACCTCTCATATCCTCAATCGGGGAACTGATTACTGGAGATTGCCAGTGGTATGTAATGTACCCAGCCTTTCCGCATCCACTCAAGGACCCCCGCTCCCCCCTCCCCCAGGACCCTCAATGTCCTGTCGCTGACAAACAACAGTACGTTCAATGGACAACTCTAGTCGCATTTCTATGTACAGTGCGCATCGTAGGATTGGTATGGATGCTTAATGCAGGGTGCATGTGAATGGGAAAAACAGGCATCAAGAGTGAGAAACTATTAGAGGAGCTATGACGTCGACGTCGTGGTTAGCGCGCTGTCATTGTCCACGGGACTGAGTGACTGGACGTTGTCCGGGCCCAGCAAGCGCCCTGCGCCGCCGAGTAGCCCCGGCCCTCATTAGTACGGCTGCCCTTGGAATGGGCTAGCTGTGTTTGCGGGCCCAGTCTGCCAGGCTCAGGGATTCAAAACGCTCAATATCAAAGGAATTAATGGACATAAGCCTAATGGGCGGCTATCCTGATGACAATGTCGATTCCCTTCAGCACTCCGCGTTATGTCGCATGAGGAGTCTAGGGGCTGGACACCGTAGTCCGAGTCGCGAGTAGAGGACGTCTGTAGTTCGCCTCGGTAACCCCAAAGGGCGGATGGGTGCTGTGGCGTCTTTCCTCTTTCTTTCTCCGCCCCATGCGCGGGTGGCTCTTTGTGTCTTGGTGCCTTCTTGGTTCTCGTGTTCTCTCCTGTCCTGGTGTACGTTTTTCATGAAAAAACATTATTATTGTTAATAATTTTATTGTTAGTGGGGTTCGGCCCATATAGAAGCCCCATGCGCCTTCGGTACGCGTGAACACCACCCCAGCCCCCCACGCCCACACACACTCCTTCTTTCCCAAGAAGCACATTAATGACTTTATTCATACACACATTAGCTTGTGTTCTGGCTAGTATATATCGTGAATTGTAAGTAATCAGACCTTAGTATCTCAGGTGAAAGCACTTACACCCCTAATTTTGTCATCGCTATTTGATTATTGTAGCACCCCGTGCGGGGTGACCTTGACCTTGAAATTGGTGACCTTGACCTTTTAATTCGAAAACGGCTGGGCCGATTGGGCTGAAATTTCAAATGTGCGAGTATATTGACCCATCGATCATTTTGACTTTATCGGGGTGCCTGGAATTGGTGACCTTGACCTTCTATTTCGAAAACGGCTGATATAACCATCTTCTCCCTTGCAACGCCGGGTAACACCCGCTAGTATTTTATAAAATTAAACTTCTTATTTTAATAATTTTAATTGCTATGACGTAGTCCGCCCAACAATTGAAAGGAGGTAGCATATAATTTTAATTGCTATGGCGTCATATCCCTACCCCTCTTAATGTCGAACAGGGAATGACGCAACACTCCCACCCACTTCCCCCTTTTAAATTTAATTTTAACTACCATGACGTTATACCCCTACCCCCCTTAGTGTCGAACAGTGATATGATGAGCCCCCCCCCCCCCCCCTTCTCAACTGTAATAAATTTAATATTTATTGCTATGATGCAATAATTTCAACACTGTTCAAGCAACTGAATGGCTTATTCTCCCAAACAATTGAAAGGAGGTAGCAGATAATTTTAATTGGCATGACTCATTACCCTTATCCCTTCCCCCTCTGTTAAATTCTAATTGCTATGACGTAGTCCCACCAACAATATGAATGACGGATGTTCATGTAAATGAAATTTTAAAGCATTTAAATGGCGAAATGAGCTGGGCTTCAATAATTTTCGTTAAGGAATCAATTAATTTTAAAGTATTTTTTTTATTTATGACGTATGTTCATTTAATATAATTTATTAATAATTTTTGTTAAAGAATCTATAATTAATTTCAAAGTAAGTTATAAAAACTTCTCCAATTTTTTTGAAAAACAAAATAGCGTGTCAGTTTGAGAGAAATACAAACCTACTTCCCAAGTGTATGGCATGCGTCGATAAAGCAACTTATTCATGGCGGTCTGTCGCTTATCGAACCATCCTGAGGCCAAACTGTTGTTGCAGACAATACCAATTGTGTTAAACAATGGACTGAACCTGTTCAAATGTATTAAACGAGTTCCGCTGCATTTTTTCTAAAAGAATTTAACAAAATCGAGTAAAAATAATGTCCAACCACCGTTTTCCTCAAAGGTGATGACAGTAATTGCTTTTAATTCTTAAACTCAAGTAAAAAGGAAAGTTAGTAATATTAAGGTGATTGCATTCAATTGTTTATCGATGAAGTGAATCATAAAAAATCACCCCCCGGTATTGTATTTTACAAGCCTATATCAAATGTTTATTTTTGGATGTTTACTGAAGAATAAGCCAGCCATCTAACGGGGGAAGTAAAATCATGAAAGAACTACCATTCTCCAATTGCCCACGCAGAGGGCGGGGTGGGGGGATGGGGGTAACGTTCTATGGTAAGGCGTACTGCACATCGAGGTGCACTTGCCTTCACCCAATGCTCACCCTGTGTGGAGTGCTTTGCTTGATGGTTCTCTTTGGCTTCCTCCAACTGCGTGACACGAGGTGACCTTGACTGTCGTAAGTGTGGTTAAAACCGCAATAAATAATTAACTATACCATTATATCATAAACGTTTTGACCTTTATCCAAAAATTTATCATAACAGGCCAAGTCCCCTCCCGTCGCACAAGTTTTGTGGAGAAAATCAGCAGTTCTTCAGTACCCTCCTTTATCTACCCCCTCCCACTGTAAAAGTTTTATAAACGCTGTCACCTGATTAGCCGCAGAAATACCACATTGGAAGAGGATACGCGACTCTGTATTATGCACCCAAACAATGCGAGATAGATGTAGACTTGGGAAAAATAATCTCCTCGAGCAACTTGAAAAGTTTCAGCATGCCGAAGACAGGGACAATGTAGGATTTGAAATCCCTTGCAACCCGAATAATTTATGAATCGATGAGCGCCAGAGGCGAGTATTGGAAATGTTATTTAGTTCGAGTGTGCGGTGGTGGAGATGGTTCAGGACCTTGAGCTGGAAGGTGACTAGGAATTGTATATTACTACAAAACTGCTGTGTTATATTTAGAAACGTTGGCATATACACATTACGTGGAGAGTGTATTATCACTGAATCACCCGCAGAGTGGAGATTTCACCCGAGCAATAATTGCAAATTTGTTGCAAAGCATAACCAGCACCAGCAAAGTTTCAGCCAATGGACCTCCGGGTTAAACCCGGAGGTCCATTGGCTGAAACATTGCTTGTGCTTTTTGTCGATATGTACAAAATTTGAAAGTTATAGCTTGGGTGATAACTCCACTCCGCGGGTGATTTAGTTACAATCCACTCTCCACGTACTGTATGGTAGCGCCTAAATCGTAATTTGATGGTTGTTTTTAGAAACCCAAACAGCCGTTTTCCCCAACATATTATCCATAACGGTTATAAAAAAAATCCACCAATTTGTGTTTTTTTTTAAAGCTGGAGATCGAGCAATAATAAATCCAGTTTCAACAAGCTGTGATCCCGAGTTACAGGTCACGAGAAAGTAGATTTGTCACGCTTTGAGTAACTCACACCTTTCTGCAAACAACAAAAATGAGTAAACACTGTACATTTAATTGTAAAACATCGCAAGTTCGTCAATATTCACCCAAGATTCGATGTCCGGGTGTAATGAAATAGCGTTTTTTGTGCAGAACTTCGGTTAAACATCGCCACATATTCATCATAATTAGTTTGTAATGATCCACGAAGTCCGACATATATCAGATTTATTCATATTGAAGCAGCTGGTTTACAGTTTTTTAACTTGTACAAACCAATATAAATTTGTTTTAATTTGGTGTTCAATTCGAGAAAAGCTTGTCTTTGATACATAAGGAAATCGAGAGCAGGTTCCCATTAAATCATGGTAGACATAAATTTTTGAGTCCCGCATTTCACTATCGCAAACGACGCAAATGACTGTATTTATGTTTTTCTTTCATTTTTCATGTCAATGCGCGGCGAAGGAGCGAATGGTTAGGGTACTGAGCGGTTTCAGTGTCTCGTGCGGTTTTACTTGGAAGGAGACAGCAATAATAATGCAGTTTTACAAAGCTGTGATCCCGAGTTACAGATGACGATTAAGTAGACTTGTCACATTTTGAGTAAAAGGTTTCAATGGCAAAAAATTGAGTAAACTCTGTACGTTTAATCATAAAACATCGCAAGTTCGTCAATATTCACCCAAGACTCGAAGTCCGGGTGTAAAGAAATGGTGATTTTTTCCGCAGAAACTAAGTTAAATTTCACCACCTAATCACCATAATTAGTTTGTTATCACTCCAAAATCGGACATATATTAGATGTATTCTTGTAGAAGCATCTGGTTTTTGTTTTTTTTTAACTTGTACAAATCTATATAATTACATTGTTAACGTAGTTATACGTTTTGGGTCCAAATATTCAATACCCATTCGTCAGCTGGATGAAAACGTCATGACCAAATTTAATTCATTTTCCAATGAATACATTTGGTCGAACTTTGACCCGCATTTACGGTAGAGCGCAGTTGACAGAATGTAATTCGGGTGGTGTTTGGGCGGGTTTATAACTTTTAGCGCCTCTCGCAGTTATCAGTGATTATAGTTTACTGATATGTTAAATAAATTGTTTTGGACATTTCAAGTTTCATTGCGAAAGACGGAAATTTGACAAATTTGAGTCAATGCTGAAAACCGGTGCTCAACTCTGAGTTGTGCGCTTTGTCTTTTGTGTGAGGGTGGTTTTTCGCCTCGTTCGTTCATACATGTCTTATTTCGTCTTTCTGCTTTGTTGTTTGGTAAAAAGTAGTTTAAATAGTTACAGAATGTAATTATCAGAATTGAATGCAATTTTTATAATCTTTATTGGAGTATGAACGTGTGGGAATGGGTACACATTGTATGAATCCCTTCGGGATTCATACAATATGTACCCATTCCCACAAGTTCATACTCGGGATTCATACAATTTGTACCCATTCCCACACGTTCATACTCCAATAAAGATTATAAAAATTGCATTCAATTCTGAAATAAATTTGTTTTAATCTTGTGTTCAATATAGTAATTTTTTTTTTTATTGATGTTTAAGGTCACATATTTATGCACAATTGCTAATCATGACCGTGACAGTTTTACGGGTGGAGGAAGCCGGAGTACCCGGAGAGAACCACCGAGCAACGACGAGCAGCTGCCAGCTCCCCAACATCGTAACTCCGCACTGCAGCACAGGCAGGGTTAGATTGGTTGAAGACATGCATACCATCGACGTGCAGTACGCCTTAGTACACGGCGTCATCGTGCCCGCACGCGGGCAATGGAGATGAAGTGTCTTGCCCAAGGACACAACGCGGTTGCCACAGGTGGGATTCGAACCGAGGACCTCTCGGCTTGCAGCCTGCACCTCTACCTACTGAGCCACCGCGCTCCCGTTCAATATAGTAAAAGCTTATGTTTGATACTTAATGGTGTTCATAAATTTTCGCGTATATCACCTGTTGTGTCCTCCACTGAGAGATTTTATGATGCCCCCGGTTAACTAGCGGGACTGACTACCCCACTCAGGCCCACCCTTTGCCCACTATGAGGTTATGAGCACAAAACCGAAATTAATTCCCACATACAATGCTTCAATTGGCTCCCCGCCCATATAAGCCCCCATCACCCCGTTCTCCCAGCCTGCTTTCAGTCTATATCGATGGTACAGCACAAGACAAAATTAATTGTTATGTTCAAGCAATTTAAACTATATTAAAAAACAAGTGAAATGAAATCTGATTCATTAAACCATTCTACAGCATGTCAAAAGTAATTCCCATATACAATTTTTCAAGCATGTCCTTATGTGTCACTATCAGCAGCTATGACTATAGCGTAACTTTGAGGTAAAAAACTCTAGCCCTTTCTGTGGAAAATTCTGATATAAAAACAAGATAATACATGAGAACAACTTGTGTACCCGCTTTTTGTTGATAAAATACGTCTTTTATTGGAACACATTTCAGAATATTATTAATGTACCCACTTAATAACAAGCGATTTTTTATTGTATCACAGTGGTAGCGGCTAGTGTTTGTTTGAATAACTGCCGAATAGTCACGAGGTTACATTCGGTAATTTATGAGGATTTCCAGAATTGGGCAAATGCAATTTATTTATTATTTATTTATTGGCGTTTAAGGTCACATACTTATGCACAATGGCTAATCGTGACCGTGACAGTTTTACAGGTGGAGGAAGCTGGAGTACCCGGAGAGAACAACCGAGTATCGACGAGCAATTGTCAGCTCAACATTCTAAATCTGTTCAAGCTCCACTCAAGCATGGTTACAGCGGTTGAAGACATGTGCACAATCGGCGTGCAGTACGCCCAAGTACATGGCGTCATCGTGCCCCCATGTAGGCAATGGGGATAAAGTGCCTTGCCCAAGGACACAACGCGGGATTGAACTCGGGACCTCTAGCATATAAGTCCAACAGTCTACCACTGAGCCACTGCACTCCTGGGCAAATACGATAATTGCTGAGAAAGGCACTCGGTAGTTTACGAGACACTATAAATAAAACAAAGAAAAAATCTGAGATATACTGCATATTTTAACAATCAATACTAACCAGAGATCAAAACTTATCAAATTGATTACTAATAAATTGCTAATCGATATGAAATCTGCGATCAAATGATAATTTTGCTGGTCAGTACATTGCTATCCTATATGAAATCCGTGATGAAATGAATATTTTTTTGGTCAATAAATTAATCTGTGGTCAAATGAACACTTTTCGGGAGTCATGACTGTGAGGGTATACGCTGCTGGCCGCCATTTTAGTTGTTTGTAATGGCTGCTGAGTGGAAAGTCGCCCTATTTATGAGAGCTTCCGCTTCTCTGTCCAGTTTTAAGCTTATTGATTGGAGCTTAGAATTGTCATTACTACTTGTTGGTGGTGTTTTCTGCTTGTTGGCTGGTGTTTCTCGATATTGATTGATAAATCGTTCTCTGTAAAGTGCCTATGGGCTATGTAATAGTGTAACTGTCTCTCCGACTTCTATCCTGGTTTGTGACAGGTAAAGCATCTTCATGCTTTATCGCATTAACGGTCTTTTTATTTTATTTGTTGCAGGTGTTTGGCCAATTTTCTCTCTCTACACTCTTGCCGCCATGAATTCCATTCCGCTCTCTCTTTGTTTCCCGGTTGCTTTCTTTAGAGGCGTGTCCATTGCAGCTTTGCAGAGTTGCTGTTTCTTCAAATAAAGTCCATGCGTTCTTTATTCCTGATCAGGCCTCGTGGGGTATTTTGATTTTAAGGATGTTTGCTAAAATATCCCACCCTGTCGGTTGAAAATGTTTTCTTTTTTGCAACAGGTTATTTATTAGATAAATCATATTTGATCCTGAAATTGTGATGCCATTATACACGAGTTGGTCTTTCTCATCCCAGGATAAATTGGGTAGATTATTTATTATCTGGAGCAATAAATGCGCTCTCCTGTTCATAGATTCTGGTACACTGGTCAGAAAGTCGATATCCAAGTCTTTTTCTGCTGAAAGACTAGTCTTTACAGAGTGTTGTTTGGTGGTTTCACTGCAGACGTTTGAATGTCACTGAAGGTTTTCCTTGTAGTGCATAGAATTCTTTTCAATATTCAGTGCTGATGATTCAATAACTGGCCTCATGTCCCAGTCTAAGGGCAGGACTTTCTGTAACTGCCCCCCCCCCCCCCTCCCCACGGCTTGGTACATTAAATTCCACTAGAAGGTAGGAAGGGTGCATCATCTACAGGCTTTTCTCTCAGTGATTAACCCATTACTCATGGTTCTACTGGTTCTAGCTTATTTGTGAGCCGAAAAGTATAGCCACTTGTGAATGCAGTGTTTCGTCTGAAGTCTGATTTCAAATGCAATGGAGGAGAGGGTAGTTTATTATAGAGAGATCTCGCTGTAATTTCAGGTGTATGTGCATTATCTCTCCTTATAGGGCGTCTGTTGTTTATATTCTTGTTTATTGCTCATCTGTGTCAAAACTAATTAATTTTATGCAAGTAAGTTTTTTGACACAAATCACAGATATAGCTGGAATTCATCTTATTCGGAAGTGCGCTAATAGATTTTGTAGGGAGAGCAGCAATGCTCTTTCATTCATATAAAGGAATAAGATGGTTCTACCCCAACCTGTCAATCACTGATTGGATAATTATATACCAAGATTGGATGGGTTTTACTCCAAACTGATGATCATTGATTGCTTCAAACTCTCCTGTGGTGCATTGTGGGAAATTACAGTTATATTGCTCTGGAGAAAAATAAGTTTTTGATTCGACTTCACACTACTTCACACAGTTTACTCAAAAAACATCAAAGTCACATAAATGACAAGTCGGCACTTTTTAGTAAGCCAATAACCAGTTTTAGTGATCAAATGATCACTTTAGTAAGCAAATAAGTGATCAAATTATCACTTTAGTCAGCAAACGAGTGATCAAATTATCACTTTAGTAAGCAAATGTGTGATCAAGTGATCACATTAGTAAGAAAATAAATGATCAAGTGATCACTTCAGTAAGCAAATAATTGATTAAGTGATCACTTTAGTAAGTAAGTGATCAAGTGATCACTTATGTAAGCAAAGAAGTGATTAAGGGATCATTTTAGTAAGTAAATAAGTGATCATTTATTTGCTTACTAAAGTGATCAGTTGATCACTTATTTACTTACAAAATTGAGTTTTGGATTCAAGTGATCACTTTAGCAAGGAAATAAGTGATCAATTGATCACTTTAGTAAGCAAATAAGTACTTATTATTTTATTTTAATTACTTATGTTGCAAAAGCATCTAAGGCTATATCTTGGCGATAAAAGGGTAGTTTTGAGAAACAGGTCATTGTCCTGGTTTAAGTTTTTTTTTTTTTTAAATTTCAGCATTTCATTTGAGGTGAATTGCAGGTGACACATGCACATTTTCTTTAAAAAAGAGAAAAGAAAAAGAAATTGGTGGTGGGGGCAGGGCAGAATTGCAGAGAAGACATGTGGCTTTGTACCGTTATGTTGTGTTTAACAAAAATTGATTGGTAATGCAAACATTCACTCTGTGTTCTTCATTTTCTCAGAACAGAGATAGGTGGATGTGCTGGCAGTTCCCCTGGTCTGGATAAACCATAGTCTTCAATCACCAAGGGCGTCAATAAAAGGAATTTAGAGGGCGTGTGTTACCTCTAATATATTTTCCAGTTGAAACATTTTTGTCATGATTTAAGACCTAGATATCGAATTGCTATTACCATTTTTTCATACACCAAACGTGGGGTGCTATGGGGACAGTGTGTCCAGTTACAGTTACGTACAGTACCTACTAATTAAAGAGGAAATTATGTCATGACCACTATGTGTTTATTTTATTCATCCACATATCAATTCCTAAGAAGGCTTCAGTATATAAAATGTAGTTTTGAATGTCTAATATTCCAACTACATAGCCAAGGCATGCCATCGACAAAGACGTGTCTTGATGATGTGGATGGAATATTTAAGGGCAGTCATCATGTCTCTTATTCTAAATCCAATCAAACCTTGAATCGAATCAGCGGTGTCTTGAAGATGACCGATGGGGGTTTGGGTGCTATAAACTTAGATTTGTTCCACCTGTGATGGCTCAAGTTCTGACTGATAAAATTAAGCTACTACATCATCAAGGCATGCTTTCATCAAAGGAATGCCTTAATGGTGTAGATGGAATATTACGCTGTAAGGATTATATAAGACTCAAAGTTTGCTAAGTACTTTTATCCTGTTTTACATTTCAGTTGAAATATTTTTATGAAAAGTGTATTTATTTTTTATTTAATTATATCTTTAATGATTTAAGTACAGAAATTAAGATTTTGTTTGTGATTGACATCATTTTTTAGCTTTTGAATACGATAGCCATAGAAAATGGATATTATTGGTAAAAGAGGAAATTGTTCAATTTGCCATAAATTTGAAGGAGCGAACTAATATGGGTTCAATATCGAGTATGAGATCCATTACTGTTAATTAAAGCTTGACAACGCCTTCTCATGCTCCCAATCAGGTTCCTAGTGGTCTTTTGTGGGATGTTGTTCCGTTCTTGGACCAGCATGGCACCAAGCTCCTGGACACTTCTCCTTGGCTGGATTGGATGGGCTGAAATTGCAAGCTGCAAGTCATTCCAGACAGGTTCGATTGGATTGAGGTCAGGGGATCTTGCTGGTCAGCCCATATGCTCAATCCCCTCCATCTGTTGGTACTCCCGACTACATGAGCAACATGAGGTCTGGCATTATCGTCCATCAGAATGAATCGCTCACCCACTGCACCTCCATACAATCTGACGTGGACACCCCTGCTGATGCCGCCCCAGACCATGATTGACCCTCCACCATAGTGGTCCTGCTCAACAATGGTGGCTGCATGGAATCGCTCTCCTGGTCTTCTCCATACCCTAAAACGCCTATCTGTGTGGTCTAGGCAGTATCTTGACTCATCTGTAAAAAGGACAGGTCGCCAATCTTCTCGGGTCCATCCAACGTGGTCCATGGCCCATTCATATCGTGCCTGGCGGTGGGACAGCGGAATGCGAATACATGGTCTTCTCGATCGGAGACCACCTTCGTGCAACCTTGCCCGGATAGTCTGTGTTAAAACATCCATCCCTTATGCATTCTGAAGGTCTCTGTGAAGCTGGGTTGCTGTGGCAAAGCGATTCCTATGGCCTGAATGATCAAAAACCGGTCTTCAGCTGCAGATGTTGCCCTGTCTCTGCCACCACCATGCCGTCTTACTGGTGGTCTATACTGCTGAAATCTTGCCTAGGCTCTGGTGATCACCGTTTGGAGCACACCAAGGGCATTACCAACCTGAGGATGGGTAGCCCCGTGCTCCACCATCCCTACAGCCAGCCACATTTCTGCTTCAGACAAATGTCCTCTTACATTTGCATTTGCCATATTCAATCATTAAATCACAAGGGTTTGTGTTGAAATGAAGGTTGAATACACTACACATGTCATGTACATGCAGACAGTACACGAAAACATCATGAAAATCAAGGGGTACATGCTTTCCATGACTGTCACGAAAAGTCTGCCTGTCACGAGAGCTAATGTAAACATTGAGGACCATCTTAATACATTCCGCAATCATATCCACCAAAAATATCGCAAATATGTCATAAGCAAATTTCACAATGATGTGTCAAATATTTGGTGCTTAGCAAACTTTGAGTAGTATAGTTCATCATCAACACTGCTGGTAAATTTTAAATTTGCATTTAGCAGTGGTAGGGACCAGTGATATTGGAATTAGCATAGAGGTGCCACAAGTACAGATGCTATTTTGTAATGCAACAGAAGTTACACTCAGTCTTTCATTTCAACATTATATAATTTAATCATTTGACCCGCCTCTGCGTTTGATTGGTTGAAAGCATACAGCGTGAAAGTCGTCAAAATCGTATAAACCAAATCACGTCTTGATTTGGAATGTCTCTACACGTTCGCACATCCGATCCAACTTTGAAGACTCTGGAAGCCCCGCCCACTCAATCCAATTGTCACCGTGAGGGCGTGACGGCAGACTGATAGATGGATAACAAGCTTGTAAACAAAGATCAATGATCGATTTTTCATCGCCTCCAGTCAGGGAGAATATAATGATAATTTCCCGGGAACAATTGAATTTAATAAAATATACCGAAGTGGGAGACGGACAAAAGAACATACACCCAAACGTGATTTGGAGGGAACTTAAAAAAATGTTTTTAATGATATTGTTACGTGACTTGCTAAATATCTGTCGTCTGCGATCGAAAATCAAAACAACAAACAATTTGACAATGATTGACGTGGCCTGTTTGTGGCACACTTTCCTGAGATTGACTGTTGTCTTTTGCGAAAATTAAAAGTTTTTCGTTCACGTACACATAGTTTTTATATTTTAATATTGCAGCCGGATTAAATTATAAGAAATAACTGTTGTTTTCCTTCGGTTTATGCGATATAAACCGAAAATTTTCAGCACAAGCTTAATCATAACTCGCTACGCGAGTTATGAAGCTTGTGCTGAAAATTTTCGGTTTATATCGCATAAATCGAAGGAAAACAACAGTTATTTCTTAATTATGAACGACTTTCATCTGAACTATACGTTTTGTAAGACGCTTAATATGACTGATACCAAGATACTTTCCTATGAAAAAGATCTGAAAGGAAACAAATTGGGCAGCCAATTTCGAATCGAAACGAATATCTATTTATCATATGACTCGTCTCTTTTGTTCACTTTAAAACATTTGATATTTTGTTTTCATATTAATCAGTGACAAATAAAGCCTTCCGTCAATTTCATTGGTCAATTTCAAAAATAGACAATTTGATTGGCTGAACAAATTAAAACTGGGCCACATTTTCATAACTTGCATAATTAGAGTTGGGAGCTTTCATAGGTCAATTTCGAAACTGGACAATTTGATTGGCTAAACAAAATACAACTGGGTCACATTTGCATAATTTCAGTAGGGAGAATTTAGGTTATCTGTCCTATTTAGGGTGGGTTATATTGTATTAATCTTTTACCTACAAGAAAAACGCCATTCATTTTTTTTTATATTTTCATTTTTTAGCTTCCAAAACATAGGTTATGACCCCTCATTGGAACGAGCTCGACGAGCTCGTTCCAATGAGGGGTCATAACCTATGTTTTGGTAGCAAAAATGAAAATTTTTAGTTATACGAGGATGTTTTTTCCAAGTGTCGTCTGCAAATTTTTAGTAATACGAGGATGTTTTTTCCAAGTGCCGTCTGTAACTCAAGTTAGGTGATGGGTTAAAAAGTCATACTAAGTGGCTAATTTGTACGTGTGTGTGTCATATGATAAATAGAATGATGAAACTCGTCCGAACTTTCCGTTTGGGCTCGCCAGAGGCTCGCCAAAACAGAAAATTCTTAGACTCGTTTCATAAATATTATATGAGAAAAACACTCATTCCATATCCTCTATTTAACATTCGAAATCGAATCGAATCTCGAAGCTTTGCAAGGGTCCTATAATATTTTGTTCAAGTCGGAATGCGTGTCATCATAGATCATGAATTTTTGGACACCCTATCGATGTTGGAAATTTAATACATTTCGTTTATGTCATACACGGCACGTTGTGATAGATAGCATGTCTAAACCATGTTTATAACATTCACTGAGATGGTTCCTAGCATATATTTAGATCGCAACAGTACAAAATATCCCGAAATATATCCTTTCTCATTGAATGTTAATGTACAAAATTGTATTTACTTGAAGAATATACATTACTCGTTATCAAAGTTAATGTGCTGCAAAGTAGCTATGGGCAGTTTAATTAACAAAAACCTTGAAAACTGATGGAGCTTTCCCTCAGATCCTAATTTTTTGAGAACTGAATTCGTTTGTGCCTGATGTTCGGTGGAAAGGAGTAGGATTTTGGAACAGAAGTCTATTTCTCGCAATTAATTTCCTCTACTTTCATAATAAAACACTGTTTTGTAATCTTATTGCATCACGTTATTGACGTTTTTCATATAAATTGCTAGAATGGTTGGAAATACTTTATCTCAAACGTAGCTATATACATGGGCCTGTTGATTTAGTTTTCAAAACGAAAACTCTAAAATATATACAAAGTTCTCGCATTGTCCGCAGGTTATTTCAACCATCAAACGCCATTGTTATATCAGATATCCTGTTTATGGCTGTCGCGACTATCATTTTTTGTAATCGACTAATCGTGACCAGTAATCGACGGTTAGTCGATTAATAGTCGCTTCCCATGATTTTTTAGCAAATCATTCTTCTGTTCGTAAAACTCTGAAAATGACAATGGCACCAGTGTGTTCAGACGAAATGGGGTTGTGGGAACAACAAATCGGTCCCGACTGAAGCTACATGTAGTCCAATCTTGGACCCACAGTCCGTAATATAATTTTTGGCGTTGGTACGTCCTGTAGGACGTACCAACCCCAAAAATAATATTACTGACTGCGGGTCCAAGTTTGAACTAGATTGAAGCCGATGAACTAAAATGAATTTACCAAAGAACGTTCCTGCATATGTTTCCTTTCTGCAATAAGTTTCTCGAAATTTTGAACATTGAGATCTATGCATTCCCTCGTCAGTTGTTAAAATTGGATCTTAGTCTGAAGTTCCGAACTTTGAGAAGTGATCTGACGGTCTGACTTTCGTCATAATTTTGTCACTTCCGCGCTTTGGGTTTCCGATGGGTGCATTCGTGTGTACAAGACTGGCGAAATTCAGAAGAATCTATTCTTCTCGAGCAACTGTGAGTGTTCTTTCTTACACAGTCAGTGACAGTCGTACAGTCTTCCGGATATGAATGTTAACTATGGTTAGATATTTAAAGTTATTCACCTTCATTGATCATTCACCTCACAAAACAATGCAATTTAGCCCCGACGTGTAGTAGACGTGTACCACCTTGAAAATGAACGACGATCGACTAAAAATAAAAAACGTCGACTACTTCAATAGTCGACGGTTAGTCGACTAATCGAATAATCGCGACAGCCCTAATTCCTGTTAACCTCTAAGTTTATGAAACATTTAGAAAGGCATTCCTTTTATATTTACGAATAATACAGCACTTCCTAGTTCGCATCTATAAACCTGAGTTGTGTATCACTCTTGCTATATATCATCTATTCGAAAGTAAGCTGTCATTCTTGAACTAACAACAATTGCCGGATTGTATTTGCCGTATTGTAAATATTATAGGACTTCATTTACTGGTATAATTTCAAATATTAAAAAATATTAAAACACAAGAAAACTGCGGCCCATCCTCTATCAACTCACCTAAGCTGGGGTGGATCAGTGGATGAGAGTCCCATGGGCTTTTGCCATTGCAAATTATGTATGATAATCAGTACGGCAATACATCAGCTTGTACTGTACGGTTTGCCTGGACTGGTCACATGCCATGGGTTTGAAATATTAGGATCTAAACACTAATTTTAGGTATAATCATCAAAAGGTTAACCCTTTACCTAACATGAAAAGCAGACGACACTTGCAAAAAAAATTCTTGAATAACTAATTTGTTTCATTTTTTGTCGCAAAAACATAGGTTATGACCCCTAGTTGGAACGAGCTCGACGAGCTCGTTCCAACGAGGGGTCATAACCTATGTTTTTGAGACATAAAATGAAAATATAATCAAAATTTATTGGCGATTTTTGAGAATAGCGCTGGCCGGTTTTGGCCGTTACGTTGGGTAAAGGGTTAACTAATGGTTACTTAAAATTTTGGTAATGATGATTTGTATTACCTGGTAAAGACATGTGTGGACATCACTGCCCATGCGTGGATTATGACCAATCCATGATGACTGTACTGTACCTTGAACATCACACAAAACGTCGACATGGCTGTTGACAACTTTGTCAGTGTTATCAAGTTATGTCACCAAGTTACACACTAGTATGTTTTTACTTAAGTGTCTTCACACTTTTGACAATGCAATTCATTAGCATCAAAATGTAAACCAATGCATACTCTGAAGCAAAGAATTCCACATACCAACTGGAATGTAGACGACTTTTATGGAATGGGTGCAGATGACTGATTTATGGAGAGAACGTACAATGAGAAACTAGAGTTGAAACAGTTAGCCGGATAACCGAACTTGTCAAGATGATGGCGTCCACACTGCAAAAAATATAGGTTCTCTTTAGAACCAAAACTGGTTCTAATCTTGTCCCGTAGATAGGACCAGTTCTGTTTAAACAATATTTATTTCAAATCAAATAAATTTACCAAGATAAGCGTTCAATTTTAACAGAACATTACATGAACTGAAGTAGATTCAGCAGTAAACTTGGAGCTCAACGCAGTCGCCAAAGATTTTGAAACAAAGAAGATATGAACAGTTGGCATATCGAACCAGTTTTGGTTCTGTATAGAACCAAAACTGGTTCGATATGCCAGCTGTTCATATCTTCTTTGCTTAATAATGATTTGAGACAACCTCGTATGAGCTCTAAACTTACTGCTGAAACCCCCACAATTTATGTTTAATTCTGTTAATATTTAATGTTAATCTTCATAAATTTGTTTGATTTGACATAAATACTGTTTAAACAGAACTGGTTCCATCTCAGGGACAAGATTAGAACCAGTCTTGGTTCTAAAGAGAACCTTTTTTTTTTTGCAGTGCAGTGTTCATGCTGGACTGAAACTGTCTGGTGTCAAACGTTTTCCGTTCTGGATATTTTAGTGTCAAACAAAGTGTTTTTGATATCAAAGGGTGCGTTTTTTCTTGCCTAACCCAATTAAATTGATCAAGTTTTGAAAAATGAACTGGCAGTTATTTCACGAGTTAATGGACAAATGATCACCGAAAAATCCGACAGAACTAAAAAACTCTGACAAATCCCTCGGTACGTGAAAAGGGATGGTGGCTAAAATTATATCTTTGCCAGTGATTCAGTTAATGATTAGGCTGAATGATTTGGTACATACACCTGTTGTTGCACTCAGAAAACAATAGATTAATCGACTAATCGTCGTTAATCCACTGTGCTTACCGGGTCGCGAGTCTTTACAACAGGCAGCATTTAATTAGATAAATACTTCATACCGTCGCGAATGAATATTTCCTAATTAAATTCTGCCTTTTGAAAAGTTGTTAACCTGCAATGTTTTATTGAAGAAAAAGAAATGCTCTGTGGTAAATGTGGTAGATAATTTACCAGTCACCCATCAAAGAGACAGAAACACTACATTCAGATTATAGAATGATCAATGTTTAGGAATCTAAATGACACGTCTAGTCGATACAAAGTAACTTTAATGAACGACAAGAATAGAGTTAATCTGAAACATAGAGGATATGGAATGAGTGTTTTTCTCATATAATATTTATGAAACGAGTCTAAGAATTTTCCGTTTTCGCGAGCCTCTGGCGAGCCCAAACTGAAAATTCGGACGAGTTTCATAAATACTATATGAGAAAAAAAAACTCATTTCATATTCTATTTATCATTTGACACACAGGCGCACAAATTAGCCACTTAGTATGACCTTTTAACCCATCACCTAACTTGAGGTGCAGACGGCACTTGGAAAAAAACATCCTCGTATAACTAAAATTTTTCATTTTTTGCTTCCAAAACATAGGTTATGATCCCTCATTGGAACGAGCTCGTCTAGCTCGTTCCTCTGAGGGGTCATAACATATGTTTTGGAAGCAAAAAAGTGAAAATATAAAGAAAATGAATGGCGTTTTTCTTGTAGGGAAAAGATTAATGCAATATAACCCACCTAAATAGGACAGATAACGTAAATTCTCCCTACTGAAATTATGCAAATGTGACCCAGTTGTATTTTGTTTGGCCAATCAAATTGACAGATTTTGAAATTGACCAATGAAAACTCCCAATTCTAATTATGCAAATTATGAACATGTGGCCCAGTTGTATTTTGTTCAGCCAATCAAATTATCTAGTTTTAAAATTGACCAATGAAATTGATGGAAGGCTTTATTTATCACTGATTAATATGAAAATAAAATATCAAATGTTTTAAAGTGAACAAAACGGACTAGTTATAAGATAAAAGAGCATATCACATGAGATAATCAAACGACTGAAAGTGTTTACCTTGAGAAATACCAGCCTCCAGCAGTATACTCACTACCCTCCCTATTTTGTGAAATTAAACTATAATTTCTAGTTCTAACACGATGAGTAATGGTTCACAATAACATGTAAAATTTAAATGAAATTTTCTAGAATAAACTCAAGTTTTGTGTATAGAATTTCGTTGAG
Organism: Pictodentalium vernedei; assembly: GCA_031216915.1. Taxonomy (NCBI): domain Eukaryota; kingdom Metazoa; phylum Mollusca; class Scaphopoda; order Dentaliida; family Dentaliidae; genus Pictodentalium; species Pictodentalium vernedei. The sequence continues at coordinate 131,295,253 of CM062296.1, read as the reverse complement.
AGAGGATAGAGTATCAAATTGGGCGAGAATCGAACGTTGTAACCTTCTGAACCTCGACACTAAAGTTTCTACAGGTGCCAGCATAACCAGATTACTTCAACTATTTTGTTTTTGAGAAAAAAAAATCAAGATAAGAAAGTAACATGTTGCAGAATGTCGTAAAATTACGAATGCCGAGTATTGAAAGAAAGACGTGTGTGTTGATGTATTAACCCTTTACCTAACATGAAAAGCAGACGACACTTAAAAAAAAAATTCTTGAATAACCAATTTTTTTTCATTTTTTGTCTCAAAAACATAGGTTATGACCCCTCGTTGGAACGAGCTCGACGAGCTCGTTCCAATGAGGTGTCAAAACCTATGTTTTTGAGACAAAAAATGAAAAAATAATGAAAATTAATTGGCGATTTTTGAGAATAGCGCTGGCCGGTTTTGGCCGTTACGTTGAAAGAAATGGTTAAAAATCTAGGTGTCATTGTGATTCTACTCGCGACAACGCAAATGTTTTGTAGTGTTAGAGCAAGCAAAATGAACTCAAATGTGCGTTGTAACTCATGCATTACATTTTATGTTCTTTCCACGACCATACACACAATTGGCATGTTTCAAGAAAATAACATCGATTTTCCGAAGGTAACTTGTTTTCTGATTATTGTTATCAGAACACAAGGTGAAATCTTTCGATACAGATTTAGACTTTTGAATTATAACACTGCCATTAATTTGCCTGAAATCGTCGTACACCTGACGAAACGCTGATGCCTATTTATTGGCTATTTATTGATTATTTCCTGCAACTTCAGTGACAATGGGTGCTTCGGTGTGGAACAATGATTGTGTCAACTATAACCGACTACAATGTTTTTTCCATATAATTTGAGACATCCATTGTCACCACATCTGCGGAATCAATACAGCAACTTACAGACTGTTAAATCAATGAATACACGTGTTAGGCTATCAAATAACTTCTTGCAGGAATCAAAATTTGTCAGCTTTAAACATCAAACCACTACGAGATTACATACCGACGCCATCATTCCAAGACGTATAAGGAAGTATGCTTTCCAAATGAGGAACCTAATTAATTGTGTATTTGATAGATTCCCTAACGAAAATTATTGAAGACCAACAGCTTGTTACGCCATTTAAATGCTTCAAAATTTCATTTAATTAACGTACGTCATAAATATTTATAAATGTTACGTCATTTAAAATTAATTATCCTTTTGATAGATTCTTTAACAACATTTATTGAAGCCCAACTTGTTACGCCATTTAAATGCTTTAAAATTTCATTTAAATGATCATACGTAATTAAATTCTTTAGGTGAACTACGTTGTTGCAATTAAATTTGAAAGAGGGGAGAGGGTGGGGGGACTACGTCATACCAATGAATTTAAAAGAGAGAGGGGCAGAGGTACCACATCATAGCAATTGTTTGAGCAGTGTTGAAAGTATTGCGTCATAACATTTGTTTGAACTTAAGAGAGGGCAAGGGTATGACGTCATAGCAATTAAAATTAAATTTATCGAACTTAAGAGGGGGGTAGGGGTATGACGTCATAGCAATTAAAATTAGTAAAAATTTGATTTCAAAAAACGAAATTCAATGAAGCTCCACACCTCAGTGGTAGCGCGTACCTCTGGGGTGTGGCGCCAACGGGCATCGATTCGTGCTTCCCTTACTACTAACATATTTTTCAGATTTCAGAAACATTGCGTCGGTGCTTATTTTTATAAATCTTTTTTTTTTTAAAGTTGAGTTCTATTGTGCCTGCAGTTCGGTTGCCGGGTTGAATGGTGAGGCATATCGGGACGGAAATCTACTTGCCGAAATTAATTTTTCTATACCTCCATAATAAATCACTGTTTTACAATCTGTTTTTTTCTATCAGTTTATAGACATTTTTGTACAGAAATTGCTCGATAGACTGGAAACACATTATCTCAAAAACGCAGCTAAAATATATACAACGTACTTACAGAGTTTGCAGGTTAGTAAGACCACCAAATGCCTTTTTTAAATCAGATATCTTGTTCCCATACAAGTTTCTGAAACATTTAAAATGATATTCTGTTTATATTTGCAAATAACGCAGCACTTCCTAATTCATATCTACAAACCCGAGTTGTGTGTCACTTTGACTATATAGCATCTTTTGGCAGTAAGATGTCGTTCATGGACTAATAGCCCAAGAACATTAGGTTTCACTAGGGAAAAAAATCGGAGAAAGCTGATTTTTTCAGGGAATGTCGAGTACATGTCACTGAACGATTAGACAAAAGTCCCCTAAAATCCCAGTTGAGCTTTTTTTTCTACAGCCTTTTTTCGAAAACGCGTTTGAAAAAAATTAAAAAAAATCGCACGAACTTTGTAACCTCGAATTGATCCAACTGTATTTTTTGTTTGCGCGTATTTCGAGCTACATAATGTCTAATATACATTTACCTAGAGGAAAATGTGCATTCTGTGACAATTTCTGCGAAAAATTATTGAAAATTCACAAAAAAGTATCGGATTTACGCAAAAAATGACGATTTTCCTAACGGATTTGCCCAAAGGGTCGTAGTACAGAACGGGATGTTAGTTGGACAGACGATAAAAAATCCACCACCATTTGAAGACTTTTATCATTGCTTACAAAATAGACATTATGGAAGACCCCCTCTGCTTCTGGCCGAGTTCCCCTTTTGGCATAAAATTCGTCAGCATGAGAACTCAACTATTTTCGGACTTGGGACCGAACAGACACGTCTGTGTCTGGCAGCATTAGATCAATAAATAATATTTACAGAATGTACAAAAATCAATAAATAATATTTACAGAATGTACAAATCAATCAACATGGATTAAGTTACATTGACTATTATCAACGCTATATACAGAAATGACATGACCTATATACATATTATTCATCGAACTCAGAAATTTCCGACAGGAAAGTGTTTCTGTGGTTGTTACAAGAATCCGAACTGCAATTACACAAACCTGAGCAAGAGAGTCCTGCCTTCTTACACCCACACCTTTTTGTACAAGCACTCTTGCAACCACAACTGATCAGATTCAGTAGGTTATCGGGGGCACATGGCTTTGTGGCTGCAGTCGGTACAAGAAGTCCATTGTCTAGCGACCACCCCCAATCCGTCGGAGGAAGCGAATTGCCCAGCCATTGTTGGACCTGGAGATAACATCTGTAGACATGTTGTTGTGCAGCATCGCTGCTTGGTGGGAGTGAGGCTAGGTCGATGGGTTTATTCAGTTTAGATTTTGCTACATAACGCTTGTAAGTGACATATCTATATTGGTCGAGAGAGGAAACAGTTTTACTCCCGTATAAGATCAGGAGAAGTTGTTCCCCGGCAGCGGCTACTGCACTTGGTGTACTGTCATCCGCCAAAATTGACATACTGTTGTGAGTCGCTAGTAACATCGGAGACAATTGTACTGAATACTTTCTTCTTACCAACTCGAAAGAGTGCAGAAGTAGTGTCACAACCACTTATAGAATGTGCTACAAGGAGGTTGCTTCTATGGTCACCCATTTTGGTTGCTATTTCACTAACTGAAATTAGTAAGTTTGGGGTAATGGAATACATCATGTGAATATTACATCCCGGTTGAACTCGAGAGGTAAGAATGACTAACAAGTCTGTGTCTGTTCCCACAACGACAACATTGTTGTCATCTTGAGCGATGTCAAGTGCAGTTTCGGCTATCAGTACATCAGCATCAGCCTCGGCCTGCTTGGACTGAATATTGATAGCAGATAGCTCCTGCATTAGAAGATCGATCAGTTGGGTTTTGTTCTTGGCATTTGCAAGGAAATCGGATTGGGGTGTGGTGGCTGGTAACTCGGGTGAGATATTGATATCAATGGAATACCTGTCTTTAGATCTACGGGCTTGTTCCCTGCCCTTTGTCGACATTGTACAAGCATAACCATCAAAAACAACCACGACGTTCGCCCCAAAATGTCTCACTAGATAATTGGAATATGATGTACATATGTCCTTATATGACGACTGTTTAGGCCATACAACTGCCCTCAATAAAAATCCACCATCTACAACAAACAGAGAATGTTCTGGGATTTTAGTTTGCTCGGAACCGTATGTTTTGAGGATCTTACCGAGCGTGCTTTTCTGTGTCTTCCTCATTCCAGCAGAATCAAACAATGCTGGTGGTTTCGGGGCGAGTTCATATTTGAGATACTCTTCCATCTCTGCTTGTGACTGAATAACACATGTGATGCGGTCGAACAGAATTGTGGGGCCAATCACTACCTTACTTCCACGGACTTTGATGCTATTTGCCATCGATGCGAAAGACTTCACAGTGTCAACACGTCGTAGTTTGATGCTGTTGAACGTTTTGCTTACAACATTCGATACGCAACATTCACCAATTTTGCGAACTTGGTCACAGTTCACAGTTTCGTCGGCCACAAGCCCGGTCGCTATAGAGACTAATTGTAGTGGATCTCTATTCTGAAAGGGGGAATGAACTCTGAGCCAGTTCAATAATTTGGTGATATCATTGGCATCAGTCAATTGTGAACTTTGACGGAGATCCCGATGTTGTTCGCCATGACCAGTGTGAACATGAACAAAATTTTCGAGAGCATTACATATCGGAAGGCAAAGAGGTAGTCCATGTACCCATTTCGCAACAGTGCTATCGGTTATTCCCCTGCCATGTGTGAGACCACCAGGAGCTTGAACATTCTCATTAAACACTGCTCTATGGTCTGATCAGAATATATCCCGTCCCAGAATTTATCTGAGCGCCTTATGGTAAAGTAACCTTTCTCAGTGAACAACTTCAAATCATCCTGTTGCATTATTTCTGTTAGCTCATTCATCTGCTGCAAATAGAGATGAGAACTTTTGCGTATGCAAAATGACCACCTGCGTGAAATACTGGAATCATATTGCGAACACAATATGTGTGGAGTTTCCAGTCGCCTGTGCGCTCTGCTCTCAAGAACAACTGGAGAAGACCTATTTGCTCGTAGTATTGTACCAAAGCTTTCCTGTGCTTCCTACGGACGCATTCTGGAGCAGTTCGTGTAATTTTGACAGTAGATGGTTGACACTTTCTTGATTGACAGCGTCAGCTGTTGTACAGTCACCTCTGGCAAGTCCACAGAATATTTCATTGACTTCTGTGCAGTCTATGTTATCTAGTGTTCGGCTTACTTCAAACACAAGTTTTGTAATGGCAATTTGTGTTAGCAAATGGGCACGAACTGCTCTTGAATATGCATGTCCACTGATCAAATGATGGATTGACCCACCAGCATAAACAGTCCCCCAAAGTTCATCCAAGCCGCTACCAGCCATGATCGAACCAATTGCCCCTAAATATGACATAATCATATGGAAGCCGCCGAGGCGTGCACACATTACATGCCAGTGCATCTTGAGTGTAGGCGAACACCACATTATGTGATTTAATCGAACATGGAAATTGAAACAATGATGCTATAATACGGTATTTGAATGAGAAAAGTCGATGCCGTTTGAATTTGAGTTTAGGGGGTATGGTTAATATTTCACACGTTTCACCAGTTCATTATGGAATAAATGACTATTGTTATATATCATTATAAAGCCACTGCTTTTCTGCAATTTTTGATATATAATTTAAACTCCCAAAGTAGTCGTAGATTTGATTTAATGGACGTTGTGTACCGTTGTGTGTATGAAAACAATAAAATTTTTTTCGTAATTTTGTACATTTTCGTGAATATTTCACCATTGAGTGTGAGGATTGGTACAAAGTTGGCATTTTCTGTTGGGGATATGTATTCTCAATATAATTCAGCACGATATTTATGATTCTCACCCTACTAAGGCGAATAAGAATGAGAAATATGGAGCTGGGTCGAATTTTTTTTTTTTTTTTTTTTTTCATCAAAAAAACGCTATAACTAAAAAAGCTCAACTCGGATTCGCGGGGACTTTTCACACTTTATCCGCAATGTGTGTCCCGGAAACATATAAAAACTTGTATCGCAAAATGCTATACATAATTGAACATTGTGTAGCTTTTTGCAAGTTTTGCATAGCAAAAAGCGTCGCGACACTGCTTATTTTGAGCCCTGTTGGAGGGTGTTCAGGCACTCTCCAGAGAACTATGAATGAACAGATATTCATACAGATTTTGATACCTTGACCTTTTGTATTTGGTGTACATGTAATAAACGTTTCTCCAAATTTTCAGCTCTCTTGTACACAGTGGAGTTCTTGAAGTGTTTCCTAGTATCTAGCCAGCAGATGATCAATGGTAATTTATTTTGCCCTCTCTCATAAAGACATAAGATTGATAAGTAAATCTACCACGTTAGTACATATTATATCAGTAGTATGTAATGTGGTTTTCAGGGGTTAGTTGCCGGATCTCATTGCCGGATCTCATGTGACGTCATAGTCACGTGACGTAGTGGCGCCATGTTGTGTTGTCATGGTAACCCGCGTGAGCGGCCATCTTGTGACGTCATCTCCATAGTGGTACGTGGTGTGAGTGCGCATGCGCAGCGCATGTTGTTAATGTGATACGTGTTTCCGTCGTCCATTTTGTATACTGGAGGCCGCCATCTTGGTTTCTATGGTAGCACGTGGTTGCTATGTTATCCAATTTTTCTGCAATAAGGCGGGGTATGTTCGGAGGGTGTGTTCGATTGTAGAAGAGTAAATCTAATTACCACAAACAACCCGACAATCCTTCCAAATCACCAAAATCTATCCCAACTTTTACTATTTCGAATTCTTTCAGAATTCTCTGCTTCTATCTATATATGCAACAGTTTACGTCTATCTGCCTATGTTCCTTTGTTCTGGAGTATACTCCAGTAGCGTAGAAGAGCCTATCAACTGGAACAGCTTTACTTATTATTACTATATTTAGCTTTTCTGGTCTATTCTTGTTAGTTCTGACCCTATTCCGTGTACTCCTGTAGTTTCCTTTATCTAGATCATTTATATAAATTATAACTAACCAATCAGATTGCTTGATTTCCCATAATCTGTATACAGAGTTATCTCCCTTCTGTATAATAAAAGACTATATCCAATGGCCATATCCCATGGAATCCCATTTTTGGGAAACACCCGTGGCTATGGAATCCCTTTATTGTCGTATGAGGCCATGAGGGCTATGTAAAAGCCCTCAATCAGTCCTCATTTATTATCCCTCATACCCTCATTGAATTTTGAGGTTATGAGGACCTTGCAAAATCCCTCAATGAGGTATAATTTACTACGACTCTTAGCCTCTTTTCAGTATTTAACAGGTATATCCTATGGAATCCCATTTTGGAAAACGCCTGTGACTGTGGAATCCCTTTTTTGTCGTATGAGGCCATGAGGACTATGTAAAAGCACTCAATGAGGCCTCATTTATTATCCCTCATACCCTCATTGAATTTCGAGGTTATGAGGGTCTTGAAAAATCCCTCAATGAGGAAGAATTAACTACGACTCTTAGCCTCATTTCAGTATTTAACAGATATATCCTATGGAATCCCATTTTGGAAAACGCCTTTGACTGTGGAATCCCTTTTTTGTCGTATGAGGCCATGAGGACTATGTAAAAGCCCTCAATGAGTCCTCATATGTTATACCTCATAGCCTCATTGAATTTTGAGGTTATGAGGACCATTAAAAATCCCTCAATGAGGCATAATTTACTACGATTCTTAGACTCATTTCAGTATTGGGGGATACTTGTTGGACCTTTACTTCTGTTGGGATAGTAGATAAAAAATCGAACAACAATATATATAGCATTTCATTTTTATTCAAGTATACAATTCAATATCTCAAGGCATTTCTCTTTGTCGTTCTTCTTGCATGGGCTAACCATTTCATCTCCTTGTGGGTTGGAGCTTCTTCACATCGCATGGCTAGGTTCCTGATAAAACACATTCTTTCGTTTGATAACTTGGCTTTGTTGGTTGCTTTAATTTCCCGACTGGCATCTTTGGGTTTCTCTTTCTCTGGCTGTTTCATAGTAGTAACTTCAGTCTTCTTAGTAGTAACTTCATTTGTGGTTTGAGTGGAAACATCCTTCTTAGCTTCAATAGTAACTTCATTCGTAGTGGTAACGTCATTCTTTACGGGAGCTGGCATCTTTTTCTTGACTTCAGTAGAAACTTCGTTCTTAGTGGTAACTTCTTTCGCAGTAGAAACTTCGTTCTTAGTGGAAACGTCTTTCTTTATGGGAGCTGGCATCTTTTTCTTGTCTTTAGTAGAAACTTCGTTCTTAATGGAAACATCTTTCTTTGTCTCTGTAGAAACTTTGTTCGCAGTAGTAATTTCATTCTTTTTTGTATTGGAAGCATCAGTCAATTCTTCTGTCTTTATTCTTTTGTTTACTGATCGGCCAGTATCCACACATCTTTGTTTCTTTCCACCATCATCCATGCCTAGATTTTTTCTCTTGGCTGTATTTACCACACGATTCACTTGGGTCAGTTCCTGGGAAGTCAGCTTTAATCCAGCAACATTCTTGAAGATTTGTATATGTAAGTCACCTTTGAATCTGAGCACCGTTGTTGACACAGAGATCTTCACTCTTCGACGTTCAAAACGGAAATGAATTTATTTTTATACCAACACTCCTTTTATACTTTTCTAATCATCTTCTTCTTCTTCATCTACTCTGAATGAGTAATTTGTCATAAGGTTGTCGAACAGAAATCTTCGCTTATCCAAGGCATATTTCTGGGATTCTTCAAAGTCAAAATCCTCTTCTTCACGAAGACGCTTGGCAGTTTCTTGAATTTTATTGTGAATTGAGTCGTTGCAAAAATTTCGAATGTACACAAGGGTATGAATGTATTTCTCACTAATGGCTTCTCTGATATTCTTTTGAAGTGCTCTATATGCTATTTCAACTGCATCTTCACTATCCATTCCATCTTCGATATACTTGTTCATGAGGTTGTCAAAATCGTTTTGGTATTTGTCAAAGGCACTTTGAACGATACCTCCCATCATAGAAACGTCTTCTTCCTCTTCTTCGTCGTCTTCTTCATATTCCATATCTTCTGATAGTTCCGACGATTCATCAGAGTCCGAATCTCTGGACCAATGTTTTGGTGCACTGCTGGATTGCATTGTGTCCGCTCTCTTCGAAGGTCAGATTACAAATAACAAATTTCTTATGAGCACGACCCTTTTATAGGATATCGGACAGAGCATTGATGACGGGTTTGATCAACTTCCCTAAAAATCCTCCTTTCTGTATGATCCGTCTTCTTTTCCGATAAGATAGTTCTGTCTTTGGTGAGGCAATTCTCCTTATTTTGTACTTGTGTGGAATCAGCTTAGCTCTCTCAGATTTGGTCATAGGTACTGCGCCCGTCAAGATGTTTGAGGCACAATCACATATACATTGTATCAAATCATCACTGGCCATCTTCAGCATAGTCTTGGTTTCATATCGATTCGCATCAGAGAGGATTCGTAGTGTATCTAAATTCCTTTCTAGTCTTGTAGTGTTGCTCGATTTTTCCGATTTCCTCATAGGGCAGTAAGCATCCTCGTGTCTGTGCATGTTGTCTGATCTGGAAAAGGCCTTTTCGCAATATCTGCAGCAATGGACTTTCATGATTTTACTCTTTCGTGGTCGTAGAACAAATGAATTTATTTTCACGCCAACACTCCTTTTATACATTTTTCAGAGCTAGGACTGGGTTGATAGGCGCCGAGTGAAAGCAACTCTTTCGTAATACACATCTTTTTATGTCTGGAGGAATTCCGTCATCTGTTAGCAGCTTCAATACATGTTCGTATATTCTCAGGTCATCAAATTCAGCCAAATTCAGTGGTATCTTATCATCGAGGATGTTGGTAGCATATTTACATAAACAGGTAATCAAATCTTCATCAGCAGCGCGTAGAACGGCATCGATTTCCACCTTGTCAGCATCCCGTAAAAATTCTAAAAGTGCTTTATTTTGGTCAGTCAGTCCAGTATCTCTCTCCTCTTCTGTTCTTTTTGGACAGTTATCTTCTTCATGCCTACGAGCACTGAATGATCTAGTAAACATCTTCGTACAATATCTGCAGTGGAGCCGATGATGGTTCTTCTGGCGTCTTCTGGCGTCTTCTGGCAATATCCGATCTCGAAAATAACTTGGAACAGTATCTGCATTGAACTGGTAACATGTCTTCACTCGACGACGGTCAGGACACAAATGAATTTATTTTCGTGCCAACACCCTTTTTATACGTTTCCCAACAGAAGTACCCGGATGTAGTAAGAAGTACCCGGATGTAAATTCCAACTAGTATCCTCAAATAATATAATGTCAGGTATTCTCGAATACCGAGATGAGGATAAGAGTCGTAGTAAATTATGGCTCATTGAGGGATTTTTAATGGTCCTCATAACCTCAAAATTCAATGAGGCTATGAGGTATAACATATGAGGACTCATTGAGGGCTTTTACATAGTCCTCATGGCCTCATACGACAAAAAAGGGATTCCACAGTCACAGGCGTTTTCCAAAATGGGATTCCATAGGATATATCTGTTAAATACTGAAATGAGGCTAAGAATCGTAGTTAATTCTTCCTCATTGAGGGATTTTTCAAGACCCTCATAACCTCAAAATTCAATGAGGGTATGAGGGATAATAAATGAGGCCTCATTGAGGGCTTTTACATAGTCCACATGGCCTCATACGACAAAAAAGGGATTCCACAGTCACAGGCGTTTGCCAAAATGGGATTCCATAGGATATACCTGTTAAATACTGAAAAGAGGCTAAGAGTCGTAGTAAATTATACCTCATTGAGGGATTTTTCAAGGTCCTCATAACCTCAAAATTCAATGAGGGTATGAGGGATAATAAATGAGGACTGATTGAGGGCTTTTACATAGCCCTCATGGCCTCATACGACAATAAAGGGATTCCATAGGCACGGGTGTTTCCCAAAAATGGGATTCCATGGGATATGGCCATTGGATATAGTCTTTTATTATACAGAAGGGAGATAACTCTGTATACATATTATGGGAAATCAAGCAATCTGAATGGTTAGTTATAATTTATATAAATGATCTAGATAAAGGAAACTACAAGAGTACGCGGAATAGGGTCAGAACTAACAAGAATAGACCAGAAAAGCTAAATATAGTAATAATAAGTAAAGCTGTTCCTGTTGATAGTCTCTTCTACGCTACTGGAGTATACTCCAGAACGAAGGAACATGGGCAGATAGACGTAAACTGTTGCATATATAGATAAAAGCAGAGAATTCTGTAAGAATTCGAAATAGTAAAAGTTGGGATAGATTTTGGTGATTTGGAAGGATTGTCGGGTTGTTTGTGGTAATTAGATTTACTCTTCTACAATCGAACACACCCTCCGAACATACCCCGTCTTATTGCAGAAAAATTGGGTAATATAGCAACCACGTGATACCATAGAAACCAAGATGGCGGCCTCCAGTATACAAAATGGACGACGGAAACACGTATCACCTTAATAACACGCGCTGCGCATGCGCACTCACACCACGTATCACTATGGAGATGACGTCACAAGATGGTCGCTCACGCGGGTTACCATGGCAATACAACATAGCGCCACTACGTCACGTGACTATGACGTCACATGAGATCCGGCAATGAGATCCGGCAACTAACCCCTGAAAACCACATTACATACTACTTATAGCATATTATATGGGTAGAGTTGTAGTTTGTTGAGACATATCTGTTTTCTGACAATTTGTTGGAGAGTACTCATCGCCCCCCCCCCCCCTCCCCCCCACCCCAGTGAACTACGAATCAACAGGATTGAATCATTGACCCTTTGTATTGGCATAATAGACGTTTTTCCCACGTTTTTAACACTTTTCACACTGCGCCTGCTTGCTGGAAGTTAATTTCAGATAGTTAACGATAATTTATTGACCTCTTTCCAGAAATCCCCGAAGCTGGCATGCAACTTACCCATGCTGTCACAAAATAGATGACATCTTATATTTGTTGAATGATAGTTTTGTAATCTAAAATCTTGCAATTATTTGGATGCATTGTGTATTGTTATTTTCATAGTGTTTATTCTCTTTCCATTGTATCCGAAGTCTGATCGAGATGTTATGTTTATATGCATCTGTTTTTCGGAAACAATTGTTTTGAGAGGCAGCTCTTGCAACAACAATCTGCAGCCCATGTGCAAATTTCAGACAATGTAGTTGCGGGAAAATCATGGTTTGGCCAGCTTGGATTATAAAATAATAAAATAACAGGAGAGTAATTGAATGTTTGGCTCGATTGGTTTCCAACATCAATTTAAGGGGTCGTCCAACACAACTCTGGGCATTTCTTGGAAAATTTCCACAATACCCTAAATACGAATTAAAGTGGTGAATAACGACATATTATATACCAAAATGATGACAAAAATATACAAAACCCGAATTTATCCACTTTTTCAATAAAAAAAAATTTTTTGTTTTTGCTTTTGATGACAAAGAAATTGCCAGCCGCACAAGTAACCGTTAGGATTAACAAGGAATAGATCGGTATATTTATCATTTCATCACCAACGTGGTGAGAATCCTCATGGGAAAATGGTTGATCAGAAACTTTTCATTGTGTTCAGATGACATGTGTGTTATGATCACGTGGGTTTCGGACAAAGTTGGGAAATGATTTGATTTGAGATACAGTCCTCAGTAGCGCTCTTGAGTTCAGAAACTGTACAATATGACGCAAGTCGTCCCTTGAGTTCCAATGTGTTCTATGTGCCAACAGGCACATAGAACACATTGGAACTCAGGGAACGAAGTGTCAGCAAGGGATTAATACGCCACCGATTCGAACTACTATCATTTGGTTGGTGACGATAATCCAAACATAAAAGTGGAAAATTATATTTGATATCAAAAATATATTAACATCAACATATATTACAGTCCTCACAATTGTATATTTACGAGAAAATAATTTTACTGTCGCCGAACTATATTAGTGACGTAAAGAAGGCTTGATGAAGTCTGTTACGAAAAAAGAAGACCAATGTCAAGGAGAATTATCTGAAAGGTTTCTTCTTGTTCACGAAATATAGCGAAATGTCGTACAATGAAACTTTAAATATCTTCCTCGCACAACCGCATTGTGTGTAAGTTGGATCAATGTCGATTTTGAGCGCTGCTAGCACGAAAAGGTTGCGAAAATCTATGTGTGTTGACACTCTGTGGACAGAAATAGAAAAAAGCCGCCAGGCGGACAAACATCATACGAACTACCGAAATGAGACCACAACGTGTCATAAATGTTTAGATAAATGAATTTAATAACCAACTTAATTCCGGCATTGCTCGGGCCGGTAACCGTCCGCCTATAAAATTAGTATTGGTGAGCACATCAGTTATTAATGTTCTTAAATCTCACGAGAAAATAACCGTCCAGCCTCCCCAAACAACAACTAAAGAAGACCGATAGTTCCAAAACAAATGAAGCATACCAAATCATGTACTTAAATGAATTAGAAGCCAGGATTTCTAACTTAGTGTAGCCGATTGATGAAAGTATTCTGAACGCAGGACAGGTAATTCTCTGTTATTTTGGCCACACACGAGCATTCAAATAACACTCTTGGCAGCTGTCATTCCTCGTGCAACCCCAGAAATGGACACATAATACCAAATGAGAAAGTTTGGCAGTTTTCCCTTTTTTGGTATATCAATCTCATCGTCTTTTACCAATTTGACACAGATCTCATGCAAAATGACACAGGATCGTGGGTAGGATTGGGAAATGGTCTCAGCAGACTCACAAATGCCACATTGGACATTCTTCATTTTTCATTAATGCACTCTCTCGTGACTCCATATATGTTCTTCTGATCTGTGTGGATTTGACCCTTGGTGAAATGCATAAAACGTAAACAAACACAAGAAAAATGGCAGCCCTTTTGAAATGTAGGCATCCTCAATTACAACTGGTCTCGCAGTCTGTTCCTTGCAATAATGAGAAAAAGATTTCTCCGAGTGTGTACTAGAAGGATTGGAGAATTTAGCTATTCAGTAAATTTAAGTGATTTTCTTTTTGCATAAAATCTGATCTCTTATTCTATAGCAGACTTTCAGGCGGTGCATTCTAGGTAAAGGGTTAAATCTCAAATAGTTTGGAAACGTCGATGTGATCTTGAAATCCAAGGCTTAGAATTTGTCTGGACAGAAAGTCAGAACCTGAGATTTATACTGGCTCCAGTGGCGGCGCCAGAAATTTTTTTGTGGGGGGGGGGGGGGGGCAACTAGGGGGGCAGACTCCCATGAAGGGGGGCAAATACGTAAAGGATCATATCATTACTTTGTTAAGAGGTAGTCCAAACTTGGACCCAGAGTCCGTAATATACTTTTTTGGTTTGGTACGTCCTGTGGACGTACCAAACCAAAAAATTATATTACGGACTTTGGGTCCAAGTTTCGACTAAATGTAATGGTAATTAGCGGTCCTCCTTTCAAAAAATCCTGGATCCGCGTCTGGTGGGTCTGTGCGAGAGAGAGAGAGAGAGAGAGAGAGAGAGAGAGAGAGAGAGAGAGAGAGAGACTTCAAATAATTGAACAGTGCAAGGGAGATAATGCCCGTCTGTCATAATGCGAAATCCATGATTTTTTTTAGACAAGGGATATGGATAGACATGCCTTAGTTGGCTCATAACTTAATTATAACTTATAAGTATCTGCATCCGAGTCTTTAAATCTCTACTGCCTGGATGTGTTCATCAGCTAGTCTGAGGCTTTGGGCTTAGTGTGTATGGGAAATTATTGGGAATAAAAAAGAGAGGGGTGTGTGTGTGTGTGAGAGAGAGTGACTGAATGTGTTTGTGTGTGAGGGTGGATGGGAATGCATGCGAGATGGTTGGGGGTGGCAACTGGGGGGGGGGGCAAAGCCTTCGTTTGGGGGCAAATGTCCCCCTCCCCCATGCCCCCCTCCCCCGTAGCGCCGCCACTGACTGGCTCCACCACTACCAATAATTATTACTGGAGTCTTATAGATGAATCTATCCAAAAGGCAAGAAATGATATGTCGCTGAAATGTGTGATAGTTGGAGACTCCAAATTTGACTTGTCAATGAAATACACACCCAAGGATCGGGCAGCTGGAAAACGATTACAGCTTATCTCAAATTATCAAAGACCCACGCGTGTAACTGAACACTCTTGCACACTACTTGATCTAATTTTAGTATCGTGTCCAATTCTAGTAGGAAATTGTTCTGTTATTCCTCTCTTTTGTAGTGAACACCATTCTACTGCCGTTACATTAAAATCACAAAAAAGTAAAGATGCTTGCTTTAAAAGACAAATTTGGGGTTATAGAAATATGGATATCAAGGGATTATAGGAACATTTCGCTCAAACTATATCTGAAAAGTTTTTTACTGAAAATTTAGATGTAACCACAAAGAGCCTTACATCGTATATCATGGAATCAGCTAAAAACTACATACCAAACAAAACTTTTGAAGTACGTTCGAAAGATAAAACATTGGATGAACTCAACGATCCGTAAAATGATGACAGTGCGTGATCGATCACACAGAAAAGCTAACCAGACTAATAGGGCCGAGGACTGGACGAGATTTTGGCATGACAGAAATGAAGCTATACCACTCATACGGACAGCCAAAGCGGAATACTATCTCAAAACTGAAATTTGTGTATCATCTCGTAACTTTGGCAGTAAACATTGGTGGGGACCGTTAAATCTTTCTCTAAAGAGCAAAATCTATCTAATGAATTTTTTTCCGTCACTTGAAGAAAGTGGTCAAATAGTTAGTGATGCAGACGTACATGTATTAAATACGTAATTTCACTAATCAAGCTAACTCAGTTGATGACAAAGAACTATCACCCATTCCACATTGTAAAATAAGTTTCGAATCCATAGTAATTTCCGAAGAGGAAGTAATATCAGTTATTAGTAAATTAGCCCCCCAGAAAGCTTGTGGGTCAGATTTAATTAATAACATAATCATTAAGGCATGTGTTCAGCAACTAGCTTCCCCTCTAACTTATCTTTTTAATCTGTCCTTATCACGTAATGAGTTTCCATATTTATGGAAGATGGCTAGTGTTGTGGCCATTCATACAAAAATCATCCATAAATGACAAGCAAACTGTCGGCCAGTCTCTCTACCAAGTTCTGTCAGTAACGTTCTAGAAAAACATGTTCAGACACTTGTTTCCTTCTAGGTGTAAAACGAATTGTTAACACGCTCTCTACATAACTGACATTGTTAAAGATATTATGTCCAACAGTAAACTTTATGTCGATGATACTATACTTTATCTAATAATCGGAGATGCAAACTTAACATCAGAAGTTTTGAATAATGACCTGAGAAAAACGAAACTGTGGTCTTAGACACATCAGGTCTTATTTAATGATTGTAGGATAAAATACCCTCGGACAAAATACACTTAGGACATAATACTCTAAAAAACTACCCTTAGGACATAATACCCTCAATGGGTAGGACAAAATACCCTCGGACAAAATACCCTCATATTTGTTTCATGTTCTGTGCTATCTGCCATTTATATTGTGCTTCATAATCAATTGCCATCTGCCATTGGTATTGTGCTTCATATCTCTTTAGTTTAACCCTTTACCTAACCTGAAAAGCAGACGACTCTTGCAAAAATAATTCTTGAATAACTAATTTTTTGTCTCAAAAACATAGGTTATGACCCCTCGTTGGAACGAGCTCGATGAGCTCGTTCCAACGAGGGGTCATAACCTATGTTTTTGAGACAAAAAATGAAAAAGCAGTGAAAATTAAATGGCGATTTTTGAGAATAGCGCTGGCCGGTTTTGGCCGTTACGTTAGGTAAAGGGTTAATAAAAAAAATAAAAATTTTGGTACTTGTTATTTCAAACAAAACACCGGCTAGTGCCTTAGATGCAATTACCCCCCCCCCCCCCCCCCCCCCCTCCAACACCAAAAATCCAACTTTATATACATTTGGTCTGAGGGTATTTTGTCCTACCCATTGAGGGTATTATGTCCTAAGGGTATTTTTTTTTTGAGGGTATTATGTCCTAAGGGTATTTTGTCCGAGAGTATTTTGTCCGGATACCCATTTAATCCACCAAAGACTGAATCATTGTACTTTTATAGTAAGTGAACACTACGCTTCGTCCTAATATTTACCTCCAAGGACAGCAAATAGAAGAGACGGGCACGCTTCGTCCCCATCTTCACCTCATAGGACAGCAAATAGAAGAGAAATAACTCATAAACATCTTGGGTTGATCTTTTTAAAAATATGGCAATAGGATTCACATAACAGAGCGCCTTATAAATAAAGTCAGCCCCATGATAAACTGCCTAAGAAGCCTAAAATACAGACACTCTAGATACGCATTGGAAACTCTATATAATTACTTCATTCTCCTGCTGTTTGATTATGCCGATGCACTGAGACAAAATCAACACTCCTAGAAAATCTGCACTTGGATGCTCTATGAACTATACTAGGGGTAACTAGGGGACAAGTCATCACCTTATTTACAGGGAATCGGGTTTTCATAGCGCTCAAAGAGCGCAGACGACGTCGCAAATTAGTATCTTTGTATAAAATAATGTTCGCAAGCGTGCCAAACTACATTAGGCTGCTCATTCCACGACCTGTATCAGAATTGACCTATTACCCACTTGGATCTTGAAACTCACTAAGGAAAATTAAATGCAAGACTAATAGGTTTCTAATTCCTTTTCTTCTATCTGCAGTAAAACGTTTGAACGGCCTAACTGCAGATCTGTACTTCCGTGGACCTATTTAAGAAACTTGCAATTAACAACAATGTCGTTTCTGAGTTTTATTTTGTGGGTTAACGAAGGGAACAAGTCTTTCACACTAAGTGAATTAAACGGACATCAGTTTGATAGATTCATAAGTGATAATGCTTCTTGTAGCCGTGGTCATTTATACGTAGTCACTGAACACTATTTACTATTGTGTCCTCTATATGCAGAACAGGGAACTTTGCTTCTAACAACATTCGGCCACACCATTAATATCACTCTAATGTTATATGGTGGAAAATGCCAGTATATTCAGTGCGGTACAATGATGTATTAGGGAAACAGTGAGATTCGAGTGAATAATTATTAGCCAGTGGACATGAATCTTGTGTTTTGTCCTTGGAGATTTATTTTTGATAGTGCACCCCAACCTGGACACGCGTACTGTTGGCCTATTATACCTTCATCTATACACCAGAATGCTTCCTTATCCGATAGGTAATGGGTATATCAGAGATGACGAGATATAGAGTGGTATTTTCTTCCTTTCTAATTCATTCGAACAGTTTCTGTTTATGTACAGTTGCACGTGCAGCATTGTAAATGTGCGTTTCTGTAGGGTACGGTGTTTTGATAGGCATTGCCTGTTCGCGAAACCCCATTCCGATGATGAAATAAAAATAGTGTTTAACCCTTTACCCAACGAATCGCCCGCATCCGCCCGCGTAATATGCAAATTCAGCAGTTGAAAAAATATTATTTTTCAAAAAATTTCAACAAAACCATATCATGTGACCTCTCGTTGGAACGAGCTCGTCGAGCTCGTTCCAACGAGGGGTCACATGATATGGTTTTGTTGAAATTTTTTGAAAAATTAAAAACAAATATATTTAAAATAATAAATTTTGATATCGTCCGCGTTGGGTAAAGGGTTAAAAAAAAACCTGGGTGACAATTTCTCGAGGGGGGGAGGGGCAGTTATCCAACTGCTTATTATTGGAATGGGGGGGGGGGGGGGGTGTCCTGGAGTCACTTATCTGGAACCCTGTAATTTTATCTATATTAACAGAAATAACAACTCACCCATACCACCACCCATGCTAATTCCAGTCTCCCTAGTCTTCACCAATGTTGAAAACAATGTTAAAGTTTTAAAACAATGTCGGCGATGAGCTGTTGCTAGCGACTACTCCTATGCAGTGCTTAGTGCTGGTAAGTCAAATATTGATCTACCAACTTCTCTTGAACAAACTTTAATCTTCAACACCAAAGAGTGTTACATACCATATATCAAGGGAATCTCTCTGGTGGTTCATGAGAAGATTTTTAAAGATGTTTAGGCTTTGGCATCATTAACCAGAGCCCGAAGAAGCAGCCACTTCATTTGAAGAAAGTAGAAAGGGTATACCCCGGGGATGGTTTGTGCAATATATGTTTGAATTTGACTGAATGGCTGCGAAGAAGCAACGTTTGCAAAAATTAACGGACGATGGACGCCAAGTGATGGTAATTCCTCACATTGATCACCTCGAAGTTTATTATACTTTCTTTTTTGACTCAGTATAGCTTGGTATCTGTCGCTGTCGTTGCTTTACAAAACTAGAAGTTCAGAAGGAATTTATATGTAGATTTGGAGTGAAATTTCATCTATATTAATATAAATAGTATCTGGCCCATGCCACCTCCCATGCTAATTCCAGTCTCACTAGTCTCTACCACTGTTAAAAACAATGTTAAAGATTCCAAACAATGTTGACGATGAGCTGTTGCTAGCGGCTGGTCCCATGCAGTGTTTACTGCTGTTAAGTTTCGCACCCATTCCTGGGTAATATTCCAACTACATCATCAATGCATGCCTTCCAGGAAGGCATGCCTTGATGATGTAGCTGGAATATTTTATCAGTCGAGACTTGAGCCGCCACAGTCTGAACAATCAGGTTACAGTACCCCTTCCGTTTATCGGTCATTTTCAGGACGCCCAGACTTCGATTCGATTTCGAATGATAGACCCGATTCGATTCGAGTTTTTTTTTTTTTTGACAAAAGGTTGATAGATACTCCATCGGAAAAGTCTGACTCTGTTACAAATTTTATCATCCCAGCTCCGAGAGTGACATTTAACTGGGATTCAGAGTATTCAATGTTATCGGTATTCATATTGTCGTGTTATGCCACCCCCAAACTTTGACGAAAAATTCCGGCGGCCAAAGCAACGAGTGCGATGACTTAACCCTTTACCTAACGTAACGACCAAAACCGGCCAGCGCTATTCTAAAAAATCGCCAATTAATTTTCATTATTTTTTTCATTTTTTGTCTCAAAAACATAGGTTATGACTCCTCGTTGGAACGAGCTCGTCGAGCTCGTTCCAACGAGGGGTCACAACCTATGTTTTTGAGACAAAAAATGAAAAAAATTAGTTATTCAAGAATTATTTTTGCAAGTGTCGTCTGCTTTTCAGGTGAGGTAAAGGGTTAAGATTTCAAATTAAGCATTTCCGCATAAGACGATTCTTGTAAAACCATGTTTGTTATGATACATCCACCCTCGATTATGATTATATTAAATGAGATGTCTGTGTGAATAGTTTTCTCCAATTCGCGATATGTCTATATCCCACATTTAAGCATTCTGCTTTGTTGTTTGTATTTGGAGGGGTGGGATTGAAGGTAGTTTGCCTATTTTTTTTTAAATTGTCACCTTAATAGGCACCCCTTTGTCCAGTAAGCTTGAAGTTATTCAAAAAGAACCAACACTTACAATACTTGGAGATGGTGCTGGGGTATTTCCTCTCAAAACAACCTCGGCACGGATGTTTTGTCCCAGGCTGAGTTCGTACGGGGACGATTCGTCCAAAAAGCTGATCCAGGGGAGGTGTTTGTGTGTGGGATGAGCACCCTTTCAAGTGTTTTCAAATGAAGATATCAGCCTCTATAGTTTAGAAATCTGTCCAATAAACTAAAAATTATTTTTTGAAATAATATCTTGAATACAACCAGTCATAATGCTTTGAGATGTGGTATTCATCTTTTTTTAGTGAGAGAGAGTCAAGTTTGTTCACAGACTGTTTCTTGTTTATGTTCTAATACGAAGAGATTGCATGATATATGCACAAAACAAGAGTGTTTCATGGGCATATTCTTGCGCACTTGAGCTTGCACAAAAAGTTTTCTTGTATACATATATACATATGATCCTATTCGTTGGTGAAGCAACTGAAGAATGCGCCCTACTTCGCAATTGGCAAACTGAATTGTGATTTTCGAAATATTTTAATATAATTTTCTAATATAAATGAATCAATGGTGGCCTGTGTAAAACAATTGTTTATTTTGTACATCTTTGTGATTATTTTTACAGTGCAACCATAAAAAGTGTAATTGTCGAAAGCCATTTTTGTAGTCGCGGCAGTAGATTTGAGGGATCATCCTACCATAAAATTGTTATCAAGCCATCTTTTGAGCCATTTTGTGCGGAAATGATTTTAGAACAGCGTATGTAACTTCCTTCAAACTCCTCACGAGAAATTTATTGTAGCAGTTTGAACGTACATGTAGGATACTGTCAAAGCGGGTTTTGCTATTTCAGTCCAGGGTCCAGTACTATAGAACTATTACAATTGAATTGTCCTGAATTATATTTTCCAGTTATGACTTTATATGGGTTGAAATGAACCATTAGCATCTTCAAAGATGAGGCAATTTCACAGTTGGCAAATTCCCATATCTTTAAAATGGTAATAATTTATTTTAGTCAGTTATATTAATAGGTAGCAAATACCTTTCAAGACAATACAACTGTAAAAAGTTCTATGGTATTGGCTCCTGGGCGATATTCATACGTAATTTGCCACAATTTTCAGAAACCCACTGCAGAGCAGGAATTACACACATACTAATATATAGACGTAGATTATGTGTATAATATTAACACTGTCTGATAACTGAGCAGGTATCAGTGCGTTCTTTTTAAGAACCAAGAGTAACAAACACGAGTGAGAAGACTGACATAAAATTATAAACTGTGCGTCTACAATACATATACAGTGTGGACAATATGTACTGATATTCACGACTTCCCGAGCGATTGGACCAAAATACTGCCAATGAACATCGCATCGATTTTGGAGTGTTAAGAAGCAGGCGTTATTTTGATGATTTATTGAGAGTACAGCAGCGACTCGATGAACGTACGGCGATATTGCACCACGAGACAGTCTGACGGAACAACTGCCCACTAAGATTTCGATAGCGTGGGTGTAGCGGAGGCCTCTATAAAGTATAGTTACCAAACAACTTATCTGGCAGGCTTAACCACTAAGGATTATAATGTCGCGGCCCACTCCTTATTTGACGTTGCTGCCGGGGTTTCTTCTTCTCCCTATGTGATGACAACACTTCCAGTTTCCATGTTCACTGAACATACCAAAACCTACATAAGCAGAATTAGCAAGGGTTCTGCCTGATTCCGATCATAGGCGTGGATATGGGCACCAGAAGGATCAGATTACTTGGGTATATATGAACAAAACTTAAATGGACAAATATCATAAGCTGCCATTTTGAAACAAAATGCCGAATCGGCTTGTGCTTGCTTGTGACAGGGCATGTTAAAACACCGCTGAGTGAAAAGTAGTGGGAGTCAGAAGCAATAAGAAATTACTTAAATCTGTGATTAACCCTTTACCTAACATGAAAAACAGACGACACTTGCCAAAAAAATTCTTGAATAACTAATTGTTTTCATTTTTTGTCTCAAAAACATAAGTTATGACCCCTCATTGGAACGAGCTCGACGAGCTCGTTCCAACGAGGGGTCATAATCTATGTTTTTGAGACAAAAAAAGAAAAAATAATGAAAATTAATTGGCGATTTTTGAGAATAGCGCTGGCCGGTTGTGGCCGTTACGTTGGGTAAAGGGTTAAAAAACCTTCATGTAGATGAAGTTTAAGAAGATACGACACTACGAAGATCTAAACGACGTTGCTAGAGATAATCGAATGTAAACGGAACAGCGTGCTACAATTTCTTATACTGGCGGAAATAATATAATACCCCTTCTGCATTCCGAATATTTGATCGCCACGAACAAAAACTGTGTATTATTTGGCAATAACTAGGTATTATCATACCAAAAGCGTTGTAGTATTTCAAATAAAGAACAGTTGTACTTTCAATAAAGTCCACTGAGAAGAGATTGGTTTCATGGACGCATTCTTTAAAAAGCAAACTTTTCAAAGAGAGCTAATTTCGAAGAATATTGAAAACGACGTTGCTCTTTGCGCTGTTACGGAAATTTCCGTGAATGATCGCGTAAAAAGATCAGGTTGAAACAAACCCGGGCAAAGTGTTTCGATAAAGTCGATGTGACAGGAATGATAGTCCGTAGGAACGTTAGTCCCTCTGTACTATTATTCCGCGGAATTATAGTCCTAGGTCTACCATTTCTAGGAATAGTAGTCCGGCGGACTACTATTCCTAGAAATGGTAGACCTAGGACTATAATTCCGCGGAATAATAGTCCAGAGGGACTAATTTTCCTACGGACTATCATTCCTGTCACACCGGTAAACTCTCTCATGCAAGTCAATTTATGTAGTCGATACGAGCGGTCCATATGAATGATATATGAAACATAAGACTTAAAAAAGTTTAAAATATGTTTCTCAGACCCTGCTGCATGTCCCTTTGGCTGCCGTTTGCTCTCTTGTTATGACCAATGCAAACTTAAAAAAATAAAAATTAAATGGTTTATGTCTGATATATTACCCAAGTTAATAAAATTGAGACATTTGGGCTTTGGGTGCAACAAGGCTTCGCAATGTTTCAGAGTAGATAAATACTGGGCATACCAGACCAACCCTCAAAATAACACATTTCAAGGTTAAATTCCCATAGAAAATTTCCAGACTAGTGGGCTGGAAAAAGAAGTAGGCTCGAGTAAATATCCTGTGGGGAAATTGTATGGCAATATTATTTAGAGAATTAAAAAAAAAAAATTTCAAGTTTAAAAAATGAAAAGAAATATGAAAAAATATAACAAATCTTCCGTTTCAGCCATCGTCACCTCCCCTCACCCAGTGCTAATAATAATGTAACGTGAGACATTTCTAGCACATTCGGACAATTTCCAGCATCTCTTTTAGCACTCATGCATTCGTCAATGGGGATTTCAGTGTTAAAACGACTTGCCTAAATTGTCGAGGCAGCTACTTCCATCCCATGACGTTCCAGATTTACACACCCTATGGGAGATTAGCATTGAAATTTCGATAGATTTGTCACAAATTACACACGTCGGGTAAAACGTTTCAAGGTTAATCTCCCAAAGGATATTTCCACCTAGTTTGTGTATATCCTGTTTCAGTGTAGTGATTAATCTCAGGGTGAAAAAAATCATTCACGCATGATTTATCGATGAAAGAGGCTTTCTTCTTTTCAAGACTTTGATGTTATTTGAAGCGTATGTTTTCAACTTTGAAACACATAACGCGCTAGAAACATTGTTACCTATAATTTCGTACCGTAATTTCAGATTTTGTGAGATGGACTTATTCAATTTTATCTTACTGAAAGCCCTTCACTGAAATCAATTTCCAGTGTAGGGACCCAACAACGGATATTACCGATCGCATACAGCTGTTTTCGTGGATATGGCACTAGTTATTTTCGTGTTAAAAGCTTTGTGGTATTTCAAATAAAGAGCAGTTGTGCTTTCAATAAAGTCCACCAAACATGCGCTAAAAAGCAAATAAAAACATTCAGAGAGAGCTAATTTCGACGAATATTGAAAAAAGATATTGCACTTTGCGCTGTTCCGGAAATTCCCATGAATGATCGCGTAAAAAGATCAGGATAAAAAGCTATGGCATTGTTTTTCGATAAAGCCAGTAAACTCTCGCATGCAAGTTAATTTATGTAATCGATACGAGCGGTTCATACGAATGATATATGAAACATAAGGCCTAAAAAAGTTTAAAATGTTTCTCAGACATTCCCGCATGATCCTTTTGGCTGACTTATGTTCTCTTGTTATAACCAATGTAAACTTAAATAAATAAAAACTAAAAGGCTTATGCATGATATTTTACCCAAGTTGATAAAATTGAGAAATTTGTACATGGATGCAAGAAGTCTTTGCAATCTTTAGCACTGCAAAGCCTTCTTCCACTTTCGTGACGAAACACCACAGTAGGTAATAAATGTGGATTCAAGGACAGGATTTACAAAAAGTGTACACGTACACGTACATGTACGTGTTAAATCGTGTACAGAGTGCAAAAAAATGTCGTTTTTTCATGGTGTCCTAGAATCCGCAATTGTTTTGAGGCTCACAGATCGCACTTTTGACCGTTCAAACACCCGTTGGCGAACGTGTAGATTCGACACATCGCTCAAAATTGAAAAAATGCATGAAATTTGAAGAAAATGTAAATTTAAAAATTTTTCTCTACGTTCCCATCGCGGATCAGACCTTCGATCTATCGTTGGTGAACGCGAGCAAAAAACGTTTTGCGGCTTCTAGGAGAGCATCAAAAAAGCGGTTTGCGGATTCTGGGACACCGACGTTCGCCAACGGCTGTTTGAACGGTTAAAAGTGCGATCCGATCGGCGAAACCCATTTGCGGATTCTAGGGCAGGGAAAATCGACCTCAAAACCTTTTCTCGACGTTCGCCAACGGTGAAAAGTGAGCATAAAGCATAGTTACTCATCGAGGATTTTTTAAAAAACCGATTTCAGCCTCCGGTACATCGAAAAAAGCGGTTTGCGGGTTCTGGGACACCACCACGTTCGCGATCGTGTTTCGGACGGTCTAGGGTGCGATCCGATCGGCGAAACCGATTTACCGATTCCAGAGCAGGAAAGATCTCAAAACGTTTTCTCTACGTTCGCCAACGGCGCGAAGTGGGTGTAAAGTGTAGTTAAACTAGTGCGGATTTCTGGGATGGGAACAAAAAACAAATGAAAAATCGTGAGGGTATCGTGACATTCGTTGCCACCTGATCGTTTAATAACGTGGATATAATGGCTAGAGCAATGTATACCAAAAACCGAAAGCTCGAAGAGCTTGAAATAAGTAATCACCCAATCACTTCACGTTCCTAACGCTAATTAACCAATCAGATTGCTTGATTCTCATAACCTAAACTTAATCATACAAAGTTATCTCCCCTCGTCGTGGGGATGGGGGTCATGCTCATCATAAAAATCGAAAGTTTCGAGAAGGTGGTCACGTGACCTATCAAATTGAAGGTCTCTACGAGTGGATTAAGAAGATCGTAATTTTAACTCTCGTCGTGGGGTGGGGGTCACGACCAGAGCCGAAAAACGTCTTCTTTTTTGAAAATCCAGGCATGTGAGCTATTAATATGAAGGGCTCGATGAATACATTACAAAAATGACGTTTTTCATTTTATGTGGGGGTGGGGGTCATGTTCATCATAAAAATCGAAAGTTTCGAGAAGGTGGTCACGTGACCTATCAAATTGAAGGTATCTACGAGTGGATTAAGAAGATCGTAATTTTAACCCTCGTCGTGGGGTGGGGTCACGACCAGAGCCGGAAAACGTCTTCTTTTTTACATATCCAGGCATGTGAGGTATTAATATGAAGGGCTCGATGAATACATTACAAAAATGACGTTTTTCATTTTATGTGGGGGTTACGCCCATCATAAAAATCGAAAGTTTCGAGAAGGTGGTCACGTGACCTATCAAATTGAAGGTCTCTACGAGTGGATTAAGAAGATCGTAATTTTAACCCTCGTCGTGGGGTGGGGTCACGACCAGAGCCGAAAAAACGTCTTCCTTTTTACATTTCCAGACATGTGAGGTATTAATATGAAGGGCTCGATGAATACATTACAAAAATGACGTTTTTCATTTTATGTGGGGGTGGGGGTCACGCCCATCATAAAAATCGAAAGTTTCGAGAAGGTGGTCACGTGACCTACCAAATTGAAGGTCTCGACGAGTGGACTAAGAAGATCGGAATTTTAACCCTCATCGTGGGGTGGGGTCACGACCAGAGTCGAAAAACGTCTTCCTTTTTACAAATCCAGGCATGTGAGGCTTTAATATGAAGGGCTCGATGAATACATTACAGAAATGACGTTTTTCATTTTATGTGGGGGTGGGGGGTCACACCCATCAGAAAATCGAAAGTTTCGAGAAGGTGGTCACGTTACCTATCAAATTGAAGGTCTCGACGAGTGGATTAAGAAGATCGTAATTTTAACCCTCGTCGTGGGGTGGGGTCACGACCAGAGCCGAAAAACGTCGTTCTTTATACAAAGCCAGGCATGTGAGGTACTGATATGAAGGCTCGATGAATACATTACGAAAATGCCATTTTTCATTTTAAGTGGGGGTGGGGTCACGACCAGAGCCAAAAAACGTCTTCCTTTTTACAAATCCAAGCATGTGAGGTACTGATATGAAGGGCTTGATGAATACATTACAAAAATGACATTTTCCACCCTCGCCGTGGGGATGGGGTTAACACCGATCAGAAAATCAAAAGTTTCGAGAAAATAGTCGTGTGACCTATCAAATTAAAGCTATCGACAAGGATATTATGAAAATCATAATTTTTCCTCCTTTTTATAACGGTGGAGTTGGGACCATCTTGAAATCGAAAGTATTAAGAGAAGGTAGTTATGGAACATATTAAATTTAAAAAAAACAACAAGTTGAATCTGATGCATCATTCATTTTTGATATCTGTGTTCAAACATGAAATATGTTTCAATATATATGATTGTTATGCTAATTAGAGATGCACTCGCTTGTTAACAAGTCACGCCTTAAGATGTTTCCTTCAATAATAACTCTGTTTACTGAACCATAGATTTGTCAATAAAAATTATAAGTTGATCTTCTAACGTTTCTATATATTGGGGATAGCCTATTTCACCATTTCCGAAAAAAGTGTCAATCCAAACTATTTTTTTTAGGAAAAAATGCCCACGTCGAGAAGACATTACAAAACTAAACGAGTATAACCTTGACTAAATTCAAATAAAACCATTTGTCACGTGTTAGAAAAGATTTGTAAACAGTCTAAACGCACGTGTGGAAAAGTTGTTTTGTTTTGTTTTTTACAATAGGAGTTAAAATATTTTAAGATAGGTGGCGTTATATAAATACAGCAACAAAAAACAGTGTTTACAATGTGTCAGCGTATGACTGAATGAAAATGAGAAAAAAGCTCTTTTTCTAATCACCTGATAGCGAAGCATTATATCAGTAGTCGCGATATTGATGTCATCCAACAGCAGCCAAGACGTTAAGCTTTTCACGTCGACATACCACTTGTCCAAAACAATTCCTTTTTAACGCTAAAACGGGTGAAATACATCTCGGTAACGACTCCCTTCTTTCTTGATCAGACGCTGTTGTTGGCGGAAAGTTGACTGGAGGGTCGTTCAAAACAATTGATCAAATATATCGAACTAAAACGACTCATTTTCTAACTACGATTGTCGCCGTATTCTAAACGTCACCACACTAATCATACAATACGATATTGGAACTGCACTACCTCTTGAATATTACAAATTTACGATTTGTATTGTCTTCAACACAAATCGTAAATTCCTTCCCGCATCACCATACTTATACTATACCGCATCGAATTTGACATCGTCATCATCCCCTTGCTAGATAAACTTGAAATCGTCATCCGAATGGTGTTGCGAAGTGAGCCTATAGGGGTTGATTAAGCTCGCAAGCTCGGGTAAGAGCTCGAGCTTTTGAGGTTTTATTTTGAGGATTCAGTGGACTCATGTTTATTCAATGACCCTGATATCGTTTGGTAAGGAAACACAAAATTACAGAGCTGGTGAGACCTCACAGAACTGCCAGTTATCACAACGTTTATAGTCCGATCTTACGATCCCTAACATTCCGTAACAATGGTCGATAATAGAAATTAGTATAGAAAATCGTGTGAATTGTTCTCTGAAAATTGCATTCGCTTGTGCAGTATTTCTGATTTTTACCGATTGCGTTCAGGGTTTAGTTTTTAAAAAAACCTTGTCAAATGGTTAGGTTCAAGGGAAGTAACTCTACAACAACTCTTCCACCAAATGGTTAGGTGCAAATGAAGTGACTCTGTCATCCGTAGGTAGAGGTTTATTATGAGGTCATCAGAGGTCATAATGCAGGTTAGGTTCATGGAAATAACTCCGTCCATCCGTAGGTAGAGGTTTATTATGAGATCATCAAGGGTCGTGATACAGGTTAGGTTCAAGGGAAGTAACTCGGTAACAACGCATCCCAAAGTAGAGGTTTATTATGAGTATATCAGAGGTGATGATACAGGTTAGGTTCAAGGGAAGTAACTTTGTAACAACTCATCCGTCAAACGGTTATGTTCGAGGGAAGTAACTCTGTAACACCTCGTCCATATGTAGATGTTTATTATGAGGTCCCCAGGAGTCATGATACAGGTTAGGTTCATCAAATGATTGGGTTCGAGGGAAGTAACTATGTAACAACTCATTCATCCAAACAAAATTAAAATTCGATGCACCATACTAAGAAGTGCTTGACAAAAAAACATTTTTTAGGTTAGGTTCGAGGGAAGTAACTCTAACAACTCATCCGTTTAAACAAAAATTAATATTCGATTCACCATATTAAGAAGTGCTTGAAAAAACCTCAAGGTTTTAGGTTATGCTCAAGGAAGTAACTCTGTAACAACTCATACGTTCAAATGGTTAGGTTCGAGGGAAGTAACTCTGTATAACAACTCATCCGAGGTTTATTATGAGGTCATCAGGGGTCATGATACGGGTTAGGTTCAAAGGAGGTAACTCTGTCATCCATAGGTTCAAGGAAGTAACACTATAACACCAAGGTTTATTATTAGGTCACCAGGAGTCATGATACAGGTGGGGTTTAAGGGAAGTAATGCTATCATCCGTAGATTCGGGGAAGCAACTCTCAACTCACCCGTCAAATGATTAGGTTCAAGGGAAGTAACTCTGTAACAACTCATCCGTAGGTTCGAGAGAAGTAACTCTATCATTCATATGTTCAAGAGAAGTAACACTGTAACACCTAGGTTATTATTAGGTCATCATGAGTCATGATGCAGGTGAGGTTTAAGTGAAGTAACTCTACCATCCATAGGTTCGAGAGAAGTAGCTTTGTAGCACCAAGGTTTACTATGAAGTCGCCAGGGTAGGTACGAGGGAAGTAATAACTCATCCCAGGTTTATTATGAGGTCATCAGGGGTTACGATACGGGTTAGGTTCGAGGACAAAGTAGCAGGTTCGAGGGAAGTAACTCTGTAACACCAAGGTTTATTATGAAGTCATCAGGGTAGATTCGAGGGAAGTAACTCTGTATAACAACCCATCCGAGGTTTATGATGAGATCATCAGGGTTTACGATACGGGTTAGGTTCGAGGAAAAAGTAACTCTGGACAAAACAAATAAATATCATAAAGTATAATTCGTTGCAGTTTTTGTTCCTTTTCTATAAAACAATTATATATTAAAAAATTGATAATAGAAAAAATTAGTAAGACCATACAAAATTGATTGTCTGTTTCTCAAACCATTTTTTCCAAAAAAGCATGCGGGCGGGCGGGCGGGCGGGCGGGCGGACGGGCGGGCGGGCGGGCGGGCGGTCTTTTTGTTTTTTTCTTTTCATTTTCTCCCCGAGAGGTTGTTTGTGGTAATTCCACCCCCACCTAAACGCCTGGTGGACCACGCAAAATTTCGCAAATATATTGGTTATTTACCGCAGGGGTGTTGAGTCATAAATGAAGTGGGGTTTGAATGTTTTTTTAAGTGAAACGTGAAAAATTATGACTCAGGATGAAACGCCTTGTGGGTGAAGCGTCTCAGGATGAAACGTCTCTGGGAACAAATCAAATGTCGAAGTGCCAACTTTCACAGATTTATTTTACCAATAAAAAAAAAATCCTTTCTCAACCTGCCTAATAAAATCGTGAATCACAATTTTTCCCCCATTGTATTCAAAATTATCACAACCCATTTGAACGGGTAGTTCATCCATAAATCATATTTTTGGAAATCTGAAAATGAAATACAAAACGAATGTTTGCGTGTTTTTATTAACCAATTCGACCGCACATACCTACCTATATGCAATATTCTTTATGCTATTATACGTCAGATCACTTCAATGAGGAGAAATGTCAAGCTCTCCGATCATCAGACAAATTTAGAGGAATTCTACGTTGTTTTAGGCTGTTGTTTACCAATTTTTCGTGGAGTTTGCGCGAAGACTACCCGTACCGCTGATGTGATGTGATTTTTCTTTATTCGAATAGAAACACCTCTTTCGTGCTCTAGTTAGAGATATTCCAACAATAAGTATTTAAATCACATTGAAACAATCAAGATATTACACAGTTAGTGGAACATCGCGGCGTAAACATAAAACTACTGCTGTGGTGTCCCATTATTTCCTAATGGTAATGTCGGCAAAATTTCCGTTAAATGAAGTCACGTATGAACAACAATTCTTCAATTGATTCCAAGAAAAAATTAATGTTATGGTATGTTTTATATTCAATCGTCTGGAATATACAGTAGAATCCTCTTAATTGAATATCCATTTTGCCAGTGAAAATTATTCAATTAACAGGAGTATACAATTAACAGGGATTTGGTCAGTTTCCTGTCTTCTGGGGGTAACCTGAGCATTTATTCTATTATATCTTGTTTGACAGAGCTCATAGAGCTCTGTCAAACAAGATATAATAGAATAAATGCCTGTATTGGATGTAGTGAGGCCAAAAGGGTTCATAAATAAGAGGAATTTGGTGCTGTCACGGTAATTGTTTTGACATATTAAAAAAAATTATATACAATTAACAGGAGTTTACTCTACAACCCATATGCAATTAACAGATCAAATTTGTACTGAAGATATGGTAAATGGTTTTGTGTTTGAAAAGTATATTCAATTAACAGGGATATACAATTAAGAGATATCCAATTAAGTGGGCTCCACTGTATTTACTGATCGGGAAAGCGAACCGTACTGATCCCAGACCGTAACAACGTTGACATTCTCGCAGAATTAGTCTGGTGGCTTGAGAGTTTGTGGAAATGTTAGTAAGTAACATTATTTTATTTAATGCTCAGGCATCAATTCACGCTGAAAAATTAAGTCATATTCCCCTGTCGGTCGGCAAAACGAAATATCAAAATGATATTTAGAAATCGATATTTCATCGTAGGTTCGGATGACGAATCACATGTACTTTAAACGAGTCAGCACATCAGTAATGAATTCCAGAGTCCTAAATACAAACGAATTCGAATAATTGATAGTGACAGTGACTAAATCAATTCATTAAATCAGCGGTTTCAAAGTTTGACTTTCTCATTCACCTTCCAGCGAAAAGCCGAAATCACTTTCAAATTTCTTCAGTTCAACTTCACACGTCTTCAGTGCATTGAGTTCAAAAAAAATAAAATGACGTGTCTTGTTATTGAAAATAAGAAAGTGGTGTTTTTTGTTATTGTTCTATTTCTTCGAAACACATTGCGATTATTTCAATTCGCCAGCCTTGGTAAATCGTAAAGTTAGGGGAGAAATAAGACGGGACTACTTTTTGTGCGGATATTCACACATACCAATGGTTGGAGTTTGGTTGTTGTAATTTTTGTATGGACGCCGGTTCGGCACATAAATTTTGCGCCTTAATGGCAAATAAAGGCCACAAATTGGAGAGTTTGTAGTCGTAGAGCATTAAATAAAAAGAAAATTCACGAAAATTTGATGAATACCGAAAATATCTCGTTCGTGGCTACAAGAAATATGAGGATCTTCACTCGCGACTGCGTCGCTCGTGAAGATCCTCATATTTCTTTGTAAGCACTCACGAGATATTTTCGGTATTCATCAAATTTTCGTGAATATCCTCTATATCTTCATTACTGTAACAGACGTATTAATTCAAATGATGGGAACAACCTATTGTTTACATATAGGATTGTACGATAACTTGTTTGCTTACAAATGCAGTGTAAGAGATGCAGTTATGTGATTGGGTTGCACATGGCAAATGATTTATGTGTAGAATTCGTTTATATATACAAATAGCAATATTTTTAGAGCATTGTGGTTTATTAATCATTAACAGCCTCACAGCTTATAAACAGCCTGAGACGTAGTGGATGGCCGATGATAAGTTGAGGGCAGTCAATCGTTTCTGGGGAGCCATTAAATAACCGCTATACCCGACAAAGTCTTGTTACTACGAGTATTATCATTGTTACCAATAAAACATAGCAAACAAGTGCAACACCATAGGATTGCCAATCACCCAGCACACCAGTCCAACAATAGTAATAATTTACACAGAAATACTTGTATACAGTTGGTTCTCAATCCCCTTTATATTATTATTACTTAAAAGCTACACATGTATATTAAACCTGGAAAAGTCTCAAAAAGTTTTCTGTTTCTATACATTGTTGCTGTGGTTATATATTTCTAGTGAAAAGGTTGCGGCAGACTCAAGGCACGAGCATCACCCACCGTGGTATCGGTTCGGGGTGGGGGAGGGGGCGATGAGATTTGTTCAGCATGTTGCTATTACCATTCTGTATCTACTCTGGCGTGCCTCCAAGTGTGTGTTTGTAGCTGTTCCGAAATCGATGTTTTCGTCGTGGGAGTGTAGTGTGATTTCGAAATGTGATGCTTACGAGTCGGCCGGTTCAGGGTCAAACACGGAACAGCCACGCTGGCATCTGTTCTTGGGTTTGGGATCTGTAAACATGTCTGTGTTTGTAGCTGTTCTGGAGTCGATGTTGTCGAAACTCAATAGTACGTGAATAGGGTGTGATTTTGCAATGTGATACTAAAAGTAATGAAGATATGTTTTTATTCAAAGTCTGTTGAACTCTCTGTTGAATCGGAAGCCAGAGGAGATCAAAATGCTATATGTTAATTTGGGGAAAAAATCTTGAACAACGGTGTTTGAAATGTGATGGTATGAAATAGTTTTGTAACGACAATACATTCGTCCAACAAGGTGGATAACTTTTGACGAAATATTTGAACATGGCTAGTTCGCAAACCCATTCGTGATATTAACACCAAAAAGCTTTATATAACATTGAAAAAACCCTGAACGGTTCTCTTTGAAATGAGAAACACAAAAATGGTAATGCAGTGATAAGAAAGTCTATCCCCAATAAACAGAATAGCTTTTGGAGAAATACTTGCATAGAGCTGGTTGGCAATCCTGTTCATGGAATTATTTCCAAAAAACTATATATTAAATTTACGGAAAACTAATTTGAACAGCTTCCTTTTAAACGTGATGACAAGAAACCTCAAAGGGTGGACGTACGAAAGGAAGGATGGACGACGGTCGGACGGTCGTGGCTCACTCCTATTTATTGGTGTTTTTAAGGTCACATATTTCTGCACAATGGCTAACCATGACCGTGACAGTGTTACGGGTGGAGGAAGCCGGAGTACACGGAGAGAACCACCGAGCAACGGCGAGCAACTGTCAGCTCCCCAACATACCAACTCCACACAAGCAGGGTTAGCGTTGGTTGAAGACAGGTGCACCATCGACGTGCAGTACGCCTTAGTACACAACGTCACCGTGCCCTCACGTGGGCAATGGGGGTGAAGTGTCTCGGCCAAGGACACAACGCGGTTGCCGCGGGTGGGATTCGAACCGAGGACCTCTCGGCTTGCAGCCTGCACCTCTACCAACTGAGCCACCGCGCCCCCGGGCTCATTCCTATATCCCCTTCACACTACACAGCAGGGAATAATAATGACAGTGGGTCGCAGTGTGATTGCAGAGTGGAAAACATTTGACACAAAATTTACTTTTAATACCTTCAATATCACAATAGGAATAACAACAAAACTACAATTATTGCATGTTTAGTGATCAAACAGAACTTGAAAGGCCACGTGACTGTCATCTGTATGGATTACTGAGAATTCAGGGAACGTCCATGTTTTCATACAGTTGTTGGAATACATAGTTTATGAT
The DNA here is from genome assembly GCA_031216915.1 of Pictodentalium vernedei. NCBI lineage: Eukaryota > Metazoa > Mollusca > Scaphopoda > Dentaliida > Dentaliidae > Pictodentalium > Pictodentalium vernedei. The sequence continues at coordinate 131,260,449 of CM062296.1, read as the reverse complement.
CATACAGGGGCGGCGGAACGATTTCCAAAATGTGGGGGGGGAGGGGGGCTGGATCGGGCGATGGATGGTCGTCGGTATGAACATTTAAAAAAAAAACATTTCCATGCATCTGAGTGGATATTTTGAGATTTTTCGGGAGATGTATTTGAAAGATTTCACACTTTGAGAGCCGTTAAAAAACGTCGGTAAAGCATACAGGTGAGGTCTATTTTTCAGCTTTGGTCGTAACGACCAAAGCTGATAAATAGACCTCACCTGTATGCTTTACCAGACGTTAACAGCAATTATACTGTCTGTGGATTATCTTGTCTGGGGTGGATTTGGTACTTGTATGTCTGTAAGATTACGATCTACTTCAGTTAACCGATTTTTTAACAGACTGTATACATTTTAGCGTTTGCTGCCACTTATTGCAAAAAATGATCCGAAATCCATCGAAACTGAACCAGTCCGAGAGAAACATAGCTGGCGAAAATGTGGGGTGAGGCTCTGGATCCTCCCCTTGTTTCACCAGTCATTTGTTGTGTTAAAATATATGCATACAAAAAAACATGGCCCGGCAAAAAAGTGGACGGGCTGAAGCTCCCCAGCCCCCCCCCCCTCCCCCGGTTCCGCCGCCCCTGTCATATTTGCTGCGCATAATCTCTACGTGAGATGCACAAATGACTCTGAAATAAAAGTAATTTACATAAGGTCGAGGAGAAAAACTGACTTTCCAGCAAAGTCGAATGCTGGGAACGATCAGACATCAATCACGTGAGGCGTTGAGCTGTATTGAGATGTTCACTCATCATCGCCCCAACACGTCACGTGATCTATTGAGCTTTGCGCGGTTTTTATACAGGAGAGAAACCCTGTTAATGAATGAGGAACATCCACCGAGGTGGCAATTACCATCAACAAATGAAACAGCTATCAATCAACGTTACAGACACAGAAGTGTTACCACAAAAGTGGTGTATTTCACAATCAGATTGCGACTCACTCACACCGTTAGGTCCAGATTTCCTACACAAAAATACTTTGAAAAAAGAGAGCATCTGAGAAATCAAACCAAAATTGATATTTGCAGTCACTGTTCTCCCATTTCTCTACATTGTTTCTGGGATGAAAGAGGACATGGAATTTTGAACGGATCATGACTCAGTCATGATTCAAAGGAAGTTCTGTGTCGGATTTTCTCATCACAATAATGTACAGTTAAAAGTAGAAGACCTGTCACGAACTGTGCGCTTATCTAGGCTTAGTTGCGCGTAGGAATTGCGCGCAATTGTCATATCGAATGGCACCCAAATCATGGCAGGTTCTCCTTGTTACCCATAGAAAACACAAGCAATGTTCCTGCCAATGGACCTCTGGGTTACCCGGAGGTCCATTGGCTGAAACTTTGCTTATGCGCAGGCCGCATGTGCAGAATTTGACAGCCTTACTATCGTCATAACGCGTAGAATAACGCGCAAGTCGACGTGCTATTTGTGCGCATTTCAGGACAGGACTTCTAGTTTTAACTGTAATAACCGTGGGGACACTTACGCAGTCCTGTGGTGCATTGTCTCAGTGACGTAACGCCACCTTTACAACAAGATTACGTCGTCTCCTAAGAGCCCCCTCCTCCCCCAACAATTGAACGTTTTTAGGGGCCCCCAACAATTCCAACATGTTGGGAAAAATTATTATTAAGGGTCTCAAAACAGTGTTGTAGTTGAAGCATTGAGGTTGGATGCTTCAATACCAGCTTGCATAAAGAATCGGGGCGATATTCTCTGAAACAAATTACGGGGTTGTGTACGTGGCACATGACAACATGAGACAGTAGTATAAATGACGAAACCATTTTAATTTTAATTCATTTATAAATGCGGAAGCATTCTGTGCAGGTTGTTACATCAAACCGTCGAAGCAGGATCCGAAACCAACGAATGCCAACATATTTCCTTCTCGGTCAAGGTGATGAACAACTAACGAAGGAATGAACACCGAAACGAACGAAAGGACGAACGAAAATCACCGTCAGGAAAATTTTAAATTCCGGGTTGTATCCGGTGCTTCATTAATTATATTTTTGACTATTACTCCTATAATTAGTGTTTGGAATCTAATATTATTGCGTCCGTGGAAATATTGTCCACCCGTGGAAAGTGACCAATCCACGACGGCTATGCTGTAACCACTAACCATCACTAGAACTTCTGAAGCTAGTCAAGGCCGTATGGATTTAGTTGAATGTTTGTACTCAGTCAGTGAGCTGGAACATAACATTATAATGTACTGAATAATTACAGTATGTGGCCTGAGCCCCCCCCCCCCCCCCCCCCCCCCCCAATATTACTGTTACTCCACTGCATTGTCTGAAATACAATAAACGAAGTGCGCCACCGGGATTCATCCAGGTGAGGCGCCATTGCTTTCTCGTTACTTGTACTGATGGGAGCGCGGTGGATCTGTGGTTACGGAATTAGGCCTTAAACAGAAAGGCCACGGATCGATCCACACCAGGGGAAACTGTACCGTGTCCTTGGGCAAGGAACTTAATCGCGATTGCCCTCGGTGGCGTACTGCACGTCTATGGTGCACTTTCTTCAACCATTCTAGCCCTGCATGTGTTGTGTTAGTACTTTGGAGAGTCTGACAATTGGTCGCCGCTGCTCAGGGGGTGTCTCCGGGTACTCCACAGTTTCCAGCATTCGAGCTTGGCTATCGAAAGTGTTGTTAAATCTCAATAAAGCAAACCGAACTGTTCATTAACTGTGGCAGTCTGCGAAACGTGGTACATTAGATAGGAGTATCCATCACACTGGTGTTGTAACACAGAAGTGTGCTATTGAACCTCTGCAAATTTATTGATATCGAACGCAGTCACGCTTGTCATGTGCATGATCGTTTCGAATGTTATTTGTGTCCCTATGCGTGTTTGTTATATGTACATATGGTTCAGCTCGCGGCAGTAACAAGTGGGGAATGTTCCCCACCCCTCTCCACTCAAAAACGTAACCCAATATCAAAGAAAAATGACACATTGCAAAACAGAAATGTAGTTATCAGCAAACGGATCTGTTGTGTTGGTTCGAAATAGGGTGAGATTCAAAGTACACTTCGTGTAGCTGAGTGGCACTCACCACGTGTAGAAACCTACGTTTACTAATTAGTAATCATATGTTACAGTTAAAACTAGAAGTCCTGTCACGAATAGTGCGCTTATCTAGGCTTAATTGCGCGTTGGAATTGCGCGCAATTGCCATATCGAATGGCATTCAAAGCACGGCAGGTTCTCCTGGTTACTCATAGCAAACACATGCAATGTTTCTGCCAATGGACCTCCGGGTTACCCGGAGGTCCATTGGCTGAAACATTGCTTGTGCACAGGCCATATGTACAGAATTTGATAGCTTTACTATGGTCATAACGCGCAGATCAACCTGCTATTTGTGCGCATTTCATGACAGGACTTCTAGTTTTAACTGTACCCACTGATTGTGTATTGTGTACCCCTCAAACTTCCTAAAGGCCCTAAATGTGGGGTGTTAAGAAATACACGAAGCCGTACGACACTAACCAAGTTAAAAACAGAAAATAAGAGGTTACCAAAGAGTGGAGAGAAAGCATTTTTTAACACTTTTTTCCACAAAAAAGGGTGGTAAAGAAATGGTGGGTGTAAATTGGAGGTCAAAAGAGGTGATCGAAAAGTTTTGTTTTTTTTGTTTTTGTTTTTCGGGGGAGGGGCATGGCTTCGGGAAGTTAAGGAGAGTAACAGGACGTCCTTACACGCAACTCCAAATGGTAGAATCAACAAAAAGCCAAAAACTTAAATGACGTTATGTCGTTTCTGGATATTGAAATCGCATATGATAGGGTATGGAGGGAGGGAGTGTGGCAAACGCTTGAGGTGTACGGCATGGGATGCTAGTTGGGTGGAATTCTGAACGCTTTGTATACAAATGTAGAAAGTGAACTTAGTCGTGGTAAAGTAACAACGAAAAAAAACCCGTTACCTATGAAAATATACTTCAAGCAAGGGTATGTCTTTTCATGAATTCTTTTTGTGTTGTCCATCAAATATTGGGGAACTGAACTCCTGAATGGCGATGAAGAAGTAGCAGATGGGGACCTGAAGATCCCACGATTATCTTTCGCAAATGATATGGTTCTAGTGTGTGAAGACGAAGAGAGACTAGAGAAAATGCTGGTAATGGTTGGGCGATACGGGAACAGATGGAGACTCGACCGGAATAAAAAACAAAAACAAGGTTTTATTTACTTACAGGGCGGAAAATTGGGCCTACTCGAAAGTGGATAGTGGGGTATTTATTCATTTCGGAATGAACAGCAAACTGCTTAGCGAGATAGGTGACAAGTATTTGGGGAGGGGTGGGTGTTAATATAAACACCACGGAAAGAGGCATCTACAGAAGCCACACGAATAAACAATGGAAGGGAAACGAATTTTCAACTGGTTGAGTGCTGGAAGTCCACAACTGGGCTTTATTTTGAAGAGCAGATACCGCAGCTTGAAGTCTATTTTGAAGTGCAGATACCGCAGCTTGAAGTCCATTTTGAAGTGCAGATATGACAGCTTGAAGTCTATTTTGAAGTGCAGATACGACAGCTTGAAGTCTATTTTGAAGTGTAGATACGACAGCTTGAAGTCTATTTTGAAGTGCAGATACGACAGCTTGAAGTCTATTTTGAAGTGCAGATACGACAGCTTGAAGTCTATTTTGAAGTGCAGATACGACAGCTTGAAGTCTATTTTGAAGTGTAGATACGACAGCTTGAAGTCCATTTTGAAGTTCAGATATGACAGCTTGAAGTCTATTTTGAAGTGCAGATATGACAGCTTGAAGTCTATTTTGAAGTGCAGATACGACAGCTTGGAGTCTATTTTGAAGTGCAGATATGACAGCTTGAAGTCTATTTTGAAGTGTAGATACGACAGCTTGAAGTCCATTTTGAAGTGCAGATACGACAGCTTGAAGGGCATTTTGAAATGTAGATATGACAGCTTGAAGTCAATTTTGAAGTGTAGATACGACAGCTTGAAGTCTATTTTGAAGTGCAGATATGACAGCTTGAAGTCTATTTTGAAGTGCAGATATGACAACTTGATGTCTATTTTGAAGTGTAGATACGACAGCTTGAAGTCCATTTTGAAGTGCAGATATGACAGCTTGAAGTCTATTTTGAAGTGTAGATACGACAGCTTGAAGTCTATTTTGAAGTGCAGATACGACAGCTTGAAGTCTATTTTGAAGTGCAGATACGACAGCTTGAAGTCTATTTTGAAGTGCAGATATGTCGCTTGAAGTCTATTTTGAAGTGCAGATACGACAGCTTGAAGTCCATTTTGAAGTGCAGATACGACAGCTTGAAGTCCATTTTGAAGTGCAGATACGACAGCTTGAAGTCCATTTTGAAGTGCAGATACGACAGCTTGTAGTCAATTTTGAAGTGCAGATACGACAGCTTGAAGTCTATTTTGAAGTGCAGATACGACAGCTTGAAGTCTATTTTGAAGTGCAGATACGACAGCTTGAAGTCTATTTTGAAGTGCAGATACGACAGCTTGAAGTCTTAATATTCGGTGGAGGTGCGTCATATTTACTTTGAACTACAGCTATTTTGTGTACATGGATTTCCTGTGTCACAGTTTATGGGAAAGTGCCTAGAGGCAAGTGAACCAATTGTGACGACCAAAATAATTTAGCACCTTACCAATTAATCAACTGAATCTTTATAGGGAGGGGTGCTTACATAAGGTTTTTAAGGGGCAAATCATTTGCGAAATGGTGGGTGTACCAAGTTTTATGGATAGTTCGAAAGTGATACCTCCAAACCAAATTGATGTATTGCTACCTAAAGCCACATTTGAAGCTGAGGTCATAGTCTCACAATAATGGTACAGATGGGTTAATACAAGAAAAATCTGTTGAAACGAAAACTAAATGAGTAATTTCATGAACAATTTACAACACGATGGGAGAAATAAGATAGAGGGGCAGCAATGGATAATGATACAAGCCAGGCCTTAAAATTTGCCTCGATTCACGAGAATCAGTTTCGATTCTCGCGAGCTCCTATTGCGAGAATCAATTTTCAGTTCTTAAATATTTTGAATGTGAGAGTACTGTTATGTGAGGGCAACATTTACATATGCTATAGTAAAAGGCAAAATTCATAGTTTTTTTCAGAGAGTTTTCCCTTTATGGGCCCCGTTTCCATTTTGTCGAGTTTCTCATACACGTACACGTAGAACACATGTTCCAACATACAGGCTTTTGGTGGTCTGGCTGATGGAAATTACAGTATCGTGGCAGTGGTGTCTAGTGAAGTCTCGGCTGCCTATATAGGCAGCCAAGACTTCACTATACACCACTGCTAAGTGTAGTGTTTTTACCTTATTATGAGAGGGCAAAGACGGAGCATTCTCTTGGCTTGTTAAAGCCACCTTTAGAATCTACGACAAGAATCAAATCAACATTTTGCGCGAATCTAAGTTGATTCTCATTGTTTCCCTTGCGAGAATCATTTGCGCGAATCGATTCAGATTCGCGCATGAATTTTAATCCCTGCAAGCAGTTTAGTGAAAACAGTAAACTAATCTGTTGATTGGAATATATTTACAATACGATGGGAGAAATAAGATGGAGGGGCAGCAATGGATAATGATACAAGCAATTCAGCAGAAACTGTAAACTAACCCGTTGATTGGAATATATTTACAATACGATGGGAGAAATAAGATGGAGGGGCAGCAATGGATAATGATACAAGCAATTCAGCAGAAACTGTAAACTAACCCGTTGATTGGAATATATTTACAATACGATGGGAGAAATAAGATGGAGGGACAGCAATGGATAATGATACAAGCAGTTTAGTGTAAACTGTAAACTAACCTGTTGATTGGAATATATTTACAATACGATGGGAGAAATAAGATAGAGGGGCAGCAATGGATAATGATACAAGCAGTTTAGTGAGAACTGTAAACTAACCTGTTGATTGGAATATATTTGGAGATGTCATAAATTATAAATACTAGTGGATGGTTACCAACATTACACACAATTCTGAAATCTGTTTAGAAACTCTACAGAAGGGTGTGGATCGATGTATAACACGGTCGAATAATGCACCAGCACTAGAAGAAGTCAGGGTGGACATGGGCGGATGAGAGAGAGAAAAGACTGCAACCGAAATTTTCGAGACGGAGTCAGAACAAAATGATCTTTGGGTGGCTGCATGACAAACAAAAGCCACAATTTAAAGAGTAACTTGATGGCACCGTCGCGCAGGAGGCATTTTGTTCAATCAGTCGGCAAGGTCACTGGAACTCAGAGGGAAAATTGGATAAGACGACCTAAAGCAGTACCAAATGTGGAATTGCATGGGTGCGTTGTGGTTTCACAGAGGACTACTCTCAACATATTTTGGAATGTTTCAAACATTATGTGATGGAAGTAATGTAGTTTTAACCGCATGCATGCTGCTGGCAGATGTACCTTCAAGATTTATCTTACTACTGAAAAAATACACGTTGGCCCCCCCCCCCTCTCCTGCCCCCCCCCCCCCCCTTCAATTTAGGTGTTTTTTCTTTTAACCCTTTACCTAACGAATCGCCCGCATCCGCCCGCGTAATATGCAAATTGAGCAGTTGAAAAAATTAAATTTTTCAAAATATTTCAACAAAGCCATATTATGTGACCCCTCATTGGAACGAGCTCATTGAGCTCGTTCCAATGAGGGGTCACATGATATGGTTTTGTTGACATTTTTTGAAAAATTTAAAAAAATGATATTTAAAATAATAAATTTTGATATCGTCTGCGTTGGGTAAAGGGTTAATCGGATAAGTGGTAAGTACATAGTAACTAGAAATACAGGTTACATTAAAAGCCATCTCGGAACCAACAGGGAGTATTGTCATTTCAGTTGTCAAAGTTTAGCTCAATTATTCATACTTTTCTTTCAGGTGTTTGTGTTGATATATGCATTGTTTTAGTGTTGTTTTAGTGTTGTATAGATGTGATTTGTAATAAAATACAGTTATTTTAGTGTTTAGTTTAGTTTCTTTGTCGGATACAAGTGACGTGTTCCCTATCTTCGCGCTGGTCATTTTAGGTGTTTTGTTTTGTTTACGTTTTCGACCGCTTTTTCAAAATTTAAGTTTCTCATTTTAATTTTGGCTATGTTTGCTATGGACGGTAAGTGTTTCTTGACACGGGAGGTTCAGACTAGCAGTGTAGAGACGGTTGGTATAGGTGTACAGGTGGGGACAGTGGTTGAGGCCAGCACAGGGGGGGGGGGGGGGGGGGGGCTAGTGAGTTATCAACGGACGGCCAGAGGACGGATGTGTGTAAGCACTGTGATATGGTGTATGTGGATGGGCGTGGGCTGGGGGGAATGGGGATGTGCGCTATCTGCGTAGTATTAATGCAGCTGTTAGAGGCCTATGTAAAGTTGGAGGAAGAGGTGCAGGAGGTGAGGGGGAAACTGGGGAAGGCAGGAAAGCCTGGTGTTACCCCAGTTAGGGTGGCATTCGATGGGGGATGGAAGGTGGTGGGTAGTAGGAAGCGGACTTTTGACGTGGATAGTGGGTCTTTTGGGAATAGAAAGGTGCGTCAGGTTGAGGGTAGGGGAGAAGTAGAGGCTAGAGTGTCAAATCCCCAGGCTAGTAGTGTGAGTCGGGGGGCCAAATGGCGTATTCGTTTAAAATCGGATAGTGAGGGAGATAGCGATGACCATGTGGCGTCTGTCAGGGCAAGAGTCAGAGGGAAGGTTAGGAAGGTGGTAAATGAGGACAAGGAGTCTTGTAATGGGAGTGGGCAAAAAGTGGAGTGCAGTGTCTAAAATAGATTCAGTGTGTTAGATAATTTCGAGAATTCTGAGGAGCAGGTGGGGTCTGAAGAGGTGGGGGTAGACTTGGAGGTTAGTGTGGCGGAGTGTAAGACTGCGAGCCGGTCCAGTGGGAACAGAGGTGGTAACAGGGGTAGTAGGACAGGAAAGAGGCAGTTGGTGGTTGCAGGGAGTAGTATAGTGCGGGGTGTTAGGTAGGGTGGTGTGTGGGCCCGACAGTGTCACCAGGACCAATTTGTGCTTCCCGGGGGCTAGGGTGGAACACCTAAGGGACAGAGTGGGTGGATTAGTAAGGGGTCAGGCCCAGACCCAGTGGTTGTTGTACACGTGGGGACCAACAACATCAGGGAGAGGAAATCAGTTCAGCTTATTGAGACTTACAAGGACTTAATAACTCAACTGAATGCCAAGAATGCACAGGTAGTGGTTTCGGGGCTTCTCCCAGTACTATGTGGTGGGGGCGAGCGTAATTCGCGGATTATTGGTCCCAATGAGGAATTGGGGGAGTATTGTAAGGAACTTGGGATACCCTTTGTAGACAATTGGGGATCATTTTGGGGCAGAAAGGACCTATATACGGAAGGGATGGTCTCCATCTTAGCCCAAGGGGTACAGGGGTTTTAGGAAGAAATATGTTGCAGGTGGTGGAGCCTTTTTTGGTATAGGGAGGGGAGGGGGAAGGGAACAGAGAAGGGGGAATGAAAACAGGAAATGTGTTACGAACCATAGTTGTAAAAAAATGGGATAAAGGGGATAAGGAAAAGGGACCAAAAATCCTCTTCAATAGGAATAGCATCCCAAGGAAAACACAGGTACCCAAAGTAGGATATACAAACTTACAGGGACTAGATAATAATGGGACCAGTAGGCGGAATCCAATGAATCTTGATACCCTGAAAGTGGGTTATAGCAACACCCAGGGTCTCCACCGGAAAGTAAGTGAAATTGCTACATTGATCGAGGTAGAGGAGCTTAAGCGAAACGTGGATAAGACACGAGGAACGGGTAGACCAAGTAAGGGGGTGCGTTTGGATAGGTGTAGGAAGAATGGAAGGCCAGAAAAAAGGGGGAGGGGTAGGCATGTACTTAAAGAGGATTTAAAACTGTCGCTGATCACAGACCTGGAAGAGGTCAGCACCTCGGCTGATGTATCGAAAGAAATTGGATGGGTAAGGATCAATCTGAGAAACAAAAGTATTGCCCTTGGGGTTGTGTACTGTGCGGTGGAGGGAAGCAAACCCGAGTGGAATGACTCGATATACTCAACACTAAGGGCCAATATCACAGAGCTACAAAACAAGGGGCTCGGTATAATTCTGATGGGTGACTTTAAGGGTAGAAGTGGATGATGAGGGTAAAATGGAGGTGGGTAGTGATCACAACTTGATTACAGTGACGATCAGGGCCAAAAATATAGTAAAAACAAAGGAAGCTTTAAGGAGATTTGGAAACTCAAAAAGGATGCTGACTGGGCGAAGTTCAATGAAAAACTGAAACCAAAGCTTGCAACCGTACCCAAGGGGGGGGGGGGGCAGTGTCCAGAAGATGGCCGACGCCATAGTTTCGAGCCTAGTGGAGGCAGGGAAGGAAAGTGTAGGAAAGATCAGGGTGCCAACACGGGAAGTTGGGTACAGAGTGAATGAAGAACTGAAAAGGGCCATAAAGGGAAGAAAAGCTAAATGTGCTGTATACAGGAGAAGTAGAAAACTTAAGGGGGCGGAAAGCAATGAGGCCACATTAGCAAAGGAAGAATACCAACACGCATGAAATAAGGTAAATAAGATTAAAGACGATAATCGGAGAGTGCGAAATAGCAGTCTTATTAGGACGATAAGAACGACAGGGAGTCGAGTTCGAACGTATTTTGGAAATGAGTGAATAAACGTAACAAAGGAAGTAACCCACAGGGTATTAAAGTAGATGGCAGAGTTACGGACGAGCAAGATCAAGTCGCATCAGAACTAGTCAAGCACTGGGGAAAGGTAAACGATAAGCGATGGGGCATGGAGAGCCCACCTGAGTGTCCGAATCAGGTCGAGGAAAACCTATCGAACTTCGTGTGCAGCGAAATTAAAACGGAGGAGGTGCGAAATGTGATCTCAAAATTAAAGGATGGAAAAGCGGGAGGAGTGGATGAAATTCCAAAGGAGTTTATCAAAAAAGGGGAGAGGAATTCGTGGAAAGCCTAACTGCCCTATTCAATCTAGCCATAGAAAATCCAAGAGGTCCCAAAGGAGTGGAGAGAAAGCAAAGTGACATTTATTCACAAGAAGGGGGGAAAAGACGTTTTGGATAACTATCGAGGGATCTCTGTCAGTAGCAACATTGGAAAAGTTTTCTGTAAACTCCTGTATGGGAGATTAGAGGAGGTGATTGAAGAGAAGGGTTTTTTGGGGGAGAAATCCAGAATGGCTTCAGGAAGGGAAGGCGAGTTACTGACCATCTTTTCACGCTATCCCAAAATGATAGAAACCGCGAAAGCAAAAAAGAAAAAGCTGTTTATGACCTTTTTGGGTGTCAAAAAGGCATACGATAGAGTATGGAGGAAGGGTATGTGGCGCAAGCTGGAGGCTCTGGGCTTAGGAGGTGAGTTTGTTGGAATTATGAAAGCATTATATAAAGACGTACAGAGTGAAATTAGCCTGGGAAACATTACAACAAAACGTGTGCCTATGGAGATAGGCCTAAAACAGGGGTGTATCCTTTCGCCAATCCTGTTCGCATTGTACATCAAAGATTTAGGAGATGAACTCCTGCATAGCGAGGAGGGGGTAGCAGTTGGGGACTTGAAGATTCCAGGGCTATTTTTTGCAGACGATATGGTGCTAGTGTCAGAAAGCGAAGAGGGGCTAACGAAAATGCTGGGAATTGTTGGGAGCAAATGGAGACTCGAACTTAATGAAAGCAAGAGCAAAGTTATACCTGTGGGCCGCAAAGTGGACCCCACTCGAAGGTGGAGAGTGGGTGAGTTCTGCATTCCGGAAGGTAGCAGCAAACTTCTCAGTGTAGGAGAGACAGGTGATTACGAGTATTTAGGGGTAAATATAAACACTACAGGAAGAGGCATCTACCGAAACCACACAAATAAATTGATTCTGAAGGGGAAGCGAATCCTTAACCAAATGAAACTTATAGGGAGAAACAGTTTCAATAAGGTTTTCGTGGGGAAAACCATTTGGAAAATGGTGGGTCTGCCAAGTATAACATACGGTACGGAAGTGGTACCCCTAAACCAGACGGCTGTAAAGAGCTTGGAAATACTGCAGAACGATGCAGGCCGATGGATAACGGGGTCGAGTAATGCCGCAGCGCTAGAAGCAATCAGAGGTGAGCTTGGGTGGATGAGGACCAAGGACAGGATAGACCTGTTGAAACTCGGTTATCTTAATTATTTGGTAAATCTCCCCGACAGCCGATGGTGTAAAGTAATGTTCCTGAGAATTTTCAACTCAAATATCAAGACGGGGTGGATGGTCCAAGTGAGGGAGCTAGTAGAGAACTACTCATTGGAGATCTCGGACCTGGGCGTTGGGGCAAACCAGGGTAAAAAAATCGTCAGAGAAAGGTCATGGAGGATTGTAACCTTAATTGGCGAGAGGGGTCAAATCAAAGAGGTCTTTGGGTGACCTGCGTGATAAAGAGAAGCCAGGTTTTGAAGAGTACCTTGATGGCACCTTTGGGGGGTCACTGTTGTTCAAGATGAGGTCGCGATCCCTGGAGCTGAGGGGAAAAATTGAGAAAGACAGTGAAAGGGAGTGCCAGATGTGTAATTTGGGCATGGTGGATACCCTGGAACACTTTCTTCTAGAATGCCCAAAGTACCAGTCAAAAAGAATAAGATTCACTGGGAGTACAATGGGGAAGTGGGATGGGAGAATGAAGGACATGTGGTAAGGGAGAGACTCAAAGGAGAGGGTTAATATGCTAATCGGAGAGATTGGGAATAATGGGGCAAGGGCTGTCATCAAGCAGTTCGTCTCCGAGTTTTGAGAGGAGAGAAGCATGGGAATAGGGAGGCAGGTGGGAGTACAGGGGTAACCAAGGCCTTCTCGTCCGAGAACCGCGACAAATCAGCGGCTGGCCAAAGTGTTATTATTATTGTTATTAGATACAACGCTAGATACAAAAGTAGCTCCTGAAGTATACATCACAATTCATAACACTTATTGTACATTTCACTAAATGCTGCACGTTTCAAGGTAGTTGCTGTAGGATATAGAACAAATAAAAAAAGAAAAATGAAAAAAGATTGTATTTTCGGCACCCCCCCCCCCCCCCGCCCCCCCTTAAATTGAATGAATGTTTTCACTAATGATTCCTAGAGTCAAATGTAGACGAAGTTTCCATCAAATTTACAGCAACCATGACTGAATTTGATGTAAACTATCGAGAAAACACGCAGCCGGTTAAGAGTTAAAACTAACTGGATTGGGCTGGAATATCTGATATCAGTTCCTAAAATATGCTCTACACGTGAAAAAACGTTAAACCATAGCTGACGTACTTGTCAAGAAAATTACAAAACATTACTTTCTAAAGTGTGATTTACTGGGATTTCCGGGTTTGATTATAAACGATAACTTCACAAGTGAATTATGCAATCAACAATTGTGTCATGTATCCGTGCGCGCAAACGAAGATGTTTTGCCGTGGGTGTAATGGGGACTTCATTGTTTTTTTGTTTTTTTAACCTTTACCTACTATGGAAAGCAGACGACACTTGCAAAAAAAATTCTTGATTAGTTATTATTTTAATTTTTTGTCTCAAAAGCATAGGTTATGCCCCTCATTGGAACGACCTCGTTCCAATGAGGGATCATAACCTATGTTTTAGAGACAAAAAATGAAAATTAATTGGCGATTTTTAAGAATAGTGCTGGGCGTTACGTTAGGTAAAGGATTAAATAATATAATTATCGTCAATAATGAAAGGTAATAAACAGAGTAATCGCTTGACTGGACTGGTTACGCGAAACAATTCATTCGAGGCGAAGGATTATATTGTAAAACACTCGTGCGCATTCGCGCTATCGTGTTTGTACAACGTCCCTCACCTCTCATGAATTATTTCACGTAATCAGTCCAGTCAAGCGTTTACACTCTATATATTTAATTTTAGAAATGGAATATATATTATATCTTTTGGTATCCAAAAATGTAAACAAAATACAAGAATGCTTCAAAGAAATATTTACAAGTAAGGGGTTGGATAAATTTTATTCGAACAGCAAACATGTTGTATTTTAACTTTTACCTAACGCGAAACCCATAAGCGACCAGCCCAATACACAAGCAGTTCTAAAAACAGTTTTCTTTCAATATCTGGCCTCAAAAGCATTTGTTTAAGATCCATTATTGGAACGAAGTCATTCAGATCGTTTCAAAGTGAGGACAAAATCTACATTTGTTTGGCACACAATCAACGTTTTTCGTTTTTCAAGAATGTTTTTGTAATGTCATTAAAAATACACTCACATGATTGTTACATTTTGTGGAATTTCTCTCGGCACCTCTGTGAGCCTTGTCCAAGAACAATCCAAAGTTGTACCGGTACATGTACATTGATTTGGACATTCTGTCCAAGTACCAACTACCAGAATAAGTAATGCAATAAAATATACTATTGTACGATCGTGCATCATCACAAGTTTCCTTGACCATTCAAGATAGTTATTGGCGTTCAGTTTTGTCTCTGAAAGTAAACAAATACATAACGCTGTCATAACGTTTGTGGGTACATATTCTTTATTTTCTCCGAGTAACTGTACCCTATTATAGAGCTTGAGTATTCACATACGTCTCTTTGAGGAGAAAATCAAGGGGCATATCAAAGATACAGGCTGCTTTATACAAAGGCACCAGCCAGTGATATATGTAGGGCTAAAATTGGGTTCAGACATACTGGTCGAGTTGTGAGAGAAAATGGCGCAGATCACCAAATGGCCGCAACAGCTCATTTAGACTATTACTTTGCGACCACAACATTCATGTACTGCAGCATCCACACTACAGCACTGCAAATTAACCCTTTACCTAACCTGAAAAGCAGACGACACATGCAAAAATAATTCTTGAATAACTAATTTTTTTAATTTTTTGTCTCAAAAACATAGGTTATGACCCCTCGTTGGAACGAGCTCGACGAGCTCGTTCCAACGAGGGGTCATAACCTATGTTTTTTGAGACAAAAAATTTAAAAAATAATGAAAATTAACTGGCGAGTTTTGAGAATAGCGCTGGCCGATTTTGGCCGTTACGTTAGGTAAAGGGTTAACACCCATGATATAGCCACTGGATCTACTAAAACTATCAGGAATCGACTCTACAATGATGGACTACGTGAAAGAAAAATCACAGTTCGTGTCCAGCAGCAAGTATGTCACGTGGAGTACAGGCTTGAGTGCTGGAGAGATCTATAAACCGGACAGTAACTTAATAATCTATAGTCTGTTTCCATATGAGACACGGCCCTGTCTCGACTCTCTGGAACACACGTGAAAAGTTTCCAAAAATATGGAGAAGAGACGCTAGGAGGTTAGTTGATGTCAGTGTGTCGAAGCATGATATCAGTATGGTTGTGACACAGTAATGGTGTGGGGAGGTATCAGATTGTCTGACCACACATCCCCTGACTCATCTACAGTGAGAATCTGAATAGAAAACGGTAATTGAACCTATTGGGACTTATAAAGAGTGAATGTAGAAAAATTTGAATACCCAGATGCAGGGACCGATCAGGACTATTTAAAATACGCTCTAGCCTCGGAGCCTATTTTTTCAATTCATGCGCCAGATTTCAATTTACGGAGTCACACTGCTGTTTGTAACACACACTGCAAGTATGTAATAGCTCTCATCATTTTCATTTAGTACACTGTAGCAAACATTAATCTTCACCGTGGTTTCTGATCAAGTCTTGGCTGCCTATTTAGGCAGCCAAGACTTGATCAGAAACCACAGTAAAGATTAATGCTTGGTAATTAAGACTTGAAGTATTAACTTAAGCACTCTACAACAATGATAAATGATAATCATATATATAATACATGTAAGAGTGTCTCTCTCGATTATCCATCGAAAGAATATCAAAATATGATCTGAGAAGTTACGCACCAACTGAGAAGCCTATTTCTGAGATTTAAGAGCCAGGTCCTGATGTTTCAGAACCAAATACGCACTGGCGCATGCCCAGGTCGGTCCCTGCAGATGGTTTCGGTATTGAACGATAGATTCGATTCCGTTTTTCGGTATCTCCATGATATCGGTATCGGTTCGATCTTTCGGTATACTGTCCATCTCTAGATTTAAATGAAATCGGTTGAGAAATTTCATTTCACATCGTGACGGATTTGTGCTTCTTTTATCACATAATGTGTAATTTAACGATTTACCTATTCACAAAGATCACAAACTCAAATGTGTTACTTTCTTTTCAATTGTTGTCCTGAAGTCATAGTTTATAACCCCGAATTAGAGTGAGCCCGTTCTAATATGTGATAGCTTATAACCACGAATTAGAGAGAGCCTGTTCTGATATGTCATTGCTTATAACCACGAATTACAGTGAGCCCCTTCAAAAAGTCATAGCTTATAACCACGAACTAGAGTGAGCTCGTTTTACTAAGTCAAAGCATATAACCACGAACTAGAGTGAGCGCGTTCAATAAATCATAGCTTATAACCACGAATTAGAGTGAGCCCGTTCCAATGAGTCATAGCTTATAACCACGAATT
This sequence comes from Pictodentalium vernedei, assembly GCA_031216915.1. NCBI lineage: Eukaryota > Metazoa > Mollusca > Scaphopoda > Dentaliida > Dentaliidae > Pictodentalium > Pictodentalium vernedei. Next base: position 131,243,862 of record CM062296.1, on the reverse strand, counting down.
AGAGTGAGCCCGTTCCAATAAGTCATAACTTATAACCACGAACTACAGTGAGCCCGTTCAATAAGTCATAGCTTATAACCACGAATTGGAGTGAGCCCGTTCCATTAAGTCATAGCTTATAACCATGAATTAAGAGTGAGCCCGTTCCAATAAATAATAGTTTATAACCACGAGTTATAGTGAGCCCGTTCCCACATGTCATAGCTTATAACCACGAATTAGAGTGAGCCCGTTCAGTAAGTCATAGCTTATAACCACGAATTAGAGTGAGCCCGTTCCAATAAATCATAGCTTATAAACACGAATTAGAGTGAACCCGTTCCAATAAGTCATAGCTTATAACCACGAATTAGAGTGAGCCCGTTCAGTAAGTCATAGCTTATAACCACGGACTACAGTGAGCCCGTTCAATAAGTCATAGCTTATAACCACGAATTAGAGTGAGCCCGTTCCAATAAGTCATGGCTTATAACCACGAATTAGAGTGAGCCCGTTCCAATGAGTCATAGCTTATAACAACGAATTAGAGTGAGTCCGTTCCGTTAAGTCATAGCTTATAACCACGAATTAGAGTGAGTCCTTTCCGATAAGTCATAGCTTATAAACACGAATTAGAGTGAGCCCGTTCTAATAAGTCATAGATTATAACCATGAATTAGAGTGAGCCCGTTCCAATAAGTCATAGCTTATAACCATGAATTAGAGTGAGCCCGTTCCAATAAATCATAGTTTATAACCACGAATTATAGTGAGCCCGTTTCCATATGTCATAGCTTATACCACGAACTACAGTGAGCCCGTTCCAATAAGTCATAGCTTATAACCACGGATTAGAGTGATCCCGTTCCAATAAGTCATAGCTTATAACCATGAATTACAGTGAGCCCGTTCCAATAAATCATAGTTTATAACCACGAATTATAGTGAGCCCGTTCCCACATGTCATAGCTTATAACCACGAATTACAGTGAGCCCGTTCAATAAGTCATAGCTTATAAACACGAATTAGAGTGAACCCGTTCCAATAAGTCATAGCTTATAACCACGAATTAGAGTGAGCCCGTTCAATAAGTCATAGCTTATAACCACGAACTACAGTGAGCCCGTTCAATAAGTCATAGCTTATAACCACGAATTAGAGTGAGCCCGTTCCAATAAGGCATAGCTTATAACCACGAATTAGAGTGAGCCCGTTCAATAAGTCATAGCTTATAACCACGAAACAGAGTGAGCCCGTTCCAATAAATCATAGCTTATAAACACGAATTAGAGTGACCCCGTTCCAATAAGTCATAGCTTATAACCACGAATTAGAGTGAGCCCGTTCAATAAGTCATAGCTTATAACCACGAACTACAGTGAGCCCGTTCAATAAGTCATAGCTTATAACCACGAATTAGAGAGAGCCCGTTCCAATAAGTCATAGCTTATAACCACGAATTCGAGTGAGCACGTTCCAATAAGTCATAGCTTATAACCACGAATTAGAGTGAGCGTGTTCAATAAGTCATAGCTTATAACCACGAATTAGAGTGAGCCCGTTCCAATAAGTCATAGCTTATAATCACGAATTAGAGTGAGCCCGTTCCAATAAGTCATAGCTTATAACCACGAATTAGAACGAGCCCGTTCCAGTAAGTCATAGCTTATAACCACGAATTAGAGTGAGCGTGTTCAGTAAGTCATAGCTTATAACCACGAACTAGAATGAGCCCGTTCCAATGAATCATAGCTTATAACCACGAATTGGAGTGAGCCCGTTCCAATAAGTCATAGCTTAAATCCACGAATTGAAGTGAGCGTGTTCAATAAGTCATAGCTTATAACCACGAATTAGAGTGAGCCCGTTCCAATAAGTCATAGCTTATAACCACGAATTAGAACGAGCCCGTTCCAGTAAGTCATAGCTTATAACCACGAATTAGAGTGAGCGTGTTCAGTAAGTCATAGCTTATAACCACGAACTAGAATGAGCCCTTTCCAATGAATCATAGCTTATAACCACGAATTGGAGTGAGCCCGTTCCAATAAGTCATAGCTTAAATCCACGAATTGAAGTGAGCGTGTTCAATAAGTCATAGCTTATAACCACGAATTAGAGTGAGTCCGTTCTAATAAGTCAAAGCTTATAACCACGAATTAGAGTGATCGCGTTCCAATAAGACATAGTTTATAACTACGAATTAAACTGAGGCCGTTCCAATAAGATAAACAAAATTCGAAAATTGTTTAGTTATTCGTGAAATATGTTTACAAATGTCGTTTTCTGGTCGTCTTATATTAAATAAATGCCTTCAAAAACAGAGAAGATTTAGTCTAATTCAAGGCTGCTTCAGAAACCAACTCACAATGTTATGACGTCGATGTTGACTTCTGACGTCACGTGTTTAGAGACGAGATGTTATTTGTTTATTTATTGTTGTTTAACCCCACATCAAGATCCAAGGCTATATTGTGGTAAGAAAATAGCAGTAACGTGAACATGTCGTTATCAGATATGAAGTAAAATGATTCATTAACAATATAAAAATAATAACCTTGCTTGAGAGTAGTATTGCAAATTGTCTCCCCGAGGAAATAATGTCTTTGCAGGCATGATTCTCGGTCGACATTACTTCCAAGGGAAGGCAGTCTGCAATTTTACCCTCAAGCCAGGTCATTATTTTCATTATACCGAATGGTTTTATTCCCGCCCCCGCCCCTCCGCCCCCACTAGTCAGATGAATTTAAAAAACTGGTATCCAACAACTCTATAATAGTACTTGAGCACTTGATTTGATGTTAGTAGTTCATATGCTCAAATCAACCCCCATAATTGGACACCCCTCTACAGCCCGGACCTCCATATGGTTGCGCGTGACCTCATCGAGATGGCGGACCCCTCTATGCGCACGCGCATAACGTCATCAAGTTGGTGGATCACTACATACGCTTATGGGTGACGTCATTACAATATCAAAATAATGCACGGTGGTTACTCACGTGATGAAAATATTGCTGCCATGCATGCGCGGGAGCCTTATTGTGACGTCATTACCTGATAATATGATGCATGAGTACTCACGTTATCAAAACAATGGTACTATACATGCGCGGGAGCCATTTTGTTACGTCAGTTCCCTGGTAACGTGATGCATGATGGGTACTTACGTGATCAAAACAATACTACTTTCCATGCGGGAATGCCATATTGTAAAGTCATTACCCTGGTAATATGATGTATGATGGGTATCCACGTGATGAAAACAACACTACTATCCCTGCGTGAGCGCCGTTTTGTGATGTCATTCCCCTGGTAATATGATGCCGGATGGGTACTCACGTGATCCAAACAGTGTTATTAACCATGAGTGGCAGCCATGTAATGACGTCATTAACATGTTAATTTGATGCATGGTGGTAAACAGAATATTTCAGAAAACATTACCTCACCTGTCCCTCTCAGCAAAAAAATAAATGAATTGCTCAACACAAATTGTTCTGTTTGGTGCTCCGCCACTAAGGATATACTATGATAATATTTTTCAAAAGAAATAGTTAAACCCACTTAATGATTATGCGAGTCCACCGTAGACGGAATTTTCTAGTCCCCCTTACATTTTGTTTTCAAGAAATAAACGCCCTGTCTTTTCCTTACTTTTTGATCCTCCCCCATAGAAAATAACGTTCTCTGCGAGTTATCGAAATAAACATTAATAGAAAATACTGTTTGTAACTTATAGAAGTTTGGTTAGTGTATATGTTATTTGATTTTTTCGAATGATTTTTCACCATTAACATTTACCTGCTTTTGAAAACAAATATGCTAAGAAAAACATTTACATGATGATAGAAGGCGGTGAATATTCTTTCCTTCAAAGATACTTAACTGGTTATCCAAAATATAGAACGATTATACGCTAACATTTACAAACGATAAACTCTCACTCAAAAGTAATAATCTGATTTCGTAAACCTCATGTGTAACTCTTAGAGTTATCTTGGAGTTATCTTAAGGAGACGCCCAACCTACCATTAGTCAAATTTCAAGTAAATTTCTCAAAATGCCAGAGAAGGTCAGAAAAGAATAACCCCAATAAATTATATATCAATTTGTTTGGAATGGAGCATAGATTATGTGGAAATTCATATTTGCCATGCAACCGTTACCATGTGATAGAAAGCACTGCCTGAAAGTCTTCTATGGCATAAGTAAGATATGATATAATAAAATACCTTAAATTTACTGAATAGTTAAATTCTGCAATCATTCTTGTACAGACCCGGAGAAATCTTTTTCTCATTCTTGCAAGGAACGGACCGTAAGACCAATTGCAATTTAGGATGTATACATTTCAAAAGGGCTGCCATTTTTCTTGTGTTTGTTTACCTTTTATGAAGTTCACCAACGGTCAAATTCACACAGTTCACAAGAACAAGTATGGAGTTATGACAGAGTGCATCAATAAAAAATAAAGAATGTCTAATACGGCATTTGTGAGTCTGCTGTGACCATACCCCCAACAATTTTGTAACATTTTGCATGAGATCTGTGTCTGATTGGTAAAAGAAGATGAGATTGATACACCAAAAAGAGAAAACTGCCATTCTTCCTCATTTGGTATTATCTATGCATATTTCTTGGGTTGCATGAGCAATCGCAGCTGCCAAAAGTGCCATTTGAATGCTCAAGTGTGGCCAAACCAACAAAACATGGACTGCCCTGCATGCAGATTACTAACATCAATCGGCTTCGTAGCCGATTGATGTTAGTAATCTGCATGCAGGGCAGTCCATGTTTTGTTGGTTTGGCCACACTTGAGCATTCAAATGGCACTTTTGGCAGCTGCGATTGCTCAAGCAACCCAAGAGTTTGGAGAGGCTTGATTGTTGCTGATCTGCTTCCCAATACTAATTTTATTGGCAGTGGGATATCGGCTTGAACAAATTCGGAATTATGTTGGTTATTAAATTCATTTAAGTAAAAACGTTGGAGACGTTGTGCTCTCATTTCAGTAATTCGTGTGATGTTTGACCGCCAGGCAGCTTCTTTCTATTTCTGTCCACAGATTGTCAACACGCATAGATTTTCGCAACCTTTTGGTGCCAATAGCGATCAACATCGACGTTGATCCATCTTACACATAAACACATAATGCGGTTGTGCGAAGAAGACATTGAATTTACGAGGGTACGACATTTCTCTATATTTAGTGAACAGGAAAAAAAGCTTTCTGAAAATTCTCCTTGAAATTGCTTTTTTTCGAAGGCAGACTTCACAAAGCCTTCTTTACGTCACAAATATAGTTCGGCAACAATAAAATTATTTTTTTGTAAATATACAATTCTGAGGACTGCAATGTATGTTGATGTGAATATATTGTTTTCAAATATAATTTTTCACTTTTATGTTTTGATTATCATCACCAACCAAATAATAGTAGTTCGAATCATCGGTGGCGTATTAATCCTTTGTTGACACTTGCGTCACATTATACAGTTTCTGAACTCAACAGCGACACTAAGGACTGTATCTCGCAATTATCACATTGTCAGATGAATATTTCCCTATGAATGTATCGTGTGTTGTACATTATATCGCCTCTCAGATTTGAAAACAGCAATGAAATGTTTGAAGATTTCAGACCTTGTGGAAATCAAATTGTTTCCCAACTTTGCTCGACACCCAATCAATTAGTTTGTGGTCATCCATTTTCCTCTGAGTATTCTCAACACATTGGTTATGAAATGATAAATATTCTTTCTCCGAATGTGGAGTCTTTTATTTACAACTCAGACGTTCGAATTACCGATCTATTCCTTGTTAACCCTGTCGGTTCCTTATGCGGTTGGCAATTTCTTTGTCACCAAAAACAAGAAAATAAAAAAAAATCGAAAATGTGGATAAATAAATTTTTTGTGTACTTTTGCCATTATTTTGGTATATAATATGTCGTTATTCACTGCTTTAATTCGTATTTAGGGCATTGTGGACATTTTCAAAAAATGCCCAAAGTTATGTTGGGTGGCCCTTTTAGACATTGTACAAACAACTGACCTAGGCTTTGGTCCGAAGAGTCAATCCAGTCTTTTTTCATAACAAATATGCGAAGCAAATCCTGATAACCCAACAAATAAAGGGATAATCTTGTTTCGTAATGGTACAAGTTTGCTCTAATTTTAGTCAGAGACAATTCGTGTTGCCATTATTGATAAAGTATATGCTCTTGTTACCAAACTGATAACGCCCCCGGTAGGTGTTCAATCCTCCAATAATGAGATTAAGCTATAAACAACAAACGAAATATATTCAAAGATATGAATTTTATTTCAGCTATAAAAAATTACAGGGATGTTGACATTTTTTTATTTCGGCAACAGACATATTACAGTTCTTTTCACAATACCACAAGATAAATAGCTTCTGGGGCTTTCTCTAATCTCCATCTGTTTCTATCCGCACATCTAAAAACGTATATTTTCTTAATAAAGAATCAAAAATGTACTTTTGTTTCTCACTTGCGAATTTTTCGGCTTCGTCCATTCTGTAACCCTCATCGTGCCGAAGTCGCTGAGCAGTTTGTTTAATCCTTCTGTTGACTGTATGTCATCTAAATATCCGTACTCGATTCATGCCCCTGAAAAATCTCTTACAGGGGGATCTCTCTCACTGTCTTCAAGAGATTCATTGGACCCATCTTTGGGCAAGTCACTGTCTATATACGATGCTTTCAACTCCTGAAATTCTGCCACATTATCCTCATATGCACTTCGGATTAAATCGTCTGCAGGGCACTCTTTTCCGGCTTCATCTTATGAATATTCGCCTTCATTAGTTGTATCGGTATCTACTTACTCTGAACATGACCTCTCCTCAGAATCCGACAAAATGCCACCTTTCGACTCCCATTATTTTTTTGGGAACAGTACTCCTTACGATGTCTTGATAAGTTATCTGATCGGGAAACGAACTTTCCACAAGACTCACATACTGGGTTATCCCAACAGTGCAGATGTAACATTGCATTTAAAAGCGTTATGATGAAATGGTGAATTATGGGATATCTATGAGAGAGAGGTTAGTTTACCTCATTCCCACTTCAGTCCATAAAATATATTATGAAGTAGCGGATTTTCCTGAATGGGGATGGGAGGAATCATTTGGGAGGGCACCCTCAGTATCCCTCGCGGTGTGTGACGGACTCCTCGCTGTTTTGAGGGATCCTCGCTGTGTGTAAGGGGTTCATCGTTGTTTTTGAGGGGCTCCACAGTGTTTGTGGGGGACTACTCAGTGTTCAGGAGGGACTCATCACTGCTTGTGGTGAACTCCTGTCTGTTTGTGTTGCGATTTTCACTGTTTTGGGAGGGGCAAATTGCTTTACTTCACTGTTTTGGGAGGGTCATGGGGCCATGAGGAAATCCCTCATTGCGTGATGTTCTCATTTCCCTCATACCCTCATACGGTGAAAATACCTTTTTCGTCATATGAAAGTATGAGGGGTTTGACATAATCTCTCATGGAGGTATTTCCTCATACCCTCACACGACAAAAAAAGGGTTTCCATCGATCAGCACGTTTACAGGAACCCCATTTGTGGAATCCCTTCTATAGTCATCTATGCCTAACCCTTTTTGTCATATGAGTGTATAAAGGGTTTGAAATAATCCCTTATGGAGGTATTTCCTCATACCATTAAATAACGAAAAAGGGTTAGGCATAGCTAGAGGATCCCAACACAAACAGTGAGTAGTTCCTTCTCAACACAAACAGTGAGGAGTCCCTCATAAACATGGAGGAGCACCACACAAACAGTGAGGAGCCTCACAAATACAGTGAGGAGTCCCTCAAAAACAATGAGGAGGCCCTCACGCACTGTCTGGAGCCCCTCAAAAACTAAGGAGTCCCTCACATACAGCGAGGGACAGTGAGGGTTCCCTCCAAAACGATTCCTCTCATCCTCTTTCAAGAAAATCCGATACTTCAAACGTAGTATATTTTGTGGACTGAGGTGAGGATGAGGTGAACTAACCTCTCTATCATAGCTTTCCCGTAATTTATCATTTCATCATAACGCTTTTAAATACAATTTTGTAGGTGGGCTTGCATCACTTGTCAATTTATATCTGCGCTGTTGAGATATACCAGTGTGCGAGTCTTGTGGAAAGGTCTTTTCTCGATCAGATAACTTATCGAGACATCGTAGGGAGTACCGTTTCCAAATAATAATGGGGGTGGGGAAGGGTGGAAGAAAGTGAAGGCCATGAGTCGAAAGGTGGCATCTTGTCGGATTGTGAGGAGAGGGCATGTTCAGAGTAAGTAGATACCGATACAAGTAATGAAAGCACTCAGAAGATGAAGCCACCGAAAACAGCCCTGAAGACGATTTAATCCTTTACCTAACGTAACGGCCAAAACCGGCCAGCGCTATTCTCAGAAATCGCCAATTAATTTTCATTATTTGTTTCATTTTTTGTCTCAAAAACATAGGTTATGACCCCTCGTTGGAACGAGCTCATCGAGCTCGTTCCAACGAGGGGTCATAACCTATGTTTTTGAGACAAGAAATGAAACAAAATAATTATTCAAGAATTATTTTTGCAAGTGTCGTCTGCTTTTCAGGTTAGGTAAAGGGTTAATCCAAAGTGCATATAAGGATAATGTGGCAGAATTATAGGGGTTAAAAGCATCGTATATAGACAGTGGCTTGCTCAAAGACGCCCCCAGCGAAGTTGCCAGGGTATCTATTGAAGACAGTGTGAGAGAATTCCTCTGTAAGAGCTTTTTCAAGGGCTTGAATCCAGTATGGATGTTCAGACGACATCCGGTTTACAGAAGACTTTGAGAAACTGCACAGCGACTTCGGCACGTTGAGGGTTATGGAATGGACGAAGCCGAAAAATTCGCAAGTGAGAAACGAAAATATGTTTTTGATCCTTTATTAAGAAAATATACTTTTTCAGATGTGCCGATAGAAACAGGTAACGATAAGAGAAAGCCCCAGAATATACTTATCTTGTGGTATTGTGAAGAGAACTGTAAAATGTATATAGCCGAAATAAAATGTCAAAAATGCAATATTTTTTATAGCGGAAATAAAATTCATATCTTTCAATTCGTTTGTTGTTTATGGCTTAAACTTCTCATTGGAGGATTGAACACCAACCGGGGGCGTTATCAGTTTTGGAAACAAGAGCATATACTTTATCAATAATGGCAACACGAATTGTCTCTGACTAACATTAGAGCAAACTTGTACCATTACGAAAAAGTTATCCCTTTAACTGTTGGGTTACTAGCATTTGCTTCGTATATTTGTTAAAAGACACTGACTTGACTATTCGGACCAAAACCTAAGTCAGTTGTTTTGTAAATGTTTTCATCACATGAGTACCCATCATGCATCATATTACGAGGGGAATGACTTTACAATATGGCTCCCCTGCATGGATAGTAGTACTGTTTTGACGTGTGTACCCATCATGCATCATATTACCAGGGGACCGAGGTGACAATATGTCCCTCGCGCATATATACTAGCATTGTTTTGATCCCGTGAGTATCAATCATGCATCATCTTACCGGGGAAATGACGTCCAACTATGGCTCCCGCGCATGTATAGTAGCAATGTTTTCATCACATTTTCCTTTAAAGCGGCATAAAAATACAGATACAGAAGCTGATTTTTTACAATTTTTTTCCGAAACAATTTAAGCGCTTGAATATTTATTTATTTCTTTATTTATCTTTTATTTTTTTATTTATTTATTTATTTAGCTTTAATGGCATTTCGACAGACAGGGTCACCTCGAGTCGGACAGTTTCATGGGTGGAAGAAGCCGGAGTACCTCGAGAGAACAGCCCAACAACGGCGAGCAATTGTCCGACACCACAACATACAAACTCTGCACTAGCAGGGGTAGTAGGACATGTTCTTCTCGTGCCCTATTTGGGGGAATTCATTTGGGGGAACTCATGTAACGCCATACCGCATTACATTATGGGTATGGCGTGGTTGTCATGGTAACCCATGTGTGCGGTCATGTTGTGGCGTTATTGTCAGGGTGATGTGTGGTGTGAGTATGCATGCACAGCTCGTGTTGTTAGAGTGATAGGTGTTTCGTCGGACATTCTCTATGAAGGAGGCCGCCATCTTTGTTTCTATGGTGGCACGCGGTTGCTATATGACCCAGTGGCCTACAGTACATCAAGGAGTATGTTTGGAGGTTATGTTCGATTCAACGGGAGTAAAACTAATAACCCAAATAGACCTGGAAAATACCCCCAAATCACCAGACACTGCATAAAATCGCGGAAATTGGTCAGGATTTCCCCCAGAATTACCAGAATCTCATTTTTCCAACAATAGGCGCGTTCGATTGAATGGGAGTGTATCTAATTACCGAAATCCTCATTTAATTCGTAGAGCTCCCCATATGGTCCCGACAACTATTTTCGCTATTTCCACCCAAACTCGGTTACTTCCGATTTCTTTGGCTCGGATGTTTTTATGCACACCACTCTCCCCCACATGTCTTTCGTCCCTTACTCCTATAGTGTTAATGTTAATGAGAGAATGTCTCTTTAATTTTACGAAGGCTCTAATTCTGTTACTCTGGGTCAAAATCATCGTTTCTACGACCTCGTCCTTCTTTCCTAGGGTACCTCGTCCGTTATTCTGGAGTATACTCGTCTGGTCCACTGGTTCCTAAAATTATTCCGTCTAACTTCCTCTGTGTGTTACTAATTTGGATTAAACAACCAATCGAATCACTTCACCTCGATTAAACAACCAATCAAATCGAACAATTTACCTTAGCCCATCATCTTCTTCGCTTCAGTGATTGTGATTTTCGTCTACGTATGTGCGTGTACACAGTGTGCGAATAGCACATGCAGCACATGAGCACATGCATATTGTGTCAATATGTCTGCCGGTGCATAACACATGTAGCACATGCGCTCATACGGGTATTTGTGGATCATTAGAGAGCATGTTTTAGTGACTAATGGGGACCAGGCTTTGGGGACTAGTGGGCACCAATGATGGGGGACCAATGTTTGGGGACTAGTGATAACCACTATCAGAAATATCATTGTCGTCGAACCACTTCCTTAACCCAGTAAGTAAGTCATCACCACTACTACTGACTTCTGCTACCAGCACATTTACCGTTTACACCCACTGCCTTGTCTTATGGCACCCGCTACTGAATCCATCACTGCTATCGTTTACACCCACGATCTTGTCTTATGCCGTCATCACTGCTATTAAATCCATCACTTCTACTATGAGATGTGCTTGTACACAATGTGCGAGTAGCACATGTAGCACATCAGCACATGCAAAATGTGCCAATATGTGTCTGTGTGCAAGTGCACAATGTGCGGACAACACATGCGGCACATACGGGTATTTGGGGACCGGCACATATTTTGGGGACTATTGGGGACCAGGCTTTGGGACTAGTGAGGACTAGTAGAGACCAAGGCTTGGGGACCTGGGGACTAGTGGGAACCAATGTTGCGGGACCGATGTTTAGGGGCTAGTGGTGACCAATTTCTGGACACCAGGGGCAAAAATATCATTGTCGTCTAACCACCGTCTTAACCCAGTTCTAAAGCTATTGCTGCCAACACTGCTATCGTTTACACTCATGGTCTTGTCTTATGCCGTCATCACTGCTACTAAATCCATCACTGCTACTATGAGATTTGCTTGTACATAATGTGCGAGTAGCACATGTAGCACGTCAGCAGATGCAAAATATATTCATATGTGTCTGTGTGCAAGTGCACAGTGTGCTCGCAACACATGCAGCACATGCGCATATACGGGTATTTGGGGACCAGCAGAAACCAAATTTTGGGGACTATTGGGGACCAGGTTTAGGTACTAGTGGGGACTAGTAGGGACTAGTGGGTACTATATCCATCATTGGTACTACGAGATCTGTCTTCACAAAATGTGCGAAAAGCACATACAGCACATTAGCATATGCAAAATGTGCCAATATGTCTTGTGTGCAAGTACACAATGTGGTCGTACAGACGAGGATTTTAATCCAGAATTCAAGCCTTCATAAAACTAAGAAACATACTCTCACTAACATTACTGCAATAGGAGAAAGAAGCAAAAGACATGTGGGGGACTGTGGTGTGCGAAAAGAAATCCGAGCCAAATAATTAAGAAGTAGCCGAGGATTTTGAGGAAATCCGAATTAGCTAAAATGGTAGTCTGGCCCATTTGGGTAATTCTACGAATTAAACAAGACTTTGGGTAATTAGATACACTCCCATTCAATCGAACGCGCCTAGTTTGGGAAAAAGAAGAATCATGGAGGAAACTCGAACCCATTTCGGTGATTTTATGCATTGTTTGGTGGTTTGGGGTATTTGTCGGGTCTATTAGGATAATAACGTTCACTCACGTTAAATTGAACACAACCTCCAACACACTCCTGTCTCATTAAAGGGTTTGGGGTTACATAACAACCACGTGCCATCATAGAAACAAAGATGGCGGCCTCTTTCATACAAAATTGTCGATGGAAACACGTATCACCCAAACAAAACGAGCTGCGCATGCACACTCTCATCACCGATCACATAACAATGATTTCACAACATGGCCGAGCCCATGGGTTACCATGACAAACACGTGATACCCATAATCCAAGACGGTATGACGCCACATGAGATCCCCCAAGTGGGACACGAGTGGAGCATGTCCTACTACTAGCAGGTTACCCATAATCCAAGGCGATATGACGCCACATGAGATCCCCCAAGTGGGGCACGAGTGGAGCATGTCCTACTACTAGCAGGGTTAACATTGGTTGATGTCGACGTGCAGTATGCCTTAGTATACAGCGCTACCGTGTCTCAACTGGCCAGTTGGATGGAGTGACTTGCCCAACCACACTACGCAGTTAGCCCGGAGGGGATCGAACCGTGGACCTTTGAAGTCAGTGCCGTGACAACTGAACCACCACGCTCCCTCACTTGATTATAAAGCTCTGTTTAAAACCCTTTACCCAACGCAGACGATATCAAAATTTATTATTTTAAATATAATTTTTTCAAATTTTTCAAAAAATTTCAACAAAACCATATCATGTAACCCCTCGTTGGAACGAGCTCGTCGAGCTCGTTCCAACGAGGGGTCACATGATATGGTTTTGTTGAAATTTTTTGAAAAATAATATTTTTTCAACGACTGAATTTGCATATTACGCGGGCGGATGCGGCTGATTCGTTGGGTAAAGGGTTAACCCTATTTTTATGTTATGTGACTGATTTTTCTTTTCATTATACCAAAAGTGTGCGTATCGTGACATGTAATGCAGACGCTATCCTTTCCATTAATAAGTCCAGGAGATAAGATTTGTTATATTCTTTCCTGGGAAGAACAAAAATTTGCAAATTACTGTTAAAACACATTCGGTAAACAAAGAGCCAAAGTACATTGTTACTTAGTTGCTTTTAATACCCTTGACATAAAATACAAAGTTTCCCTTTCTAACTTTAGCAAACGAAACCAAAAGACAGCTTCGAGAAAGGTCCAATTAAGAAGCATGAAATTGTAAACCGACGTTTCCTTTTGTTAAAAAAGTAAAGAGACAAAGTGAAGTTTCCTTGTGTTACTTTTAATAAACGAAAACAACAGACAGTTATAGGTTGTTTTCGTATATTAAAAGTAACAAAAGGAAAGTTCTGTTCATTTCCCATTGATACCATGGGTGTTTTCTCAACAATAACATGTTGCTTCGTTGGACCTTCCTCGCCAGTATATTAATTACAGAAGAGAGAACTTTATCGAAAGTCAGTTTTAATGACGAGAAAAATCAGGAATATAAGTGACACGGAAAAGGTTAACTGATATCCGCGTTTGTAACGGGAAAGTGTTTGTGAGTTCATGAAACGGCATTGCGTGCATTATTCTGCGCCTACCACAATATAAATTCGGTTATGTATGATAGAAAGGAAAGAAAGAGAAATATACTGCATTTCCGTTACTTTTTCTCTTGGCTCTAGCCAATCGAAATTCTTGCTGCATCTGCACGCATGAGAACGTTACACGCAGCCATTTCTTTTGGCTTGACTGAAATTTTGAAATTCTTGTAGGTCAAGTACAGGAACTTACAGTCTAGGAATTCACTGTGTAAACTCATTCGCAATGGCGTTATACTCACTGCGATTTTACCTACATAAAAAATAAGATGGGTATATATTTCAAGTATTTGCATGTACTCCATATACAAAATGGAATTATTTATTTATTGGAGTTTAACAACAGTTTCCACAGCCAGAGTCACATCTGTCAGACAGTTTAGGGCGGTCCTAGCTGAGTACCCAGAGAGAACCACAGTTAGAGTCACACCTGTCGAATAGTTTTACGGGTGGTCTTAGCTGAGTACCCAGAGAGAACCACAGTTAGAGTCACATCTGTCTGGTAGTTTTACGGGTGGTCCTAGCTGAGTCCCCAGAGAGAACCACAGTTAGAGTCACATCTGTCGGATAGTTTTACGGGTGGTCCTAGCTGAATACCCAGTGAGAACCATAGTTAGAGTCACATTAGTCGGATAGTTTTACGGGTGGTCCTAGCTGAGTACCCAAAGAGAACCACTGCAGTAGTGTATGTACTCCTCCACACCAATTTTGGATGATCTCATGGAAAATCTCATGTGTCGTCATAGGCGCGTGTCCCAATCAGGGAATTCCATTTCACGGAGTCTGATAAGAATATTACTTACGGAATCCATTTTTAAGATATGTCTCTTGTTACAGAATCCTTTTATCGTTGTATATGCCTTCGTGCTGCATGTGTTGTGCGTACATTGTGCATTTTTACACGTGTACATATCGGCACATCTTACATGCGTCCATGTGCTACATGCAATGTGTACACATTCTGACACAGTGTACACTAGCACACAAGTACATTCCACCAAAATCAGTCCCACGTTCCGTGGAATCCTTTCTATGCTTCTATAATCACTTTTCCATCACATGTGCCCACGTGCTACATGCGTTGTGTGCACATTGTGCATTTTCACACAAGGACATATCGGCACATCAAAATTGGCCCACGTGCTAATGTGCTGTCTACACATTGTGCACTATCACATAATCGCATATCGGTATCATCAACGGACAATTTCTTATATGTAAGAACCATATCATGCACTAGGTCAGGAAAAAGTGAAGACTGACACGGGAATTGAACCTAATCATTAATGACATCACCAAAGGCAAAGATATTGGAACAGGGTCAGACAGAAAGCCCGTAGTAGTCCCACAAGTCAGCAGTAATAGGTCAAGGCCGAACGAGTGGTAGAATACTATAGTATTGAATGAATACAGCGGAAGCTGATCAAAGAACAGATTGTGATGACTGTGTACAAGTCAGCAGTTGTGAAGTTGGAGATATGAAGGTTTTAGGTGATCTAGTGAAATGTGTTGACCATCTTATCTTCAGATAAGTATCCTCCAAAAGGTATTCCCCAGTAGCTATCCTTCAGTAACACTTTACCATGTCATAGGTATCCTCAAATACCCGCATGTACCTATGTGGTTCATGCGTTTTGTGCACATTGTGTATTTTCACATAGGTACATATCGGCACTCCAAGCATGAGCCATGTGCTGCATGTTATGTGTACACTTTGTTACACAGCATGTACTATCACAAAGACACATGGGGGAAGTCATGACACCGCCAAAAACAGGTCAAGTAATGGAGCGAATAAGGATTGGAAGCAGAAACCGAAACTTCTGAAAGAATCCGTTTTAAAAACCCCGTTTCGGTGATTTTTTGTTGTTTTCAGTCAATGTCAGCTTATTTGGGGAAATGCGAACTAGCATAAGTGTTCCTATTGAAATGAAAGCATCCATAGAACACACCACCTTCCTATTAAAAGCCTTTCGGTGCCTATAGCACTTCGTGCTACTCTTATAGGCCCAAGTCGGGGTGTATTTTTGAAAACAGTGGGTAAAGCTGCGTTAAATACACGGAAACGAGAACCAAATGGCCAGTCTAGGACTAGCTCTCATGGAAGTAAGTCACAACAAAAGCAAGCTCCTGTTAAATGAAATTCAAGACCACTTAATATATTTGATTAAAAAAATCATGATGTTACATGGATCATGCGGACATTTTGGAAATAGTGTTGTTCCAGATACTGTATCACCAACATCAATTGGTAAAAGAAAATATTGGTGAAAATGACCAATTTCCAATGACATCTTTAGGCAATTCTTCACCACAGAATTTTTGGTTTCAAGAGTAAAAACCTTTTGGTTAGATCTTACAGCATATACACGTGAAGTACAATTTAAAATTACAAAACAAGATGGGAGTGCGATGGCTCCAGATACAGGAACTGCTCCCATCAGTAATATTCCCCATGGTATGTTTAACAAAATTGATGTCAATTTGAATGACAGCCTTATAACCTCCAATACAGGCATGTATCCTAATTGAGGATTGTTCGAGAATTTTCTCAGGTATTCAAAAAAACACAATTGGCTGCTAGTAAAATGCGGTGTGCAAGATACCCTGATCACCACAGAAACGGCAAAAATCCATGTAACAGAGGACTGAATAAGCGTGCCAAAGTAATTGCTGGTTGTAAATCTGTAAGGGGGAAAACTACATTTAAATCTATTTGTACTACAAAACTATTTACCAAACGGTGTAGAAATGAGAATTAAACATCATCGTGCTCCAACCAAATTTTGTTTGATTGGTGGTGAAAATGGAAAAATTTAAATTGAAAAGGCTCTTTTTAAAATACCGGCATTACATTTGTTTAAAAAATTTGCAAATGATCTTAATGTACAAATAGATCAATCAAATAATAAATTATACGACGAGCCAAAATCAAAATATTTACAATTAGAAAACGTCTTCGTTCAAAAATAGAAGATCATCGGCTTCATAAACAGATACTAAATATACAGAACCACACATAAGTTTGAATGGGTTAAGAACTATTGCACAAGATTACTTTGACCCAGGATATCACGAGAGCCGAAGCCCCGAGTGATATCCTAGGCCAAAGCAATCGGGTCCAAACAAACGTATGTGTGGTTCTGTATTTATCACATACCTCCCATGTAACAACCACTCTATACGAAAATTGAACTAAAAGCAAGTTTCAACTGGATAATTGCCGCTTTTCCCTCGTTGACATCAACCCTAATATGCTTTTTTACGGCATTCAGTTGGTCGAAACCAATTGACATCGATCAGTGTCAGGGTCGCGATGATCGAACTTCAAATATTGACTAAACTGCAGGAAGATACACAAGAAAAAGTTTTAAATAGCTACTAAGTTTAGCACACTCCATCACTATATGACCGGCTGTGGACAGTATTTGTCAAGGAACAAGTAGTCAGAATGTTATTTTTATTTTGTAAATTTTTTAAACTAATCTGATTGTTTAACCCTTTACCTAACGAATCGCCCGCATCCGCCCGCTTAATATGCAAATTCAGCAGTTGAAAAAATATTATTTTTAAAACAATTTCCACAAAACCCTATCATGCGACCTCTCATTGGAACGAGTTCGTAGAGCTCGTTCCAACGAAGGGTCACATGATATGATTTTGTGGAAATGTTTTGAAACATTTAAAAAAATTATATTTAAAATAATAAATTTTGATATCGTCTGCGTTGGGTAAAGGGTTAAATATCTCCGGTAAACAAATCTAAATGAGGAACTTGGAATTTCTAAACGATCTCGACTCCGGTGCATTCGACCAATGATTGACGTGATTCATTTAGACGTTTTCCTTCTCTGTTTACATTGGAAACGAAATTGAATGTGTTTTGTATCATCACATGTGCGATACAACTTTATTTTTATCGTACTGGCAGAACAGTGAACATTCCGTGTTCGACATTAACAGGTGTGTGATAAAACGGATTATTCCTTTGGTTTAGTATCTAATAGATATATTAATGGGGCTGTTGGTATAACTCCATTTAATTTCCAAAGTTTCAATTTCAGTAAGTTAGGTGAAACAGTAGATGGCCATTTCATTAAGTCATATCCTTGTGAGCCAAATTTTGAAAGTGGAGTTTATCTAAATTCATATATATCTCCCTCTATGAAGCTGTGGAATATATTGGACAAAATTAAACATTTTATTTATTTATGCGGAATTATGCAAAAGGATTCTTTGGGAATTGATTTGAGACCTGATTAGAGCTGTAATGGGCCATTGGTTCATCAAAAAAATCTGGTAATCTTCGAATTGAACTTCCGTTTGGTCAAGCTCTTCCACAAGTGATCAACGTTGTCGTCTATGCAAAATTTGATAGTGAGATAGAGATAAAAAAAATTCAGAAAGGTGATAATTGACTATTAAAGACGGATCGTTGTGAACATTGCAATCTCTAAACGAAACTGAAATCCGAAACACGAAAGATACAAAGAGAGAATAGTTAGTACATTATTTCAAGAATGTGTCGTGGTGCAACTGATAATGTCCATTATAGAAAAAATGAAAGGTATCTGTGAAGGGAGGCAAACACACACGAGGGCTTTGATGTACATTGAAGAATGTTTGAGAAAACTGTGTCCATTGACTATACTATATAATATACACAAGAAGGTAAGAGAAAAATAAATGTTGTAGAATACGGAGTAACTGTGAGCTTTGAAATAGACTGCCATAAAGAGATTCAAATGCGGGCATATTTAGTAGAAAGAGACTGGTCATATTATACAACATTTTTTTTTTAAGAAGATTAACAAAAACAACGGATCCATTTTCAGGGGTAAGAAGAAGGAAACTATACAATTACAATATATACGATACAGGTCTCAAGGGTTATCATCCTTAAATGAAAAGTGTGTTCAAAAGACTTGTTACCAAACCAATAACCTAACCATAGACAAGCATACATTATGAACACAAATTCACTGAACGAACCAGGCGAACATTGAATAGCACGATACTTTAAAGACAAAAATTCTGATATCTACTTTGATTCATATGGTTTACACCAATGGATAAAGACATACAATTTCGTAGTGTAAAATCTAAATTCCTGGACAGTAAATACAAAGAAACTAGTGCTGTGTATGGAATGGACTGTATATTTGCTTTAGATCATCTTCCAGAAAGATATGAATTAAAAACAGTTCTTACTATCAAATTGCATCCATTACAATTCCAAGAAACGACAGATCTGTTCTACATTGGTTTAAGCAAAACTGTAGACAATATGAAAAATGACCGTGTAGGAATATGATAAAAAATCAGATGTCAAAACAAGACCTCACATGGGTATTCTTTCCATTATACTTTTTTTTTTTTCTCCTAAATTATTTAGATAGCAAAAATAATAAGTCATCCATCTACAGTGCGGTCGCCCTGGCTGGTCACTTTCCACTGGTAGGAAATATTTCCACGGACACAATAATATTAAATTCCCAACACTAATTACAGGAATACCCATCAAACATTTAATTAATGAAGCACCAAGTACAACCCGGTGTTTCATTAACCCTTTACCCAACGTAACGGCCAAAACCGGCCAGCGCTATTCTCAAAAATCGCCAATTAATTTTCAAAATATTTTCATTTTTCGTCTCAAAAACATAGGTTATGACCCCTCGTTGGAACGAGCTCGTCGAGCTCGTTCCAACGAGGGGTCATAACCTATGTTTTTGAGACAAAAAATGAAAGAAATTAGTTATTCAAGAATTTTTTTTGCAAGTGTCGTCTGCTTTTCATGTTAGGTAATTAAATAAAATTTTGCTGCTGATGATTTATATTACCTGGTAAACGCATGCGTGGACATCACTACCCACGCGTGGATTACGACCAATCTACGGCAGCAGTACTGTTTATATAAATGTCATAGAAATTTATTATGTAAAACAGATAGGATGTTTTATTTATTTTATATTGTTTCAATCACGAGATTGAATGATATCATTTTATCAAAGATAGAATAGTATCAATCAATTTCATAAAAAAATCTTGATATACAGGTTTTCATAGATAGGTAAACCCAGATCTCGATGAAAATATGAACATGATGGCGGACGGGTGAGACGTTCTGTCTTTGTCAAGGAGGAGAGTTCATTGATATGTGTTACTTCACATTAGTTCTTTAGTGGGAATTTGTGTTGGAAACTCATGTGATATTAAAGGTCTGCGGTGGGACCATGTATAACGAAGATCTTGTGTTCCCAATACTTGACTTTTAAAGGATTTTATGTGACAACTGAGTCAGGCTTCCTTATTTCGCTGTACTGAGAGGAGAGAAACCAGCTTTGCCACAATGGAGTGAGCGAGTTAACAAAACGAAGTATTCTGGGTTAGTTGCATCGTTTTTCGTTATGGGGACAGAGACCATGCTTTGACTGTTCATCTTAAATTGCTGAATCCGAAAAGCTTGTTAAAAAGTGTTTGAAAGTTCAAAATGAGAAGTCATCTGCGATATTTAGTTCGTTTTGGCTGGTGCTGTACACATGTACCACTGTATTTCGAAATTATGCGGCGAGGTGATGAATCACTGCAAAGCCCAGTGACGATAGTGACCATTCAGTGAACTTGTAGTGAACACTCGTTGTACTCATTATTCATTACGCGTTACGTTTTTTGACATGCTTTGCTGACGGCTCCCTGTCTTCTTTTTTGCTGGATCACATTATTGAAAAAATTCGAACTATCCTTCGATATATTTTTATTCCACAAGCATAATTATACCCATATACTTATATTTCTTACAAATGTGTATAAAGCTCACTTCACCGCCACCCCACCCCACCCCAGATTCTGGCCGAAATTAATTTATTGTTCCTTTTCAGTTGTCGCATCTGGGGGAATTGAGGAAGGTCCCCACAAACATTTAATCTTTTATGTTATTATTTATTCTCATTTTGCTTTTTATTTCATGTTTTAGTCCAAAGAAATGTGTAAGTAGTTCACACCACTATATACGACCACTGATTCCAAACACTATACCTTCGGTAAATCATTGAGAAAACGGACAATTAACACAGAAAAACTGCGTCTCATTGACTGTGCAGCCATCACGAAGTCTACTCATACTTCGTTCAACCATATCATGTCCGGGAAAACAATGGGCCTCAGATATAGTATTCAATAGCGGGTAGTATAACACTAGATGAGATTCAGAAAAGCGACGAGTATAACTGATTCAAAAAATTCAATGATAAAATCCTGAACCTGTCCGACGAAAATGTAAATGAATCATAGCTTGCCGACCACCACGATACTTGTAAATAGTACATGCCCGCTGAATTTCGACTAAACATATCTGGCATCAAGATGTCTCTAAGCATATTTAACCTTAATTGTAGAAGTCTTAACACCCACTGGGATGCCTTGAATATTTACTATATACTTTGCAAACTAACACCAACTCGTTTGACATCATCGGGTTGACAGAGATATTCAAATGTTCTAAAAACATATCTTATAAAATATCTCACCTAATGTGCGGACTGATGATGGTAGGGGAGGTGTTTGCTTATTTATAAAGGAAGGTACGTATAAATTATAAATTACGCCCCGACTAAACCGTTTTTATACCCCACGAATGTGAAACATTATTCGTGGAGATTTTAGGTAGAAAGATACCCCCGACTATAATCGGTGTAATATACCGGCCAAATTCTCAACCTAGGGCTGACCTAAACCTTTTTCTAACTCAACTCAACTCAATAATTGGCCTTATTAATTCAAAAAATAAAAAATGTGTCTTACTTGGTGACTTTAATTTTGATTTACTCAAGAACAAAAACAAACAGACGATTTCATCAATAACATGTTCTGCCTGGGATTTCTGCCCATCGTAACAAAGCCGACTAGAGTGACAGAACACTCAGGAACCCTAATAGACAAATGTTTTGTTAACAAGGTCAGAAGCTCCAAATATGGAATTGATATTACAGACCTCGCTGATCACTTTGGAACATTCTACTTGGAAACAAATTTAAAAACAAATATTGACAGAGAAACAATAAAGACAAGAAATATATCCCAGGAAAATATTAACACTTTTAATGGGAAGCGTTTGGAACTGGACATCAATAATGTCTTAAACTCTCATTGTCCCGACGAAGCATATAACAGCTTCATAAATCTATTCCTACAAGCTTCAATGAATGTTTTCCCCTAAAAGAAAGACAGCAAAAAATCGATATGTCAAAAAACAACCTTGAATGACCAATGGCTTAATAACCTCCTCAGTAAACAAACTTAAACTCTACCACAAACAACTGAAAAGCCCTACCGATGAAAATAAAAGTTCTTATAAACAGTTCTGCCAAGGTTAACAAAATAAAACGGAAAAGTAAAGCCTCTTATTATAACTCTGTACTCAAAGAAAATCAGCATAGCCTAAAGAAAACATGGCAAATATTAAATGAAGCAATCTAAAAAACCCATTCAAAAATTAAATTTTCAGCAAGTTTCAAAGTTAATGATACAGAAATCTCCAATGGCGTTGAGATCGCGCAAGAACGTTTTCACTAGTGTGGGAGAATCTACGTCCGCACAGATAGGAGCTTCGAATAAACATTTCACGACTTACCGTCAAGGCAGCAGTCACCCAAACAGCTTCTTTATTGTGCCCACAACTACTGACGAAGTTGTCAACATAACTAAAAGAATGAAATAGAAAATAAGCAAGGATTGTAACGAACTGACCTCTAGGCTCATCAAGGAAATTATTAATTCTATATCGACCCCCCTATCACAAATAATAAACCTATCTTTCGAAACCGGCATAGCACCCGAGAAGATGAAATTAGCAATAATTATAGACCAATTAGCATACTTCCTATTTTCGTCAAACTCTTAGAAAAGATTATGCAGGTTTGCCTTGACACATTCCTAGTGAATAATAACATCATTTACCAACACCAATAAGGATTTAGAAAAGGATATTCAAAAGTGCATCCGATACTACACCTTCTGGATCATATAGGAAAGGAAAATAACAAACCCATTAAGGCTAGTAAAATCTCCTTTTTTAAAACCTGTCAAAAGCCTTTGACACAATAAACTATGATATTCCCCTCAAAGAGTTAGAGTTTTATGGTTTCAGAGGTATAGTAAACAAATGGTTTCAGAGTTCTCAATGATAGAAAGCAATATGCAAAGTATCTGAACAAAAACGATCATCACACACCAGAATAACCTACGGAGTTCTACAGGGTTCACGTTTAGGGCCTGTTTTATTTCTGATTTACATTAATGACATATTAAAAAGTACTAACTTGTATCTCCTGTTGTTCACTGATTACAAAATGGGCTATACATCCCATCATCAAGAAATCTTATATCAATCTGTCAACATTGAACTAGAAAAATTAACTACTCCTAAATGCCAAAAAAATCGAGATATGCCATAATCAACTCGTCACATATCAAACTTGAAAATAACAATAATACGATTAGCATCGATAATTAATCCTATAATCAGGGTGGGTATTAAAGAAACAGAATTATCTGTAAAATGTTTGGGAGTTCATCTCGACGATAGGTTGAGATTCTCCACCCACATTTTAATGTTGTGCACAAAAGTAGAGAGAGCTGTTTGGGCAATAAATATAGTTAAAAAAATCCTACCATATAGAGCGTTAGTCACCCTGTATTATGCGTTAATTCATAGTCACTTCCTGTTTGGTATCCAGATATGGATTCACTCCATACATAAAAAACCCTATCTCCTACAAACAAGAGTAATCCGAATAATAAACAACAAAGCTTATAACTGTTTTTAAAAGATAAAATACTTCAAATTCAAAACCCTTATACATTACATACTTTCTTATTGGCGCACGGCTGGAATAACAATGCACTACCTACCACCTTTAATAATTACTTCACCACTATTACATACGAAGATGGAGTAGTGAAGACAATCAGGATTATTAAAACAAATACACCTAGAACCAAATTTATTGAACAATCTGCGAACTACTTTCCGGCATTATGGAACAAATTAGACAATGAAATACGAAATATACACCATAGAAATGTTTTTAAATTGACCTTAACCATCTTACTAACAGACTCCCATTCCACTTCTGTCTTCTGCTCAAATCCTTATTGCCAAGATTGTAACGTTTGATTAAACACTCGCTTGACTCTGAATCTCATCACTTTGTTGACCAATAGCTTATTTCTCAATCGCTTGAAGGCGGTTTCTCGTGAAGTACGGACATTGCGCGCGATGTGGTGATGTGACAATTAGCGTTTTTCAGTCACACTTGAGTGCGTGGTGATGGTGTAGAGCACCTTATTTGCCTCACTCTTTGAATACTTCAATTGAGTCAACAAAACTAAGCAGTGAGACATTGCCTCACCGGACACAATTCGGAAGTTACATGTTGATGGGACGGATCTGTGTCTGATGATTTTGTGTTTCGCTCGCCATACTTGTCTCTGTATTGTTATTCAGTATTTTTGACGAATCTATGGTTGTCACCCTGCTGCGCTTCGCGTCGCATTCTAGTTACCCCCGTGAGATGAGGCTTTCCGGTTATTTTTCCCCTTAAAGTAACTAAACAGAGAGAGGTGGATACTCGGGCCATTATTGATTTATTTGTCCATTTCCCCCTTTTGTAGAACAAATAGTAATATTAACTAAAAGGAGACAAATTATATTTTTTGATCTGTAGATCTCCAAGAGATAAATTCGATTTACATTAAGGATATTGCAGGTAGACAGCCAATCTGGCTATGCTATCTTCTTATAATTTGTGTACCACAGAATCAATACACATTGTTCATTATTTGTAGGCCCCTATCATAATTTGTAATTGCCACATGCTTTCCAATTTATTATACGCTATTAAGGAGCATTTATTGCAAATTAAACATTGAACTCAATTGAATTGATTGCCTCCAAAGTACAAGAAGAAAATGTTTCGATATTCAGGTTCTTCCGATTTCTTCGAGTGATCCAAATCACAGTACTGAGGAACATCTACAGGCAAAATCAAAGAAAATGGCTAAAGCGCTCCCAGAAGAGTACATTGTGATCGTTGTGATAACGACGGGAAATTTTTGTGTGGAAAACAGACAGTTTTGGCTCATCCTATAGAAGCAACTATGCACACGCGGCTAAAAGCCCTGGAGAAAAAATTGAGTCCCTGCCTACGAAAGGAATGATCGAATGTTTAGGTAAAAGAACAGACACCAAGGCGGAAATCAAGGACAGTCTAGGACAGTTTAACCCTTTACCCCAAAATCGGCCGCATCCGCCCGCGTAATATGAAAATTCAGCAGTTGAAAAAATATTATATTTCAAAAAACTTCAACAAAACCATATCATGTGACCCCTCGTTGGAACGAGCTCGTCGAGCTCGTTCCAACGAGGGTTCACATGATATGGTTTTGTTGAATTTTTTGAAAAATTGATATTTAAAATAATAAATTTTAATATCGTCTGCGTTGGGAAAAGGGTTAATGAAAAACAGATTAAAAAATGTGAGGACTCGGAGGCTGAAGATGAAATACAATCTTTGAAAAGAGACAACGATAAAAATACATTTATCATACAGGGAGTGGAATCCAAAATAATGAGTGAACAAAAGTGCCACGAAAAAGAAATTTTCAAGCATTAATCCATGCCAACCGAAATGAGCAGTGCTCTAGGAAGTCATTTTTGCGAATATGGGAAATCGACGGAGACAGCATATCCAAGACATGGGAGGAGTGTTGTGTTAAGATGTGTGAATCTTTTAATAAACATTTGAGCTTGAGCCTATCGACCGAGGACATTGATATGGCGCATAGAAAAGGTAAATCCAACCCCAACAAGAAACTTAGTAGGCCAATAATAGTTCGTTTCTTCAAGCGGAAAAATAAACTCGAAATTATTAAACGCAGGAAGGTACTCAGAGGAACTCAATTTGTTTTGCCAGAAGACCATACACGCAAAAACGTTGAGCTAATGATGATGTCTAAAAACTAAAAGTGAGTGTAAGATGCCTGGTCAAAAGAAGGGAAAATTTTTGTGAAGCTTATCAATAACCGCATTTCGGTGGTTGATTTTAACACTGATTTTGTACAGCTGGAGAAAGTGGAGGGTAAATCAGAACACTGAAGACATGAGAGCCTGAACTGTAACTTAATTGAGGCACAAAAAAACAATTATGTTTTGCCCCCCCCCCCCCACCCCTATTTATTCTCTTAAAAGATAACTCCGGCTCCTTTGGTCGTTAATCCTGTCCCCAACGTAACAACCAAAATTGTCCGGCATTAACGACACAATTCTCTTCTTTTCGCACTGAAGACTTTTGAATTTTTTTCATCCGAACAATGGCTTATAACTTCTCATTGGAGCGGGTTCTACGAGCGCGTTCGAATGAAGGGCCATGGGCTATGGTTAACTATCCGGATTGAGGCCAAAAAACTCTTTTTATGATTGTTTTTTATTTCCATTCCACTTTCTTAAAAAAGTTTACTCCGGCTGCTTATGCTGTTGGCCCTTTCCCCAACGTAACAGCCAAAATAGTTTGCCCTCAAAGACAGAATTGTCTTCTATTCGCACTGAAGTTTTTTAGAATTTTCCCATCCGAACAGAAGCCTATGACTCCTTCATTGGAAAGGGCTCGACGAGATCGTTCGAGTTGGAGGTCAAAGACCATGGTTCGGAAGAAAAAATGAACCTACAAATTACTTCAGAGTAGATGACGTCAGTTTGTTTTCAAAAACGGCCTAAATTTATTACTTACTGTACAGCCTTCCCACAACGTAACAGCCAAATTGTCTGCCGTTAAAGACAGAATTGTCTTCTGTTCGCACTAAAGCTTTTCGTCTTTTTCCACCCGAACTGTGGCTTATGGCCCCTCATTGGAATGGTCTCCACGAGCTCGTTCGCATGAGATGACATAGGCTATGGTTAACGAACTGGGTTGAGGCAAAAATATATTTTCATGTTTGTTCTGTTCTCACTTCCTTTTTCTTAAAAAAAATGTACTCCAGCTCCTAATGTCGCTGGCCCTTTCCCAACGTAACAGCTAAAATAATCTGGCGTTAAAGACAAGAATTCCCGTCTATTTGCACTGAAGTTTCTGAATTCTTCCTTTCAGACAATGGCTCATGATCCCCCCCCCCCCCACCCCCTCCATTGGAACGGGCTCTAAGAGTTGGGAGTCAAAGGCAATGGTTCGGAAGAAAAAATGAACCTAAATTACTTTAGAGTACTTGACGTCAGTTTTTTTTAAAAACATCGAGGCTGGGTAATGGGTTAACGAACTGCCTAAATTTATTACTCACTTTCATTTTGTTAAAAGTTTGCGACAGCCCCTTTGGTCGTTAACTCTTTCCCAAACGTAAAAGCTAAAATTGTCCGGCGTTAAAGACAGAATTGTCTTCGATTTGCACTGTTTTTTTCGAATTTCTCCAAAGTATGGCTTATGACCCCTCGCTGGAACGGGTGCTAGGAGCTCGTTCGAATGATGGGCTATGATTAACGAACTGGATTGAGGCAACACTATCGTTTTAAGATTATTTTTTTCCCACGCAATTTCTTAAAAGTTTACCCCAGCTCCTTAGGTAGTTGGCCCTTTCCCCAACGTAACAGACAAAATAATCTGGTGTTGAAGACAGAATTGCCTTCTATTCGCAAAGACGTATCCGAATCCTCCCATCCAGGCAATGCAAGTTTCACACATTAGAGACTCTGGAACTGTGAGTGAATTGAGGCAAAATATGTCTTTTCATGTTTGTTTGTTGTTGTTGTCGTTGTTGTTGTTGTTGTTGTTGTTGTTGTTGTTGTTGCTGTTGTTGTTGTTGTTGGTTTTCATTTCACTTTTATTTTGTTAAAAGTTTGCAGCAGCTCCTTTGGACGATAACCTTTTCCCAAACGTAACAGCCCAAATCGGCGGACGTTAAATATAGAACTGTCAACTATTTCCAATGAAGTTTCTGAAATTTTTCCACTCAAACAATAGCTCATGACCTCTCATTGGAACGGTCTCTATGAGCTCGTTCGAATGAGGGGCCAAGGGTAACGAACTGGATTGAAATTAACGCACTGGATTGATGTTAACGAACTGGATTGATGTTAACGAACTGGATTGAGGTTAACGAACTGGATTGAGATTAACGGACTGGATTGAGGTTAACGAACTGGATTGAGGTTATCGAACTGGATTGAGGTTATCAAACTGGATTGAGGTTATCAAACTGGATTGAGGTTAACGAACTGGATTGAGGTTAACGAACTGGATTGATGTTAACGAACTGGATTGAGGTTAACGAACTGGATTGAGATTAACGGACTGGATTGAGGTTAACGAACTGGATTGGGGTTATCGAACTGGATTGAGGTTATCAAACTGGATTGAGGTTAACGAACTGGATTGAGGCAAAATAATATCTTTTTATGTTTGTTTTTTCCCTCATTCTTTTTTCTTTTATTTCTTTAAAAGTTTACTCCAGCACATTTGATCGTTGACCCTTACCCCATCGTAAAAGCCCAAATCGCCTAGCGTTAAAGATAGAACTGCCTTCTATTCACACTGAAATTTTCGAATTTTTCCATCCAGACAATGACTTATGACCCCTCATTGGAACTAGCTCTTCGTTCGGACGCACGGTTTTCAGCTATGATTCAGAAGAAAAATTAAAGTAAATTATTTTAGAGTAGATGGCGTTAGTTACAATTGCCTTCTATTTGCAATAGAGTTTTCGATTTTTTTGCATATGGGTAGTGGCTTATGACCCCTTATTGGAGCGGGCTTTACCAGTTTGTTCGAGTGAGGTGTCGTAGACCATGCTTCGGAAAAAATGAAGTTAAGTTACTTTAGAGTAGATGATGTCAGTTTTTTGAGGAAGCAGCCAGGTTGGGTAAGGGTTTACGAACTGCCTAAATTTATCAGTTACCATACAGCTGGAGCAAGTGGGAGGTACATCATCACATTAAAAACATTAGAGATTCTGAAACTGCGACTGAATTGAGGCAACAAATATCATTTTATGTTTTGTTTTGGGGATTTTTTGTGTTTTTTTTGTTTTTCCTACCATTTTCATTTTCTTAAAAAGTTTGCAGCAGATGCTTTGGTCGTTAACCCTTCCCATACTTAACAGCCAAAATCATCCAGCGTTAAAGACAGAATTGCCTTCTATTTGCACTGAAGTTTCTGATTTTTTTCTTTTCAAACATAAGCTTATGTTCCCACATTGTAATGGACTCTGCGAGCACCTTCGAATAAGGAGCCATAACCTATGGTTAAGGAACTTCTTAAATTTATCAGTTACCGTACTTAGGTACTTTTCGCTCATTCAACTATTTATAAGTTAGTACAGATGTTAATTCCTTGACTCGTCCATTTGTCACTTCACTTAATTATTTATTTCCCCGATTATAAATTTATTAGAATTTAGTTACCGTACTTTGGTATGTACGCTCATTCTTCTATTCATTAGATTATCAAACTGTTAATTCTTCGACTTCTTCATTCGTCACTTCAATCCATCACCCATTTATCCGTTTATAAATGGAAATGGGAAAGTGGCCGAGGCAGAGTACGACTGAAAAGATGCTACTTGCAACATCAGTAAATTTAGAAATCAAATTTGCGTGATCTCCACTACTAAATCCATTATCCACTTCCCCATTTATTTGGTCACCAACTCATTTATTCGATAACGTCTTTCTTTGATAATCCCACTCTCTCTCTCTCTCTCTCTCTCTCTCTCTCTCTCTCTCTCTATAAAGGAATGGACAGGTGGCTAAGCTACCAATACTACTACGGATGTCAATCGTTCACACCCCCATAAGCGCGTTAATTGTCCAGTCTCCATTTCGTTCAATCATTCGTTCATTCATTGACTCATTAAGTCGGTCATCCTCCCGTCTTAAGTTAAGGGGACGTTGGGTCGCTGAGTGGTTCTGTGATGGGGTGAGGGCTTCCTATAATTCAAATGGGAAATTAATTGAATCTTGTGTGTCCCAGAAATCAATTCATTCTAGAAGGCGATGAGATGGAAGTTATGTAGACTAATGAGAGAGACATTAGTGAATTGTACAAACTGATAATACGAGCCATGCATTCCGTATTTAGCTGCAATACACAGTGATACATTGTTTTATCTTACAATCAACATGTACTTTGTCTGTATCAACTGTGCAACTGTCGTGTACCCGACCCCCTGATACAGATGTTTGTATCAGGGGGTCGGATACAAGCACGTTCCCTTCGCGTGAGCTCCATTTTTATTCTTTTTGTTCATCCGTACAAATAAATAGTTCTTTATATATTCGTCTACATTCTTGACTTATCCCCAATATATTGTGAGATAAAATGATTATTACCATTATTTGGATGTACAAAATTTGTATCCGAGTCGAGCTTCGGGTTCTAAGGACAGATCACGACGAGTCATAACGGTAATAATCTCTGTGGATCCGATCTGGGTATGATAAACCACCACGGGCGAGTTTATCTGAGTTCACATTCATTTATTCATTCATTTATGCGTTCACTCGCTCATTCGTTTATTCATTCATTCGCGGATGGGGGAATGGGTGCCTGGGTGAGTGGGTGGGTGTATGATTGGGTGGGGTTTGGTTCAGTGAGTGAATGTGATCAGTTGCCAGTTCTTTTTACGTAGACGAGCAGACTGTCCGATAAAAGGTAATATCATTCATTTATAACTGGACAACTTTGCAGAGAGAGAGAGAGAGTGAAGACAAACGGAATATTGCCATCGCTCTAAAAAGTTGAACTATACTCTCCCAAAAAAAGAAAGTGTGCATGCTAAAAAATAACACTAAAAAAGGATATATATCATTTTCATTCATGGAAATTTTATTCAATCACAGATGAATCAATTTGTGATCAACACGAGAAATTTCATTACGCAACGACGAATACTCTTGGTGCCATGGAGAGTCAAAGACACTAAGGGTCAAACACAAAAGTCACACACTTAATATCTGGTATGACCTCTGTCTGCGTCGACTACTGCAGAGCATCTACGCCTCATGGAAGCGAAAAAGTTAGCATGGAAGTGTTGTGGGATGTTGTTCCATATTCTGATGAGCTGTCTTTGGAGTTCCACAAGCGTTGACGGTGCTGACGTTTCATTTCGTCCCATACGTGCTCAATGGGTGAGATATCGGGCGAATTTGCGGGCCAGGGAAGAACATCCACTTGTTGTTGCTGCAGATACAGTTGAACAACACGAGCTGCGTGGGGTCGGGCGTTGCCCTGCTGTAGAATGACGCCGGGGCCGTGACGTTGCAGAAATGGGACAACAACATGTGTAAGCACTTCATTACGATATCTGGCTGCATTGAGATTGCCATCAATAATGACCAGCTCAGTTCTGTTACGGGCAGTGATGCCACCCCACACCATGAGAGACCCTCCCCCATAACGGTTTCGCTCCACGACACATGGATCTGCGTATCGTTCGTTTCGACGTCTGTACACTCTCTGGCGGCCATCTGATGATGAAAGATGGAAACGACATTCATCTGTGAATAAAACACGTCGCCACCAGAGTAAGGGATGCCTGAGATGTTGTCTACACCACTGCAGTCGAGCACGACGATGACGTAACGTCAAAATTGGACGAATTGCAAGTCTTCGAGGACGTAAGCCGTATTCTCTCAGCCGGTTGATTACTGTTTGAGGATGTATCCGTCTCAGGTTAGGGATGTTCCTGGCTGTCGTCGTTGCCGTTTGTTGCCGGTTCCGGAGATGGACGACACGGATATACCGATCTTGTGCAGAGGTGGTAACTCGGGGTCTCCCGGAGCGGGGTCGGTCTCGAACGTCATCATGTTGTGCATGTCGATGGACTAGCCTGTCTACAGTGTTACGGTGGCAGTTCAAATGCTGGGCAACACCTCTGTGTGTTCTGACAGCTCTAATCATACCCAGGGCAAGGAGACGTTGATTCATTGTCAATCTTGGCATGGTAATGTGGGGTCGTTTTAACAGCAGCGCAAGTTTGAATGTGAACGATAGGAAGGCCTTACTTTAGTGTTCAAATACCCAAGGATTCACACTGCTGCATGAATTTTCAGACTCCCCACGTGCAAAACATGCCTTTTCACAAACCTGCAGCACGTCATTTAACGTTAATGCAATTTTAACGGGGAAAGCTGTTTTTGTGTTCAATATAACTTATTCATGAACAGGTTAACACTCTTTACACCTACGAAATTATTTTTTTGGAGTTTGATCAATTTCTGCAATGCACACTTTCTTGGTTGCGCGAGTATAGTTAAAGGGGGCTCGTTTACTGATTCATGCTTTTGTTATCTCTTCTTTCTGTATCTCCGCATTTATTAATTCACTCGGTGATCGACGAACCAGCGAATGGATGAATGAGGTGTCTGACCCGTTCAGACGCTGGACATTGCTAGCCACTGCGGTTAAATCATTGAAGAATCAAGCTCTCCTCGTTAGACACAAAGACAGAAAGTCTTTTACGAAAGTAATTATGAAATATGTATATATGTTATTGTTTTAATTTCCATTGTTATACTCTATCACTCAATTAATAACTCCAACACTGCAAACAATTCAAAACGACCTCTCAGTCAGTAAGGTTAACTATGGTGTTAACAAATATCAAATATTGTCCCGTACAATTAAAGAATGCAATTTGTTTGAATTACAGAGACCTGGTGATCACAGTCATAATGGCGCATGATATCTCATTGGACGAGGTCCAGAATAATTCGGAATATGATTTTGAAGGGATTTTTAATGAGAAACTGAACGAAACGTCCTCTCGTGATGAATTTCCTTCCAACTTTATAAAAGGTTATTGCAAATATTACCTGCCTAAAGAAATTCCCCCATTATTAGACAATTCGGAGGAACAATTCTTAATCTTTCATTTAAACCGCCAAAACCTTATGGTTCATTGGGAATGTCCTAGCGAGACACTCTTTAAAACACAGGGTCTCTGCGACAGTTTTGATGTCATTGGCCAAACAGAGATATTTCAAATCCCACCTGGATGTTCCAATCCACTTCACGGCTACCATCCCCTTGTCAGCTCCAATAGACCAGAAGGAGACAATGGTCGAGGCGGTGTTGGCATGTACATCAAAGAAACTATACCCTTCAAGATTCGTAGAGATCTCTCGGTATTTATTCCGCATGTCTGTGAATCCCTGTTTATTGAAATTAAATTCCATAAATGTACGAAGTTGATAGGGATAATTTATAGGCTAATACACAACCTAAGGTAGACATTGATTTGTTCTTGGACAAACTAAATGTAATAACCGACAAAATCAATCAGGAACATAAAGAGACATATTTAATGGAAGATTTTAACATTGATCTCTTGAAATCAGATATACATGTCAAGACGAACTCATATTTAGATATAATGATTAGTCAAGGTTTCTTACCGTATATCACCAGACCGGCCAGAGTAACGAGCCATTCGGCTACACTGACAGATCACGTCTTTACAAATAATTTTGACCCGTCACATCGATCAGGTATCATTATTACAGATGTTTCGGACCACTTTGGCATCTTACACTTAATATCGCATAATAAAAATGACAAATCTCCAGAAGTAAGCTTGACGCGGAAAATTCACTCAGATAGTATAGCCCAGTTTGAAACATTTCTGTCTCAAATGGTCTTTTCAGCCGTTTTCGAATCTGACTCCCAATGCAGCATATGATACCTTTATGGATATGTTCCGGTCGGTATACGAAAAGGCATTTCCCCTAACAAATAGCAGGTTGAGAAAACAATTCATGAAAAGAAATCCGTGGATGACTAAAGGACTCTCAGTGTCATCAAATAACAAATCAAAATTTTACAATAAAAAATTTAACTTTCCGACGGAAAATAACATTAAAAACAACAACAACTATTGTAGGATATTTTATAAGATAAAAAAAAACAAAGTAAAGCAATGTACTATTCAAAGACACGGGAAAAAACAAACCTACCCTACGCAGAACTTGGCAAATAATAAATAATGCTCTAGGTAAGTCGAAGAACTGTTGCTGCTCTACCAACATTTCTTATAACAGAAGATGACAAAGAAATAAATGACGCGAGCGACATTGCACACCAATTTAATAACTATTTTGCACAAATTGGAAAACGCACCAGTGAACAGATTAGCAGACCTAATAAACACTTCCTAGATTTCATGGGCAACGACCTGTCCAGCAATTTGTATATCACTCCAACAACTGAATATGAGGTTGTTGCTGTTGCCAAATGACTGAAGTCGAAGAAAACCGAGGATTGTGATGGTATATCCAAACAAAAATACCCAAGTAAACAATTAATGTTACAGCCCCTGCTTTAACTCATATTGTCAATATCTCTTTCATCAGCGACACTGTGCCAGACAGAATGAAAGTAGCTAAATTAATTCCCATTTTTCAAAATGGAAATGAATGTAAATTTAATTACTACAGGCCAATCAGCATTCTACCAGTCTTTTCCAAATAATAGAAAAATTAATGTGTAATAGAATTATATCTTATCCGGAAAAATACTATATTTTATATCACCACCAATAAGGGTTTAGAAAAAATCACTCCAATATATATCCGATGATGCAGTTACTAAAAGTAATAGGAACAGAAAACAACAAGGAAAGTAAAAATAATACATTAGCGGTATTTCTAGACTTTTTAAAGGCATTCGATACAATTAACCATGGCATTTTATTACTGAAAATGGAGAGGCATGGCTTCAGAGGCACTAGTAACAATTGGTTCAGAAGCTACCTCTCAAACAGGGCACAATATGACAAATATGGAGAACATGAATCAAACTTAACTGAAATTCAAGGTGGTGTTCCACAGAGATCTGTCCTTGGACCTGTTCTATTTCTCTTCTATATAAAAGATATTAGTCGGTCGACATCCCTAGACCTTCTGTCTTTTGCCGATAATACTACTGGTCATGACTCTATCCCACAAACCGATTGGGTGGACGCGGATTTCAGTCTTGAACTCAACAAAATTCACGAATGGTGTTGTGCAAACCGCTTGCATTTAACGCTGGCAAAACAAATTATATTGTTATAAACCCAAATCAAAGAAAACAAAATCGGAGATATCGTAACATTTATATAAATAACCAAAAGATAACGCGGGTTGGATTAAACGAAGAAGAAAAATCCCTGACAAAGGTTCAACTTCCAAACAGATCCATTATTCGCAAAGGATAAGATATAAAAGTCAACGATCTGTTTAAATTACATGCTTGCTTTTCATGTTTGACTGGAAAAACGGCAAGCTCCCAGGCTCATTCGGGGCTTTTTTCAGTATGTCCGACAGAAATATAAGACAGTCAGGTCAAGCACAAATTATGAAAACTCGAAACAAAGCGCTGGACAGACTTCCGATATATGCCTTCCCAAGACTCTGGAATGAACTGGATCCAACCCTGCGAGCAACATGTAATAGAAATGAATTCAAAAAGAAATTAAAAGAGAGACTATCAGAAAAGCTTTATCTGCGACAATCTCTACTGCCTAGTCTGTCAACCTGGACAATAGAGTTATCATACCGACTGTCCATGCTATCTTGAAATGTAAATAAGATGAGTACGTAGATTGACTAGTTTCGTCATAAATTGTCTCTTGGCCGATTTGGGGTAGGGCGGGATGTGTTCAGCTATTTGCTTTTTTCTTGCTGGTGTTAGACAAAATGTTTGAAAATATCACTCGTCTACGGAACGTAGTGCATTTATTTCATTGTCTTGACTTGATATCGTTACACATTATTTAGTCACCCTAATGCTCCTATAATTACCTATGTTGTTACTTGCTTCCGAATAACTGCTTCTGGATAACTCGTCTACCTTTAAATGTATGAAGAAGTCTCCAGGTCTGTAAATCAACAAGTCTAGAGGCTTACGGGGGTAACAGTTAACAGTGTTGGAGTTCAGAATTGGTTGGAGATGACAGGTAGACAGCCAATCTGGCTATGTCATCTCCCGACGGTGTAAATCAATTGTAAATTTATAATATTTCTATTACATTGTAATTGTATTTGATTTATATCGTTAAATAAATAAATCTAAAATCTATAGTTCAGAAATTTAAATCCAGCCTCTTTGTCAATCAACGTCTGTGACAGCTTTGTCGAGGTGTCAGGTTAGTCCTATAATCTTTTTTATCACCGTCTCACATACATCTCATCAGTAAAAACAGTCAAAAAGTTCACATCTTTTTTCACCGTGAGTGTTAGGTTTTTGAGAATGTGTGCACACCTATCAACATTTTATATTAAGAACAGTTCCCCTATTCAGAATATACAAGTTGATTGTTAAACATAACGAGTTTTTATTCCAAAAATCAATTGTCACAGAGAGTTCGAACACAACGCTTGCCACTGGGTTTTTTATATTTTGCTTTTTAGGCTTTTCCCTCTAGAAAAACTATTGTTTTTCTACGGATTATTATTTTTTTTTTTTTTTTTTTTTGTTTTGTTTTTTTTTTCCACACATTTTGTCCGTACGATTCAGAAGCCATTTTCGAACAGATTTTCACTCAATTTTGCACACACATAGAGTTGCACAAAATCTAAAAATGTACAGAAGCGGAATTTTCGATTTAACCCTTATTTCGTCAGAATTGTCGAAAAAACTGTCAAGCTTAGGGTTTATAGGCACTTCATCGAAACACGTATTGCATATTTTTTTTTAAACATTCATCATTGTTAGACCTGTCTGTGACACGACCATTTGTATACAAGAGATATTAGGCAATGCATATGTTAACCCTCCACAGGCTGTCAAACAACGAAATTTTGATGAAATGGGCTGTTTTCGGGCCCCTAAAGCATCCAAATGATACACGAAAGATAACATAACTTCCTTTATTGGAAGTGGAATTTATCGTGGATCATTTTTGTAAGTAATAAGGGTATTCAAAAAACCAAGCGTTAACCCGTTTTCGGCTGCTTAAAAGCCCAAACATGCATGTTTTCTGTGGATTTCTCAAACCGAGTCTTGTAGATTTTCAAGAAAAATTGGCCACGCGCAGATCTTGGTGTGATAATAGACATTGCGTGGACAAAATACTCCGGTGAGCATTTGTTAATCATCCACGGGCTGCTAAAAATCAAAATTGTTATAAAATGGACACCAACAGCACCCAATGGGTACGACACAAAGAAAAGTGCTTTCTTTCATCGCGCGCACAATTTATACGGAAACATTTTTGTAAGTAGTAAGGGTATTCAAAAGTCGAAGTCTTAACCCATTTTGGGCAGGCTAAAGAGAGATACCCCTTAAAAGCTTAAAATTCCCATTTTCTGTGGATTTTTCTAAAAACATCTTGGAGGTTTTCAAGAAAAATTGATTATTCGCAGGTCTTTGTGTGACATTACAAGTTGTATGGACAAAATATTCCGATGAACGTTTACTAACCCCCTAGAGGCTGCCAAGCATCGTAATTTTGTTGAAATGGGCTGTTTTCGGACACGCACAGCACCCAATGAATACCCGAGAAATAAACATAATCTCCTTTGTTGGAAGTGGAATTTACCGAGGACCATTTTCGTAAGTAATAAGGGTATTCGATTCGGGCTGTATAAACAATGATACCCATCAAAAGCTTCAAATTCATGTTTTCCCTGGATTTCTCTGAAAACATCTTAATTATTAAGAGAAAATTACCATTTACAGTTCTTGGTGTGACATTACAAGTTGCATGAATAAATATTCCTGTTAGCAGTTGTTAACTCTCTACAAGCTGCCAGACATCAATATTTTGGATACATTTGAGATGAAATGGACCATTTTCAAATAGCCACAGCACTCAGTACGTATGTGTTAAACAAACATAACTCCTTTTGTCGGTCATTAATTTGTCGGACGACGATATTTTTATTAACCCTCTACGCCGTTAATGGTGGTTTTTACCTAAACATTTTTTTTTTATCAAACTGAGTCATTTGAGACTACTATACTCACCTTTCTCATAACATCAATGAAAGAACTTCAGTGAGACAGTTAAACACAATTCATCAGACGTTGTGGAGTCATGAAAAATCATGGAATCTCATCTGGAAAAGCCATGATTCTCCAGTTTTCTTGTGTTTTTGTGTAAGCATTAGGAAAAGAAACGAATGACAAATGTAATCCTATGCTAAATGTTTGTACCTATAGGTTACGCAGTTCTATCTTGTCCTTATAGTGTCTCATCTGAGTATGAGTAATCCTGTGTTAAATTTTTGTACCTGCAAGTTACTCCGTTTTGGCAGTGCTATTGGTACAAGGTGTTTATGGGAATTCTTGTAGTAAATTTTTTACCTAAAATCTGTCATCTGGCTATGAGGAAAATTAAGTTAACTTGGTGTACCAAAAGTGGAGGTTCTCCATACTGACAACTCGTATTGGAGACCGTAACGTTATATTTTTAGTATCGTTTGAAAATATTGAATAGCAGGTGGTTGGTGTTGTTATGGTTACCTATATCGGAATTCATCCTGTTGTTCTTATATACAGAACGACACATGTGTGTGTGATTGGGTTAATCGTTTTATCCTTCCGCGCTGGCACTCGTGCCATATCGATTAACCCATTCACACAAGCGTGTCGTTCTGTGTTCATTACACGCCTTCACGTCTGTAAAAACAATTATTAGAAGGACTCTCGGCAATTCATTTGCCAACTATCAAGAAAAAGAACACATTTTATCGCCAACCAAATTTTCGAGGAGAACCCGTGTTATTATTTCGTCCCCTGAGTTCAAATATGTTCTATGTGCCTTCTGGCACATAGAACATATTGGAACTCAGGGGTCGAGTTTTTAGCTATCGCTAAGGAATCAAATTGTAATTGTGGTGCACGATTTGTAGAAAATTCCAGTGATATTTCGCTTCCATTTAAAAATAGTCCTGCAACGATTTCCATTCCGCACATATGTGCGGAACTGCTTTTTATTTTTCGCATGGTATAATGTTGCTGTAGATGAGGATTTCATAGAAGAGGCGTGTAATAAAAATATTTTCAGAACCTTTCGCCTTCGCCTCCTGAACCTCATAAAAAAGGATGTGCGGGGAACGACAGAATGTCAGCGAAAACAACGCTTAAAAATTACGAACTGCACAAGCCAGGTCATAGGACTATAAAAGCGTTTAATATATTTCGTGGTTCTCATAGAACCGGGGGTGGATTGTTTTAAACATACATTTCAGCTTGGGGATCGTAATTATTATTGAAATTTACCAGAGCGAGAATTTCGCGGTTGGAGTTCCCGACGTAAGCATTAGTATTTAGAACTATATGCGTCTAAATTCGGGAGTATTCAAAAAAGATAGCGGCATCATAATATGGAGTAAAGGGGACGCAATATGAAAAAAAACACACAGAATGTTAAAAAAATCGCAGAAGGTTTGGGCCAAAACACTGCCATTCCTACGGCCAACGAACGCGCTATTCCCGTTTTATTTCTGCCCTTATTTTCCGGTAACATGGAATGGAATGTTGGGGTACTGGAACCGGGGTGGGGAGGGGAAGGGTCTATAATCTGCAAAAAAAACTTTCCGAGATACGCTGAGATGAATTGTTGGGTTCAACCATGGACAACCCAGTTTTTCCATTATTTACTTTTCCAGATGGCTTTTTAAAACTATTTATAAACAACGAGACTGCACTTTCATTAAGCATTCTAACGAGCACTTTTTAGAATATGGTGGATTACATCGGTAGCCATATAGCATTCTAACCAGCACCTTTTAGAATATGGTGGATTACATCGGTAGCCATATAGCATTCTAACGAGCACTTTTTAGAATATGGTGGATTACATCGGTAGCCATATAGCATTCTAACCAGCACCATTTAGAATATGGTGGATTACATGGGTAGCCATAGAGCATTCTAGCCAGCACCTTTTAGAATATGGTGGATTACATCGGTAGCCATATAGCATTCTAACCAGCACCTTTTAGAATATGGTGGAATACATCGGTAGCCATATAGCATTCTAACCATCACCATTTA
Organism: Pictodentalium vernedei; assembly: GCA_031216915.1. NCBI lineage: Eukaryota > Metazoa > Mollusca > Scaphopoda > Dentaliida > Dentaliidae > Pictodentalium > Pictodentalium vernedei. The sequence continues at coordinate 131,203,904 of CM062296.1, read as the reverse complement.
GAATATATTGGATTACATCCGTAGCCATGTAGCATTCTAACCAGCACCTTTTAGAATATGGTGGATTACATCAGTAGCCATATAGCATTCTAACCAGCACCTTTTAGAATATGGTGGATTACATCGGTAGCCATATAGCATTCAAACCAGCACCTTTTAGAATATGGTGGATTACATCGGTAGCCATATAGCATTCTAACCAGCACCTTTTAGAATATGGTGGATTACATCCGTAGCCATATAGCATTCTAACCAGCACCTTTTAGAATATGGTGGATTACATCGGTAGCCATATAGCATTCTAACCAGCACCGGTTAGAATATGGTGGATTACATCGGTAGCCATATAGCATTCTAACCAGCACCTTTTAGAATATGGTGGATTACATCGGTAGCCATATAGCATTCTAACCAGCACCTTTTAGAATATGGTGGATTACATCCGTAGCCATATAGCATTCTAACCAGCACCTTTTTAGAATATGGTGGATTACATCGGTAGCCATATAGCATTCTAACCAGCACCAGTTAGAATATGGTGGATTACATCGGTAGCCATATAGCATTCTAACCAGCACCTTTTAGAATATGGTGGATTACATCGATAGCCATACAGCATTCTAACCAGGACCTTTTAGAATATGCTGGATTACTTCGATAGCCATATAGCATTCTAACAAGAACGTTTTAGAATATGGTGGATTACATCGGTAGCCATATAGCATTCTAACCAGCACCTTTTAGAATATGGTGGATTACATCGGTAGCCATATAGCATTCAAACCAGCACCTTTTAGAATATGGTGGATTACATCGGTAGCCATATAGCATTCTAACCAGCACCATTTAGAATATGGTGGATTACATCCGTAGCCATATAGCATTCTAACCAGCACCTTTAAGAATATGGTGGATTACATCGGTAGCCATATAGCATTCTAACCAGCACCGGTTAGAATATGGTGGATTACATCGGTAGCCATATAGCATTCAAACCAGCACCTTTTAGAATATGGTGGATTACATCGGTAGCCATATAGCATTCTAACCAGCACCTTTTAGAATATGGTGGATTACATCCGTAGCCATATAGCATTCTAACCAGCACCTTTTAGAATATGGTGGATTACATCGGTAGCCATATAGCATTCTAACCAGCACCAGTTAGAATATGGTGGATTACATCGGTAGCCATATAGCATTCAAACCAGCACCTTTTAGAATATGGTGGATTACATCGGTAGCCATATAGCATTCTAACCAGCACCTTTTAGAATATGGTGGATTACATCCGTAGCCATATAGCATTCTAACCAGCACCTTTTAGAATATGGTGGATTACATCGGTAGCCATATAGCATTCTAACCAGCACCGGTTAGAATATGGTGGATTACATCGGTAGCCATATAGCATTCTAACCAGCACCTTTTAGAATATGGTGGATTACATCGGTAGCCATATAGCATTCTAACCAGCACCTTTTAGAATATGGTGGATTACATCCGTAGCCATATAGCATTCTAACCAGCACCTTTTTAGAATATGGTGGATTACATCGGTAGCCATATAGCATTCTAACCAGCACCAGTTAGAATATGGTGGATTACATCGGTAGCCATATAGCATTCTAACCAGCACCTTTTAGAATATGGTGGATTACATCGATAGCCATACAGCATTCTAACCAGGACCTTTTAGAATATGCTGGATTACTTCGATAGCCATATAGCATTCTAACAAGAACGTTTTAGAATATGGTGGATTACATCGGTAGCCATATAGCATTCTAACCAGCACCTTTTAGAATATGGTGGATTACATCGGTAGCCATATAGCATTCAAACCAGCACCTTTTAGAATATGGTGGATTACATCGGTAGCCATATAGCATTCTAACCAGCACCATTTAGAATATGGTGGATTACATCCGTAGCCATATAGCATTCTAACCAGCACCTTTAAGAATATGGTGGATTACATCGGTAGCCATATAGCATTCTAACCAGCACCGGTTAGAATATGGTGGATTACATCGGTAGCCATATAGCATTCAAACCAGCACCTTTTAGAATATGGTGGATTACATCGGTAGCCATATAGCATTCTAACCAGCACCTTTTAGAATATGGTGGATTACATCCGTAGCCATATAGCATTCTAACCAGCACCTTTTAGAATATGGTGGATTACATCGGTAGCCATATAGCATTCTAACCAGCACCAGTTAGAATATGGTGGATTACATCGGTAGCCATATAGCATTCAAACCAGCACCTTTTAGAATATGGTGGATTACATCGGTAGCCATATAGCATTCTAACCAGCACCTTTTAGAATATGGTGGATTACATCCGTAGCCATATAGCATTCTAACCAGCACCTTTTAGAATATGGTGGATTACATCGGTAGCCATATAGCATTCTAACCAGCACTGGTTAGAATATGGTGGATTACATCGGTAGCCATATAGCATTTTAACCAGCACCTTTTAGAATATGGTGGATTACATCGATAGCCATATAGCATTCTAACAAGAACGTTTTAGAATATGGTGGATTACATCGGTAGCTATATAGAATTCTAACCAGCACCTTTTAGAATATGGTGGATTACATCGGTAGCCATATAGCATTGTGTCCAGCACCGGTTAGAATATGGTGGATTACATCGGTAGCCATATATCACTCTAACCAGCACCGTTTAGAATATGGTGGATTACATCGATAGCCATACAGCATTCTAACCAGCACCTTTTAGAATATGGTGGATTACATCAGTAGCCATATAGCATTCTAACCAGCACCTTTTAGAATTTGGCGTATTACATCGGTAGCCAAATAGCATTCTAACCAGCATCATTTAGAATACGTTGGATTACATCGGTAGCCATATAGCATTCTAACCAGCACCTTTTAGAATTTGGCGTATTACATCGGTAGCCAAATAGCATTCTAACCAGCACCTTTTAGAATATGGTGCATTACATCGGTAGCCATATAGCATTCCAATCAACGGCCTCATACGACTAAAAAGGGATTCTCCAAAAGGTATCCTCGATAGGTATCCTCAAATAATACAATACCAGGCCATAGGTATCCCCAAATACTGAAATGAGGCTAAGAGGGATAGTAAATTAGGCCTCATTGAGAGCTTTTCTCATAGACCTCATGGCCTCATACGACTAAAAAGGGATTCCATAACCAGAGACGTTCATAAAAAGGGATTCCATGGGATGTGGCCATTGGAAATAGAGGCGATGAGAATCGGACAGGACTTCGTTGTAATAAGGGGAGATAACTCTGTACAGTTAAGTACAGGTTATGGGAAATCAAGCAATCTGATTGGTTAGTTAGAGTCAGGAAAGTGAAGCGATTGGGTGATCTAGATAAATGAAACAACAAGAGTACTGGGAATAGGGTCAGAACAAACAAGAATAACCAGGAAAGCTAAATATAGTAATAATAAGCAAAGCTGTTCCAGCTGATAGGTTCTTTTACTCTACTGGAGTATACTTCAGGACAACGGAACATGGTCAGGTAGACGAAAACTATTGCATAGATAGATAGAAGCAGAGAATTCTGAAAGAATTCGAAATAGTACAACTTGCCGGGTTGTTTGTGGTAATTCTGCGAAACTGGAAATTACTCCTGTTTATTTGAACACAACCTCCGAACATATTCCTATCCTATTAGAAGGTTTTAGCACATAGCATCCACATGAGACCATAGAAACTAAGATGGCGGCCTCGAGTATACAAAATGGACGACGGAAGCACGTATCACCCTAACAACACGCGCTGCAACACCACGTATCACTATGGGGATGACGTCGCAACATGGCCGCTCACGCGGGTTACAATAACAACACAACATGGGGCCACTGGGTCACGTGACATGACGTCACTTCCGAGGTCATCCAACCTGGGGGTGAAAAACCACATTGCATACTACTGAGATGTACATCATCATGAGACGACAGGAGTGTTCTAGCTACTGGCAAATATTATAAATGACTGATACCTCAGCCCATAGGAATGTTTCACATTCATAGACTCGAATAGTGCTACTAACGCTCAATCATATGCTACTGCAATAAATAGTGTAAAAGCACTACCCCCCCCCCCCCCCCCCCCGAAAACTTGGGCGAATCCCTATATGTGTGGGGGGTGTCGGTTGGTACCCTGATGGCGGGAAAAAAATCTCTGCTCTGTTACTGGCAACTCCTCCTTCTTTTGGGACCGGGGTTTCCCGGTCATGAACTAATCTCCAATCATAAACGACAGCTTTCCAACACTATATGACTGGGTGTCCTGTTTCCGCTTTGATATCATAAATTTAGACTGTTATGATAGCATGGCTAGACAGAGTTTCGCTTGCCCATTCGCAATACTAACGGTTTTAAATTAGAAGTTAATTTATACATGACACAATATTTTGCACGTCAAGAGCGTCGCAATATTTGGGAATTTTATATTTCGGTGAGATATACCAAACTACGGGCACTGTCAGAGAATAAGTCAGATCTTTTTACCATGTTTGATAATCAAACGAAGTTATAAATGCTGTATATTCTATTGTCGCTTTTGGCAAAAAGTCAGTGGATGAAATTCAGAACGTTGACCACTCTCTCAGTTTGTTACATTGCCTGTTTTTCTCGGGTCCGTGAAGTTAGCTCAGTGTTCAGCGTTCAACATTCGTTCAACATTCGTGTGAAGTTAGCTCAGTGTTCAGCGTTCAACATTCGTTCAACATTTGTGTGAAGTTAGCTCAGTGTTCAGCGTTCAACATTCGTTCAACATTCGTGTGAAGTTAGCTCAGTGTTCAGCGTTCAACATTCGTTCAACATCCGTGTGAAGTTAGCTCAGTGTTCAGCGTTCAACATTCGTGTGAAGTTGCCTCAGCGTTCAGCGTTCCCTAAAATTCAGTGTGCCATATGTCGAATCTGGGCTTTCACCCGAGGTTTATCCTTTATGCGACCGACTGCCCATCGTTTACATCTACAACACTCATATCTGGGCGACCATTCTCACCTTTAGTGATATTAGTGACTTTTACTACTCCAGTTCAGCGTTCAACATTCGACCTATATTCGTGTGAAGTTAGCTCAGCGTTCAGCCTTCAACATTCCTCAAAATTCAGTGTTCCAGCTCCGAATCTGTGCTTTCACCCCAGATATAGCCTTCATGGGACCGACTGCCCATCGTCTACTTCTAAGAACAATCATATCTGGGGGGACACCCTCTCGCCTGAAGCGATATTGGTGACTTTTAGTATTCCAGTTCAGCGTTCAGCATTCGATTATCCTTCGTGTTGAGTGTGCGCAGCATTCAACGTTTGGCATTCGGCAAAATATGGAGTTTGATCGATGCAATCATCGCCGGGGGGGGGGGGGGGGGGGGGGGGGCAACCCTCATGCAAACGGCTGTCCGAGTATCCAACATAATTATAACAACACTCAAACCTAGGCGCCCCACTTAATGCTTTGGTCTCTCTAATTAGAAGGCAGTCCCCATCGTAGAGCAAACTTTTGATTTAACGCTGTCAGGCACTGCAGGTCGGTAATGTGACATTACTGAGAACAAGCTCTGCCATAGGGCTTCATATCCTGTGGGACTCCTGATTCAACCGGGACATGTTCTGAATAGCTTCTGAATAGCTTCTGTCAACCATTATCCTCATCTTACGTTGGGGCAGGAACTTTTTCAGCCAGTGGTGGGTGTATTATGCAATCGATTTATTTATTTATTGGGGTTTTTAAGGTCACATATTTCTGCACAATGGCTAACCACGACCGTGACAGTTTTATGGGTGGAGGAAGCCGGAGTACCCGGAGAGAACCACCGAGCAACGGCGAGCAACTGTCAGCTCCCCATCATACCAACTCCACACAAGCAGGGTTAGCATTGGTTGAGACAGGTGCACCATCGACGTGCAGTACGCCTTAGTACACAACGCCACCGTGCCCCCACGTGGGCAATGGGGGGGGGGCTGAAGTGTCTTGCCCAAGGACAACCGCAGGTCGTAAGTGGAATCGGTGCATTCATCGGAGGGGTAGCTTTCATGCAATCGACTGTCCGAGTGTCCGTAGTATACAAAATAATACATGAAACATCACTCAAAGCCCTTTCGCCGACATTGGGATTGAAGAATATATGTATTCCAGCTCAGAGCTCAACATTCGCCCAACATTCGCGTGAAGTAAATTCAGCGTTCAGCGTTCAGCATTCGGCAAAAGTCTGTGTTTGGGCGAAAGAGTAAAGACATATATTATGTCGAATCTGTGCTTTCACCCGAGGTGTAGTCTTCGGGCGACGAACTGCCCATTATCCACATGTAACGACACTCACATCTGGATGACCCGTGTCGCATGAAGCGATATTGATCATTTTACTACTCCAGTTCAGGGTTCAATATTCGACCAACATTCGTATGAAGTTAGCTCAACGTTCAGCGTTCAATATTTGTCAACATTCAGTGTGCCACGTGCCGAGTCTGTGCTTTCGCCCAGGATGTATTCTTCATGCGACCGACTGCCAATCGTTTGCATCTAACAACACTCATATCTGGGCGACCCTTCTCACCCGAGGTGATATTGATGATTTTTACTACACCGGTTCAGCGATCAACATTCGACCAATATTCGTGTGAAGATAGCTCAGCGTTCAGCGTTCAACATTCGTCAAAAGTCAGTGTGCCTTATTCCGTATCTGTGCTTTCATCGGTGTTCAGCGTTCAGCGTTCAACATTCGGCAAAAGTCTGTGTTTGGGCGAAAGATAAAAGACATATTATGTCGAATCTGTGCTTTCACCCGAGGTGAGGTCTTCAGGCGACGAACTGCCCATCGTCCACATGTAACAACACTCACATCCGGACAACTCCGTGTCGCATGAAGCGATACTGATGATTTTTACTACTCCAGTTTAGCGTGCAACATTCGACCAACATTCGTATGAAGTTAGCTCAGCGTTCAACATTCGTCAACACTCAGTGTGCCACCTGCTGAATCTATGCTTTCACCAGAGGTGTATTCTTCATGCGACCGACTGCCAATCGTTTATATCTAACAACACTCATATCTGGGCGACCCTTCTCACCCGATGTGATATTGATGATTTTTACTACTCCAGTTCAGCGTTCAACATTCGACAAATATCCGTGTGAAGTTAGCTCAGCGTTCAGCGTTCAGCGTTTGCGTTCAGCGTTCGGCGTTCAGCATTCGACAAAAGTCAGTGCGCCATATTCCGAATCTGTGCTTTCATCCGAGGTTGAGGCATACCTTTCATGGGACCGGCTGGCCATCGTCTACCTCTAAGAACGCTCATATCTGGCCGACCCTCTCTCGCCTGAAGCAATATTGGTGACTTTTATTCCAGTTCAGCGTTCAACATTCGCATAACCTTCGTGTGGAGTGAGCGCAGCACTCGGCATTTCGATTTCGAAAGTATCTGGAGTTTGAAGAGAACACAACCATAGATCATAAGTGGGATCGGTGCAATCATCGCCGAGAGGGGTTTGCCCTCGTGCAAACGACAGTCCGAGTATCCAACTCTAGTTGTAACAACACTCAAACCTAGGCGCCCCCCCCCCCCCCACACTTAATGCTTTGATGTCTCTAATTAGTAGGCAATCGTCAGCGAAGAGGCAAACCTTTGATTTAATGCTGCAATGCAGGCCGTTAATGAGGCATAAGAATAAGCTTGGGCCTAGGACAGTATCCTGTGGCACTCCTGATTCAACCGGGAAATTTCTTAATAGAAGATGGGGGTAATGGTTGATAGAAACTATTAAGAAATTTCCCGGTTGAATCAGGAGTGCCACAGGATACTGTCCTGGGACCAAGCTTATTCTTATGCCTGCATTGCAGCGTTAAATCAAAGGTTTGCCTCTTCGCTGCCGATTGCCTACTAATAAGAGACATCAAAGCATTTAAGGGGGGGGGGGGGGCGCCTAGGTTTGAGTGTTGTTACAACTAGAGTTGGATACTCGGACTGTCGTTTGCACGAGGGCTACCCCTCTCGGCGATGATTGCACCGATCCCACTTATGATCTATGGTTGTGTTCTCTTCAAACACCAGATACTGTCGAAATCCGAATGCCGAGTGCTGCGCTCACTCCACACGAAGGTTATGCGAATGTTGAACGCTGAACTGGAATACTAAAAGTCACCAATATCGCTTCCGGCGAGAGAAGATCGCCCAGATATGAGCGTTCTTAGAGGTAGACGATGGCCACCCGGTCCCATGAAAGGTATGCCTCAACCTCGGATGAAAGCACAGATTCGGAATATGGCGCACTGACTTTTGTCGAATGTTGAACGCTGAACGCTGAGCTAACTTCATACGGATATTGGTCGAATGTTGAACGCTGAACTGGAGTAGTAAAAATCATCAATATCACCTCGGGTGAGAAGGGTCGCCCAGATATGAGCGTTGTTAGATATAAACGACTGGCAGTCGGTCGCATGAAGAATACACCTCTGGTGAAAGCATAGATTCGGCAGCGGCAGGTGGCACACTGAGTGTTGACGAATGTTGAACGCTGAGCTAACTTCATACGAATGTTGGTCGAATGTTGAACGTTAAACTGGAGCAGTAAAAATCATCAATATCGCTTCATGCGGCACGGAGTCGTCCAGATGTGAGTGTTGTTACATGTGGACGATGGGCAGTTCGTCGCCTGAAGACTCCACCTCGGGTGAAAGCACAGATTCGACATAATATGTCTTTTATCTTTCGCCCAAACACAGCATTTTGCCGAATGTTGAACGCTGAACGCTGAACGCGAACGCTGAACGCTGAACGCCGATGAAAGCACAGATACGGAATAAGGCACACTGACTTTTGACGAATGTTGAACGCTGAACGCTGAGCTATCTTCACACGAATATTGGTGGAATGTTGATCGCTGAACCGGAGTAGTAAAAATCATCAGTATCACCTCGAGTGAGAAGGGTCGCCCAGAAATGAGTGTTGTTAGATGTAAATGATTGGCAGTCGGTCGCATGAAGAATACACCCCGGGTGAAAGCACCGATTCGGCACGTGGCACACTGAATGTTAACGAATATTGAACGCTGAACATTGAGCTAACTTCATACGAATGTTGGTCGAATATTGAACGCTGAACCGGAGTAGTAAAAATGATCAATATCGCTTCATGCGACACGGGTCGTCCAGATGTGAGTGTTGTTACATGTGGACGACGGGCAGCTCGTCGCCTGAAGACTACACCTCGGGTGAAAGCACAGATTCGACATAATATATGTCTTTTCTCTTTCGCCCAAACACAGACTTTTGCCGAACGTTGAACGGTGAACGCTGAATTTACATCACGCGAATGTTGGGCGAATGTTGAGCGCTGAGCTGGAATACATATATTCATCAATCCCAATGTCGGCGAAAGGGCTTTGAGTGATGTTTCATGTATTATTTTGTATACTACGGACACTCGGACAGTCGATTGCGTGAAAGCTATCCCTCCGATGAATGCACCGATTCCACTTACGACCTACGGTTGTGTTCTCTTCCAACGATCGATATTGCGGAATGTTGAGTGCTGGGATACTCAAAAACACCAATAGATGCCGCTATATAGAGGGGGGGGGTGTCTTTATTTGTGCGCTCGATTGCATAAGGGCATCGATTGCATTAGTGCATCCACCCTTCCATGACCCAACGTCAGATGAGAGTAGTCGTTGGCGGAAACTTTTCAGAAAATGTCCCGATTGAATCAGGAGTCCCACAGGGTACTGTCCTAGGACCTCTACTTTATACCTATGTCACAACAACGGCCCGCCTGACATCTTTAAATCAAAGGTTCGCATCTTGGCTGACGACTGCCTCCTATATAGAAAGATCAAAGCATCCGGTGGGGGGGGGGGGGGGTCCTTGGTTTGAGTGTTGTTATAATTATGTAGACTGCGGACACTCGAGCAATCGTTTGCACGAGGGCTACTTCCTCCCCGCGATAACTGCACCGATCCCACTTATGATTCACGAATTTTGAACGCCCAATGCAGCGCTCACACTATATGGAGGTTATTCGAATGTTGAGCGCTGAACTCGGATGCACAACGCCCCCAATTAATGCTGCGCTATATGCGGGAGGGGTCGCCTATTTATTAGTTCATCGATTGCATAATTGCATCGATTACATTAATGCAGCCACCACTATCTGAAAAAGTTCCTGACCCAACGCAAGATAGGGGTAATGGTTGACAGAAACAATCCAGAACATCTCCTGGTTGAATCAGGAGTACCACAGGATACTGCCCTAGGACCAAGCTTATTCTTATACCACATTAACGACCTCCATAACAGCGATAAATCAAAGGTTTGCCTCTTCGCTGATGATTGCCTACTAATGAGAGAGATCAAAGCATTTAAGGTGTGTGTGGGGGGGGGGGAGGGGCGCCTAGGTTTGAGTGTTGCTACAACTAGAGTTGGATACTCGGACTGTCGTTTGCACGAGGGCTACCTCTCTCGGCGATGATTGCACCGATCCCTCTTATGATCTATGGATGTGTTCTCTTCAAACTCCAGATACTGCCGAATGCCAAACGCTGAGTGCTACGCTCACTCCACAGGAAGGTTATGCGAATATTGAACGCTGAACTGGAATACTAAAAGTCGCCAATATTGCTTCAGGCGAGAGGGGGACGCCCAGATATTAGTGTTCTTAGAAGTAGACGATGGCCAGCCGGTCCCATGAGGGGTATACCTCGACCTCGGATGAAAGCACAGATTCGAAATATGGCGCACTGACTATTGTCGATTGTTGAACGCTGAACACTGAACGTGAACGCTGAACGCTGAGCTAACTTCACGCGAATATTGGTCGAATGTTGAACGCTGAACTGGAGTAGTAAAAATCATCAATATCACCTTGGGTGAGAAGGGTCGCCCAGATATGAGTGTTGTTAGATGCAAACGATTGGCAGTCGGTCGCATGAAGAATACACCCTGGGTGAAAGCACACGGATTCGGCATGTGGCACACTGAATGTTGACGAATGCTGAAAGCTGAACGCTGAACGCCGAACGCCGATGAAAGCATAGATACGGAATAAGGCACCCTGACTTTTGACGAATGTTGAACGCTGAACGCTGAGCTAACGTCACACGAATATTGGTCGAATGTTGAACGCTGAACTGGAGTAGTAAAAATCATCAATATCTCCTCGGGTGAGAAGGGTCGCCCAGATATGAGTGTTGTTAGATGTAAACGATTGGCAGTCGATCGCATGAAGAATACACCCTGGGTGAAAGCAGAGATTCGGCATGTGGCACACTGAATGTTGACGAATGCTGAACGCTGAGCTAACTTCATACGAATGTTCGTCGAATGTTGAACGCTGAACTGGAGTAGTAAAACTCATCAATATCGCTTCATGCGACACGGAGTCGTCCAGATGTGAGTGTTGTTACATGTGGACGATGGGCAGTTCGTCGCCTGAAGACTACACCTCGGGTGAAAGCACAGATTCGACATAATATGTCTTTTCTCTTTCGCCCAAACACAGACTTTTGCCGAATGTTGAACGCTGAACGCTGAATGCGAACGGTGAACGCTGAACGCCGATGAAAGCACAGATTCGGAATATGGCACACTGACTTTTGACGAATGTTGAACGCTGAACTCTGAGCGAACTTCACACGAATATTGGTCGAATGTTGAACTGGAGTAGTAAAAATCATCAATATCTCCTCGGGTGAGAAGGGTCGCCCAGATATGAGTGTTATTAGATGTAAACGATTGGCAGTCGGTCGGATGAAGAATACACCCCGGGTGAAAGCACCGATTCGGCACGTGGCACACTGAATGTTGACGAATGTTGAACGCTGAACGCTGAGCTAACTTCATACGAATGTTGAGCGCTCAGCTGGAATACACATATTTATCAATACCAATGTATGCGAAAGGGCGCCGTCTGGGTTTGAGTGTTGTTACATGTATTATTTTGTATACTGCGGACACTCGGACAGTCGATTGAAAGCTACCCCTCCAATGAATGCACCGATTCCACTTACGACCTGCGGTTGTGTTCTCTTCCAACTATGGATATAACAGAATGTTGAATGCTGGAATACTCGAAAACACCAATTAATGCCGCTATATGCGGGGGGGGGGGGGGGGGGGTGGGTACATATCTTTATTAGTGCACTCGATTGCATAAGTGCATCGATTGCATTAGTGTATCCACCCTTCCATGACCCAACGTCAGATAAGAGTAGTCGTTGGCGGAAACATTTCAGGAAATGTCCCGGTTGAATCAGGAGTCCCACAGGGTACTCTCCTAGGGCCTCTACTGTATACTTATGTCCCAACAACGGACCGCCTGACATCTTTAAATCAAAGGCTCGCATCTTCGCTGACGACTGCCTCCTATATAGAGAGATCAAAGCATCCGGTGGGGGGGGGGGGGGGGGGGTCCTTGGTTTGAGTGTTGTTATAATTATGTAGACTGCGGACACTCGAGCAGTCGTTTGCAAGAGGGCTACTTCCTCCCAGCGATAATTGCACCGATCCCACTTATGATCTAGGGATGTGTTCTCTTCAAACTACAGATACTGCCGAATTTTGAACGCTGATTGCTGCGCTCACACTATACGAAGGTTATTCGAATGTTCAACGCTGAGCTCGGATGCACGACGCCCCCAATTAATGCGGCTATAGGCGGGACGGGTCGCCTATTTATTATTACATCGATTGCATAAGTGCATCGATTGCATTGGGGGCGCGGTGGCTCAGTTGATAGAGATGCAGACTGCAAGCCGAGAGGTCCTCGGTTCGAATCCCACCTACAGCAACCGCGTTGTGTCCTTGGGCAAGACACTTCACCCCCCCCCCCCCTCCCCCCCCCCCCATTGCCCACGTGGGGGCACGGTGACGTTGTGTACTAAGGCGTACTGCACGTCGATGGTGCACTTGTCTCAACCAATGCTAACCCTGCTTGTGTGGAATTGGTATGTTGGGGAGCTGACAGTTGCTCGCCGTTGCTAGGTAGTTCTCTCCGGGTACTCCGGCTTCCTCCACCCATAAAACTGTCACGGTCGTGGTTAGCCATTGTGCAGAAATATGTGACCTTAAAACCCCAATAAATAAATAAATCGATTGCATAATACACCCACTACTGGCTGAAAAATTTCCTGCCCCAACGTAAGATGAGGATAATGGTTGACGGAAGCTATTCAGAAGCTATTCAGAACATGTCCCGGTTGAATCAGGAGTCCCACAGGATATGCAGCCCTGTGACCGAGCTTATTCTCAGTAATGCCACATTACCGACCTGCAGTGCCTGGCAGCGTTAAATCAAAAGTTTGTCTCTACGATGGGGACTGCCTTCTAATTATAGAGACCAAAGCATTAAGTGGGGCGCTTAGATTTGAGTGTTGTTATAATTATGTTGGGTACTCGGACAGTCGTTTGCATGAGGGTTGCCCCCCCCCCCCCCCCCCCCCGGCGATGATTGCACCGATCCCACTTATTATATATGGTTGTGTTCTCTTCAAACTCCATATTTTGCCGAATGCCAAACGTTGAATGCTGCGCACACTCCACACGAAGGATAATCGAATGTTGAACGCTGAACTGGAATACTAAAAGTCACCAATATCGCTTCAGGCGAGAATGGTCGCCCAGATATGAGTGTTGTAGATGTAAACGATGGGCAGTCGGTCGCATAAAGGATAAACCTCGGGTGAAAGCCCAGATTCGACATATGGCACACTGAATTTTGGGGAATGTTGAACGCTGAGCCAACTTCACACGAATGTTGGTCGAAGGTTGACCGCTGAACACTGAGCTAACTTCACACGAATGTTAGTCGAATGTTGAACGCTGAACACTGAGCTAACTTCACACGAATGTTGAACGAATGTTGAACGCTGAACACTGAGCTAACTTCACACGAATGTTGAACGAATGTTGAACGCTGAACACTGAGCTAACTTTACGGGCCCGTTTTTCTCGTCATATTAGGTTGGGTGCTTTCTGAGTTATTGGGACGGAACACATGTGTATCCATGGCGTTAATGCTTGTACACTATGAATCAGTGGAGTTCAAAACCAACTGAAATGAACTGGGTTGGGTGAAGATTAACCCAATTGGGTTCATATTCACTCAACTCAGTTGATTTAGCTTACTTTTTAACCCGACTGATTTTAGAGTGGAGAACTACACGTCTGAAACAGTGGACATTGCAGAAAGGAGCTATATGGTAATGTATATATTAGAGTACGTGGTACATTACTAGTGTAAATATGTTGGGGTAGTTCTCCAACAAATATGATATTTGTAGTAAGAATAAAGCACAACAAGAAAAATATTCAGCTCACCAGGTGGCCCATGAGTGGGAAAGTTGTTATTGGATATTGTCCCTACTTGGTGCCGTCCTGAGGGGTTAATAAATATTTGATGTTGTCCGTGCTTAATTTTAACCTGAGGGGGTGAATAAATATTTGATGTTGTCCGTGCTTAATTTTAACCTGAGGGGGTGAATAAATATTTGATGTTGTCCGTACTTAATTTTAACCTGAGGGGTTAATAAAGTATTATCTATAGTAGTAGCAGTAATGATGGTGGTAGTAGTAGCAACCACTCTGTGCAGCGCCTGGTCGACCTTCGGCATGGAAAATCAAATTGACAGAGACAGACTGAAGGTGCAGAAAGGACATCAATCAATCAATCACTTTTCTCTCTCTCTCTCTCTCTCTCTCTCTCTCTCTCTCTCTCTCTCTCTCTCTCTCTCTCTCTCACACACACTCTTTTTTATTGCGAAGTTGGATTATCTTGTATATATTTTTGACATTTCTCTCATTTGTTTGTTTCGCCATTGTATTGATTTTTTGTATCCTGTTAACCCTTTAACCAACGCAGACGATATCAAAATTTATTATTTTAAATATCATTTTTTTTAAATTTTCAAAACAATTTCAACAAAACCATATCATGTGACCCCTCGTTGGAACGAGCTGGACGAGGTCGTTCCAACGAAGGGTCACATGATATGGTTTTGTTGAAATTTTTTGAAAAAATAATACTTTTTCAACTGCTGAATTTTCATATTACGCGGGCGGATGCGGGCGATTCGTTGGGTAAAGGGTTAAGGGAGCGGAGGGTATACTAAGAGGAAAGCACTTGTCGTCCTATCCCAGTTTGCAACTTATTTTTTTTGGCAAATAAAAATATGTTCAACCTATAAATATTTGATGTTGTAAGTTTTTAATTTTAACCTGAGGGGTTAACAAGTAATCAAGTCAGTTGTGTGGTTGAGTGAGTGTCAATCTCTCACACTTCAAGTGTAAAAACTGAGTGTTTTCAATTGGAACATGGAATAGCGATACTTCGAGTTGCACGGGCTATTTACGATTTTAACACTGAAAAGGTAAAGAATTTCTTCGGGTCGGTGTGATTCTGACGAATTCCATCGAAGAGGTAGGAAGCTAGTTTTTTTACTGCAGGAATTTAGCTGGGCTCTGAGTTTGTTGGTCAATTGTAAATTATGACTGTGTGAGCTCGCGATTGACAGATTGGGTGGAGTTACGAGACTACTTGTACGAGGGACGAAGAAAATGAAGAGTTATTTCATTGTTTTTGGCACGGGTGAATCCGTAAGCTGCTATTTCTGTCGGCCGTTGGCTCGCACAGGATATTTCAGGTGTCTTTAAATTTGTTTCTCTAATGAATGTTCGGTTCACGAATTTAGATTCGTGGACTGAATATTCAGGGAAAAGAAAAATTATTAGTCCCGATACGGATCTCTACATAATTGAATGATTGCGATTGGAACGCGTTTGGCGTGGGATTGAGTCGCGTGCAACTTTTGTTTGAAATATTTTGGTCATCCGAGGGACTGTGAGTTCTTTGAAGTCATATATCCACGGCTGCCCAAAGTATTTCGGGCAATCGAATCTACTTGGACTTGTTATATAAAGGATTGATACATTAAATTGTGAAATTCGCTATAGTTGATTTGCGGCTTTTGTCCAGAAATGTTTAAGGGCCTGTATAAGTAATGAAATTTTCTTTGTTTTGAAAATTCTCACCTCAGATATTCCTTAAATGCAAATAAAATATACACAAATTTTACATCAAAATGACGACTGAGATGTATAGAACACGAAACACATGTGTAATGAACTCATAGAGTCGACCGTAGGCACCACTGGTTCCTGGAAGTCTGCTACCGTATTCGTACCAGAACTGAGAATTTAATAATATTTCACGAGAATACCTTGTGGCCAAATGCGCTTTACATATCCAAGAACAAAGCAAGGGTATCAACATTCTTCAAAACACAACGACATATGAAGTACTCTCGATTTCCGGTCGACGTCATCGGGCGGAAAAAGCATCGATATACAACTCCGTCTAACATCAAATAATAAGAAAGATCGTCTTAATAAAATATACTATTATTATATAGAGACTGCACAATATTTAATGCAAGGTATCTTGATACCAGTCCTGTTGAAATTTCTTAGAATTACGATTCTGTATTTCTATGGCAATTCGTGGAATCGAGTGATTTGAGCATATCTGTCGAACATGGAAACCATCTTCAATAAAAATGCAGATAGTGCTGTCCTTTTCCAAAATGCAGTCCTATCGCTGTACCCGAAAGTGCTTTAAATGCCCAGCTTTGTTGATGAATATGAGAAGCACATTTGGCCAGAAGTTGTTATCGTGAAATATTATTAAATTATCAGGTCTGGTACGAAAACGGTAGCAGACTTCCAGGAACGAGTGGTGCCTACGGTCGACCCTATGTGATGAATACACATGTGCTTCGTGTTTTTTGCATCTCAGACTTCATTTTGATGTACAATTTGTGTACATTTAATTTGAATTTAAGGAATATCAGAGGTGAGAATTTTCAAAATAACAAAATTTCATTACTTATATAGACCCTTAAGCTTGTAATGGACCAGTGAAAGTTTGCCCATAATTATTATATGTTTCATTACCTGAAACCATAATTATACAATTGCGATTGGAAATCTTTCGGCGTTCGACTAAATCCGACTTTTATGAACAAGTTATATATAGTCATGGCCATTGGAATAAAATTGAACGGATCGTGATTGTTGCAATAAAATAAAATATTTATTGTTATGTCTCATGAACTAATAAATAAATCAGTCGGAATAAAAGATGTTAAATAATAAAATAACAAAATTATCTTCCTGTAAATTTTTGCTTGTTGTGTTTGTCACCCATACCCTTTTGAAGAAGTATTCTTTTACTTTTGGCCCAGGTGAAAGCGGCCTTTGTCCATGGTTTTTGGTATGCCATTCTTGGAGGTGGGGCTATTCTAAAGAACATTTAGTGGAAGTCTAGAGGTCGGGGACTCATTAGATCCCGGTAAAGTTATCGGTTGTAAACTTGTTGAAGTAATTCTCGGTCTGTGAATTGAGGTTCGTTAATTGTGAGTTCCTTCAGCAAGGGTGCAATTGGTGTCTGTATTGGGCACCAAGTGAGTTTTTTTTATAGTTTTGGAAATGTTCATCACTTCCTTCGTATTTAGTAATTGGCCTTAGTGAGAGCCAAGACTTGGTAAATTTTAACCAGTCTTAAGCTGATATCGATTGAGAATTTTATATACCGACACCCAGTGGTAGATTATATTGCCAATTGACCCATTGTCTATTGAAAAATAGATTTTTAGATATCCGTCCGTGTTCAGCAATTAGCCTAGAATCTGGGGGAGTCCCGATCACCAACTTAACTTGTAATCCACTGTCGTATTATTGAGACCGATCGGGAAGGGCTACTTGGGTCTCGGCAGTGTTTCGTTACAGTTTGGCGTCGCCGACAGGATTGATTGTCTGAAAGGCGACGGATAGATCGTACATATAGAATCTTTTTAAGGTCAAGGAGAAGCGAATTTTGTTAAAATGAAATGTGTTTTTTTTTTTTTGTTCTTTTTTTTTTTTGATTTGGCTTCTGTCGCTTGTGTTTGTCCGAGTTGGGCTGGTGCTGGGTGTTAATTTTTAGGCAGATTTGTGGAATTCCATATTGAAAGTGTGTTTGGGTGACAGATGTGACAAGTATATTGAGTTTTAAATTGAATAAATCTGATTATAAGTATATATGGCTACGGGTATTTCCGGTGATATATAGAGGATATGGAATGAGTGTTTTTCTCATATAATATTTATGAAACGTGTCTGAGAATTTTCCGTTTTGGCGAGCCCAAACGGAAAATTCGGAGGAGTTTCATAAATATTATATGAAAAAAAACACTCATTTCATATTCTATTTATCATATGACACACACACCCACAAATTAGCCACTTAGTAGGACTTTTTAATCTATCACCTAACTTGAGTTGCAGACGGCACTCGGAAAAAAAACATCCTCGAAAAACTAAAAAGTTTCATTTTTTGCTTCCAAAACATAGGTTATGACCCCCTCATTGGAACGAGCTCGTCGAGCTTGTTCCAATGAGGGGTCATAACCTATGTTTTGGAAGCAAAAAGTGAAAATATAAAAAAATGAATGGCGTTTTTCTTGTAGGTAAAAGATTAATACACGATAACCCACCGAAATAGGACAGATAACGGAAATTCTCCCTACTGAAATTATGCAAATGTCATCCAGTTGTACTTTGTTTAGCCAATCAAATTGTCCAGTTTTGAAATTCACCAATGAAAGCTCCCAACTCTAATTATCCAAATTATGAAAATGTGGTCCAGTTGTATTTTGTGACAAGTATTTTGTGACAAGTAACTAGACAAATTGTGTAGTTTTGAAATTGACCAATGAAATTGACGGAAGGCTTTATTTATCACTGATTAATATGAAAACAAAATATCAAATGTTTTAAAGTGAACAAAACGGACAAGTTATATGATAAAGACGCGTATTTACGGTCGTCTTAACAATTGACGGAAATGTTATCAGATGATGACATGACTAGTCCTAAAAGGGGTGTTGACCCACCACCTTTCAACCCAGAGTATTATGGATACACCTCGGAACGTACACTGGAAGGCAGGGGGGGGGGGGGAGTCCAAGTTAAAATGGAAAATGTGAACACAAAAAACAAAGGGCAAGCTGGTCCCACTAGAACGATAAACTGGAACTCGGCTCCAGTGGCATCGATCCCAACTGGAATCGCAGCTAATGGAGCTAGATCAAAGAAATTCAATATAAAGTTTGATCAGAGGTTTGGTGGCAAGGAAAACAGTAGAGTTGGGCCTTCATTTCCGGACGGGAATGAAGTGGAAGTTTTTAGAGAAAAATATCGAGGGCCACGTAACCCGATGATTACGACAGAGACATTTAATGGTTCGGCCAATGTGGTCGATTGGATAACATATTTTGAGAAATGTGTGGAGATCAATGAGTGGTCAGAGGTTACTAGTTGTAGATTTCTTGTGGTTTCGTTGCGTTGACCTGCGTTACAATATTTTGAGGATCAAGATAATGAGGTAAGAAGTAGCTTGCTAGAAAGTTTAGAACGTCTGAAAGTTCGTTTTGATCCGTATCGGGGTACGGCTATTTATAGATCACAGTTGCGTTCCCGAAAGCATACGTCACGAGAGACACTTCCTGAGCTGGCTAGTGGTATACGTAGGCTGGTTAAAAGGGCTTATCTTGAAGCTCCATCTGTGTTAAGGGATGATTTGGCTATAGAAGTTTTCATTGAGGTATTAACTGATAAGGAGGTTCGTATGCAAGTTTTGAGAGGGAAACCGGATACATTAGATGTTGCGGTGCGATTGGCGTTAGAAGAGGAGTCTTATCGTAGGGTGGAGGTTACATCTATGGTTCAAAGTTCGATTGCAGAATGTAACAATTCTGAAAATATAGATTTGTTGACTCGAACTTGTCTGATTTCCGATTGCAACTCGGTGGGTTGCGTAAGGAACAGCAGGAGATGTTTTACAGAACAGCAGAATTGGAATCTGCCTCTCGGGAAGAGATTGCTAGTGGACGGGGACGATATAACGGCCGACAATTTAGGGGAGGTTTTGGTGGTCGGAGAGGTAGACCATGGAAGCATAGACCAGATTTAAAAGGCTTATGGAACTCGTTCTGAAGGGCCTTCATTGGAAGACCTGTTTAATATACCTGGACGATATAAATAAAATATGCAAAAAACTTTCAAGAACATATACAAAGAATGGGAGAAGTTTTTGAGAAAACTCGTGGAGCGGGCTTGAAATTAAAGCCTTCTAAATGTGCCCTTTTTAGTCGTCAGGTGTCTTTTGGGGTCATATCGTGTCGTCGGAGGGGATACAGGCTGACCCAGAGAAGATAGCCCGGATAAAGGATTGGCCAATTCCTAAAACTGTCAGAGATATTCGTAGTTTTATTGGGCTGTGTTCGTATTATAGAAAATTTATATTTAACTTATCAATTTAGCTGGTCCATTGTTGGAACTCACCAGAACAAATGTTATATTTCAGTGGAACATGGAAAGAGAAGAGGCTTTTGAGGCATTAAAAAATAAATTATGCAGAAGCCCAATATTGGGTTTTCCCAATTTTGACTATGAATTTATCTTAGACACGGAGGCAAGTGATCAGGCCAGTGGGGCAGTGTTGTCCCAATTAATAGACGGGCAAGAGAAAGTGATAGCCTATTTAAGTAAGGTACGTGTACATTCTCCTCCCGAGCGTAATTATAGTGTGACCCAGAAGGAATTATTGGCTGTTATCAAAGCGTAAAATATTTTCGGCATTATCTGGTAGGGAAACATTTCACCATCCGAACAGATCATGGTTCTTTAAGATGGCTGTTTAAGTTTAAGGAACCAACTGGACAGGTAGCAAGATGGTTAGAATATTTGAGTGGTTTTGATTTCTCTATTATTCATCGTAAGGGGGAACAACATAAAATCGCGGATGCATTAAGCCGGATACCTTTAGACACTAATTGTTTATATTTCTCTCTTGGGGATTTAATAACAAAACATCCTCAGTTCGGATGGACAAGTGGAAAGATTTAACAGGACATTAATATCGATGTTAGCTTGTTTTGTGGAAGATAATCATAACGATTGGGAATATTTTTTACCCTTCGTTATGATGGCCTATCGTGGTGCGGTTCACGAGACCACGGGTCTTACCCCTAACATGATTGTGTTTGGAAAAGAAGTCTGATTACCGATGGAAATAACAGCAGGTAACTTACCTTATAAAGAATTGAGTCCGGTACAGTATGTTAGGGATTTAGAGAATCGTATGACTACTGTTTTTCAATTTGTCAGCGACTTTCAGATGCGAATTATGTAATTTGTCGAGAACAAGGAGGTCGGCTGCAGGTGGTCCACTTCAATAGATTAGAAAAATGTTTCCGGCGTCCTCAAGGAACATCGGACCCCGTGATCGATGAACCCCCAAATTATTTACCTGGTCCTGAACTTTTTGACGGAAGGGAAGATTTTGACCAAGAGACTCATGGAGGGCCCAGCCGCAGTCTTAGTCCTACCGATTCGGCGGATGTTCTCACCCAACGGGGACGAAGAGTTCGACGTCCCTATTGAATCCCACTGAATATGACCTGCATTAATTGTTTATTATGCCTCACGTTTGTAACATCAGCCGTGATTGGTTACTTTGACACCTTCTACAATTCAAAGTACTGGGGCAAAACACGGGTACTATCGGAAAGTTCTTCTCTGGAGACAAGAGAACAAAGAAAATGTAAGCTCCACTTCCATTGATCAGCGTCGATTACGCACGCCCTGATTGGAATTGGAATCTCAACACCAAACGCTGGCGCCCTGTCTGATTAACTTTTTTTCGTCACCGAAAGACACAAACTTACCAACAAATATATCATCTTTAGTGGGTGTGTTTTCAATTTTAACTGCAAAAATGAATTCAAAAGAATCAGAAATATTAAAAATTCACTTGTTGTTCACCACTTTAGTGAATCCTGAATATGAGTTATGACTTCAATCAATTATAATTTCCACAAGTTTAGTACTCCTCGACCTCACTGAGCCTCCGCCTCAAGTTCAAAATAAATTGTTTCACTCCGATTAATTCTAACAACTGTCGTCGCCCAAGAAACATGAAGTTATCTTCCATTATACCACTTATCACACAAGCATTAATAATGAATTATAACATTAATAGCACGATGCAGTTGTAAACACTGGCATTTGGTGATATAGAAACTCAAAAAAGCGACGGAACTTGTGACAAGTCGTTTTCGAATTTGTTGATCTGGAAACTCCTAAAGAGACGTCATTCGTTCGAAATGACGTCATGTTTTTGGATCCGACTACATTGTTATTACAAGATTGATGACATGTTGCAGTTAACGCTTAACAATGAAAGCTATTTTTTGTTCGGCATAGTAAAATAATTAGAACGTTTCTTTTCATGTCCTATCAGTCGATAGTACCTGAGTTTGTGTGATTTCTGAAATAAAACCTTCAGCGAAGCGGCTGCTTCAGGTTGTATTTCAGAAATCACACAAACTCAGGTACTATCGACCTATAGAACATGAAAAGGAACGTTCTAATATTATAATAGTTTTTTTTTTTTTTTTTTTGGGGGGGGGGGGGGTTTACGAGGAATGATACTGCTGAAAATTTTTGACCTTTAAAATAGATCATGCCTGTGAAAATAAATTATGCTTTGTTTTGTCGTTACCTGGTGAAGTTTTCAATTTGAAAGTCTCTGCCAGGTCATTGCAGGCATGAAAATAGTGTTGCTCAAAATTTATTCAAGGAAATTCGTTTAATCACTATAGATTCTGTTGAATGTTTTTGCTGTTTGGGCCCCTACTCACAAGTATGGGAGTTAAGTTTGTAATAGGGAGACCGGGTTAGCTTAAAGGTCATGTGTGTTAATTGATAGTTTTGTGGGGCGAATACATATAAAGGAAAACCTTTAGGTTATCCTTGCAATTCGTCCAAATAGGGGACAATGCAAGGGTTGTCTTGTGATCTTCAGTGGAGGGTTGATGATTGGTTAAAGATATAATGCACAGTTGTCATTGACCCGGGAAGTTGGAATTTGGCGGAAAGAAATTATAAAACCAAGAAATGAAAAATGGAGTGATATTCAATGGAATACACATGTTTAGCGGTTAGAATTTCTGGTTGGGATAGACAGTTGGTTGGTCCTTAGACCAATGTTGTGTCTCTACAGTTGGCGTTTATGGAGAATCTGAATGTTTATTTTGATCCTCGTGGGTCGCAAAGGGGAGAAACCAATGGATCAGTTGATTCATGATTTATTTAATAAATTGGTGTTTGATATGTAAGAATTTCCGTATAGGGGAATTCAATGAACACCTTAACCAGCTTGATGTATTGTAAATTTTTGCTTTGTGTAAGCAATAGTGCTGGTGATGTTTCTCGGAACATGTGACCCCCGAGGATTGTCCTTTGAAATGCTCGTGGGCGGGAGCCCCACTCAAGTATGGATTAATTGGGTAGAAGGGTAATCTCCTACAGCATCGTCCAATTTGCCTAAACTTCCATGGTGAGCTTGTGGGTTGGGTGGGGGTGGGGGTTAAAGTATCGTTGCGTTCGACGTGTGGTGATAGAAGTTGATAGGGGGTAAGTAAGGGTTTCATGAGTAAAATACGCACAGTGCTGTACAAGTATGTAACTTTTTCGTTTGCGATGTGTCCGTGGTAAATATGCAAGTTAGACAAAATTCACAACTTTAGATTTGGTTTTAACTCAGATTCCCAAAAGATTTCATCATGATTGAATCGTAGAATTTTTATTCGATATTAAACGGTAATCATTCCTCTATGATATTTGATTTATTTTATGTTGTGTTATATTTGAATAATTGAAGGGGGGGGGGTATTTTATGTTGTATTATATTTGAATAATTGTAAGGATGTATAGTTTGGAAGGTAATGCGCTCTGTATTTGTGTTTCAGATTTCGGGGGTTGAAGTCGACAGTTGGCTTATGAGCATGAACCGTGAAAACTGGTGAATCGACAGTTGGCCTATCGGCAGGGACCGTGAGAACTGGTGAAGTCAACAGCTGGCTTATTGGCATGAACTCTGAGAAGTGGTGAAGTCGACATTTGGTTTTGTAACAGTTCGGGCTTCGAGTGATTGTTAGGACTTCACGAAATGGATGGATGGCTGTGTTACCCAAACTAGACCAGGTTCTATAAATCACTAACTCTGAAATGGAATCTATAACAGTTTATTTTGTGAAATTTGTACAATTGTTTGTTTTGTCAGATTTACTCTATGGAAAAAAAATGTAACTGTTCAAGAAGAAATGTTTAAAAAAAACCTTTATAAACATTGGCTAAATCTGTTTAAACTGTAGATACTTTTAATCTGTCTTAATTTACTTGGGCATTATTTTAGTAAAATTTAGAAACTTTAATTTACTCTTACAGACCTTAAATCATTTTTTATCTACATTTATTTATTTAACTTTGAAATTTTTTAAGTTAAATTGTTTAAATTAATTAAATCATTTTGTTTTACATTTATTTAAAGTACTGGAGTTAAATTATTCTAAAGAGGCATGGCTCAATAGGCTGACCTTTCAGAAGGGCGAGTAATTGCCAGGAAAAAATCACCAACTGAGCACTGAAGTGAGAAAAAAACTACGAATTTATAGCCAAAATTCAACATGAAAAGTCCGTGACTAGTTTCATTTGCTGACTGATAGTTTGACCAACACTCTGGGCCTATCAGTAGAAAGATTATTCCAGAGCTAGAATTATTTCCCCTTTCAAATGTCTAAGCCAATCGAAATGCTTGTTTCAACTACTTTTGGTGACCATGAAGAAGGGAAAATGGCGATTTTCAACCTTTGCCAAGTACAAGAAATTTGACCAAAAATTCTGTAACTTTTAGTTTGCCAAAGAGTTATAGGTAAAAAACTTAGCCAAATGAATGTGAAAAATACGTAAATTTGATGGATATTATCGCCCATCCACACAATAATGATTTTAGATTGACTTTTGAGCATTAGAGTGGAAAACATGGCGAAAATAGGAGAGTTGCCAAAAGCAAGCATTCCAAAACGCCAAACAGTTGTTTGTAAAAAAAATCGAAATAACTGCAGAAATTATGTGAATTAGATGGACATTACTGCCCATTGATGAAATAATACTTTTGGATAGAATTTTCAAATTTTCCTATGAAAAATCAGGAAGAAAATAGGTAAGTTAAAAAAAACGTGACTCTGTCACAGTTTGTTGGAAATGTCATAAACATTGAGATCGTTATAGTTACATTTCGCTACGTGATTGTGTTCTCATGAACCGTGAGAAGTGGTGAAGTCGACATTTGGTTTGCTGGAAATGTCATAAACATTGAGAGCGTCATAGTTATACAGTTAAAACTAGAAGTCCTGTCCTGAAATGCGCACAAATAGCACGTCGATTTGCGCGTTAATCCACGCGTTATGACGATAGTAAGGCTATCAAATTCTGCACATACGGCCTGTACACAAGCAAAGTTTCAGCCAATGGACCTCCGGGTAACCCGGAGGTCCATTGGCAGGAACATTGCTTGTGTTTGCTATGGGTAACAAGAAGTACCTGCCATGCTTTGGGTGCCATTCGATATGGCAATTTCGCGCAATTCCTACGCGCAATTAAGCCTAGATAAGGGCACAGTTCGTGACAGGACTTCTAGTTTTAACTGTATTTCGCTACGTGATTGTGTTCTCATGAACCGTGAGAAGTGGTGAAGTCGACATTTGGTTTGCTGAAAATGTCATAAAATATTGGGAGCGTCATAGTTGTGTCAACGGGTATTGCAAATAACGCATAAGAACAGTAGAAATTTGATGCAGTTTAGCATTAATGACATTGTGATCCATTGACAGGTTAAGAGTCAATTTGAAACGCAGGTTTTCAGAAGGGTATTATTGTGAATTGTATAATGGAAGGCATTATCGTAGGCCATAGTTTTGTGGCACGGTTGTTTCAACTCTTGCAGTTGTATCCCATTTTATGGAGATTGGCGATACCTTTTGGTATGGTTAAGTTTATTGGTATACCGGGGGAAAGTTGAGACATTTCGAAACTATTAAAATAAAGAAAATTGAGTGGGTGGTGCTTAAAATTGGAGGAAATGATTTGGACAATTTAAATTTTTCCATGGACGGGTTTTTGCTTAATGTTAACGCACTTCTGGATAAATGGAAGGCTGTTGGAGCAGAAAAAATAATTGTGGGTCGTATATTTCACAGGATAAAAACCCGTAACGTTTCCCATGACATGAGTTTCGGAGGGTGACAGTTAATGATGCGCTTAGGTCTGTAGGTGAAGATAAAGTTTTGCATCTGCATCACCGCGACAGGTTTATGCGCACCATTTTCTCTCAGATGGAGTACATTTGCAGCCAATGGCCCAAAGAAATTTTTGGGATAGAGTACAACGGACAATTGCCAAAACTTATAATAAATCTATGGATTAAGATTACTGTTAGATGTTTGTAGTGACAAATTTTTGAGTGAGGATGTCCATCTGAAATTTATAGAAAAATTTGCTGTAGTCTAAGGGTTCCTATAGATCCTGTATTCTGTCCAATCTGGCTATTACATCTCTATGCGCATGTCAGTGATCGTGGCGCATAGAAGTCTTGAGTGTTCTAGAGACTGGTCGGTAGATATTTTATTATATCTTCAGGATTCTTAAACTTGTGGGTTTTTCCCACTAATGCTCAATGGGCATCCCTCACTAAAATTCCCGACAAATATTGTATAAATAAATTTTGTTTAAAAATGCTAACGCAGATCATATTCATTTTTTTTTCTCGAACTCTAGGGGTTTTTTTTATTATTAAAAGTGGAAATATGTTATAACATAGAAGCCTATAAATGCGCATACAGTACCATCGAAAAACGAGGACATTAGGCCTTGGAATGGGGGTAATGTGACAATATTGGATATTGTCCCTACTTGGTGCCGCCCTGAGGGGTTAATCAATATTTGATGTTGTCCGTGCTTAAGTTTAACCTGAGGGGTTAATAAATATTTGATGTTGTCCGTGCTTAATTTTAACCAGAGGGGTTAATACATATTTGATGTTGTCCGTGATTAATTTTAACCTGAGGGGTTAACAAGTAATCAAGTCAGTTGTGTGGTTGAGTGAGAGTCAATCTCTCACACTTCAAATGTGAAAACTGAGTGTTTTCAATTGGAACATGGAATAGCGATACTTCGAGTTGCACGGGCTATTTACGATTTTAACATTGAAAATTAAAGAATTTCTTCAGGTCGGTGTGATTCTGACTACATCTATCGAAGAGGTAGAAAGCTAGGATTTTTTACTGCAGGAATTTAGCTGGGCTCTGAGTTTGTTGGTCAATTGTAAATTATGACTGTGTGAGCTCGCGGTTGACAGACTGGGCGGAGATACGAGACTACTTGTACGAGGGACGAAGAAAATGAAGAGTTATTTCATTGTTTATGGTACGGGTGAATCCGTAAGCTGCTATTTCTGTCGGCCGTTGGCTCGCACACGATATTTCAAGTAAGTGTCTTTAAATTTGTTTCTCTAATGAATGTTCGGTTCACGAATTTAGATTCGTGGACTGAATGTTCAGGGACAAGAACAATTATTAGTCCCGATACGGATCTCTACATAATTGAATGATTGCGATTGGAACGCGTTTGGCGTTCGATTGAGTCGCATGCAACTTTTGTTTGAAATGCTTTGGTCATCCGAGGGACTGTGATTTCTTTGAAGTCATATATCCACGGCTGCCCAAAGTATTTCGGGCAATCGAATCTACTTGGACTTGTTATATAAAGGATTGATACATTAAATTGTGAAATTCGCTATAGTTGATTTTCGGCTTTTGTCCTGAAATGTTTAAGCTTGTAATGGACCAGTGAAAGTTTGCCCATAATTATTGTATGTTTCATTACCTGAACCCATAATTATATACTACTCAAAGTTTGCTAAGCACCAAATATTTGACACATCATTGCGAAATTTGCTTGTGATATATTTGCGATATTTTGGGTGAATACAATTGGGGAATGTATTGAAATGGTACCAGTGTTAAAAGTATATCTCTTGACAGACAGACTTTTCGTGACAGTCATGGAAAGCATGTACCCCTTGATTTTCCTGATGTTTTCGTGTACTGTCTACATGCACACGACATGTGTAGGGTATTCAATCTTCATTTCAACACAAACCCTTGTGATTTAATGATTGAATATGGCAAATGCAAATGTAAGAAGACATTTGTCTGAAGCAGAAATGTGGCGGGCTGTAGGGATGGTGGAGCAAGGGGCTACCCATCGTCAGTTGGTGAAGCCCTTGATATGCACCATATGGTGATCGCCAGAGCCTGGGGAAGATTTCAGCAGTATGGCACACCAGTAAGACGGCATGGTGGTGGTAGAGACAGGGCAACATCTGCAGCTGAAGACCGGTCTTTGCTCATTCAGGCCCGTAGGAACCTTATTGCCACAGCAACCCAGCTTCGCAGTGACCTTCAGAATGCATCCGGGGTAAATGTTGCGACGCAGACTATCCGGGCAAGGTTGCACGAAGGTAGTCTCCGATTGAGAAGACCATGTATCCGCATTCCACTGTCCCAGAACCACCGCCAAGCACGATATGAATGGGACATGGAACACGTTGGATGGACCAGAGAAGAATGTCGACCTGTCCTTTTTACAGATGAGTCAAGGTACTGCCTAGACCACACAGATAGGGGTTCTAGGGTGTGGAAAAGATCAGGAGAGCGATTCCAGGCAGCCAACATTGCTGAGCATGACCGCTATGGTGGAGGGTCAATCATGGTCTGGAGCGGCATCTGCAGGGATGGACGTACAGAGCTCCATGTTCTTGACCGTGGTACACTGACTGCACAGCGGTATATTGATGAGATCCTGGACGTCCACGTCAGGTTGTATGCAGGTGCGGTGGGTGATAGATTCATTTTGATGGACGATAATTCCCGTCCACATCTTGCCAATGCTGTCCGGGAGTACCAACAGGGGGAGGGGATTGAGCGTATGGACTGGCCAGCAAGATCCTTTGACCTCAGCCCAATCGAACATGTCTAGAATGAGTTGCAGCTTGCAATTTCAGCCCGAGCAGTGCAGCCAAGAAGTGTCCATGAGCTTGGTACCATGCTGGTCCAAACATGGAACAACATCCCACAAAGGACCACCAGGAATCTGATTGGGAGCATGAGAAGGCGTTGTCAATCTGGAGTTAACAGTAATGGTTCTCATACTCGATATTGAACCCATACCAATTCGCTCAGTCAAACTTTTGGCAAATTGAAAAATTTACTCTTTTACCAATAATATCCATTTTCCATGGTTATCGTATTCAAAGGCTAGAAATTAATGTCAAACACAAATAAAATCTTACTTTCTGTACTTAAATCATTAAAGATATAATTAAAACAAAATATATACACTTTTCATTACAATATTTCAACTAAAACGTAAAAGAGGTAGTTGGATATACTTGGTGCTTAGCAAACTTTGAATAGTATATAATTGCGATTAGAACGCATTCGGCGTTCGACTAAATCCGACTTTTATGAACTGAAATTATATATAGTCATGGCCATTAGAATTAAATTGAACGGACTGTGATTGTTGCAATAAAATAAAATAAATATTTATTGTTATGTCTCATGAAATAATAAATAAATCAGTCGGAATAAAAGATGTTAAATAATAAAATAACATAATTATCTTCCTGTAAATTTTTGCTTGTTGTGTTTGGAGAGGTATTCTTGTACTTTTGGCCCAGGTGAAAGCGACCTTTGTCCATGGTTTTGGCATGCCATTCTTGGAGGTGGGACTGTTTTAAAGAAAATTTAGTGGAAGTCTGGAGGTCGGGGACTTATCAGATCCCGGTAAAGTTATCGATTGTAAACTTGTTGAAGTAATTCTCGGTCTGCGAATTGAGGTTCGTTAATTGTGAATTCCTTCACAAGGGTGCAATTAGTGTCTGTATTGGACACCAAGTGAGTTTTTTTTAATAGTTTTGGAAATGTTGATCACTTCCTACGTATTTAGTAATTGGCCTCAGTGAGAGCCAAGACTTGGTAAATTTTAACCAGTCTTTAACTGATATCGATTGAGAATTTTATATACCGGCACCCAGTGATAGATTATATTGCCAATTGACCCATTGTCTATTGAAAAATAGATTTGTAGATGTCCGTCCGTGTTCAGCAATTAGCCTAGAACCTGGGGGAGTCCCGATCACCCACTTAACTTGTAATCCACTGTCGTATTATTGAGACCGATCGGGAAGGGCTACTTGGGTCCCGACAGTGGTTCGTTACACTTATGCAATTTTGAAACGGTAATCGCTCGAAAAAAAAACCCACACGCATTTCTGGGCTGACCTGTCTTTACTCCCAGGACTGTACAAATAATAAATATTATTGTTGGGATCAAAAGGGATGGATTGGGTTCTTGAAATTTTACATTTTTCTAGCTAGAATGTGAAGGAGGGAGTAAGTGATTTGAGCTGAAAATGTGGCTCTTTAGCAGTATAGTTCTGTAATCAAAAGGGTAACCTTTTTCTCTATCAGCTAGCAATCTGGTCGTGACAAGCTTATACCAGAGGGTAGAGATTTCCTGAACAGAATGGTGGAAAATCAGTAGATATATAAATGTATAAAAGACTGAAAGAAAATATAATATGAAATTCAAGTCTCGCACTTTTGTCGACATGTGCGTTTCTTCAGTTTTGTGTTTCAGAATAATGAATAGAGAATTTCGAATGGATCGCGACTCGATCGAAAGTTTCAGACGCTTTTGTGACCACCGTACTCTACTCTTTCTACCCTCAAATCCAAACTGTTCCTAGACCATGTGAACTGCTTCATGTTTATCATGGTATAAATGAAAGTAATACAGTACAAGGCTGGCATTCGTAAAAATGCAGGAGGAATAAAAGTCGCTCTCCTCGCATGACCTAGGGGAGCGATTATCTCTCCTCAAGCATACAAAAGCTAATAGTGGCAAAATTAAGTTTTACTGTCAATGAATTCTGCCCAGTGGGCTTTGTAAATTTTATTTGGTGCTGCTGACAAGGTGGTCTCTGTGAGACTGTACACTGCCTCTCCCACATTTCCGGCCCTCGGCAAGGCTATGATGTGTGGGAGGGGCAGTGTAACCGTCTCACGGAGACCACTAACAGAGATCTGAAAAGATGTGGGTTTTATGAATATGCTGTTATGGTAATCATTATTTTGTAAGGCTAGGGGGCTAGTTTTCGCCCTCCTTAATATTTTTAAGGCGAGCAGTTGGCGAGCGAATAAATCGCTATACTGAAAATTATCAGACCTGGAAGTAAAAGTAAAAGCATTATCCAATCTCCAACTAGAATAAAATATAGGATCTGATGGTAATAACCGATGTTTAACCCTTTACCCAACGAATCGGTCGCATCCGCCCGCGTAATATGCAAATTCAGTAGTTGAAAAATTATTATTTTATTATTATTAAAATAATTTTCGTCGAGCTCATTCCAACGAGGGGTCACATGATATGGTTTTGTTGACATTTTTTGAAAAATTTGAAAACATGATATTTAAAATAATAAATTTTGATATCGTCTGCGTTGGGTAAAGTGTTAAATAAACATATACGGATATTTAAGGAGGCTGCACTTTGAAAATACTGGTTGGTCTACTAATGAATATGGACTCTTCTAATTGCTGCCATTGAACTGGCATGGAAGATACCACTAGAATTCAAAGGATTAAGGATGTATATGTTTACCACAACAGAAGATGATGAGACAAGCTTCCGAAGAACTTTAAAGTTTTCAGTTCATTGGGACGGACCCAGCTCTGTGCCCGATGGAATACCAACTTGGCGTAAGCGATAAAAAATTAAATTCAAGCAGTTGCATCTTTACAGATCTTCCATAAATTGAGATTCCCGTATTTAAAAATTGGGACCATAGACCAATAATATGCAGAAATAAGGATATATATTTTTGGTTTCTGAAAATATGTGTACGGATACTCTTTCATGGGAAAACAAACCGAAGAATCGTACATATCTTCCAACTCACCATCATGATCAATGATCGTGTTTTCTCGTGAGAACAATGTCAAATTAAGCCAAATGTAATGTTTTCAGTCTGCCTAAAAATGTGCACCCAGTTTAAATAACCAATGTCGGGTGAATGGTTTGCTTCATATTTCTCCCATTTTTTTATAATTCTGTCACTTTCATTTACAATATTACAAGGCGGACAGCAAACAGCAGAAACATTCCTGGAGATTGAAGTTTCCACTCCGATAAAAGCTTTAATGTTGTCGAAAAAAAGAAATACAAGTAAAGTTTCAGTCAATGGACCTCCGGGATCTGATGTCAATGGACTGAAACTTCGCCTTTATTTTCCATGTATTTTAACAGATTTTAATAGTTCAGACCCGGGTGGAAACTCCACTCTGCTGGTGTATCAGCTGTAATCCACTTTCGATGTACCCTTGCATTGTTGTCTGAAGAGAACGTTTTCAAAATGTGATAGAAATCGGATGGAGATTTGAGAGGTTCTACTTACCGAAACTCGAATTAATCTTCCTGCCTTCGAGTACTTTCACAAAATGTGACGAGAGTGATGAAGATATGGCTAAGTAGATGTTGAAATACGTAGATTACACCACAACAATTAACCCAATAAGTTGCCACATATTTTTATAACATAGAGGCGGATAAGAGAGTGGAACAAGGTCAACAAACGCCTCCCAGTGGTGATTCAGAATTTTAGTTTTCTGGAAACAAAATAGTAACAATAAAACTCATAAATTTTAACAAATAAAAAACAACATTTATAGAATTGCTTTCTCTTCCTCGTGTGGGCATCGATGGACAGGAAGGGTCAGTTTATTGTTAAATTTCCAGTTCTCCCAATTGAACAAGGAAATATTATATTAAATCTTATTAATCAGATCACATAATCTGAATTTTAACACTTACGCGGTCGAAAGTGATCATTGCCACCTATTTTATGATGATTATCTGTACGTTCTGGTATGCGAAGATCTAACCTACCATCTTATTAATTGTTGGAATGGGCACAGTGAGCCCTTTCCAACAATTAATCAGATGACAGAGTTTCAAGTATGTCATAAATCTTATTAAACTTCTCACATACAGGCGTACTTAGAGGTCCTCCATATATGGCTAAAGTGGGCGTGGCAGTGAAAGGGTTAAAAGGTGGATTTTCTTTTGTGTCGGTCATAATTTCCTTCATATTATTTATTTATTTATTTAATTTATTTATTTATTTATTTGTTTATTTGTTGGGGTTTAACGACACATTTGACAGCCAGGGTTACCTCGTGTCGGAGAGTTTTACGGGTGGAGGAAGTCGGAGTACCCGGGGAGAACCACGGCGAGCAGCTATCAGACTCCCCAACGTACTAACTCCACACAACCAGGGTTAGCATTGGCTGAGGACGTGCACCGTCAACGTGTAGTACACCTTAGTACACAACGCCACCGTGCTCCCACATGGGCAATTTGGGGTGAAGTGTCTTGCCACACAACGTGGTTGCCGCAGGTGAGATTCGAACCGAGGACATCTCGGCTTGCAGCATTCCATCTCTACCTACTGCGCCACCGCACTACCAATTTCCTTCCTAAAAGTATGTCAAAATCACCTGGTCTTGCAAATGAAGAATAAAGACGTTAAAAGTATGTGTTCATTGAGATTCTTGAAAAATTATGAAACTAATACCATTCGTCGTTATTTCTGGCAAGCCATTTAATGACTGATGGCGGTGTTTGCTGTCACCAGTTTACGATTGTCAAGTCCATTATTTTGTGACGTTTTACTTTCCCCAATTATATTCCCTGATTTTCTGAGAAGGGTATGGGATTTTCTCTTCGGAAGAGCGGTTGTAACCCTTTGAACACTGATGGTGTCTTCCAGGTCAATTCAATGATAGCAATTAGCAGAATCCATGTTTTTTACCCGGTAGTAGACCATTCAATATTTTCAACGTACAGCCTGGAAAAACAACAAAATTCAAATAGCGATGGAGGACCATTAGGCTCGGCCATTAGTTTAGCAATATGTTGTAAAACAAGTTTTTTCTCCTTGTATGCAGGGGTGGGGGTGGGGGCAGTAGAACATTTTCAGATGTCATGTCCCATTTTCAGGTTTATCCTTTTATTACACCCACCCACCACCTTGTGCAATTTTTTTCTGTCATCTTTAGACACCCACCCCGCTTTCCCATTGAAATCACGAATTGTTTTGACACGTCATAACAGGTATGGAATGAAGTCTAGTTCGCTGATTAATTTGATTCCACCAGTGATTCCAGGTACTTCGTACAACTTTTTATTACCCAGAAAGGTTAGTTTCACTTCCTGTTTGCAACATGATGCTTCAGAAATCTTAAAAAACTCACCCAGAACAGCTCAATGTCCATGAAAGTATGAATGATGGCCTAAGGTATACCCAACCCCATTCCCCTGATTTGACGTAAAAAAATATGTTTAAATTATCCCCCTGATTTGTACCATAGGAGTAAGCCAAAAATGACAAAAAATTCAATCCATTCTGATCCATTTATTTATTTTTTACTTGAGTCTGGCAGGTGTCTGTATGATTGATTCCATAAGTGACTCCAAGTACTAACCTTGTTAATCATCATTATATCTAATGTGATATTAGGCAAAATTGTAAGTGAGTTGTAACAGTGAGTTTTAACAACGGTGAGTTGTAACAGTGAGTTTTATTGAGGTTTATTCGGCTGGTTTATTTGTAAATTCTGCTTTGTGCTGCTTTATTGCAGACAATGCGACATGCTGCTACAGTTAAAACTAGAAGTCCTGTCACGAACTGTGCCCTTATCTAGGCTTAATTGCGCGTAGGAATTGCGCGAAATTGCCATATCGAATGGCACCCAAAGCATGGCAGGTTCTTCTTGTTACCCATAGCAAACACAAGCAACGTTCCTGCCAATGGACCTCCGGGTTACCCGGAGGTCCATTGGCTGAAACTTTGCTTGTGCACAGGCCGTATGTGCAGAATTTGATAGCCTTACGATTGCCATAACGCGTGGATTAACGCGCAAATCGACGTGCTATTTGTGCGCATTTCAGGACAGGGCTTCTAGTTTTAACTGTACACAGTGATTGGTATCGGAAGATAATATAGCTCCATAATATATACAGAATCTTTTCTGTTATTATATCATGGGGCTATATTATCTTACGGTACCAATGACAGTGTACCGCTACCGTCTATATTTTCACAATACATATGTAGTACTCATCACTGTACCCATGACAAGTTTTGAGGTTTTATTAACATGCTGTTCTATAATACGACTTCAATTCAGTACTGCCAGGCGAGCCCAGGGCACTGAAATCACTTCGATGTGCATGGCCCAGCAATATGGTTATTGGTATAGTCAATATTGTGCACAAGACCTGTGCATTACATCCTAGTTTGAAAATGAGATTTATTTCATATGTTTAATACTTATTACACCTGTTGTGTGTTGTGCATTATAAAGCGTTTTTTCAAAAGAATAAGCCCATTGACTGTCATACACGTGATATCAACAAACAAAATATTTCGTTTGAAAAATGAAAATGTGCGTTTTTGATTTAATACTAATAAAGCTTGAAAAAAATAACACACTTTCAAGCCATCACTCAACCGACAGACAGGCCTGACATTTTCAGAATGAGGTTCCCAGAGGGTGAATTTCATGACGCTATTCCATAAAGTGGGCTAATTTATCCTCTGGGTACTTCTTTCTGTTTAGTTTTGAGACCCTGATAAAGATTGAGGTTCACAGAGGGTAAATTTAGTGATGCTACCCTGCTATACTAAATTCACCCTCGGGGGACCTCATTTAGCAGATGACAGCCTGCTTATTTTCTGGCATGCCGACAGGCCAAAATAATATTGATTTTATCGTCAAAGGAATACCACAATGAAACCCCTTCCCATAAGTGAAGGCAGACTCGGCATCATGATTTTTGTTGTTGACGAATGACAAAACAGAAGATAGATCGTTCAAGCGACACGAAGATGACTGCATGAGTGAAATTTCAAATCCTGGGTGTCCAAACAACAAATCAATACAAATATCTTCAAGCATAACACACAGATGTTCCAGCTGGAAGAGGTTGGGGAGAGGGGCGTGGTCCATAAAAGATGAAAAGCGTCTGCTACACACTAAAAACTAAAGTGTTAAAACTGACACTTTCAAGGTGTTAAACCCATTCTAACTCTTTGGGTTTGATTTTAACACTTAAAGTGCAATGCTTTAAGCACTTAGACATTACAATCGTCAGACATCTGAAACTTGAATGGATGGCACTTCCCATGTGTCTAGCATTGGTGGTTCTTCCAGAATCGTCCATAATTTGATTTGCGCTTGGTGGGTACATAATTAAAAGGACACAACGCAGATGACACGGATCAGGCTCGAGAGTTCTAGCCTGATCCGCGTCATCTGCGTTGTTTCCTTTTAAGTGTCGCGACATTACACTTGTCAAGTGGTATTATTGTAACACCTGTCAAGTTCTGGGATATCTACACTTGAACAAAGTGCTAGTTCAGCACTTAGTAAGTGTTAAATACAGCACTTCAAGTGTAGTTTTTAACACTTTAGTTTTTAGCGTGTAGTATCAGTGCCGCGCGTCCAAATAACATTTTGTTCATATACAGTACATGTCAAAATGAGTTGAAGAATAACCACTACCAGTATAAACTATAGATGTAATGTTTCTTATACTAATAACAGAAGAATCGGACATGTTTTTTGTGAATCTCTAACAGAGAGCTTTCCAGAAAACGATGCAAGATTCTTGTATTATCAGTGTAGAAACAGAAGCAATAGGGTTCTTAATTTATTGTAGTTATGTTGCAATCCATTTTGACAGGTCATGTACATGTATTCTGCCTGTAACTTTTTTCTACATGTTTTCGGTTTATACACAACGCTGAAGAGAGTTAATTGCATTGAAATTCCTGTTGCAGTAAATTTTCCATTGCAAAGAAATTCAAAATGTCATTTATATTTTCCACGAATGGATAATACTTAGGGAAACCTAATTTTTTGGTTGAAGTAGCTTTTATATGCCAAAAAAAAATTCTGACCCGTGAGTGGTGGGAATTTACCCTTCTGGTTCTGTTAATTGATTTGTTTGATATTTTCAATCATTGGAAAATAGATGGACAAGAATCTGCATAATCCACACACCTCACTGCCTGACCCTTCACCTAACAAATTAACTGCACCTGCATACATAATTCATGAATTTATTAAATAAAAATGTTTTTTAAATTTTTTTATACAAACCACATCATGTGATCTATCATCGGAACAAGATTGTTCCCCAAGGGTCACATGATTCGATTTGCTTCAATATTGTGTAAGTTTGAAAAATTTAAATTAAAATTTCCAGTTTTGACGTTGCCTGTGGATAAATGTTTAACTGGTAGAGTGCTAAGTTTTCCTGACTACAAAATGTTGTTCATCATAAATTGCTCTGTTGTATTTGAATGGATAGTGCCTAAAGGCAATCAAATGTAACAGATCAATTTGTTGTGCACAATATCTATATTATACCAGGTCCAAAAGGAAACTATCTTCAGTGGAGAATAATAGATAGGGCCATTACCAGTGCTTTTTAGTAAAGTCCATTTTGGGGCTTCCAGCACTCTACCAGTTAACCCTTTACCCAACGTAACGGCCAAAACCGGCCAGCGCTATTCTAAAAAATCGCCAATTAATTTTTAAAATATTTTCATTTTTTGTCTCAAAAACATAGGTTATGACCCCTCGTTGGAACGAGCTCGTCGAGCTCGTTCCAACGAGGGGTCATAACCTATGTTTTTGAGACAAAAAATGAAAAAAATTAGTTATTCAAGAATTTTTTTTGCAAGTGTCGTCTGCTTTTCATGTTAGGTAAAGGGTTAAGTAGCAAAGTACAAATATGCTGTACTGCTTTTTGTGATCAGAGTACTATTGCAATTGCAGATTATTTCAGCAAGTCAAAATTTGTTATTTTGAATTTGTTTCATAATCACGAAATATTGAATGTCTATGGCTACAGTCCAATAATTTTTAATAGAACTAATCTGTAAATGAAAACTTATTTATTTAATAGTTAAGTATGAAATGTCTGGAAAAAAATGAGTATAAATGCATGATGCAAGGTAGAAGCACGTGTTCAAGTCTACAAATACTTTACGAATCAAAATAAGTTGTAGCATAACCACAATAAACAAATTAACCCACTACCATTACACCAATAACGCAAGACCTGACATCATTTTCTGGAAAGCTCTCTTTGAGAGCTTTCCAGAAAATGATGTCAGTTTTTTTTTGTTATTGGTGTTGTCGAAGATGCATAGTTTATAGTGGTTATTCTACAACCTATTTCGACTTGTACTGTAAGTCAAGTGATTTATGAATTCCACTCGGAGGTCCGCTGGCTGAAATCTTGCTTAATTCAAAGCAACGTACGTGGGCATCAACCACTGACCATACCTGGAAGCCAATAAAAACCTGTGACTCAACAAGCAAATCTGCCGTTTAAGGATCACTGAGTAGTTAGTTATCTGGTGGTCCATAAACAACTGCAGATTAGCTTGTTGACTTCCCAACATTCTACAAGACTGGTAAGAATATGTTGAAAATATATGTATATTCACTTACTTAGAGGACAAGTACAAAATCACCCTATGTGTACTGTAATACAGTATCCATGTATGCACATTTTGGTCATGTACCCAGGGCCGGGAGGTGGGGGAGTAGTAACAATGGGGCTAGAACTTTGGTGGAGCGGGGTTTGGCCCTGGAGTCAAGGACTCCTGGTTAGGCCTGCCCAACCTACCCCTAAGTCCAAACATAGCCTGAAAGACTATATTTTAATTTTTTAATTTGGTACGTGCTTTCAAAACAAAAAATTAAAATACAAGCTTTCAGGCCATGTTTGGACTAGTCCCGGCCACCCCCTCAAGGTTCTGACTCCTGTGGCAACAGTTCAGAAGGGTGGGGCTGTATCGTGAATGAAGCTATGCGCTTGATCAACGGTTGACATTTTGGACTGCATGACTCTTGAAGTAAAAACTTTCTTAAATCAACTTGACGTAATGAAGTTATCACTTCAAGAATTCAAGAATTGCGCAGTATTTGATACGTCACATAATTACCCCCCCCCCCCCCCCCCCGGGTCTGAATTTCCTCTCCTCGGACCTGCAAGAATCTTCCACTTTGTGGGTGTTTTTTGTAATAAGACAGCTTCCACTGCGTGACATGTGAGTTTGCGTTGAAGAAGAAAATGATCAAAAGAGAAGTTTATATATTTTTATGACTGATTCTTGTGTTATTAGTATAGGAAATAGTAATCGAAAATTATTTATACCGGTAACGGTTATTCTTCAATTCATTTTGACTTTTAGTGTATATGGACAAAATATTATTAAACTCCCGATACTGCTAGGCCTACAGTAGTAGGAGAGGGATGAATCGGGCCACATTGGGGAGACCCCGCAGGGGACCCCGGATCTGATGTCATGTCACGTGACCCAGTGGCGCAATGTTGTGTTGTCATGGTAACCCAAGTGAGCAGCCATCTTGTGACGCCATTCCCATAGTGATACGTGGTGTTAGTGCGCATGCGCATCGCGTGTTGTTAGGGTGATACGTGTTTCCGTCGTCCATTTTGTACACTGGAGGCCGCCATCTTAATTTCTATGGTAGCACGTGGCTGCTATGTTACCCAAAGGCCTATAACAAGACAGGGGTGTGTTTTTAGGGTGTGTTCGATTGAACAGGAGTAATTTCCCGATTCGTAGACTTACCACAAACAACCCGACCATCCCGACAAATCACCGAAATTGACTTTATTTCCACATTTTATCAGTGTAGCACGTAGTGCTATAGTACCAAGGGGTACAGGGGGTGCGTTCGATTGAATAGGAGTATTTTTCTTAGAATTTCTCCAAGAATCCTCAAAGAATTACCAGAAACAAAAACCCCAACAATTGTTTTACTAGTTCGAATTTCCCACTAAATCCTCGGTTTCTATTTGTTGTCCCCTAGAATTCTTTCGAGAACCGCCATACTTTTGGTCTATAATAGTACCGAGGGGCCCTGTGGACTAGAGTATACACCGGTAGAGTAGAAGAGCCTATAAGCTGTAACAGCTTTGCTTATTGTTACTATATTTAGCAATTTCGGGTCTATTCTTGTTAGTTCTGACCCTATTCCGAGCACTCTTGTTGTTTTATTTATCTAGATCATTTATATAAATTATAACTAACCAATCAGATTGCTTGATTTCTCGTAATCTCTATACAGAGTTATCTCTCTTGTGTATATCAAAAGCATTCCCAAAGCCAGTAAGCAATGGAGCCGTCACTGAAAAGTAATTGCTCGAATGACTCGAAGCCCATCGAGGAAATGAGCTTTAGAGTAATTGCTCGATCGAGTGACTCGGCACATTGCTCGAACGACTCGAAGTCCATCGAACAAATGAGCAATCCGACCTTGAACATCATTAACGTTAAACATGGCGAATCGGCAAAGGACTAAATACTTATAAAGGCTCATTGTGTTGCAGTTAAGTTATTAGGGTTGATTTACAGCATTATCTCGGCGGTGTGTAACATAAATACTGATATATTGCAGAAAATTATGAACAAAATTTGAGAACGCACGGTTTAGCGCACCCATGAGACAATAACAACCCCCCCCCCCCCCTCACACACACACACACACACACCGCCACACACACCGCCACACACACATAACGTCTCGCAAATTGTTGGTCCCCCTCCCCCCCCCCCCCCCCCCCCACACACACAACCTTTTTTTTATTTATTTAAAAATATTGTTGAAAACTGACAATAAGAGTAGGCCTAATTTAATTTTTTCAAGATAACCACCACACAGTTTTTTTTTCAGTTTACGTCCCCTGTCACTGGGTTATACCCGTTCAGTGCTATTAAAATAAATCGCCATTTAGTCTTATTTCTGGCTCTCGCAAAAATCGCAATCTGAACATCTATATTGCCTCAAATGCATTGCCTCAAATGAACAGCTTATGACGCTTAATTATGATGAATTCATTGATATCGTTGAAATGAGGTCTCATATTCTTGTTTTTTGAGGTCAAGAATGTTAATTTTTGAGATATTGGAGATTTCCTGGCTGACAATTTTCGTCATTGGAAGCGATTTAAGGGAAAGTTAGCCTACCTTAATTTTCAAAAGTTGTCAGTAAATTTATCACTGAGGGTGAATTTCATATAAAAATTGAAATTTAGAAATGTTAACGAAGCTGTATCATCGACGTGCGCATCATTTCACACACTTCAGGCATTTTCCTGCAGGGTAGTATAAAAATACAGAAGCTGTCTTTTTACAATTATTTTCGCAATCAGTTTGAATATTTGACTATTTTGCTCTGTTTAACCCTTTACCCAACGCAGACGATATCAAGATTTATTATTTTAAATACCATTTTTTTAAATTTTTCAAAAAATTTCAACAAAACCATATCATATGACCCCTCGTTGGAACGAGCTCGATGAGCTCGTTCCAACGAGGGGCCACATGATATGGTTTTGTTGAATTTTTTTGAAAAATAGTATTTTTTTCAACTGCTGAATTTGCGTATTAAGCGAGCGGATGCGGCCGATTCGTTGGGTAAAAATAAGAAAAAGACGCTTTCACCATCTTTTGATGTGGGGGCGTGGTGGCTCAGTTGGTAGAGGTGCAGGCTGCAAGACGAGAGGTCCTCGGTTCGAATCCCACCTGCGGCAACCGCGTTGTGTCCTTGGGAAGACACTTCACCCCGATCGCCTACATGGGGGCACGATGACGCTGTGTACTGAGGCGTACTGCACGTCGTTGGTGCGCATGCCTTCAACCAATCTAACCCTGCCTGTGCTGCGGTTCAGAGTTACGATGTTGGAGATCTGACAGCTGCTCGTCGTTGCTCGGTGGTTCTCTCCGGGTACTCCGGCTTCCTCCACCCGTAAAACTGTCACGGTCACGATTAGCCATTGTGCATAAGTATGTGACCTTAAACACCAATAAATAAATAAATATAATCTTTTGATGTTCTGTAACTGTTTTTGTTTTCTGTTCATTTCATCAACAGTGTACGCATCGTGACATATAACATAGAAACTGTCATTTTCATGAATATAAAAGTCTGGGAGGTAAGATTCGCTATTTTGTTTCCTGGGAAGAAGAAAAATTTGCAAATTACTGTAAAATTGCATTCGCTAAGCAAAGGGCCAAGCGGTGGTACTGAGTTGCTTCTAATTAGCTTGCCTTAAAAAGTCAAACTTTCTTTTGTAACTTTTAATAAACGAAAACAACAGTCAGCTCCGAGAGCTATCTGTCGTTTTCGTTATTAAAAATAACAAAAGGAAATTTGGCTTTATTTTCTACTGATACCATTGATGTTTTGCTTCTTAATTGGAACTTCTTCGCCCGTCTAATAATTTCAGGGGAGATAACATTATCGAAATTCGATGTTCATGACGAGATAAGTCAGCGATGAGTACATGGATGACAACATGGAAGGGTAGATGTTGGTAATCTATCTTTTTCGGGAATATGTTCACAACTAGAATGTCTTCGTTGTAGCAAGAAACTGAGTGAGATGAATTGGTCGACCAGGGCTTCCGAATTTGGTGCATGCAAGCTTCCAGCCCGTAAGGTCCAATCTTTCAACCTACCAGCCCAAGACCAAAGAATCCTCCAAACCATAACCTCATGGCAAACGTACACCTCTCCGTGGTTCTTAATAACTGCGAGGCGTTTGTCATTAACCCTTTGAGCACTAGTGATATCTGCCATGCCAGTTCAATGGCAATAATTAGGAGAGTCCATATTCATTATTTGGGGTAGACATATAATACAGACACTATCCCTTTCCATTTACATAAAGTGTAGGAGGTAAGATTTGCTAATTTTCTTTTCTGGGAAGAATAAAAACTTGAAAATTACTGTAAAAACTCACTCGCTAAGCAATGATCAATGTGGACAGTTGAGGAATTGCTTTAAATTAGCATGTCGTAAAAATATTAAGTTTCCTTTCTTTTTGTGACTTTTAATAAACGAAAAAATCACACAGCTCATAAAGGTGCCTGTTGTTTTCGTTCATTAAAAGTAACAAAAGGAAACTTGACTTTATTTTGTACTGATGTCATAGGTGTTTTATCCCCAATTACATGCTTCCCAATTGAACCCGTCTAATAATTTCAGGGGAGATAACTGTATCGAAAATCGATTTTCATGACTTGATAAGCCAGAGATGTTTGTGAAATGTCTTCTGGTATTCGTGTTGGGTAATTGGCACAGTAATAGTAGTAATTAAATGCTGATTAAAACTGTCAATAGGAACATTTGTATTCTTTAGAGGAGTTGTCTGGTGTTCTCCCTGCCATGCATTCTATGATATTGTCAAAATTATGTATTCCTGGAAGTTGTGCCTTATACCAAATCGATGTATCCGCTTCCGGTCATGATGTGTTTGAATAATAGTTGAGTTGCATGCTCCGCGGACTTATTGTGTGGTTTTCACCTCAAATAAAACAATGCGTAAAGCGTCTTTAAGCATTTTGTGGGTTCCTTTTTTGTCTTGTTTTGGTTTTTTGGTTTTTCTTCAGTGCACACTACTTTCAGAATACTGAAAATAGAAAAAAAACACAAGTTTTGAGCAGATAAATAACTGATGTATATTTCACTACTCTGTACAGTTAATACCATAAATTATGCACCGCCAAATCCCCTCCCCACCACCACCACCATCACCATAGGTTTAAGAGAGAAAGAAAGTAAATGTTATTAATAATAGTGCATAGAAAATATATATAAATCCAACAAAAGATGCATTATATTTGTTATAGTTTGAGCAGTCCATTGATGCAATGGGGGTGGATGAACTGTCCACAAAGCGCACCACTTACCGAGTTTAGGAATATATAAATACATAGGTCAGCATTCTACGGCGGCCCATACCTGACATGTATTATTATTTTTTTTTTAGAATTTTCACCATGGTGCAAAGTAATTTTCACTATGTGGCAAATTAATTTTCACCATGGTGCAAATTAATTTTCACCATGGTGCAAATTAATTTTCACCATGTGGCAAATTAATTTTCACCATGGTGCAAATTAATTTTCAATATGTGGCAACTTAATTTTCACCATGTGGCAAATTAATTTTCACCATGTGGCAAATTAATTTTCACCATGGTGCAAATTAATTTTCACCATGTGGCAAATTAATTTTCACCATGGTGCAAATTAATTTTCACCATGTGGCAAATTAATTTTCACCATGTGGCAAATTCATTTTCACCATGGTGCAAATTAATTTTCACCATGTGATAGTGGGGGGGGGGAATAGTAGCCATTAGGTTCGCCCTCAAGCTTCGGGTGCGGTCATCTAACAGCGGTGCGAGATGGGGAGGGCCATGGTAGCCCATCCCTATAAGCTCGGCCCGGAGGGGGGGGGGGGGGCGTTGTTGCTTGGTGATATGAGCTGGATTTAAAGAGAGCACCATCAGTTCGTGTCAAGATTGATCACGGAGTGCAATCCTAAGGGCAGTCGTATAATAAAACGTAATACCCCACCCTAAGGCCACAAATCAATCCAAAGCAACTGGGTCAAACGAAGACGAACCCAGTTGAGTTCGTATTCACTCAAACCAGCCAACCCGGGCCGGACCCCAGCCC
Source organism: Pictodentalium vernedei (assembly GCA_031216915.1). Taxonomy (NCBI): domain Eukaryota; kingdom Metazoa; phylum Mollusca; class Scaphopoda; order Dentaliida; family Dentaliidae; genus Pictodentalium; species Pictodentalium vernedei. Next base: position 131,159,246 of record CM062296.1, on the reverse strand, counting down.
AACTGTTTCGTATGTGCAGTTGAGCAGAAAACCAAATCCAAAACCCGCTGGTTCGAGCGAACAATGGCCCAGCTGGGTTCATACTAACACAACCCAGGCATCCCGAGATGAACCCCAACCCAAACGATTCCAGAGTGCAGTAGCGCGTGTGTGAACAATCCAAGAAAAATTCGAGTATTACACAGTGGATGCGATGTTAGAGTCACTTGCGTTGATACAAATGCAGACGCGTCCTTTATCTCATCAACCACCCCCCCCCCCCCCCCCCCCGGTCCCTCACAACGTCCAATATGATCTCAGATCATTGGAATAACGCGTTTGGTGCAAGCCATTTTAAGGTCACTAATCCGATGGTAATTTTATAGAATTGTCTGCTGTCGACCGAACAACCCGGAGGCATAGCACACAGGGCTTTGACCTACATCCTATACGTACAGTACTAGACCATGCAGAAGAGACGAGGGGTTCATCCTTGTTCAGACGAGTTGTAGCCTACCCGAGATGGGGGTAGGAAGGGCACAGACCGTCTAATCGAAGTCATATATACCATTATGTTGGGATGTGTCATCCTCTTTTCTGTCAGTTAGTTGAACCTACCACTAGCCAAAATAAAACTTTGTACAGTGTCAAAAATGAGACGACTGTCTTCATTACAGTATTGTTCGGAACTACATAACAGAGTAGTGCAGTCTATGTCTCAAAATATTATCCCGAACCGGAGCATAAAGTGGACAGGCCAAGAGAAAGTGTTTTTGAATCCTTCACACTAAAAACTAAAGTGTTAAAACTGACACTTTCAAGGTGTTAAACCCATTCTAACTCCTAGGGTTTGATTTTAACACCAAAGTGCAATGCTTTAAGCACTTAGACATTACAATCGTCAGACATCTGAAACTTGAATGGATGGCACTTCCCATGTGTCTAGCATTGGTGGTTCTTCCAGAATCGTCCATAATTTGATTTGCGCTTGGTGGGTACATTATTAAAAGGACACAACGCAGATGACGCGGATCAGGCTCGAGAGTTCGAGCCTGATCCGCGTCATCTGCGTTGTTTCCTTTCAAGTGTCGCGACATTACACTTGTCAAGTGGTATTATTGTAACACCTGTCAAGTTCTGGGATATCTACACTTGAACAAAGTGCTAGTTCAGCACTCAGTAAGTGTTAAATACAGCACTTCAAGTGTAGTTTTTAACACTTTAGGTTTTAGCGTGTTGAGATATTATAAAATGCTGTCAAATGTACCATCGTATGGACTACTTCTGTCACAATGTTTCATGTAAAGGAGACCTCATAATTGATAGACAGAAAATTCCAGAAGGTTCCTCTTCTGAAACTAGTTTTGATTTCGTTTTTGGAATATTTCGTTTTATTATTAACTTTCTCAAACAGACGAGTCGCCGTTCAATACATATTTGGATGGAGAATGACAATATTGGCTACAGTCATCGGCTGTAAGAAGGTGAACGATGTACAACTTGAACATCGGTGCGATTCGATTCAAGATTCAATTCAACTCGAAAGTGTTTGAGTGATTCGATTCGAGATTCTATGAGATTCGAAGTTTGATATTCGTGGGACCCTGGTTGACTCAGTGTTCAGTACTGGCTTCGAACTGGTCAGTACAAAATCCGCTAGAATCACAATACAAACGATAGCATAAAACAACCAAATACCTTCTTTAACCCTTTACCTAACATGAAAAGCAGACGACACTTGCAAACAAATTCTTGAATAACTAATTTTTTTCATTTTTTGTCTCAAAAACATAGGTTATGACCCCTCGTTGGAACGAGCTCGTTCCAACGAGGGGTCATAACCTATGTTTTTGAGACAAGAAATGAAAAAAATAATGAAAATTAATAGGCGATTTTTGAGAATAGCACTGGCCGGTTTTGGTCGTTATGTTAGGTAAAGGGTTAATGTCTATTTAAATGAAAGAACGTAATCATTTTCTTTAAGCGCGTTCTTTCCGAGTATGCTTTAATCGAATCTGCTATGCTCACCCTTTCCGACAGATGCATGCGGTATGTTTTTTATAAGTTTGATGAAACCTTCGACAAAATCCTCCCCTTAATAAAAACGATCACTGGACTGATCACTTTCCACGGGTGGGCAATATTTTCACGGTCGCAATGATATTAGATTCCATACACTAACTGTAGGAATTGTCATCAAAAATTTAATCAATGAAGCACCGAGTACAACCCGTTGCTTCATTAATTAACATTTTGCTGCTGATGATTTTTATTTTTATTACCTAGTAAACGCATATGTGGACATCACTGTCCTCGCGTGCATTTCTGCCATTCCTCGGCAACTGTACTATAAACTTTATAAAAAATAAACTAAATTATGAATCTCATCAAAATACGCCTCACTATAATAACCACTACAAAATGCTTAACAAGTTAAAACGAAAGTGTAAATTATGCAGCCTCAATAAAATATTAATTGAAAACAAAGCTAACCCGAAAAAGACGTGGGAAGTCTTCAAATACAACATATATACACAGAATGACACACGCATGTGAATTGGTTAATCGATGTGGGTCAAGTGCCAGCGCGGAAGGGTAAAAAAGAGAGGGTGAAGATGAAAAGTGCCGAACAAAATAAAAATTGTGAAAGTTATCTACTTCAAATCTAGAGATGAAGAACTATTCGTTAACTATAGACCAAATTGTATTCGACAAGAATTTTCAGAGGAATTAGAAATAACAAACTATACACGTCTTCTCAGTTTAATTTTATATTATTACCACTCAGTCTATAAGTTACTAGTATAACATAAGTTTGGAGGCCCGTTAAAACTCCATAATTTCAGTGACGTCGTTCGACGGAGCCGGGCCGCGGGCGATAATGGTATAGCCATTAGCGGCCCGCGACCCGGCCGCTTACGAATGTAAAGATTCGTGCATTTCATACTCTCTTCCATAGCGACAAGCACACACAAACACAGCAGAATACCACACGGGGGGGCTGGGTCCCAAGCACGAGAGTATGTTACTGCGCTCACGAATGTAAAGATTCGTGCATTTCATACTCTCCCCCACATACAAAGCAGATACCACACGGACACGCAACTAAAGAGGTGCTACTTTTATCTTCACAGTTTACATATTCTAATGAAAACTAATTCTACCTTCTTCTTTTAAGCAGGTACACAGAAGATGTTTTTTTGACCAGCTCCCCAATAACCGCTACAGACAGTCTAACCGTTATGGAGACAGTCACCCCCACGGTTCCTGAACATCCTCCGCTCCATCCCTAAAAGTGGTCAACCACTTTAAGGGAGGCGGGCGTTGGTCCTGCGTCCCGCCTCTGTCGATTTTTGTAAGCGCATTGCGCATCTTTTTGTCCCAACCCAATACGATTACAATGCAGGCCTGCCCCCGAACCAGGGAAGTTCGGGTCTTCTTCTTGGTGGTCCCCGAATGGGGTCGTTGTTATTTCTTTCAAAGACATCCTATCAAACAGAGACAGCCTGAGGCAGATTATACTTGCCAGTGATAGACACCACTCAAATCATCCTCGAAGCGGCAGACTATACTTGCCCGAAAATCCAGATCGACTGCACCCCCGGGGAGAGGTAGTACCTTTGTGAGAGGACCCAACCTCCTACACTGGTCCTCACCCGAGGGTTCAACCGACATCAGCCAGCGAGACCGACCAACCACAACTGGACACAACTGGAGACATCTGCCGAGTACCGGAACCTTTTCCTCCTTCAACACGCCTAGACATGTGACATCCAATCATATACAATTACCGAGGGTCGAAAGGGGCTTGTCCCCCATACCGCCCCTGCGCGCCTTCGGCGCGCGAAACCATTCCTTCTTGCGCGACCCGGCTATTTTTAGATCCCATGGTCTAATGAATTACTCCCATTCGGATGACGTCCCTTTGTATTTCTGAACTGAAGTCGAACGTTCGATCGAAACAGAAATATCGAACTGACTTCAGTGATTATATCTGTGCTGTACACCAAAGTGATTGAGGAAAGATTGTTAACTTGAAAGAAGTGACAAGAGGAGAATTTTATTGTTATTTCATGACAAATTTGAAATGTTTTTGAGTATCTTCACTTGTTCAATTCTATTTACATAACATACTAATTTTCTTCTGTGTTTTAATGCCCAAATCCGAAGACTTACAGTAATTCCCTCGTGCGGTTAGCTGTAACAGGGAGTGGTAATAATAGTAATAATATGATTGTTGTCAGGCATCATGATTCATCAGCGGCCCTACAACAATGATGAACAGCCCTTGGGCTTATTAACGTTTTAATAAACCCTCGGGTTGTTCATCATTGCTGCAGGACCGCTAATGAACCATAATGCCTGGCAACAATCATGTTATTGTTACAATAGCATGATATTATACATCAGTTGCACTTCAGGCTTAACAAAGATCACTCCACTTTACATTCAATATTATGATGAATAATGCTGCGAAATGAACAATAATTTCACAACAGAGTGTACTCTGGCCATGGCCTCCACGCTCATGGACTTTTCTAATGTGTTGGATACCATTGGTAGCAATATTATGGTACCGGCGTGAGAGAGGTATCACATTTTTGGTCAGTTTAGTTTTCGTTTAAATACAGTTTGAATGATAACCCATTTTGTGTCGTTTAAGAATTATCTCGCACATGACTAAAAACGTGTTTTTTGTGAACTGGTCTGTTTTGTTTCCTTATACACAATGATGTCAATGAATTAAAGATGTTTCATGCTCCACCCTTTGTAGCTGACACAACTGCTCATACATCTGGTAATAACTTGTCTAATCGACAAGGCTAACTAGGGGCGGCGGAAGCTCGATAAAAGTGAAGCGGCACATATTTACAATGCTACCATGGTTCGACCCAATGTGACAAGGGTTACAATCGTGTATCGGTAAATGTACCATGACTCGCTGCAGTCTGTCGTTTAGATGAAAATACCACTGTGTGGTCACTGTGGAAGATGGTTGAAGAAGAAGAAACAGACCGAAGCGACCGAAAGTGGAATTGTTTGGCTAAATAGGGTTTGGATTTTCAAATAATGTTACAGGAATGCCTGTATATTGATACATTTGCATTTTAACTCATTGTGTAACAGCGAAACATATCGGTGGAGAAAAGTGGAGGGGAACGTGCCCCCCCCCCCCCCCCACCCACCTTTCGGCTCCGTCGCCCCTGGGGCTAACCAAGAATCGAATAGTGCTAGAGCTATAATAATTGAGCCGGAACACACTGCTAACTGCTGATACTCCCTCTATTAGTATCGCTACTACCATTGCTTTCTCTTTTTTTCGCCATTATGGATTTTGGAGATCAATGAGACCCCAGTTGACGTTTTGCCCTATTTCAGGAGCGTCGAGAAGGAACGTGACATACAGAAAAAACTCTAACAATGTCTGTTGATTCCCGTCCGTTAAACTTGAATTATCTGAACGAGGCTGATATTTTGAGAAAAAAATATCACCTTCGTCGGTCTGTTTACGTTTGTGTCGAAGCATTTCATTCATGTCATATTATCAGTCAGATATATACTCGTTAAACCCGGAGGTCCATTGGCTGAAACGTTGCTTGTGTTTTGTCGATATGTACAAAATTTGAAAGTTATAGCTTGGGTGATAACTCCACTCCGCGGGTGATTTAGTTACAATCCACTCTCCACGTACTGTAACGTGCAATCAGGTGTAGTCTAACATGGCGTTGTCACACGTACGCTTGATTCCACGTGTGGGGTATCTAGCATAACATGCAGTCAGATGTAGTCTTACATGACGTCCTCAAACGTTTTTCATTCCACGGTTCTAACACATTTTAATAAGCCTGTATTGGGTTGAGTAACGTTGAATACACGTAGCAATCGTGCAATAATATAAGAATACCTGCTAACACGGAACACTGCTAATCTTTATTGGAGAGCTGACAATTAAATGTCCATCAAAACCATATTTTCGCTATTTTTACTGAGCAATAACACAGTGGCCCACCTTGTTTATTCCAATGGTGTCAAATGAGGTCATTTGATGTAAAAAGGAACTAGTGCATCATATGTGGTCGTTTTGGCATGTTAGAAAGTATACTGCTGAAATGTTATCTGGCAAGTTTGTAGTTTGGATGTTTGGGATCCCAGTTACAATAAACCTATCAAACACGATGATGTCCGACCCTCTCAAAAATTGCCGTTAGATTCTCACATAAAATCAGTAATTATCAACACAGCTTTCCTTTGTAGAAATTTATTTTTGTATATGTTGTTTGTGGCTGTGGTGTATATATATATATCGCGAGAGAGAGAGAGAGAGAGAGAGAGAGAGAGAGAGAGAGAGAGAGAGAGAGAGAGAGTCTATATATATACCTCTCTTTCCCTCCAACACACGCACCCAAACACTCCCACACACACTCAGGGACACACATATTTATTAATTCATAGATCTGAATAAACATTTTTAAGCAAGCAAATTTAACTAGACATTAGATGGGTGATATTTGAACACGGATATTTGATTTGAGTGGGTTATCAGAATGAAAATGGAGTCGAACGTACGTCACGAATAGGACATCCGCTATTGAAACAAAAAACGCATAAATGCTGTTTCCTGTGTAGCTTGTTCGGTACTGGTCGTAGTTTTAAAATTTAACTAGACATTAGATGGGTGATATTTGAACACGGATATTAATTTGAGTGGGCTATCAGAATGAAAATGCGTGTCGAACGTACGTCGCGAGTAGGACATCCGCTATTGAAACAAAAAACGCATAAATGTTGTTTCCCGTGTAGCTTGCTCGGTACTGATCGTAGTTTAAACAAAAGCACATATAGTGTGGTACTTACAAAGCACAAAACTGTGACAAAATGTTTCCGACTCATTCTTGTAATGATTTTTGTCCACTTTGTATCTTGTTTTTTTTTTAAATTTAATATTACGAACTTTAAGCATTTCTGTCGTACAAAGAAGCTTTTGACCCTTCAGTACAAGCTCTCGAGGCACCAGTCTAACTTTGTAAGGAATTCAATGCAGATATAGCCCATCGAATGTGTTTGGATTCACTTACGGTTCACTTTTCCGACCAACTGAAATTTTCCAGACTAATGAATCTAAAAAATACCATAAACGTTAATTTTCGGTAAATAAATGAAATAATTGTTGACCAATCAAGACTTGATTTTAACGAATTTTCTATGACATTACCATATAAGGAATGAAGACACACTACACCAGTACTTTCATAATTATGTCACATAGTTCCGCGAACTGTGTCAAACTCTTGATGGCATCGACATGAATTAAAAAGTTATTGACTAAAATATCTATAATTGGAGCACGAAAGAAAATCTGTATATTTCGACTAACATATGGGTACAAAATAGCCAATGACAGCGCTGGATTCCTAGTAGAATTATGTTGGTGGCCTGAGAACTTGCCGTCGCTGCCGTGGGCCTTCTGTCAAAATAACCTTGTTCAGAACAGATGCAGGTGGCACAATACTGATGGCATTCTATCAAATTTGTGGAAGTCTTGTGGTGGTGGGTTTCGACAAAATAATACATGGGTTATTTGGAATAACATTCTGTCTCATATATACAGTACGTGGAGAGTGGATTGTAACTAAATCACCCGCGGAGTGGAGTTATCACCCAAAGTATCACTTTCAAATTCTGTACATATGGATTCAAAACACAAGCAAAGTTTCATCCAATGGACCTCCGGGTTCAACCCGGAGGTCCATTGGCTGGAACTTTGCTTGTGCTTGTTACGCTTTGCAACAAATTTGCAATTATTGCTCGGGTGGAATTTCCACTCTGCGGGTGATTTAATGATAATATACTCTCCACGTACTGTATCTACCAAGTAAGACTTAAATGAGTTGTGAAAAGTGTTGAGTCTTTACAGACGGCGTTCATATTGTTTTATTATCAAACATTTTCAACAAAAAATATCACGTAACGCACCAAAATATCAAGCTTGCTAAAAATGTAAATCCAAAACAATAATTTTAGTTGGATGGGAGGAGATGCTAATTTCCTTTATGTTTATGATCAGTTTGTGCGTATAGTTAAAAACAAACATTTTACTGCACAAAATTCCAGTGTTGTGGGTTTTCTACCCTGCGAGGTCGATAAATGTCTGTACAAAATATCCCAGAAAAACACAAAAAAACATTTACAAGGTGTAAACCTGTGAATTCCGTGGAAATATTAATCCTTCGTTCCTACAAGGTTATCAAAGTACCAACATTTCAAACAGCAAATTTTTCCTAATGTTTTTGTCAAAAAAAAACAATTGATGCTTTTGAAGAAAAACGACGATGTAAAAATCTCAATTAACTGATGGCTTGTAGATTTAGAGGATATTTTATTTAGTAGAAGAACTAACAGTGATGTCTTGTTGGAAACGAATGGAATGCGGCCGTTAAAATATGCTTTTAGTTGAATTTTCGTGTAGCTTGGTTTTTACATGGGAGGTGTGTGATATATACAAAAACGCACATACGTTTGAATGTGTTAAGAATTATCGCAATCGATCGCTTTAGCCCAGGATATCACTCGAGCCTTCGGCGCTCGTGACATCCTGGGCCACAGCAATCTCGCGCAATAATTCGTTACCCATTTGGTTTTTACATGGGAGGTGTGTGATATATACAGAAACGCACATACGCTTGAATGTGTTAAGAATTATCGCAATCGATCGCTTTAGCCCAGGATATCACTCGAGCCTTCGGCGCTCGTGACATCCTGGGCCACAGCAATCTCGCGCAATAATTCGTTACCCATTCAAACGTATGTACGTTTATGGCTGAAAGGCGTTTATACCGTCTATCACTTGTATTAACCCATCCAATACTGGATACCAAGCTATCAAACCACCAGTCATTTTCTGTCATATCACGGACCAGTCTACCTCTTAAATAGTCCTCCCCTCTGTTTTGAATATTTCAGTTGGTCGGGAAAGCAAATCCACGGTTCGTTTTTTCTACCAACTGAAATGTTCTACCCTACTGATACGCCATAAGCATTCTTTTCTTTTAAATCAAAGCAAAAAATATTTCTCAATCGGGACTTGATTTTATCTATTAACGTAAAACACGGGATTTCCAATGTTCTGCCTGTACGATAAAGATAAAGTTGTATAGCACACGGGGTGATACGAAACACGTTCGAATTCGTTTCTAACGCAAACAGAGAAGGAACGCGTCTAAATAAATCAAGTCATTCACTGGTGGTATGCACTGTAGTCGAGATCGCTTGGAAATTCCACGTTCCTCATTTAGATTTCTTTACCCGGGATATTTGAACAATCAGATTCGAGTAAAAAATTTACAAAATAAAAATAGTATTCAGACTGCAGATACCGTCCTGTACAAGTTTGTCTTCTGCGAAATGGGCAAATCCACTCTGCATTTGTAGATTGGTTCAGGTATAGTTTAACCATACAGATGTAAAGAGCTGTTGGATTGGAGTATAACCTATTCACAGATGTAAAAAGCTGTTGAATTGAAGTATAACATATTCATAGATGTAAAGAGCGATTGAATTGAAGTATAACCTATTCACAGATGTCAAGAGCTGTTGAATTGAAGTATAACCTATTCACAGATGTCAAGAGCTGTTGAATTGAAGTATAACCTATTCACAGATGTAAAGAGCTGTTGAATTGAAGTATAAACTATTCACAGATGTAAAGAGCTGTTGAATTGAAGTATAACCTATTCATAGATGTAAAGAGCTGTTGAATTGAAGTATAAACTATTCACAGATGTAAAGACCTGGTGAATTGAAGTATAACCTATTTACAGATGTAAAGAGCTGTTGAACTGAAGTATAACCTAGTCTTATTGTACATTACCTGTTTGTCGTGTGTAGTCCACTGTCGATTTCTTTTTTACACTCAAAGTTTTGCACACCGGGATGAACGTATTTACAGTACGTGGAGAGTGGATTGTAACAAAATCACCCGCGCAGTGGGTTTATCACCCAAAGTATCACTTTCAAATTCTGTACAAATGGACGAACAACACAAGCAATGTTCAAGCCAATGGACCTCCGGGTTCAACCCGGAGGTCCATTGGCTGGAACTTAACTTGTGCTTGTTATGCTTTGCATAAAATTAGCAATTATTGCTTGGGTGGAATCTCCACTCCGCGGGTGATTTAGTGATAATACACTCTGCACGTACTTATGAGTCACCCACCCATTTAAACTGAAAACTATCTAAACTAGAGGGGGTGTCATTTGTGTGCAAAGCACACTATGGTGTATCCCCGCATTTGCATCCTTGACTTTGTATGAATGCTTGATACAAAGATGAAATGTATTATATGACACACTAAAATTATATTGAGTGACATAGGTGACACAGCTTCGTGCGCATCTAGCCTCCACTGCAACATTTCAACATGGTTTTAGCGTTTCGAATTACATACCCTAGGAGCCATTCACCGGGAACGGTCTAAGAAAACACGAATGTAGCAACGGTGGTACAGCCATGTGGCACCTAAAAAATCGAAAACCTTCGTGCACATCTACAGACCCTACTGCAACATTTGAGCATGATTTTAGCGTTTCGAATTACATACCCTAGAAGCCTTTTGCCGGAAACGGTCTAAAAAAACATGAAAGTGGCAACGTTGGCACAGCCACGAGGCACCTGAAAAATCCGAAACCTTCATGCGCATCTACAAACCCGGCTGCAACACATTTGAGCATGGCTTTAGCATTTCGAATTACATACCCTAGGAGTCTTTCGTCGGAAACGGTCTAAGAAAACACGAAAGTGGCAACGGTGGCACAGCCACATGGCACCAAAAAAAATCCGAAACCTTCGTGTGCATCTACAGACCCTACTGCAACATTTGAGCATGGGTTTAGCATTTCGAAGTACAAACCCTAGGAGCCTTTCGCGGGCAACGGTCTAAGAAAACATGAAAGTGGCAACGGTGGCACAGCCACGTGGCAGCTGAAAAATCCGAAACCTTCGTGCGCATCTACAAACCCCACTCCAACATTTGAGCATTGTTTTAGCATTTCGAATTACATACCTAGGAGCCTTTAGCTGGAAACGGTCTAAGAAAACATGAAAGTGGCAACGGTGGCACAGCCACATGGCACCCAAAAAATCCGAATCCTTCGTGCGCATCTACAGACCCTACTGCAACACCTGAGCATGCTTTTAGCATTTCCAAATTACATACTCTAGGAGCCTTTCGCCGGAAACGGTCTAAGAAAACATAAAGTGGCAACGGTGGCACAGCCACATAGCACCCCAAAAATCCGAAACCTTCGTGCGAATCTACAGACTCTACTGCAACATTTGAGCATGGTTTTAGCATTTCGAATTACACACCCTAGGAGCCTTTCGCCGGAAACGGTCTAAGAAAACACGAAAGTGGCAACGGTGGCACAGCCACGTGGCAGCTGAAAAATTCGAAACCTTCATGCACATCTACAGATCCCATTGTGACAGAGCATATGAGCATGGTTTTAGCGTTTCGAATTACATACCCTAGGAGCCTTTCGCCGGAAACGGTCTAAGAAAACACGAAAATGGCAACGGTGGCACAGCCACGTGGCAGCTGAAAAATCCGAAACCTTCGTGCGCATCTACAGGCCTCACTGCAACATTTGAGCATGGTTTTTGCGTTTCAAATTACATACACTAGGAGCCTTTCGCTGGAAACGGTCTAAGAAAACACGTAAGTGCCACGGTGGCGCAGCCACGTGGCACCCAAAAACTCCGAAACCTTCGTGCGCATCTGCAGACCCTACTGCAACATCTGAGCATGCTTTTAGCATTTCGAATTACATACTCTAGGAGCCTTTTGCCGGAAACGGTCTAAGAAAACACGAAAGTGGCAACAGTGGCACAGCCACGTGGCACCTGAAAAATCAGAAACATTCGTGTGCATCTACAGACCCTACTGCAACATCTAAGCATGCTTTTAGCATTTCGAATTACATACTCTAGGAGCCTTTTGCCGGAAACGGTCTAAGAAAACATGAAAGTGGCAACAGTTGCACAGCCACGTGGCACCTGAAAAATCCGAAACCTTCGTGCGCATCTACAGACCCTACTGCAACATTTGAGCATGGTTTTAGCATTTCGAATTACATACCCTAGGAGCCTTTCGCCGGAAACGGTCGAAGAAAACACGAAAGTGGCAACGGTGGCACAGCCACGTGGCAGCTGAAAAATCCGAAACCTTCGTGCGCATCTACAGACCCCACTGCAACATTTGAGCATGGTTTTAGCGTTTCTAATTACATACCCTAGGAGCCTTTCGCCGGGAACGGTCTAAGAAAACACGAAAGTGGCATCGGTGGCTCAGCCACATGGCACCTGAAAAATCTGAACCCTTCGTGCACATCTACAGATAATTTAGCCACACCCTAGTGCAGTTATAGAACTCTGAATTACACAAGTTGGGATTATTCGAAAGAAAAATTAGCGCATTTTTCAAGTGGCTCCATAGAAGCCACCTGGTGGCGAAAAACTTTAAAAGTGGTATTTTTGGATTGCACGGACCCTATTGAACAACGGTAGAAAGATACAGCGTTTCGAATTACAAAACCGGACGTAAGGAAGAACGGACGTACGAAAGTACGGACGTACGGACGGAGATCAGGACAATATCCCTGCATTTTTAAAATGCGGGGATAATCATGTACTAGATTATTTTCTTCGACCACAGTCATTAAGACACAGCTATTTTAATGTCAATGCTCGTTAAAATTTTAAATTCAAAACAATCATTTTAGTTGGATGGGAGGAGATGCCAATTTACTTTATGTTTATGATCAGTTTGTTTGTGCGTATAGTTAAAAAATCATTTTACTACTCAAAATGCCAGTGTTCTGGGTTTCTAACCAGCGAGATCGATAAATGTCTGTATAAAATATCCCAGAAAACCACACAAAAAAATTTTCACAAGGTGTAAACCTGTGAATTCCGTGGAAATATTAATCCTTTTCACACAGTTGTCAAAGTACCAAAATTTCAAACAGCAAATTTTTCTGTCAAAAAAAAACAAACAAAACAATTGATGCTTTTGGAGAACAACGAAGATGTAAAAATCTCAATTAACTGATGGTTTTTGGATTTAGAGAATATTTTATTTAGTGGAAGAACTAAGAGTGATGTCTTGTTGGCAACGAGGGAAACGCGGCAATGATCCAGTTAAAAGGTGCTTTTAGTTCAATTTTCGTGTAGACTGGTTTTTACATGGGAGGTGTGTGATATATACAGAACCGCACATACGTTTGAATGTGTTAAGAATTATCGCATTCGATCGCTTTAGCCCATGATATCACCCAAGCCTTCGGCGCTCGTGATAACCTGGGCCACAGCAATCTCGAGCGATAATTCGTAACTCATTCAAACGTATGTACGGTTCTGTATTTTTATCATATGACTATGACATTTTTACCCTAAATATCACTACTGTTTGACGATGTTTTCCAAACTGTTGTATCACACCGGGTGAGATTTTTACGGATCAAAAGTCCATATCACACTCTTTCGGAAATCAAAAATCCATATCACACTCCCACGGAAATATCCGAGAGTTTCCGTGAATAGTTTTCGTAACTAGGGAAGTCGTTGTTTCGTCTGCTATTTTGTAACCGGCTTTTCACCGCATATTAATTAAAATGGCAAATTTGGGTGAATTTGACATCGAAACAATGTCATGTGATAAACATATCATCATAACAGTGTGTTGATCCGTGTCGTCGCATCACGTCTCGTTGAGGTGGCCAGAGTTCCTGATTACACGAGCTGCCGCAGGCAGCTCGTGTGATCCGAAAATCTGGCCACCTCAACTCGACGTGATACTACGACACGGATTAACACACTGTTATGATAATATCTATGTATTGTACTGCGTGTGTTTTCTCATATCAGCAGCATTACCCTCCATCTGACTGATACTGCCGGACGGATTTGATTTCTGAAATTGTGTCAGTATCAATGATAGGTATACGATAAATATTGAATAAACGTATAGTGTTTTAAATAAAAAAAACCCATTAATCTACGAGTTGGTTTAAGAATGAAACCGACGAACCTCTGTCTAGTCGGTTTCATTCTTAATTATACGAGGAGAATTTCTTTTTTGCTTGAAAACACTACACGTTTATTTTGTTTATCCCATAAATCTTTTACAGGGTAGTCGCGGCGAAATTGTGCTGTTACTCGCTACAAAACACAACGAGAAATGAGGAGCACACTGGTTCAATTCGATCGACAAGCAATGGCGCATCGATATATTTCTGTCTAAAAAATAAATCCACTACAAACTTGAGAAAATCTTGCAAAAATACTTCATTAAATAAACATTGTTTTATCTTTCTTATTTTCGTTGCTTAATGTTTTTGGTTTTTTTTTCGTCGCCGATTCAACTTGAGTTTGATAAACAGAGCAGACGACACGTGTATTTGTTTAAACACACTTTCCTAATTTGGAAAATGAAACATCGATCATCATGCCCACGCCTTTCAGAGTCAAACTTGTATGCTTTTCAACGCAGAGTTTTGATTGATTTAATTTGTGTTGTTTTTTTTCTTAATTGTTGTTCGGATTATTGTTAGGTACAGTTGAAATGTGTCATATATTCTAAAACTGAACATTTAAGCGACGTTCGTCGCTTGATAAACGTCGGTTTGTTATGTCTCCTACAAGTGTAATACAGATCACGACATCACGAATGCCGTGGAGGTTAGAGGTCAACAAGCGTGTCTCTACTATAGGAATAAATGTTTTCAGTGTTAAACCCACAGGAAATATTTAACACCCTACCAGATGAATAAAACACAATTTATTCAAGGCTTCTGTTGTTCGAATAAACGGCCATTTATGGGGAAAAAGCACAACGTCTTTAATGGACAAGTAATATAAGTTACAACATACTCAGTTGACTGATATTATAAATGTGTAGCGTATTTAGTATGACTAGTGATGTAAGCTACAAGGTCTTTAGTTGACTGATATTATAAATGTGTAGCGTATTTAGTATGACTAGTGATGTAAGCTACAAGGTCTTTAGTTGACTGATATTATAAATGTGTAGTGTATTTAGTATGACTAGTGATGTAAGCTACAAGGTCTTTAGTTGACTGATATTATAAATGTGTAGCGTATTTAGTATGACTAGTGATGTAAGCTACAAGGTCTTTAGTTGACTGATATTATAAATGTGTAGCGTATTTAGTATGACTAGTGATGTAAGCTACAAGGTATTTAGTTGACTGATATTATAAATGTGTAGCGTATTTAGTATGACTAGTGATGTAAGCTACAAGGTCTTTAGTTGACTGATATTATAAATGTGTAGCGTATTTAGTATGACTAGTGATGTAAGCTACAAGGGCTTTAGTTGACTGATATTATAAATGTGTAGCGTATTTAGTATGACTAGTGATGTAAGCTACAGGGTCTTTAGATGACTGATATTATAAATGTGTAGCGTATTTAGAATGACTAGTGATGTAAGCTACAGGGTCTTTAGTTGACTGATATTATAAATGTGTAGCGTATTTAGTATGACTAGTGATGAAAGCTGCAATGTCTTTTGTTGACTGATATTATAAATGTGTAGAGTATTTAGTATGACTAGTGATGTAAGCTACAAGGTCTTTAGATGACTGATATTATAAATGTGTAGCGTATTTAGTATGACTAGTGATGTAAGCTACAGGGGCTTTTGTTGACTAATATTATAAATGTGTAGCGTATTTAGAATGACTAGTGATGTAAGCTACAAGGTCTTTAGATGACTGATATTATAAATGTGTAGCGTATTTAGTATGACTAGTGATGTAAGCTACAAGGTCTTTAGTTGACTGATATTATAAATGTGTAGAGTATTTAGTATGACTAGTGATGTAAGCTATAAGGTTTTTAGTTGACTGATATTATAATGTGTAGCGTATTTAGTATGACTAGTGATGTAAGCTACAAGGTCTTTAGTTGACTGATATTATAAATGTGTAGCGTATTTAGTATGACTAGTGATGTAAGCTACAAGGTCTTTAGTTGACTGATATTATAAATGTGTAGCGTATTTAGTATGACTAGTGATGTAAGCTACAGGGTCTTTAGTTGACTGATATTATAAATGTGTAGCGTATTTAGTATGACTAGTGATGTAAGCTACAGGGTCTTTAGTTGACTGATATTATAAATGTGTAGCGTATTTAGTATGACTAGTGATGTAAGCTACAAGGTCTTTAGTTGACTGATATTATAAATGTGTAGCGTATTTAGTATGACTAGTGATGAAAGCTGCAAAGTCTTTTGTTGACTAATATTATAAATGTGTAGCGTATTTAGTATGACTAGTGATGAAAGCTGCAAAGTCTTTTGTTGACTAATATTATAAATGTGTAGCGTATTTAGTATGACTAGTGATGTAAGCTACAAGGTCTTTAGATAACTGATATTATAAATGTGTAGCGTATTTAATATGACTAGTGATGTAAGCTACAAGGTCTTTAGTTAACTGATATTATATTATTATTTATCGATTGATGTTTAAGGACACATATTTATGCACAATGGCTAATCATGACCGTGACAGTTTGACGGGTGGAGGAAGCCGGAGTACCCGGAGAGAACCACCGAGCAACGACGAGCAGCTGCCAGCTCCCCAACATCGTAACTCCGCACTGCAGCACAGGCAGGGTTAGATTGGTTGAAGACATGCGTACCATCGACGTGCAGTACACCTTAGTACACGGCGTCATCGTGCCGCCACATGGGCAAAGGGGGTGAAGTGTCTTGCCCAAGGACACAACGCGGTTGCCGCAGGTGGGATTCGAATCGAGGACCTCTCGGCTTGCAGCCAGCACCTCTACCTACTGAGCCACCGCGCCCCCAACTGATATTATAAATGTGTAGAGTATTTAGTATGACTAGTGATGTGAGCTACAAGGTTTTTAGTTGACTGATATTATAAATGTGTAGCGTATTTAGTATGACTAGTGATGTAAGCTACAAGGTCTTTAGTTGACTGATATTATAAATGTGTAGCGTATTTAGTATGACTAGTGATGTAAGCTACAAGGTCTTTAGTTGACTGACATTATAAATGTGTAGCGTATTTAGTATGACTAGTGATGTAAGCTACAAGGTCTTTAGTTGACTGATATTATAAATGTGTAGCGTATTTAGTATGACTAGTGATGTAAGCTACAAGGTCTTTAGTTGACTGATATTATAAATGTGTAGCGTATTCAGTATGACTAGTGATGTTAGCTACAAGGTCTTTAGTTGACCTATATTATAAATGTATAGCGTATTTAGTATGACTAGTAATGCAAATTAAAGGGTCTTTAGTTGACTGATATTATAAATGTGTAGCGTATTTAGTATGACTAGTGATGTAAGCTACAAGGTCTTTAGTTGACTGATTTTATAAATGTGTAGAGTATTTAGTATGACTAGTGATGTAAGCTACAAGGCCTTTAGTTGACTGATATTACAAATGTGTAGAGTATTTAGTATGACTAGTGATGTAAGCTACAAGGTCTTTAGTTGACTGATATTATAAATGTGTAGAGTATTTAGTATGACTAGTGATGTAAGCTACAAGGTCTTTAGTTGACTGATATTATAAATGTATAGCGTATTTAGTATGACTTGTAGTGCAAATTAAAGGGTGTTTAGTTGACTGATATTATAAATGTGTAGTGTATTTAGTATGACTAGTGATGTAAGCTACAAGGTCTTTAGTTGACTGATATTATAAATGTGTAGCGTATTTAGTATGACTAGTGATGTAAGCTACAAGGTCTTTAGTTGACTGATATTATAAATGTGTAGCGTATTTACTATGACTAGTGATGTAAGCTACAAGGTATTTAGTTGAGTGATATTATAAATGTGTAGCGTATTTAGTATGACTAGTGATGTAAGCTACAAGGTCTTTAGTTGACTGATATTATAAATGTGTAGCGTATTTAGTATGACTAGTGATGTAAGCTACAGGGTCTTTAGTTGACTGATATTATAAATGTGTAGCGTATTTAGTATGATTAGTGATGTAAGCTACAAGGTCTTTAGTTGACTGATATTATAAATGTGTAGCGTATTTAGTATGACTAGTGATGTAAGCTACAAGTTTGTAGTTGACTGATATTATAAATGTGTAGCGTATTTAGTATGACTAGTGATGTAAGCTACAAGGTCTTTAGTTGACTGATATTATAAATGTGTAGCGTATTTAGTATGACTAGTGATGTAAGCTACAGGGTCTTTAGTTGACTGATATTATAAATGTGTAGCGTATTTAGTATGACTAGTGATGTAAGCTACAAGGTCTTTAGTTGACTGATATTATAAATGTGTAGCGTATTTAGTATGACTAGGGATGTAAGCTACAGGGTCTTTAGTTGACTGATATTATAAATGTGTAGCGTATTTAGTATGACTAGTGATGTAAGCTACAGGGTCTTTAGTTGACTTATATTATAAATGTGTAGCGTATTTAGTATGACTAGTGATGTAAGCTACAGGGTCTTTAGTTGACTGATATTATAAATGTGTAGCGTATTTAGTATGATTAGTGATGTAAGCTACAAGGTCTTTAGTTGACTGATATTATAAATGTGTAGCGTATTTAGTATGACTAGTGATGTAAGCTACAAGTTTGTAGTTGACTGATATTATAAATGTGTAGCGTATTTAGTATGACTAGGGATGTAAGCTACAGGGTCTTTAGTTGACTGATATTATAAATGTGTAGCGTATTTAGTATGACTAGTGATGTAAGCTACAGGGTCTTTAGTTGACTGATATTATAAATGTGTAGCGTATTTAGTATGACTAGTGATGTAAGCTACAAAGTATTTAGTTGACTGATATTATAAATGTGTAGCGTATTTAGTATAACTAGTGATACAAGCTGCAAGGTCTTTAGTTGACTGGTATTATAAATGTGTAGCGTATTTAGTATGACTAGTGATGTAAGCTACAGTGTCTTTAGTTGACTGATATTATAAATGTGTGGCGTATTTAGTATGACTAGTGATGTAAGCTACAGGGTCTTTAGTTGACTGATATTATAAATGTGTAGCGTATTTAGTATGACTAGTGATGTAATCTACAGGGTCTTTAGTTGACTGATATTATAAATGTGTAGCGTATTTAGTATGACTAGTGATGTAAGCTACAGGGTCTTTAGTTGACTGATATTATAAATGTGTAGTGTATTTAGTATGACTAGTGATGTAAGCTACAAGGTCTTTAGTTGACTGATATTATAAATGTGTAGTGTATTTAGTATGACTAGTGATGTAAGCTACAAGGTCTTTAGTTGACTGATATGATAAATGTGTAGCGTATTTAGTATGACTAGTGATGTAAGCTGTAAAGTCTTTAGTTGAGTGATATTATAAATGTGTAGTGTATTTAGTATGACTAGTGATGTAAGCTACAGGGTCTTTAGTTGAGTGATATTATAAATGTGTAGTGTATTTAGTATGACTAGTGATGTAAGCTACAGGGTCTTTAGTTGAGTGATATTATAAATGTGTAGTGTATTTAGTATGACTAGTGATGTAAGCTACAGGGTCTTTAGTTGAGTGATATTATAAATGTGTAGCGTATTTAGTATGACTAGTGATGTAAGCTACAAGGTCTTTAGTTGACTGATATAATAAATGTATAGCGTATTTAGTATGACTAGTGATGTAAGCTACAGGGTCTTTAGTTGAGTGATATTATAAATGTGTAGCGTATTTAGTATGACTAGTGATGTAAGCTACAGGGTCTTTAGTTGAGTGATATTATAAATGTGTAGCGTATTTAGTATGACTAGTGATGTAAGCTACAGGGTCTTTAGTTGACTGATATAATAAATGTATAGCGTATTTAGTATGACTAGTGATGTAAGCTACAGGGTCTTTAGTTGACTGGTATTATAAATGTATAGCGTATTTAGTATGACTAGTAATGCAAATTAAAGGGTCTTTAGTTGACTGATATTATAAATGTGTTGCGTATTTAGTATGACTAGTGATGTAATCTACAGGGTCTTTAGTTGACTGATATTATAAATGTGTAGTGTATTTAGTATGACTAGTGATGTGAGCTACAGGGTCTTTAGTTGAGTGATATTATAAATGTGTAGCGTATTTAGTATGACTAGTGATGTAAGCTACAAGGTCTTTAGTTGACTGATATAATAAATGTATAGCGTATTTAGTATGACTAGTGATGTAAGCTACAGGGTCTTTAGTTGAGTGATATTATAAATGTGTAGCGTATTTAGTATGACTAGTGATGTAAGCTACAGGGTCTTTAGTTGAGTGATATTATAAATGTGTAGCGTATTTAGTATGACTAGTGATGTAAGCTACAAGGTCTTTAGATGACTGATATTATAAATGTGTAGCGTATTTAGTATGACTAGTGATGTAAGCTACAGGGTCTTTAGTTGACTGATATGATAAATGTGTAGTGTATTTAGTATGACTAGTGATGTAAGCTACAAGGTCTTTAGATGACTGATATTATAAATGTGTAGCGTATTTAGTATGACTAGTGATGTAAGCTACAAGGTCTTTAGATGACTGATATTATAAATGTGTAGCGTATTTAGTATGACTAGTGATGTAAGCTACAGGGTCTTTAGTTGACTGATATTATAAATGTGTAGCGTATTTAGTATGACTAGTGATGTAAGCTACAAGGTCTTTAGTTGACTGATATGATAAATGTATAGCGTATTTAGTATGACTAGTAATGCAAATTAAAGGGTCTTTAGTTGACTGATATTATAAATGTGTTGCGTATTTAGTATGACTAGTGATGTAAGCTACAAGGTCTTTAGTTGACTGATATGATAAATGTGTAGTGTATTTAGTATGACTAGTGATGTAAGCTACAAGATCTTTAGATGACTGATATTATAAATGTGTAGCGTATTTAGTATGACTAGTGATGTAAGCTACAAGGTCTTTAGATGACTGATATTATAAATGTGTAGCGTATTTAGTATGACTAGTGATGTAAGCTACAAGGTCTTTAGTTGACTGATATGATAAATGTGTAGAGTATTTAGTATGACTAGTGATATAAGCTACAAGGTATTTAGTTGAGTGATATTATAAATGTGTAGCGTATTTAGTATGACTAGTGATGTAAGCTACAAGGTCTTTAGTGGAGTGATATTATAAATGTGTAGCGTATTTAGTATGACTAGTGATGTAAGCTACAAGGTCTTTAGTTTAGTGATATTATAAAAGTGTAGAGTATTTCGTATCACTAGTGATGTGAGCTACAAAGTCTTTAGTTGAGTGATATTATAAATGTGTAGCGTATTTAGTATGACTAGTGATGTAAGCTAGAGGGTCTTTAGTTGACTGATATGATAAATGTGTAGCGTATTTAGTATGACTAGCGAAGTAAGCTACAAGGTATTTAGTTGACTGATATTATAAACGTGTAGCGTATTTAGTATGACTAGTGATGTAAGCTACAAGGTGTTTAGTTGACTGATATTATAAATGTGTAGCGTATTTAGTATGACTAGTGATGTAAGCTACAAGGTGTTTAGTTGACTGATATTATAAATGTGTAGCGTATTTAGTATGACTAGTGATGTAAGCTACAAGGTCTTTAGTTGACTGATATTATAAATGTGTAGCGTATTTAGTATTACTAGTGATGTAAGCTACAAGGTCTTTAGTTGACTGATATTATAAATGTGTAGCGTATTTAGTATGACTAGTGATGTAAACCAACGGGTCTTTAGTTGACTGATATTATAAATGTGTAGCGTATTTAGTATGACTAGTGATGTAAGCTACAAGGTGTTTAGTTGACTGATATTATAAATGTGTAGCGTATTTATTATGACTAGTGATGTAAGCTACAAGGTCTTTGTTTGACTGATATTATAAATGTGTAGCGTATTTAGTATGACTAGTGATGTAAGCTACAAGGTCTTTAGTTTTCTGGAAATATAAGCGCCAACGTGTCATTTTGACTCGTAATATCGTAATTTTAGTTGTTAGTGCATTACTTGAGCAGTGATATACATTTTATTGACTGGGAAAATATGGTATAACGTATTTAATGGCCCGTAAGTACGAGTCGTAATATAAAATAACATCGTGTTTACTTCACTTGGAATAAAAGTTTCCGAGTAGAAAGCTGACTGGTAAATGAGGAAACAACGAGTTTAGTTGACTATTAATATAAATTTAGCTGACCGATATTACAAGCTGTATTGATTTAGGCGACCTGTAAATACAAATTATCGCTACAGTGAAGTGATCACGGTCGTAGTATTACGTCGAGTTGAGGAGGTCAGATCGCCGGATCGAACGAGCTGCCGCATTCAGAGAGTTTGATTCGGCGATCTGACCTCCTCAACGAGACGTGATGCAACGACACAGATCGCTTCACCGTCGCGATAGAAGGGTTTATTATATGGCTTTTAGTTCAACATTACATGCGAACGCTAGCACTAACAACCTTTTTTGGGGGGAGGGAAGGGGTAATTGGATTGAAGTAAAAAAGAACTATTTTTGTTTACACTCCTGTTTGTAACTTAGTGATGTCCTATTCAATTCGAACATTGACAAGTCAAAATTGCCCAGAAACGCTTCGTCAACGTCCAAATCATCTCCACAATCTATTTTATTTGCGTTTATAAACCGAATATTTAAATTTTATTTATATTTTACGAAGCCGGAAGAAATGGTTGGTAGCAGACGAAATTGTAAACAAACCCGCACCGCCGTTCGAGCGCACCCATTCCAGCCAGGATTAAAGTAATCTCTGCGACCGGAACAGCTAACTGTGCTAATTCGAACGCACCCGTAAAGAGTCCGTCATACTATATTGATACGGAATCGGATTCCACAAAGTGGATTTTTCGGGGACCAGGAAAAGATTGTCAAACAGTTGTGATATTTGGCGATTAAATTTCACAGTCATATGATAATATGATTTACCACTGCTTCAATTGACTGATAATATAAGTTATGTCCTTCGGTGACCAGTAATACTAGTTATAACATCCTTAATTGGATGGTGATATGCAGTATGTGAAAATGCATTTAGCTAACTTGTAATACAACTTACAACATTTAACCCATTGAAACAGAGGGGACCCCATTTAAGTTGGATGGCTTCTAATTGAATACATGGCCGTTGGGTGTTCTTGGGTTGTTCATGATAACTGGGAGAAGTTGCAGAAAAGGCCGAAAAACATTTAGTCGGACAAGAAAGTGCACACTGAAATGAGGTTTACGAGCGACAATTATCCGATTTATTACAAATAATTCGAGGTCCCATTATCTATGGACGGCAGATTCAAATATTAACCGTATGCCTTTATCAATTACTAATCTCTGATCCACATTTATTAATTTCTGAAGTTCGCATTTAACGTTTATACACTTTTTAGCCGTAACTTTGATATCTTTTCCCAAGTTGACCTGAGTGGAGGGCGTTCTTAGATACGCGACTTGCGCAAAAGCTTTCCCCATTCTCCCATTGGCTTATTTTCATCGATGATTTTCTCGGCATAAATAGTAGCCAGTGGGATGTCATTGTGCTTCTATGGATGCCGGTAGCTTTTTTAATTCCCAGGGAACGTTAAAAAAATGTATAAACGGCAAATATGAACTCCAGAAATTAATAAATGTGGATCCGAGATTAGTAATTGATAACGGTATACGGTTAATATTTGAATCTGCCCTCCATATACAACGGGACCTCGAATTATTTATAATAAATCGGATAATTGTTGCTCGTAAACCTCATTTCACTGTGCACTTTCTTGTCCGACTAAATGTTTTTCGGCCTTTTCTGCGACTTCTCCCAGTTATCATGAACAACCCAAGAACGCCCAACGGTCATCTAATGCACCACTGTAAAGCTTATTCATTCCTCTTTCCATTGATACTGGGTATTGTTGGATACGTTGTGTGAATCAAATTTGAGGGGGGGAAAAGGAAGATGAGTGCTATCGTTTCCGAAAAGCGAGTTGTTAACCTTGTTAATATTTATATACCATTACAGGGGTACGTCAGCATAGATTCAAAAATGGTATCAAATATCATTTTTCTCTCGATTTCCCAGCTTGTGCCGAGTACCTGTGTTTCGCATTACCCAACTTCACTACTTTAGATGTTTAGTTGTCAACAATGTATTCAGTTGAAAGGCAATATGAGGTATAACATTTCCTTTGACTCGCAACATTTGATAACAGCGTCTTTAGCGAACTGATAATGTTAGTTATCCTTGTGTTTTCCAGGGTGTATGGGAATTTACACCGGTTTGGGAACTCATACACCCTGAGGCTTTGGCTTTGCCTCAGGGCGTATGAGTTCCCAAACCGGTGTAAATTCCCATACACCCTCGAAAACACAAGGATAACGGATTTATTTCCAAGAATTTTGGTGTACTTAATTCTTTAACCTACATTGTGGGCAAAAACTGACAGAAAATGTGTACTTTGTAAGCTTCTTAATAAATAAAACGAGACAAATATGGATATCATTGGAACTAGCTCAATGAGCCAGTTCCAATGACATCCATATCTGTAATATTTTATTGCACATAAATATTAAATTTCCTGCATTTTTATTTTTGTTCTAACATAACTGAGCAGAAGGTATGAATTAATAATTAAAAACTGGTACTTTTTTAGCCATATAGCCTGCTATTGTATATTCTTGTTTTTACACCGTGGTTAACCACGGTGTACCCCCCCCCCCCCCCCCCCCCACCCACTGTGGATTGCAAGTTACACCGTACCTCTCAGCCAATCAAAACGCAGTATTTTGTTCCATTTGGAAATAAGATAAGTTATAATGTTTCTAGTAATAAAGGCAAGACCTGGGGTGAAGGAGTCGGGGTGCACATGGGGCACGTGCCCCTCCCCCCAATTATTTCACCATTTTTTAGTACCCAGACGGCATTTTCCGACATAACGTAACTAACCGCTATGGCCACTACACATCCGTGACCTATACGTATGGCCACATTGTTTTTCATCAAGATTTTATTGCCTAAAAATAGAAAGCTC
Organism: Pictodentalium vernedei; assembly: GCA_031216915.1. Taxonomy (NCBI): domain Eukaryota; kingdom Metazoa; phylum Mollusca; class Scaphopoda; order Dentaliida; family Dentaliidae; genus Pictodentalium; species Pictodentalium vernedei. The sequence continues at coordinate 131,134,206 of CM062296.1, read as the reverse complement.
CAAAATAGAACGTAATATTTCAAAGAACGGTTTCAAAGTTATGATTAATTAAAAACAAAACAAAATAAATACAGCACGATACATGTAACAGCATTACACACCAGTGAACGTGGCTTGCAGATGCAGGGATAGTAACTGTAAAGTGACAGTAGGAGTAATACTTATTTATTTATGGACAGAGTTATTCAGAATCAGTGCTCAAAATAACGTTTTTTCTTTGCCTAGCAAAATGCTACAAATTTCCAAAAAATGAATAGCATTTTGTAAAAATTGCATAGCTATTATTGTATACCAGAGTTATGTCATGCTGTTTTGTATTGAATTCTTCTAAGTAGATAGAATAGTTTCCACTCATTTCCAAATGATCTGCAACACATGAAACATTTACTATGTTTTTTTTTACTGAACTGCCTTTAAGGGTTGCATGGACTTGGATATTTTCAATTGGCGTCTTGGTTGTTTAATAGAATTCTCAAAATGGAAGTTGGAATTTTTAATTTGATGGGCTTGAAGTTATTTTTAATGGGCATTTTATGCAAACTGTTATAAAACAGGAAGAATTTAAACCAATAGAATTCATCTTACATCTGAAGTTGCTAATGATGCTTGATGGAGAGTTAATCTGAGTTATGCCTGGAATGTTCCACAATCAGAAGTAAAGCATCAGTGAACTAGTTTTCAAATTTGTTTGCAAATTTTCATTTACATTTTGCGATACAAGATAATCAACTGCAGCCTAGGCTGCAGTTGATTATCTTGTATCGCAAAATGCTATACATAATTGAACATTGTGTAGCTTTTTTGCAGGCTTTGCATGGCAAAAAGCGATGCGACACCGCTTATTTTGAGCCCTGTTCAGAATTATGTTGATGGTGTTCTGATTTTGATCGTGGGCGATTGTTCTACTAAAATCAACACCATAATAGTATTTATTATTATTATTTACTGGTGTTTAAGGTCACCTATTTCTGCACAATGGCTAACCATGACCGTGACAGTTTTATGGGTGGAGGAAGCCGGAGTACCCGGAGAGAACCACCGAGCAACGGCGAGCAACTGTCAGCTCCCCAACATACCAACTCCACACAAGCAGGGTTAGCATTGGTTGAAGACAGGTGCACCATCGACGTGCAGTACGCCTTAGTACACAGCGTCACCGTGCCCCCACATGGGCAATGGGGGTGAAGTGTCTTGCCCAAGGACACAACACGGTTGCCGCAGGTGGGATTCGAACCGAGGACCTCTCGGCTTGCAGCCTGCACCTCTACCAACTGAGCCACCGCGCCCCCAAACACCATAATAGGTATACTACTGAAAAAGTGATGCTATTACACTTTGCACATCGCAGGTTCGCAACCAGTTATAATAAGCGCAGACTAGATTTTCATTATAATAATGGTAAAACGTGCGGATGAGTTCCGTCCCAGAGTTGAGTATACTTCGTCCTGTTTTAAGATAATTTCGGTTCTTTGAAAACCAGGGGACAATTTCACCTATTTATAGTTGTGAAGTGGAAGTTGACGATTTTGCAGTACCTATAATTACTTATTGCTATCATACAACTATCATTTCTTAAATATGCCAAGAGCGAAGCCAGATAAAAAAAAAACCCAGAGTATCAAATGAATAGGATTTATGACTGGTATAAACCCAGGTTATGTCAGGAATGCGTGTCAATTTTGCCTCCTAAAATTTTGGAGTTAGCTCCCTTAGAATATAATCTTTAAGAATGACTGAGCATCGTTAACAGCGCCCCTGGCGGATCATTCATTAAAATTTTCTCTTCGAAAAGGTTTGGGTTAGCATTATAACATGCAATGAAATGTTTGAATTGAGGGATTTAATGTGTTTATGTTTATTGTTTTTCTTAACAGAAAACAAATTTAGAAATTTCCTCCTTACTGGAATAATTTGGTTTTGATGGATTATGGCAGGAATTTGATGACAAATGTTGATTTTAAGGGGCTATATAAGTAATGGAATTTTGTTTATTTTGAAATTCTCGCCTCTCATATTCCTTGAATTCAAAATAATATTCAATAACAAAGCTAGGCATTCAAAACACTTTCGAGTGCAGCGACAGGACTGCATTTTGGAAAAGGACAACACTGTCTGCATTTTTTATTGAAGATGGTTTCCATGCTCGATAGACATGCGCAAATCACTCGATACCATGAATTTCCATCGAAAAACAAAATCGTAATTCTAAGAAATTTCAACAGGTGTCATGATACCGTGCACTGAATATGGTAACTGTGTAATCTCTATCTAATAACAGTTAACTGTATGAAGGCGATCTTTTTCATTATTTTATTTTAGACGGCGTTGTTTTTACATGCTTTTTCCGTCCGATGACGTCGACCGGAAATCGAAAGTATACTCATACGTAAACAAAAGCAATGGCTTTGGAATTTCCTCCCATTGCGCTTTGTAGCCGTGTTTCGAAGAATTTTGATCCCCTAGCTTTGTTCTTGGATATGTAAAGCACATTTGGCCACAAGGTGTTTTCGTGAAATATTATTAAATTATCAGTTCTGGTGCGAATACGGCAGCAGACTTCCAGGAACCAGTGGTGCCTACAGTCGACTCTATGAACTGGTTACACATGTGTTTCGTGTTCTATACATTCCAACCTTCATTTTGATGTACATTTTGTGTATATTTAATTTGAATTGAAGGAATATCAGAGGTGAGAATTTTCAAAATAAACAAAATTTCATTACTCAAGTTATATAGGCCCTTAAGTGACATGTTTTTTGCCGGTGATTGGGGCTGGCTGAAACATGGCGATCGTTCACAAATTGTATGCATTGGAAAACGGTTTAATTTTATTACACAAAACCTGCCATACCTTTACATCGGTTGCACCTTCATTTTGTTACTCGCATGCTGCAGAGATAGATTGGCAGTTCCTTGCTATTCAATTCATTTGTTTGCACAACGGACTGCTCACGCCGAACACAACTGTATTCTTTCCACGTGATTTGATCACTGAAACTTAAAAAAAACATCTGTGAGCAAATTTTTGCTTCGTTTCTGTGGGATTGTTGACACTGTAATTTCTTTTCATAGGATGTTACTATGCATTGAATTGTTGTTTTGGGTTTGCAATTTTGGCCCTCTTGGGGCTGGCAGCTCGGATTGATTGCATTGGATTATTATTGATTGGAGTTTGCCATATTGGCCTGTTGCGGCTGGCAGCTCATATTGATTACATTGAATTATTGTTGACTGGAGTTGGCCACATTTGCCTGTTGGGGCTGGCAGCTCCTCATTCACCTGTTGTTGATTAGGACTTGCCATAATTGCCTGTTGGGGTCGGCAGCCCAAATTATTATTATTATTATTATTATTACTTATGACTTGCCACAGTGACTTGCATGCTTGATGGATGGTGGTCTCCTCAGCGGTTTGTAACTATAGAATAGTGTGGGGGTGGGGGCATAATTTTAACCTCTTTAGTTTATTTTTCCGTCATTGCTCCGTAAAATGCCGAAAGCCACAAGAAAGAGCAACAGGAAGAGCTCCAGCCCCTATGTAAGCAGACGTGGAGGAGCAGGGGCCAGAGGTACACCCAATCGTGCCAAAGCAACGAAAGAGACATCTTCTACGGTCACCAGAGCAGCTAGCAGTGTGCAGACAGATCCTGTTCCTTTGAACCTTGATTCACGAGATGCACCTGATAATCCAGGTGGGTCGTTGTTTCCTATCATTCCTATTGATGATTTTGCCATCCCTTTAGCCACTGATTCATTGGGAGCGCATGAATCTTCCCAATTGAGGGACAAGATTGTTAAGGGCGATTATGTTGACTTGTCAAATCTATTAAATGTTGCAACAGACGCTGCGCAGGGTGATCAAACTTTCCGTTTTATTGAGGGCCGGATTGTTGTTGGTGCAACTACTAAAAAACTGCACATAACTGATATTCACCACTGGACTGATGCTATGCTGATTTTTGCATCGGTATATTTATCTGTACACCCTGAGGACACACAAGCTATGTTCAAGTATATCCTCTGTCCTGTGACAATCTCAAATCTGCGCATGATCACCGGCCGGCATTGATAAATAAGCTTTTTATCGAAGTTGACTTGGGGCGTATTGCAGGTCCTTTCTCCACTCCTCCACTCTGTAACTTGAGCATATCGCCGCTGGGCCTAGTTCCCAAAGCGGATGGCAGTTTTCGATTAATTATCCATCTTTCATATCCTGAAAACTTTAGTGTTAATGATTTTATTGATGATGAATTTTGCTCTGTGCAGTATACCACATTTGATACCATTACGACAATGATTGCCAAATTGGGTTCGGGGTGCCTGCTAGGTAAAATGGATGTTAAATCTGCTTTTAGGATTTTGCCAATTCACCCGGATGATTTTTACTTGCTGGGGTACAGAGTGGACGAGTGGTTTTTTGTTGACAAATTTTTACCTATGGGTTGCAAAATGTCCTGTTCTTTATTTGAGAAATGTGCGTGTTTTTTTAGAATGGTGTGTACAACGGGACACTGGAACTGACTTGGTCAAACATTATTTAGATGATTTTCTTTTTTCTGGCTCCAGGATACTGACGAATGTGCCAAAGGCATGCAATCTCTTGAGGCTATATGTGGCACTTTGAGTTCCCTTAGCAGCTGAGAAAACAGTAGCGCCTTCCTGTACTTTGACTTATTTGGGTTTGGAAATCAACACGTTGCAGATGGACATTCTAATTCCCTCTTTCAAGGTCCTACAATTGAGGGAAATGATAGCTGGCTTGTTGGAACGAAGGAAAATTACCTTAAAACAGTTGCAACCACTCGTAGGTCTTTTGAATTTTTGTACGAGGGTGATACCAGTGGCGCGGGCTTTTAACAGACGTTTTTATGATGGCATGATAGGGGCGAAGCGTCCTCACCATTATATTAGAGTCAGTGTTGGGTTGAGAGAAGATCTTTGGATTTGGTTGTTTTTTTCTGGAGAAGGTCAATGGTACTTGTTATTTTGCTAAGATGCTGGGTGGACCTCCAACGAGGTTCTAGAGTTATTTCTTGACAGTGCAGGAGGGGCATCCCTTGGTTGTGGTTGCTATTTTCAACAGCATTGGGACTTTTGGGGGTGGCCAACTGATTGGGTTGGCAAGGGTACCTTAAAAAATATCACTTTCTTAGAGCTTGTTCCTGTTGTGTTGGCCATGTCAATTTGGGGGGCGCAAATCAGAAATAAAAAGATACTTTGTTATACTGATAATCAATTCTTGGTAACAGTTCTGAATAGAAAAACTTGCAAATCCCCACTAGTTATGGTACTTGTTCGTCATTTAGTATTGTTTTGTATGCAGCTCAATATAAACTTTAAAGCAAAACGCATAGCAGGTTATAATAATAATATTTCTGATTCCATCTCGAGAAAGGATTGGCGAAGATTTCGGGTGCTCGCGCCAGTGGCAGATCCACTTCCAGCTATGGTACCAGAATCTTTTCCGAGGCTGATCTTTAAAGTGAACAAGATAAATTGATTACATCATCCATGTCGTTGAACACTCATATAACTTACAACAGGTGTCTTGAGTCATTTCTTAATTTCCGAATGGTATATAAATGTGCACAGAGCTGGCCACCGTCAGTTGATATTTTGACCAAGTTTATTGCTCACCTGTCCTTGGGAGGAAAGGCGGACTCGACTGTTCGTCTGTGTGTATCAGCGGTTGCACATCGGTGTAAGATGTTGAATGTTGCCGATACCACAAACATTTTGTAATTTTAAAAATGTTGGAAGGTTTAAAACGACTGAATTCGACCAAAGATGTCAGATTACCTATCACATATATTTTGCAGAAAATTATCACAATCTTACCGGTCATTTGTCATTCTGCGTATGAATTTAAACTATTTACGGCTGCTTACACCATTGCTTTTTTGGTTTTTTTGAGAATTGGGGAATTGATCTCTGATCGACGGACGTTGGGGGAGCATTCATTAAACATTCATGATGTGGTCATAGACAAAAAAGAAAAGAAATTTTTTCTAAAACTCCGTCATTCAAAAACTGATCAGTACCACCGAGGGGCAGTCCTTGTTATTCCTTGTGGTTCTGGACCTGTTTGCCCCTTTTCAGCTTTGACACAATATATTGCAGTTCTCCCTAAACTGGAGGGACCTCTTTTTTGTCATTTTGGGGGGAGTCATCTTACTCGGTATCAATTTTCGGCTGTGTTGAGCAAATCAGTCCGACAGATTGGTTTGAATGAGCGTGTTTTCAAATCACACTCTTTTTGGATCGCTGCTGCCACCTCGGCTAGTTTGGCTGGTATTTCTGACGACGAAATCAAATCTTTGGGTCGTTGGAAATCTTATGTTGCAAAAACTTACATTCGAGTTCCAACGACTTTCCTCACTCATGTTTAATCTTGATAGATTTAGGTATGTAATGTCCAAATTTAGTCCCTTACAGATCCTACGAAATTTGTGTGCATTGTTGGTTCTTCAATAGTGAAGCATACCTTTGTGGCTGCCAGAAGCTCTTCACGAGGTATCCATCTCGACTAACACGAACACGGTGTTGCTATTTGGTGGCAAGGTACATGGGGTATGCGAAGTAGTCAGTTTGTACCGAAAATTAAGCAACTCTTGAAATATGAAAACCCTTCCAATGTACTCATTGTGCATGTCGGTGAAAATGATGTGGGTTACATTCCCGCATATCGTCTGAAGGTGCTCTTAAAAAGCATGATGGGTTCATTGGGGTCATTATTGCCAGACACCTTCTTAGTCTGGTCTCAAATGTTGCCCAGGACTTCCTGGCGTGCTGATCTCATTGGCTTAGCTTCTGTGAAATGAAATTAGGCTCGTGTTCGTGTGAATTCTGCAGTTGCGAAAGCAGTAATATGTTCGGGGGGATTTTATTTGAAACATCCAGACATCTCTTCTACTCCAGAATTTTTCTGTAAGGATGGTGTTTATTTATCTTTAATGGGTAATCAGATCTTAGCAGACGGTTTCTCATTGAAGTGCTTGGTTTGCTGGCAGCGCTAATTCTGCATGGGTTGGGTGATTGTTCCTTTTGACCAATGAGCGTTCTCTGTAGTATGGCCTTTGGGTGCGTGTGTGGGGGGGGGGGGGGGCTATTTTTCGGCATGGGTTTTTGCTCGCGGTCTGTTGTGTTGTGCTTTTCTTTGGCATTGGGTACACGAATGGTGCTCGGTCTCCACCTCTTTGGTGGCGGAGATCAGCTGTGACGCTGTCTGATCTTGTGGCGTGTTATGCGAGTGCCATGAAAAAAATGGACTTCTTTTCTGAGCCGCTGAGGTTACACCGTTCAGATTTGTGTAAAAATGTTTATTGACAGTAAATGTACCGGGCCGCGATCAGAAATTATGCCATACTGGTTTTGTAAGAAACGGGGATAAATTAAAATATTGATAACAGTTATCATTGTATGTATCATTTTTATTTTCTTAGCATGTTCTGTCATAACGCACGGTTTGGTATAATGCATTCAAGCACTCCAGTAGCTAGCAACAGCAGCAACACATCAGAACAACAAAATCTACAGTCAATACAGATATAGTCTCAATCTACAATGAACTTAGTAACGAAACTGTCGAAGCAATTTTTAACCCTATCAATGATTTAGAATCATCAGGTGAGTCGGGCGACAATGACAAGTTCGCTAAGGTTAATGGCTAAAATAGGGTGGAAACAAGGGTGAGGGGTAACGCATATAAATTTATATATATCGCCCCACCACCATTGACCCCCCCCCCCCCCCCCTTCCGAAAAACGAAAAATGTTATATTCCATCCTACACCCTTGTGGCACCCGGAAAGATGTATCCTCCCTCCCCCGCCCTCACACTTTTTTGAGCTTCCGCCGCCTCTGGGCAAGACCGTCTTTAGTTGACTTGTATTATAAATTAAAATGTGTTCAGTTTACTGGTAAAGCAACTTACAATGCCATGATTTAGTTGGTAATATAATATGCAGCGCCTTTACACGTAGTTCATCAGTAATATTAGTTGACTGATAATATAAGTTACCTAGCGGAAACGGTGTCACACGAGACGAAGTTAGAACAATATTAGGCGAGGCTTTACCAGGCATAATGTAGTTCTCGCTGAACCTCATGTGACACCATATCCGTCAACTAATAGTTCCGCAGCGTATTTATTATGTCAGCCAACCAAGTGTTTGCAAACCGTTTCATGTTTTCGTTAAATGTCCCTCTCGACATCCATTTGTTTCCAAAAGCAGGCGAGCAGTTATGCAATGCAAGGTAGTAATCCAATATGTTATTGATTTCCAAGAAAATTATTCATTTATTACTTCTGAAATTTCTGACCACATTTACAATTTTGATTCCTTTCCAGTGCTTTGGATGGAAAGCAAACTTCCAAAAGTGCCAATTAGCCGCTTTCATATTGACATTCATTGACCAAAAAAATCCAAATGACGGATAGTGACAATTAAGATAACACTAGTGTCGATATATTGAACCCTTTGAGCACTAGTGGTATCTTCCATATCAGTTCAATGGCAGAAATTGGAAGAGTTCATATTTATCATTTAGGGGTTAACAATTAATATTTTCGAGGTGCCGCCTTTGAGCTGCACGTTTAAAACATTGATTGGTCGACCCCACACGTTCCCGTAGCAGTCATCCTATTTAATGGAATTATGACGTATCATAATCATAGGCCTGAAAAACGGCCTATCAGTTTCAAAGGATTAAGATGAGTGTCACGAGTGACCAATGTTGTCGTTGTATTTTTCAGTACTCTTTCATTAGTTATCGTCGATCATTGGTTAATCTATTTTGACTGGTGGTTTCAAATGACCGCGTGTGTAGTTGGTTTATAATATACATATCACGTATTCGGTTGATTGGTAGGGGGCCCGATAAGCCCATTGCCGATTAGCCATCTTCGACGTCAATGATATGCAAGGTTAGAGGTAGCTTCGGGTAAACACTTCGATCAGACCATCCGTCAAGACTGTCTTACATGCGATAGAAACAACCAAAATGTTTCTCTTCAAACGAGAAAATGTGCATTTTCGATTTAATACTGATAAGGATAGAAAAAAATAACACACTTTCAACACTTCATTTAATGGACAGGGCAAAATAAAATTGATTTTTTAGTGAAACGAATACCGCAATGAACCCCTTCCCACAAGCGAAGGTAGACTCGGCATCATGGTTTTGTTTTGTTGACGAGTGACAAAACTGCAGATATATCACTGAAGTAACACAAAAATTCTGCGTGAGTGAAAATGCAAACCCTGTGTATCCAAACAACCAACCCATACAAATATTTTCAAGCATAACACACAGATGTTCCAGCTGGAGGAGGATGGGGTGGAGGGGGCGTGGTCCCTAAAAAGTGAATGAAAATCGCCTGCTTGTAGCAGTGTCGCGTGTCTATTAATAATATTTTGTCCATATACATTACAAGTCAAAATGTTTTGAAGAATAACGTTTAGAAGGAGCAGCGTTTTCCCACAAACTCTCCGTGATTTTCTTAACAGTTCGCTCATAGCTTTTCGGTAACTCCACATGATGATCTCACCATCTTTTTGACATCAACGAATTTTGGACGCTTGCGTTTATAAATAATAAATCTCACGTCGGGAACTCCGACGTGAGCAGGGAGCTCCGACGTGAGCATAAGTATTTAAAACTGTGTATGTCGAAAATTGTATTTCCCAAATAAACGATGTCAGTAGTTTGTTCTACTATATACGTGCTGCCTACCTGGAAATTCTTGCTTTCTTAACCCTTTACCTAACCTGAAAAGCAGACGACACTTGCAAAAATAATTCTTGAATAACTAATTTTTTTCATTTTTTGTCTCAAAAACATAGGTTATGACCCCTCGTTGGAACGAGCTCGACGAGCTCGTTCCAACGAGGGGTCATAACCTATGTTTTTGAGACAAAAAATGAAAATATAATGAAAATTTATTGGCGATTTTTGAGAATAGCGCAGGCCGGTTTTGGCCGTTACGTTGGGTAAAGGGTTAAATACGATGGATGCTCAGTAAATGTGTAGAGTAGACCTATCAATATTTTCAACGTGCAGCCCCGAGGCTGCTCGTTGAAAATATTGATTGGTCTACCCCAAATAATGAATATGGACTCTTCTCATTGCCGCCATTGAACTGGCATGGAAGATACCATTAGAGTCTAAAGGGTTAAATGTGAAAGATAATTACCACCAGCAGACTGAGGGTCGTAATTATCGTTGAGCTTTAACCCTTTGAACTCTAGTGGTATCTTCCATGCCATTTCAATGGCAGCAATTAGAAGAGTCCATATTCATTATTTGGGGTAGACCAATCAATATTTGCAACGTCCAGCCTAGGGGCTGTACGTTGAAAATATTGATTGGTCTACCCACACATTTATTGAACAGCCATCCTATTTAATGACGTTATGACGTATCAGGTTGCTGGCCGGAAAAAACAGACGCTAGGGTTAAAAGGGTTAAGAAAGCGTGTATTTCCAGTTTCCCGGACTTTCTGTTTAAAAAAAAACAAATCCCTTTTCCGGTGCTATGAAAACCGGGGAATGTATTAACCCCAACTTACAAAATCGTTCATTGACGGGTTTGTTTTCGGTTAGTAAGGTCATTCAAGGTGAGAGAGAATTGGATGAGTGGTTTTGCATCAACTGTCCGTCCATCGTCGACATAAAAACGTTTAGAACAATGACTGTTTAGGTCCTGTTATTTTATGCTTTTTCCTGAAATGAATTAAATAAATAATGAACATAAAACTTGTATGTTAAACGATGTGGATATAATCATTACGAAACGGGCTCATAAAAAATAAATATGTTTCATCAAACACAACTTCCCCGTACCGGGTCCCATGCATGGTTGAGAAAGGAGGTGCGCGAAGAATGGACCCTGGTGTTTTCTAAAATAGTCACCTTGATTGGGAGTTACCTTTTGTTGAACATAGTATCCAACACACAACCATTTCGGAACCTACTTCATTGTAAACAGTTTTGTCGATAGGCTTGGCTAGCATCGTTTGGAATCCCACGCCGGGGCATTCAGTTGTCGCTAAACTGACACGTCTGTTTTAATTTTCAACTTTCTTTTATTACCGTATCCTATGAAATATGTTTTGTTTAGTTTGAATACCATTACGTTTACTGCACGGTCTGTCAGATACCAACTTTTTGTACAATTATATTTGTAGTGAGATGCGAAATTTAAATTTAAATTTATTTATTTATTTATTTATTTATTTATTTATTTATTGAGGTTCTACGACACTTTCGACAGCCTGCATCACCTTCTGTCGGATAGTGTTACGGGTAGAGGAAGCCGGAGTACCCGGGCATATGCACCGAGCACTGGCAAGCGACTGTTCAATTCCCCATCGTACTAACTCGGCACATGAAAACAACTGCTCTATTAACGTCCATTACGCCCAAGAGCACAGTACACAATACCAGCGTGCCCATATTGGACAATCATGAGTGGGTAGCTAAAATGTTAATAATAATCTATGATGGCGTGGTAGAAGAGGTTACTTGGTCAGCGGTTTCCATGTGCACCTACGCTTGCCGAGCGACTGTTTTCTTGTGCTTTCGGTCCCAGATGAAATCCCCTTCCTTGGGCTTCGAGTATAGATATGAGACACTGACAAAAAATAATGAAAAAAAATATGACACATCGAAACCAATAAAAACAGAAAACCTGAGTTAGAATCAACCGAGGGAACTCTGAATCTGATTTAAAATATCACCTCGGTTAACAGAATGCAAAAATATACAGTACGTGATGGGTGAAGATTTTCGTCAACAAAAAACAAACTCGGTTGTGATTGGCAAACGCGCATGAGATATAGATACGTGATCAGAATAATATAAATGAAAATTGTGTCCAAGTTATTTATTCGTATTTTTAAGAAATTAGCTGCCGATATGTGATACATATTCGCTTCAAGGTTACAAAGTAAGTGTTATAAAATCACCCCCCATTTGCAGAATAAGTTTAATTTCGTTAATTTAGGTGGATTTGAGCAAAAACATTTTCCAGTTGACATTTGATTTATCTGCTGTCATTGCAGTTTCCAAATTGATATAGTACAGAATGTGACGTTTCGATTGACCGATTCAACTATTAGCGGAGTATAGTTCTCTTGATGGATCCAAGACGTCAGGTAGAAAACTAATCCATCAGCGTAAATTCGCATGGGACACGTGTTCCATACAGATTTGTAAATATGGAATTAGTGGGAAAAGTAATATGTGTGTAATATATATCTATTCTAGAAATATCTATTCGGAATCCACACACAACACATAATAAAATCAAAACCTTGGCACTAGAAATTGCCATCAAAAATATTGTTTTAGCGAGATAAAACGTTAAATAAACGCAGATCTGGAGATTTACAGATTGTGTGTGGGACAATATTAGGCCCTTAATCAGATGAGATCATATCAGATGCGGAAGTACATGTCTCCTGGCATTGCAACCTCAATAACAACAAAGGCGTCGAAAGAAAACTGTTGGCAGATTGAGATAACATTAATATATAACAATAGAAGTTAAAACGCTGAGAACTCTTGATTTAACCCTTTACCTAACATGAAAAGCAGACGACACTTGCAAAAAAAATTCTTGAATAACTAATTTTTTTCATTTTTTGTCTCAAAAACATAGGTTATGACCCCTCGTTGGAACGAGCTCGACGAGCTCGTTCCAACGAGGGGTCATAACCTATGTTTTTGAGACAAAAAATGAAAATATTTTGAAAATTAATTGGCGATTTTTGAGAATAGCGCTGGCCGGTTTTGGCCGTTACGTTGGGTAAAGGGTTAAAACGAATTCAGATTAAAAATGGGACAGTAATAAATGCAAAATATTCATATATTTAACTGTAACCCCCTTAGTAGCGAATCGGCCACATCCGCCCGCGTAATATACAAATTCAGTAGTTCAAAAAATGGTATTTTTCAAACAATTTCAACAAAACCATGTCATGTGACCCTTCGTTTGGAACGAGCTCATCACAAGATATGGCTCTGGTGTATTCTTTGCAAAGTTTAAATAATATTTTAAAATAATAAATTTGTATATCGTCTGCGTTTGGATGAAGGGTGAACCAACAAATCTAAAAGTTTCTCTCTGAACGTCAAAGTGGATTTACATGCCCCAAAATAAACTTCGATGCCTCGAGTGTAGGACATTATGTAAATTTGAATTGGAAAAAGAAGAGAAAAAAAAACAATAAAAAATAATATGTGAAGAACAGTTCAGCCTTAACGACGCTAGAGACATTGTTCGTGGTCGGCGTGAATACACCAAATCCGATTATGTGCAACTATATTGAAACAAAACATACAAACAAAATCAGCTGAAAATCATTTACTTATCTCTATAACTTTAACCCTTTACCCAACGCAGACGATATCAAAATTTATTATTTTAAATATCATTTTTTAATTTTTTCCAAACATTCAACTAAACCATATCGTGTGACCCCTCATTGGAACGAGCTTCACGAGCTCGTTCCAACGAGGGGTCACATGATATGGTTTTGCTGAATTGTTTTGAAAAATAGTATTTTTTTCAGCTGCTGAATTTGCATATTACGCGGGCAGATAGATGTGGCCGAAGAGTTGGGTAAAGTGTTAACAAGTGCAACGTTGATTGCCAGCGACCAGACAACTGTCCCCCTCGGTTTGGGGTGTCTCCAAATTATGGACAATGTTTAAGAATGTAGACAGATTGAAAGCACAGCTTCAAATATCTCTCAGCAAAAGGTTGTAATATAAACAAAATGAAAACACAAGGGTTATGTATCACTGATGCAGGGTCGATCTTTTTTTGCACCTGTAAGGCATGTGTCATTATAAGAAAATGTACTACAAGTAGTGGAAGACCATCCTGAGATCGTCAGACCAGGCTGTTTTTTAACTCCATATAGACACAGATGGAAAAATGTCATGACGGTTTAAAACGTAACACTGTTTTAAAATGACTGGGTCATTTAGGTAACGTATACCGTACCAATTATGGCACGTGCATGGGTTCATAATCATCACCCCTTAGGGACAATGGACATTTACGTCTTATTTCTGGACAGAGGAACATCATGATCACGCCCTGTTAACCTGAACAAGTCGTCCATAGAATTGAATCCATGGAGAGATTGCCACTAGTTGTCCAATATTCATTAAGTACATGATGATCTCTCTGACTGCACCTTAACCCCAACAGACTCTTGTGTCTAACAATATGGTAAACAAAGGGTGATCTTACAGTGGTCCAGTATTATTTATTTATTTATTTATTTATTGGTGTTTAAGGTCACATACTTATGCACAATGGCTAATCGTGACCGTGACAGTTTTACGAGTGGAGGAAGCCGGAGTACCCGGAGAGAACCACCGAGCAACGACGAGCAGCTGTCAGCTCTCCAGCATCATAACTCTGAACTCTGCACCGCAACACAGGCAGGGTTAGATTGGTTGAAGACATGCGCACCATCGACGTGCAGTACGCCTCAGTACACAGCGTCATCGTGCCTCCATGTAGGCAATCGGGGTGAAGTGTCTTGCCCAAGGACACAACGCGGTTGCCGCAGGTGGGATTCGAACCGAGGAGCTCTCGGCTTGCAGCCTGCACCCCTACTAACTGAGCCACCGCGCCCCCAGTGGTCCAGTGTAGCAGTAAACTGGTCTGCATAGAATATTCCATGAAGGTTCAGAAGTCGGAGAGGTCTGAAAAAGAAACTCGGTCACCTGAAGCAAATTTTATGTGACATTAACAGAAGAAAAACCTCAATTTTACAATTTTAATAATTCAATGGGCATTGCTCGAACTAGAAGAAGTACAGAAGCAGAAATTAAATTTAACTTGCATTTTATGGCACTTAAGATGGTCGAGAAGTGGGGAAATAATCGGTCACTAACAACAGCCTTTTCTCTTTCAAGGGGTATAACTTCTAAACTGTAATAAACAGGCAAAATGTAACTTATTAAGGGTCAGAACATCGCTCGGTAAGATTACCCTTTTCGACCCCTTCAAGGCATTGTTAAGAATGTCTTAGATACAAAATATCTACCAAATCCGATAATACACGTGTCACACTAACAAGCTGAAAATGTGCCAACAATTAACTAATTATAGACCATAACTCTGCTCAGTATCATAAAACAACTCTGCTCAGTATCATCAAACTTGTTAAAAATATTAAGAAAGTCTAAAATACCAAATATTGACAGAATCCGTTAATACTTATTCAACTTATAACGTTAACTAGTTGAAAATGCGCAAAACTTAACTAATCAAGTGCCATAACTCTGTTCAGTGTGATCAAACTGTGCAGGTTTTCGAACTCGTTCAAGGCATTGTTAAGAAAGCCTCATCTCCTAAATCCGCAATCGGAGATGGAGGTGGTAGGATATAAAAGTAGGTGAAAAACTAGAAAATATTACTTTTGAAATGGCCGCCATTCAGCCATCTTTAATTTTTTACTACAAAAATTGACGTGCATTATATTTTGATAATGTCTGGTTAATGCTAAAAATTTGAAACACCAGTATCCATGCATCTCGGAGATAACGGTGGTAACAGGGCTCAAAATAAGCAGTGTCGCGTCGCTGTTTGCAATGCAAAACTTGCAAAAAGCTCAATAATGTTCTGTATAGCATTTTGCGATACAAGATAATCAACTGCAGCCTATTAGGCTGCAGTTGATTATCTTATATCGCAAAATGTAAATGAAAATTTGCAAACAAATTTGAAAACTAGTTCACTGATGCTTTACTTCTGATTGTGGAACATTCCAGGCATAGCTCAGATTAACTCTCCATCAAGCATCATTAGCAACTTCATATGTAAGATGAATTCTACTGGTTTAAATTCTTCCCGTTTTTACAACATTTTGCATAAAATGTCCATTAAAAATAACTTCAAGCCCATCAAATTAAAAACCCCAACTTCCATTTTGAGAACTCTGTTAAACAACCAAGACGTCGTTTGAAAATATCCAAGTCCATGCAACCCTTAAAGGCAGTTCAGTTAAAAAAAACATAGTAAATGTTTCATGTGTTGCAGATCATTTGGAAATGCCCAGAAATGGATGGAAACTATTCTATCTATTTAGAAGAATTCAATACAAAACAGCATAACATAACTCTGGTATACAAAAATAGCTATGGAATTTTTACAAAATGCTATTCATTTTTTGGAAATGTGTAATATTTTGCTACGCACAGTAAAAAAGTTATTTTGATCACTGGGTGGTAACGTATAAAAATAATAAAACATACGAAAAAATGGGCGCTTTCATCCATCTTTATTTTCCCTGCAACTTTTTAGGTGTATAATATTTTCATAATGCTTAAATTATGTTAACCCTTTACCAAACCTGAAAAGCAGACGACACTTGCAAACATAATTCTTGAATAACTATTTTTTTTCATTTTTTGTCTCAAAAATATAGGTTATGACCCCTCGTTGGAACGAGCTCGTTCCAACGAGGGGTAATAACCTATGTTTTTGAGACAAAAAATGAAAAAAATAATGAAAATTAATTGGCGATTTTTGAGAATAGCGCTGGCCGGTTTTTGCCGTTACGTTAGGTAAAGGGTTAAAAATTGAATCACTAGCATTCAACCCCCATCTTGAAGATACAGGTGGTATAATCCATAAGTCTCCTCACGGTAACCAATAGGGGATGAATAATTCCCTTTGTTATAAACGTATCATCTCTACGGAAGTGATTTCGGTCATCAAATCTTCCCTGCTGTATTAGATGGAGTTGGATATTGCATCTGTTGGCAACATGCACACAGCATGACACTGAAACAGTGAAAAGAAGGCTGAGTGAGAATTGAGTCCTCTTCTTCCACCTAGTATCATAAAATCTCCACTGAATCCACAAACCATCAATTTATTAAGATTGTTTGCAGTTTTGTTGGTGTATAAATGCACCAATTCACTTTTCAACAATTGTTGACCCACCTACATCAGACTTGTTCTAGATTAACCGAGATGAGGGAGATGATCGAATCCACCCAGTCTGGAATCGAGACAAAACACATACCGTAGCATCAACTGCAACTAAAAGTTTCGTTTAAAATGGATCTTCTTTTTCACTTCCCTCTTTTCTTAGACAAAGTATTTAACTTTTACCTTGGCACAGGTGTATAACAAAAACAAATCATCAGTACAGGGACGTCTGTTACAACCCACTTTGTAATAAAAGTTGCAAAATGTAATAATTATTACAAAATGCAACTACTTGGACAGGAACAAGAAGGACGCCAACGCCCTATAGCTCACCAACATTCCTCTTTGATAGTAACTTTGGCAAACATAAGAACTGTATCAAACAGGCTCATAACATGCGACAAAGCTTACCTAAACACAACCTCTTAAAAGTAAAACACAGGAACTGACATAAACACTAAGTTAAGCATGAAATTCCGAGCTAAACAGAAAACTAAACGCAACTAAAAATGTCCAGAAAAATGTTTAAAATGTAAGGTATGAGGGGTTAATCATGGAACAATGATACTGAGGAACATGTATGATGAATATAAGTGCCATTGGAAGAGAAGGAACACAGCAGCTGACCTAAACACTAAGTTAAACATGAAATTCCGAGCTAAACAGAAAACTAAACGCAACTAAAAATGTCAAGAAAAATGTTTAAAATGCAGGGTATGAGGGGTTAATCATGGAACATTGATACTGAGGAACATGTATGATGAATATAAGTGCCATGGGAAGAGAAGAAGCACAGCAGCTGACCTAAACATCAAGTTAAACATGAAATTCCGAGCTAAACAGAAAATTAAACGCAACTAAAAATGTCAAAAAAAATGTTTAAAATGCAGGGTATGAGGAGTTAATCATAAAACAATGATAATGAGGAACATGTATGATGAATATAAGTGTCATGGGAAGAGAAGGAGCACAGCAGCTGACCTACACACTAAGTTAAACATGAAATTCCGAGCTAAACAGAAAACTAAACGCAACTAAAAATGTCCAAAAAAATGTTTAAAATGCAGGGTATGAGGGGTTAATCATGGAACAATGATACTGAGGAACATGTATGATGAATATAAGTGCCATGGGAAGAGAAGAAGCACAGCAGCTGACCTAAACACTAAGTTAAACATGAAATTCCGAGCTAAACAGAAAACTAAACGCAACTAAAAATGTCAAGAAAAATGTTTAAAATGCAGGGTATGAGGGGTTAATCATGGAACAATGATATCGAGGAACATGTATGATGAATATAAGTGCCATGGGAAGAGAAGGAGCACAGCAGCTGACCTAAACACTGAGTTAAACATGAAATTCCGAGCTAAACAGAAAACTAAACGCAACTAAAAATTTCAAGAAAAATGTTTAAAATGCAGGGTATGAGGGGTTAATCATGGAACAATGATACTGAGGAACATGTATGATGAAAATAATTGCCATGGGAAGAGAAGGAGCACAGAGGCTGACCTAAACACTAAGTTAAACATGAAATTCCGAGCTAAACAGAAAACTAAACGCAACTAAAAATGTCAAGAAAAATGTTTAAAATGCAGGGTATGAGGGGTTAATCATGGAACAATGATACTGAGGAACATGTATGATGAATATAAGTGCCATGGGAAGAGAAGGAGCACAGCAGCTGACCTAAACACTAAGTTAAACATGAAATTCCGAGCTAAACAGAAAACTAAACGCAACTAAAAATGTCAAGAAAAATTATTAAAATGCAGGGTATGAGCGGTTAATCATGGAACAATGATACTGAGGAACATGTATGATGAATATAAGTGCCATTGGAAGAGAAGGAGCACAGCAGCTGACCTAAACACTTAGTTAAACAGGAAATTCTGAGCTAAACAGAAAACTAAACGCAACTAAAAATGTCAAGAAAAATGTTTAAAATGCAGGGTATGAGGGGTTAATCATGGAACAATGATACCGAGGAACATGTATGATGAATATAAGTGCCATGGGAAGAGAAGGAGCACAGCAGCTGACCTAAACACTAAGTTAAACATGAAATTCCGAGCTAAACAGAAAACTAAACGCAACTAAAAATGTCAAGAAAAATGTTTAAAATGCAGGGTATTAGGGGTTAATCATGGAACAATGATACTGAGGAACATGTATGATGAATATAAGTGCCATGGGAAGAGAAGGAGCACAGCAGCTGACCTAAACACTAAGTTAAACATGAAATTCCGAGCTAAACAGAAAACTAAACGCAACTAAAAATGTCAAGAAAAATGATTAAAATGCAGGGTATGAGCGGTTAATCATGGAACAATGATACTGAGGAACATGTATGATGAAAATAATTGCCATGGGAAGAGAAGGAGCACAGCAGCTGACCTAAACACTTAGTTAAACAGGAAATTCTGAGCTAAACAGAAAACTAAACGCAACTAAAAATGTCAAGAAAAATGTCTAAAATGTAGGGTATGAGGGGTTAAATCATGGTAAAATGATAATAATCATCATATAGCAGCATTATAAAAGCCATGATATGGAAATAGGGCGAATAAGTGACCTAAACAGAAACTTTAACATTATTGGACACGTACGCTGACGCCGACGCCGACGCTGACGCCGACCGATCGAGCCATTCCATAAGCTCACACAACTAAAGTTGGTGAGCTAAAAACGTTGCAATATGTAATAATTATTACAAAATGAAACTACTTGGACGGGAAAAACGTTGCAAAATGTAATAAACTTTTTTTTTAAAGGGGCACTTTTTTTTCAAAGGGGAAATCGAAAACGAATTCGTGTTACTATACAATTATTAAAATAAATTTGTGTCTCTATGATTCTACGACTGTCTTCGGGTATGTTATACGCATTTCTACGTGTATTGAGCGAGTTTCCTATATGTCCGAAATTTTATTACAAAGTGCAACTACTTGGACTGTAAAAACGTTGCAATATGTAATAATTATTACAAAATGCAACTACATGGACTGGAAAAACGTTGCAAAATGTAATAAATGTTACAAACTGCAACTACATCGACTGGAAAAACGTTGCAAAATGTACCGTAATAAAATATTTTCAAGCAGAGCAATCAAATTAATTCATCTTTAATGATTTAAGTACAGAAATTAAGATTTTGTGTTTCACATTATTTTTAAGCTTTGGATACGATAACCATGGAAAATGGATATTATTGGTAAAAGAAGATTTTTTTTAATTTGCCAAAAAGTTGACGGAGCGAACTGGTATGGGTTCAATATCGAGTATGAGACCCATTACTGTTTATTACAGCTTGACAACGCCTTCTCATGCTCACAATCAGGTTCCTGGTGATCCGTTGCGGGATGTTGTTCCATTCTTGGGCCAGCATGGCAATTCTTGGCTGGACTGGACGGGCCATTTTGTGCACTCCAGAGAGCTTCACCAACCTGACCATGGGTAGCCCCTTGCTCCACCATCCCTACAGCCCGCCACATTTCTGCTTCAGACAAATGTCTTCTTACATTTGCATTTGCCATATTTAATCATTAAATCACAATGGCTTGTGTTGAAATGAAGACTGAATACCTTACACATGTCATGTACATGTAGACAGTACACGAAAACATCATGAAAATCAAGGGGTACATGCTTTCCATAACTGTCACGAAAAGTCTGCCTGTCAAGAGAGCTAATGTAAACACTGGGGAGCATCTCAATACATTCCTCAATCATATCCACCAGAAATATCGCAAATATGTCATAAGCAAATTTCACAACGATGTGTTAAATATTTGGTGCTTAGCAAACTTTGAGTCGTATATATATTTTATGAATCCAAGATCCCATACCGGATCCAGATCACGACAATATTTTTTAATGTGTATCAAAAATTAATGTTTTATTCAACAAATCTGTTCAAATAACTTTGAAATCTGTTTTCCGTTAAAAGGAAGTTCCTCGTCTTGAAAACTGCAAGTGTGTTGGCTATATTGATACAAACGTTATCCCCAACCGATTCGTTAAACACTTCTGTGCTTTAACGCACAAATCCTTTGTTAAAACCGTTCTTTTATTTTTTAAGAGAACGAACGCTGAGCATGTAGCGTTCACGTATTCATCCAGTGGAGAACAAATATACGTTGTTTTAAACACAAAATGCTCCATGTCGGTCTGAGCCGGTGTTTTCTTTCGGTCAGAAATAAAGGCTTGTCTTCTACTCGCCTTTGTTTCTAATAGAAAAGAAAACGTGCGCTCTAATCTGTACATGGCGATTAATACTAATTACTTCCGGTTGGTATGTGGAAGTCTTTGTTTCAGAGCGTGCGTTGGCTGACATTGTGATGCTATTGAACAGCGTTGTCAAAACTGTGATCAAACTAATGGAAAAGCCTACTGCTGGGTTCGTAATTGTATATTATGATTACTCGGACCAAATATTCAAAGTCGTATCGTCACTTTGTGTGATGGGTACAAACAAATGTTGATTGTCATGTCATTTTGATTACCATGCATGTTTTCCTATGAGTGAACACCCCGGGACTCCCTACACAACCTCCAACCCATCTTGGCTATGGGGGTAGTGTAGGGGTCTCCGAGTGCTCTCCCCCTTAGGCACATTTGACTATGTGCTATCAAATCGTGTCGTAATTTTAATGTTCTCAACACGATAAATACGAACCGGAAGAAGTTAGTCCAAGAACGACAAATCTTTTCCGATAATGACTATACACCGATAGCAAGGAATTTACAAAAAAGACATTGACATTTCCAGCATATTTTGTAAAACCAAAAAAAGACTATAAACAAAAAAAAAAAAACATTGGTCAGTGGAACTCGGTTTGCAAAACGTCGATTTGGTATCTGCATTTGGTTTGAGGGTCAAGCACGAGTCGGCAATCCACAAAGATGTGTTTCACTGTTCTGTTCCGTGTCACACATTTCAGATGTACTGAAATTAAGTCTTCAGTCAGCTGTTATTTTCCTCTGTGGGGATATGAATGTTATGTGCTACCTTGAAGTCCTTTCTCTACATATCTGGAGTTCTAAAATTATTTATGCTTTGTCAAACGATATCAAAATCTAGTCTGAAGTAAACAGATGCCCAACAATTAATGTGCTGTATAAGTAAGAGAAATTTGTTTACTTTGAAATTCCTACCTCTGATATTCCATCAATTCAAATTAAATATACACAAACACAAATTACACACCAATCTGACAGTTGTGGTGTATAGAACACGACCAACAGATGCATTCAACAGACAGAGTTGGCAGCAGGCACCATTGGTTCCTGGAAGTCTGCTACCGTATTCGTACCAGAACTGATAAAAAAATAATAATTTAGGCAAACACCTTGTGACCAATTGTGCTTCAGATGTCCAATAACAAAGCTAGGCATTCAAAACACCTTAAAATGCGGCGATAGGACTGCATTTGCGAAAAGGACAGCATTGTCTTCATTTTTTTTTATTGAAGATGGTTCCATGTTCGACGGACATGCGCAAATCACTCGATACCACGAATTTCCATCGAAAATCAAAATCGTATTTCTAGGAAATTTCACCAGGTGTATACCTTGCATAGAATATAGCAACTGTGCAGTGGCTATATAATAATTGTATGAAGTATTAAGGCGATCTTTATCATTATTTAATCTTAGACGACATTATATATCGATGCTTTTTCCGTCCGATGACCCTGACCGGAATCGAAATGAACCTACAAAGTAAGCAAAGCCGACAGATTTGGAATTTACCCCCGCGCAGCTCTGTTGTCGCGTTTTGGAGAATTCTGATGGGCTACCACTAAAAAGTGTATACCGAGGCCGAGGCCGAGCCCGGAATTGGTGTATACAGAAATCAGTTATTCAAATATCTCATTACTGCCGAGGTGTTAACGAGATATTTTTATGAATATGTCGTATAAACCCATCTTCTTTCGAAAAAGAGAAAGAAAATCCAATGGTTTTCCATTTTCTGACTATATCGTGAAAAATGTCTTTCAAACACACTAAAAAGTGAATACAGAAAGACTGTTTGGTCACGTGATTTGTCTCTTATTTTGATCGGCGGTGTTGTGAATCTTATATTTTCGGCAAGTTCTGGAAGGAAACTGGTACGAGTTACACCCGTAAACTTCGGTAGTGATTTTGTTTCCCATATTTCTAACGTGTGTCCAAATTTTAATGCTATACACAACTTATTCATCGAGTTATTATCGACTGAAGCGCCTGAGGCGAAAATCATAGACAGACGAGTCCCAGTCCGGGAAGGTGTATACAGAAATTACCACACTAAAAAGTGTGTACAGCTGCCGAAGCCAAAGTTCGCGTCAGGTTGTACACAGTACATGGAGGGTGGATTATAGGTTTTTACTTACTCGCGATTGTTTGGCTTTCGATTCATTCCCTAGTTTGAAGTTAAATAGATGTTTGCTTGGATTTCGATTTTTTACAAATAAACTCACACCGCAGTTTGAGCAATTCGATTTATTGTCTCTCTCTCTCTCTCTCTGTATATTTTTAATGTCGATTATTATCGATTGAAGCGCCAAAGGCGAAAATCATCAACAGCTTTGTCAGAGTCTGGGAAGATGTATACAGAAATTATTTATTTAAATCTCTTCGCTTTTGCCAATCGGAAATTTTCTTTTTTTTAAATTTACAATAGAACGTACCTAACCCTAGTTTATAATATATTCAAATAAAAATATTCAACTCTGTGTTTTTTTTGGTGAAAAGTGATTTTTTTACCACACTAAAAAGTGTCTTCAGCTGCCGAGCCAAGTGTTAGTTGTATGCGGTGAGTGCATGGAGGGTTCACCCCTCGACCGCCTCCACCTGGTCCTTGTATGTGGTGAGTGCATGGAGGGTTCACCCATCGACCGCCTCCACCTGGTCCTATTCTTTGGGCGTGTCCTCCACTCTTCTTCACGCCCAACACCTGCCGTACCAGAGCTTGCTGCCTCAGAGGCAACACTCTGTAGATTAGTTTCTGCCAATCCTTCCTTGGGTGCCCCACCCCAAGTCCCAGGGCCCCTCCTACCTCTACGTCTCTGATGCCTTTGCGAGGCTATTCTGGCCACATCTTGCGGCCTCCCCTGGCCCAATGTACCTCCCCTCGCCGTTCGCGTGGATTCAGTGTCCCTTATATCGTGGCATCTCCGCAAAAACCTTGCGTGGTAAACCACTCCACATCCATCTATGTCCACTCGAGTATGACCGTTGCCCATTATTTTTGTTACAGCGTATGGCCCCTCCCACTGTAACCGCAGTCTACCTAACTGTGTCGACCGGAGCACAGCCACCTTTTGACCGACCCAAAAGCTCCTAAGCTTTGGTCTACTTCCGTACTAATCCCTACTATGCCCCATTTCTTCCACATACATTGGCTGCTTCTGTTCAGCCCTTGACTTCCGTCGTCGAAGGGTTAACCTTTAGAGCCTCCATTGTGCACTCTACCTTTGCCTCCTTACTCCACTCCACTGGTCCCTCCAGTGATTTTACCGGCTGCTCTGCCTCCGCGGCTTAGGCTCGGGTGACCGCCCCCGATGCCCCTTTGGGTGCCTTCCTCTCCGACCATGTCTTGTCGGGTTCTGAACATACCCCGGGTATGTTCCCAAGCACGAGCTCACAGATGGGCACCTGAATACACTTTGTCTCTACCTCACCGCTATAGAAAGGGGTATCCACCCTCAGGCTCGCATGGGGTAACCTCCCAATCGTCCCATCTATGAGCACACACATGTGATCATGTCCCGTCAGTTGTTCATCCCTGACAAGTGCCCGTTTGACAGCCACGCTACTGCACCCTGTGTCCCGTAGCACACGGACTGCCTCTCGACCCACATAACCCGGATATACAGGCATCTGTCCTTTTTCCTTATCGGAGGGGCGCTTCTCGCACATCCCACTAATTTTTGGGATCGTTCCTCTCCCTTCCAACCTAAGCTGCCCCCCCCCCCCCCCCGACTATGCATCGCCGCAGCAGGTTATCTTCAGGCCCGATTGTTTGACACAATGCGGCTGTCTGTCTCCTCCCGGAGGACTGATTGGCATTATTGCCATTCCTCCAGTTTTTCGGGGACATGTCCCTCCTTCCATTCTTTGCTGGACCCCCGTTTGGTCTCCCCGACATAGCTTTCCGCCAGCAGTCACAGGCCAGGTGCCCCTTCTTGTCACAAACGTAACAAGTTAAATCACTGACCCCCGACCCGGTGGGTCGTTGCCCGAGCCTGAGTGTTGGGTTCTTATGGGTGCCTTTGTAACTCCGTTACCCACATTCCTGCCCGGCCTACCTTGGGTCAAACCTCCACCATGAGCCTCCAAATACTGCTCAGCCACCCGAGTCATTTCCTCCACGCTACTTGGCTTCCTCTCCCTAACAAACAATGCCATCTCGGGGGCACACGATGACATAAACTGCTCCCTGATAAGTAAGTCTTTCAGGGAGGGACATGACTCTTCGATTTGAGATAAGTCGACCCATCTGTCGAAATATCTTGTGGCCCATGACACAAACTGGTACACACTTTCACCCTTCTCAGCCTTACATTATCTGAATTTCGTCCTAAAACCCTCCTCGGTGAGCTGGTTCCTCTTGAGTATAGCCTTTTTTAGCTCACCGTAGTCATTAGCTTGGTCAGGAGGCATGCTCACTTGTAGCGACTTGCCCGCCAGCAAAGGACTAAGACTGACACACCAGGCATCATCCGGCCAACCCTGACTTGAGGCAAACCTTTCGAACCTCTATATGTACGCGTCAATGTCGTCATTCTGTTCATTCAACTTGGGTAACTGGGGATAAGGTGCCCTCACGTTTCCCACGGGACTTTCTTTACCCTGTCTCCAATTAGCTCCGGGTAACTGCGCCCTGGCCCTTAAAATTTCCATTTCCCTCTCATGTTGCCTTTCAGCCTCCTCACGTGCCCTTTCACGCTCTAACGTTGTGCTTTGTCAAAACCGATGAAGAAGCCGTAACTGTCACCAACCCGAGCTGCAGTATACACGGAGTGTCCCGAACTGCCAGCGAGGACGTTAGATCCGACTCAGTGAAGTTTCTCGCAACGGAAACAGTCGACCCAGATTATTGACGGAACGGAGAAGACTCGAGATTAGAAACCTGCAGCTTCTTTCCTTTTGCCATCATCGCTGGGCGAGCTTTTATTTTCGAGGTGCTCGCTCTACCCAAATCTACACTCTCCTCGACTGCTGCGGACTTGAAAAGCTAGAATTAACCTGCGGTGATAGTTCCGGCATCGGAACTTCACCGCGCCCGACACCCGCTTCCATCGCCTGGAATCCCAAAGAACACAAGTAGCATACGTATCAGTAGGAGTGCAGCGACTACAAACAAGACAACAAGCATGTAATTCCGAGGCAGACTTCCTCGCCTTATACTTTGAGCAGAAAGTTTTCATAATTAAGCTTCCAGGCCAAAATCCTATAAACATACCATATAATTATACATAATAAGGATACAATAAGTTGGCAATCAAAATTATTTCGAAATAAATGAAAAATATTTTTTCCCAAAAAATTTTGAAAAACGCCTAAGTTCCCCAAGGGACCTCCATGGCCCAAGGGCGTCTTGATATATCCTAAGTGTGGACAAGCACTAAATATCAAAGCTACACTACCGGGATTTTAAATGAAATGTATCCTACTATAATTACAATAACTGGGCTATACTAAACACTGAAATAATACATATATATTCAATAAATTTTCTCATATTTCCCAGGCTTGTGAAAGTTAAAACTGGAAGCATTCTTAAAAATTAAGGACTTTCGTGGCCAATGCACAAATTTCAAGTCCGTTCAATTAAGACTTTGAAAATCTGTTTCTATTCAAGGGACTTTCGGGGTTCTTAAAGCCACGATGAACCCTGCCACCACTTTTAACGAGCCTTGGTAGTCATGTAGAGGAGCCTTATATTGGAGGATGTTCATCGGGTGTGACAAGTACAGGTTTTAACTGTAAAGAACAAAAAATGGTGAGATATGAGGTATAAAATCTCAATTTATTATCAAAAATATAGAGATAAGGCCTAAAAAAAAGTTACAAAAATCTGTTCATCGGGTCCTTCTGCATGGTCCTTTTGGCTGCAGCATACTCTCTTTTAAAAAGCAATGCAAACTTAAAAAACAAAAAGATTAAATGGTTTGTGTCGGATATTTTACCCAAGTTAATAAAATTGATAAATTTTCCCTTCAGTGCAACAAGGCTTTGCAATACTCTAGCATTGCAAAGCCTTCTGGCACTCAAGGGACAAAATACACCACCACGGCACCACCTATGCAATTCTGTAGATTATGAGGCCTAAAATATATAAAACAAACCAAGAACATGTACTTTCGATGGCAAAGAAATAATGAAAATACTGCCCGCCCACATACAATTTTACAAAAAATGCATGAGAAATAGAAGATCTACTTTGTTGGGTGTTATATCAGAATCGATATGTCCTTAGTTAATAATTATGCACAATTAATATTTTTCTAAAAGTATTTTTTTATTTAGAATAAGCAGACTCTGGCTTGTGTGAACACTCATTTGCACTGAGTGACCTTGGAATGTACCTATCAACATGTTTACAGCTATTGTTACACAGAATCTATTTTTAGATCATTGTACACATAGCTGAAGATTGTTTGATTGTTTAAGTAGGTCATTCTTAAACTTACTTGAAATTGGAATCATCTAGAAACTCAATGAGGTGACTTTAATCAGCCAATCAAAAATGAAAAGAAAAGGGAACATTGGAGAAACTTCTTATTCTGGAACTTTCCACTGGAAGACCATTAATAACCTCTGTCAACAGAATTCTGACACTCTATTCATCTCACAAGGCATTCAATTCATAACAGAGCATTAATTGAACATTGGAGATTATTATTATTACAGGACAGTGCATTATTATAGAAGCAGTTGAGAATTTATTATATATTCTATGCAATATTTTGAAATCTGTTCTTCTTTGTGTATTGCAAAAGTATCTCCAAAAGATTTTGAAGAGAATTTATTCTTCTTGTAAAAGAGAATTTATTTTTGAGAAAAGCCAACATGCTACTGGATTATTTTAAAACTACCTGTGGTGCCAATACTTATTGGATATTACTGAATTTTGCTGAGTGCTTCACTGGAATTTATTGAAGACTGCTGAATTTTTAAGTGAACATTTCATTACAACTTACTGGATACTGTTTTTGCAGACACATTCTTGGACAATATAATACCAGCTGGAAAGTTTCTTCATCAATGGATTACTGGATTCTATTGAACTTTATTTTGGACTAATTGAAAAGTATTTCTGTTTTTATTTTCTGTGAACCAAATAGTGTAAAAGATTTTTGTATCATTTTCTTTTCATATTATTTTTTTAATAGAGGAGATCAGCATTTCCCATCTTAATGACGTATGCCCTCCCACCCACGTGACTTTTATGTACAAAACAAATCGCACGTGGAATATTCGCAGTGCACAAGCCTCATAAGAAATGGTCGACGTTTGCGCGATAAGACATAAACTGAATCGGTAATCCGATAAAAAAAACGGACATAAATATTGAAACAACTTATAGAAATGGTCAGTTTTAATACAAATAACAAGGTAAATCTGAACTGAAAATTAAACTGTACGTGTGCAGGCCTACAGTCTGAATCATTGTGGTGTTGTGTATTTTCGCTGCTTCGCAAAAGTTAAAAACAATACGAAATACCGATATAGCAAACTATTTTTAATGAGGTTTTATTTATTTTTTCTGTTCACACAAATTAGAGTCGGATTGTGGAATACGTAGTACAGCCATTATGGAATGATTCTTACAGAAACGTAAGCATGGCTGCATCTTCTATAAAACCTCGCTTTAATATGAGACCTCTTCCTTACTAGCCCAGGCCCAGGGTACCACAGACATGGCATATGGACCTTACAAGTTAGAGTCACAACCACCGTGCAATTCCCAATTATTATTTTCAATGACGTAGCCGGTGGTTGGGGTGGGGCTGGGATTCTCAAAAAAGTCGTCAAATAATTGCAGAGTCCCTAGACTAAAAAAAACGCCCTCTCTGATTCACTTTCAAAACACTGATTTTTCAAATGTTTCCTGAGATGGATCCCTTGACCACACATGGGGGTAGTGGGCACTTGTGGGTGTTTGATAAAATAAAGGGATAATAAGGCAAGAACTGAACTTTCATCACTTCAACACATTGTAAAAAATGGTACACCGTCATTGTTGCTTGGGGTGGAAGTCCTCTAAAAGGAACAACATGGGTATAAACGATTGACTAAACTTGACTTTATCTCCATGTTGTGGTCATGCTTAGCCATTGTATATAAATATGTGACCTTAAACACCAATAAGTAAGTACTTCCAAAACAATGATTGAAGCACACGGAGATAAAAATTGTCCCCATTATGCACCCATCCCCATCCTTGACTAACACATTTCTCATTATGCACTTATTGATTTCTGAATTATGCACTTGTGGACTCCTGATATATAAAAAGCCTCTTGTATCAAGTTTTGAAAAGAAAATAATCATCATCTGAAAAAGACACAAACATCAGGTGGGGAGGAGATATGCAGGGGGAAGGGGCATAAACTAACTTACCCCCCCCCCCCACCCCCTCAGTGGGGGAAGATGAACTTCTTACCCGTGGGCTTGGACCTATTTTGGGGGTCAGGAATTGGCACTCCACTACTGTGAGTAATGATTGGAAATGGGGCTATCCACCTCGATAAATCGCTGCAAGTGCCCACGCAAATTTTCACAGGTAAATACTGTTTATGAAACCCAAACGGAATGATTAATATGTAGTGATAACATAATACATAAACTTGATCAAGAAGTTAGCTGGGGGTGAGGGAGGGAGTGTTTAACTGCCCCCCCCCCCCCCTAAAAACGCCAAAAAATATATTGGGGTGGGGAGAGCCTACTTTCATCCCATCCCAATCCCACTGGATAATTAAACCCCACCAGGTAATTACAGGGGGGGGGGGGGGGGGCTGTTTGGGGAGTGGTATAACTCCTTAAAGTTTAGTTATGCATATACCCTGCAGTGCATGAACAATGTACTGATTTAATCCACGTATCCTTGTGAAGCAAAACCCATGCATCATGGGGTATCTCATGAGATTTTCTGTGACGGTCTGACTTTAGCTTTAACAAAAGCAAAATCTTTATCTGCTACTGTCACAAAGTTTGTTCCCAGCCATCTTTAAAATACTGGATGGCTTTCAACGATTTTCTTGCTTTGAGCTTTTCATTGTCAAAGTCCCCTGGTGTATTTATTAGGTAAATGTAAATGTCAGAGAAATCAATCTCGGGCATTTTTCTCATGTCGTCCGACGTCCGACCATTTACCAACATTTATTGTGGCGGGGTCTGGCAGAACTGTTCCATTCTCAAGAGTTAGTTTCTCCTTTAGCCTGTCTGTTTTTTTTGTAGTAGTTGTTGTTCGGGGGTTGGGAATGTTGGCAAATTTAGTTTGTCCACCTAAAAACACCTCTTTAACAGTTCTTGCCGTGAACCCGTCATTGGTGCACACCGAAGTTTAAAAAATCCTTCATTTGCTCTACTGTCCAGCTTGAAAAAACGCGCGAACTCTCCATACTTTCTATACAATTAATATTTAATTAACGACGCCCTCAAACGTAATTTTTTAAAGCGCGATATGTCCCATACATGCGACCATTCTCTTGGCAGTCTTGTGAACGAAAGGTGTATTGACACCGTCGCATTCGCAGAGGCCATTTCGGAACTTCGAAGGAACACTGAAATTTTGTGGAAGGCTGGCCGGCATTGATTAACATTTTATTTCGTAGTTAATAAATGCAATGAATATTGTAAAATTTTGATCTCAAAATAACGTATTATCAATAGTAGCAATTTAGGAGTTTGCAAAGTTCAGAAAAACGTTCAGAAATGATTTCAAGTGAGTGAAATATGAAGTAACGTTCATCGCTGTCGCTCAAATGTTCTCGCACGTGTGTATTGTTTTGTGCACAAACGTCACGTGGGTGGGAGGGCATACGTCATTAAGATGGAAGATGCTGATCAAGTCTATTAAATTTCAGAGTAGATAAATTTGAGTTATTGTTGCCGATTCTCAGATCTCTTTCTGTTATCAATATCATTCTTTTTACATTGTAACATGGGGCCTAAACCAATTACGGTCAACTGAATATTTATTTTAACCCTCTGAGGTCAAAATTTCAACTTGAAGTTTTTCTCATAATAATGCTAATAGTAATTTATACAAAGCAATCTTATTAAGGCTCCCACACTCTTGAGCAATCAAGCATTGCTATATTGCTCGAAAGGCAGATAGCTTGGGAGTTGTGTTTCCCACACACTTGCGCAATCAAGCATTGCTATATTGCTCACAATGCAGATTTCTTGGTAGTTGTGTTTCCCACACACTTGAGCAATTTAGCCTAGTACTCGATGACTTTTCTCAAATTCCAATCTGTAGTTACATAGAGGAACCATATCATGCATGTGATCCCCTCATTGGAATGAACTCATCAAACTCGATCCAATGAGGGGGTCACATGATGCGGTTTTGTTGAAATTATTTTCAAAAATACTTAAAATAGTAATTAAAATAATAAATTTTAATATTCTCTGCATTGGGTAAAGGGTTAAGCTTTCTATCCGTGGTTGTCTTTTAGTATAGACTGAAAAACGCCTGTAGAATTTTTATTATTTCCAGTTATAAAATGGGATATACTGGTCCTATCGCTATAATTTTTTCAACAGATGTATATAAGACCTCTATACACAGCCTACACCTTTATTTTATCATTTTCATCTTTATTATTTTGATGCTCATCTACAATCATCTTTCGGGGCATGGTGGCATTGCGGTAACCAGTTCTCGTCAGATCAACGAAGTTAAGTAACGTCGAGCCCAGTTACATGTAGTCCTTGGATGGGTGACCATCTGGGCGATCAGTTCAGACTCCCACGTTGTGTCCCTGGGCAAGGCACTTAACCCCGATTGTCCAATTGGGGGAACAATGACACCATCTAGTAAGGCATACTGCACGCCGATGGTATGCATGTCTTCAACCAATCTAACTCTGCCTGCGTTGCAGTGCAGAGTTACAATGTTGGGGAGCTGGCAGCTGCTCGTCGTTGCTCGGTGGTTCTTTCCAGGTACTCTGGCTTCTTCCACCTGTAAAACTGTCACTGACATGATATGACCCTGGCTGTTAATGTGTTGTTAAACCTTAATATAAAAAAAAAAGAAAAAAAAGAAAAATGGAACATTGGAGACACTTCTAAGTCTGGAACTTTCCACCTGAAGACCATAAATAACCTCTGTCAACAGAACTCGGACACTATTCATCTCACAAGGCATTCAATTCATTAAAGAGCATTAATTGAACATTGGAGATTATTATTATTACAGGACAGTGCATTATTATAGAAGCAGTTGCTTGGTGGTTCTCTCCGGGTACTCTGGCTTCCTCCACCTGTGAAACTGTCACCGACATGATATGACCTTGGCTGTTAAAGTGTTGTTAAACATAAATAAATAAAATACAATCATATTTTAGTTCAATCCCCTTAGTACTAGTGCACATAGTCTGCAGACACTACTTTTAGCAATGATATGTCATTAAAACATGTGGTTCCACTCCGAGGTGGAAAGAAACTTAACCAAACTTAGAATTTTAATTTATGTTTACACTCAGTGACTTGGGTTAGGATTGGCCTGGTGCGCATTTTTTAGTGAGGTCGTAACAATAAAATATATGCAAAGCAGAACACAGATTATGGGGTTAACCCTTTACCTTATCTGAAAAGCAGACGACACTTGCAAACAAAATTCTTGAATAACTAATTTTTTTTTTTTTGGTTTTTGTCTCAAAACATAGGTTATAACCCTTCTTTGGAATAAGCTTGAAAAGCTCATTCCAAAGAGGGGTCATAACCTATGTTTTTGAGACAAAATGGAAAAATGGGAAAAAAATAATGAAAATTAATTGGCGTTTTTTTGTGAAAAGAGCTGGCCAGTTTTGGCCGTTACGTTGGGTAAATGGTTAAAATAGGTTGCTACATGGATTCACAACATTGTGAAAAAGACTGGTGACCTAAATTATGCTTGAGGATTTTTATCAACTGCATATTTGGTGGTTTCTTTGATTTTTGATATGCAACCAAATTAATTTTTTTGCATTTTTTGCATATTTTTATTGCGTAAAGACACAAATACATGTACACCGCTTACAGTACGTGGAGAGTGGATTGTAAGTAAATCACCCGTGAAGTGGGGTTATCACCCAAGCTATAACTTTCAAATTTTGTTCACATCGACAAAAAACACAAGCAATGTTTCAGCCAATGGACCTCCGGGTTTAACCCGGAGGTCCATTGGCTGAAACATTGCTGGTGCTGGTTGTGCTTTGCAACAAATTCTCAATTATTGCTTGGGTGGAATCTCCACTCTGCAGGTGATTTAGTGCTAATACACTCTTCAAGTACTGTATCTGGAACACAGATTTCAAATAATATCAAACATGTCTTATGTGTGAGACATTTGATTTATGCTTTATTTGAATCAGGAAAACACATCCTGCACACTTGAGCCCTATTACTTGTGAGCAATATATATACAGTTAAAACAAGAAGTCCTGTCCTGAAATGCGCACAAATAGCATGTCGATTTGCGCGCTAATCTATGCGTTATGACGATGGTAAGGCTATCAAATTCTGCACATAGGGCCTGTGCACAAGCAAAGTTTCAGCCAATGGACTTCCGGGTAACCCAGAGGTCCATTAGCAGGAACATTGCTTGTGTTTGCTATGGGTAACAAGGAGAACCAGCCATGCTTTGGGTGCCATTCGATATGGCAATTGCGCGCAATTCCTATGTGCAATTAAGCCTAGATAAGCGCACAGTTCGTGACAGGACTTCTAGTTTTAACTGTATATATATACTACTCAAAGTTTGCTAAGCACCAAATATTTGACACATCATTGTGAAATTTGCTTGTGACATATTTGCGATATTTTTGGTGGATATGATTGAGGAAATGGTCCCCAGTGTTTACATTAGCTCTCTTGACAGGCAGACTTTTTGTATAGTCATAGAAAGCATGTACCCCTTGATTTTCATGATGTTGTTGTGTACTGTCAACATGTACATGACATGTGTAGGGTATTCAATCTTCATTTCAACACAAACTCTTGTGATTTAATGATTGAATATGGCAAATGTAAATGTAAGAATACATTTGTCTGAAGCAGAAATGTGGCAGGCTGTAGGAATGGTGGAGCAAGGGGCTACCGATCATCAGGTTGGTGAAGCCCTTGGTGTGCACCATACGGTGGTCACCAGAGCCAAGGCAAGATTTCAGTAGTATGGCACACCAGTAAGACGGCATGGTGGTGGCAGAGACAGGGCAACATCTGCAGCTGAAGACCGTTTTTTGATCATTCAGGCCCGTAGGAACCGCTTTGCCACAGCAACCCAGCTTCACAGTGACCTTCAGAATGCATTCGGGGTAAATGTTTCGACGCAGACTATCCTGGCAAGGTTGCACGAAGGAGGTCTCTGATGAAGACCTTGTATTCGCATTCCGCTGTCCCAGAACCACCGCCAGGCACGATTTGAATGGGACATGGACCACGTTGGATGGACCAGAGAAGATTGGTGACCTATCCTTTTTACAGATGAATCAAGGTACTGCCTAGACCACACAGATAGGCATTCTAGGGTATGGAGAAGTCAAGGAGAGCAATTCCATGCAGCCAACATTGCTGAGCATGACTGCTATGGTGGAGGGTCAATCATGGTCTGGGGCAGCATTAGCAGGGATGGACGTACAGAGCTCTGTGTCCTTGAACGTGGTACATTGACTGCACAGCGGTATATTGATGAGATCTTGGACGCCCACATCAGATTGTATGTAGGTGCAGTGGGTGATAGATTCTTTCTGATGGATGATAATGCCCGTCCTCATGTTGCCCATGCTGTTGGGGAGTACCGACAGAGGGAGGGGATTGAGCATATGGACTGGCCAGCAAGATCCCCTGACCTCAATCCAATTGAACATGTCTGAAATGAGTTGCAGCTTGCAATTTCAGCCCGTCCAGTCCAGCCAAGAAGTGTCCAGGAGCTTGGTGCCATGCTGGTCCAAGAATGGAACAACATACCACAAAGGACCATCAGGAACCTGATTGGGAGCACAAGAAGGCATTGTCAAGCTGTAATTAACAGTAATGGGTCTCATACTCGATATTTAAGCCATACCAGTTCGCTCCATCAACTTTTTGGCAAAAATTTCCTCTTTTACCAATAATATCCATTTTCCATGGTTATCATATTCAAAAGCTAAAAAATAATGTCAAACGCAAATAAAATCTTAATTTCTGTACTTAAATCATTAAAGATATAATTAAATAATATATATATACACTTTTCATTACAATATTTCAACTAAAACGTAAAACAGGTAGTTTGATATACTTGGTGCTTAGCAAACTTTGAGTAGTATATATAGCTAAGCTGGATTTGCTCTAGGGTGTGGGGGCCTTTTGATAGAACTTATTGGGAAAAAATTCCTGCATGAAATTTTGGTGTTTTGACATCATTAAACAGAGGGTTAACTATATATTTTAGCTGGCAAAGTGGGTATTCAACTAAGAGTGCATCATACACCAAACTGATCCAGGTGTAAGCCCCAGAAGTACATGAAATAAAGATGGCAACAGTATATGGATCATCTTATTTTTGAGAGGTCAAGTCTGCAGGAGAATTTGGATGCAAAGTTGACACAAAATTAGGTGTCTTGGACAATCCCAGAACAAAGATGCAGTTACTTTTTTCCTAACGAATCGGACGCATACATACACCCATGTAAGTTACAAATTGAACAGTTGGAAAAAAAAAATTAAAACAATTTCCACAAAACCATATCATGTAACCCTCATTGGAATGAGTACATCAAGCTCATTCCAATGAGGGGTCACATGATATGGTATTTATTGAAAAAGTTTTAACATTGGAAAAAAAAACAATTGACAAACTTTGATATCATGTGCATTGGGTAAAGAGTTCTTTTTCATTGTAACAACTTGCCAGGATGGCTGTGATCAATATTATCATCCAAAGTCAGGAACAGGGAGTTATTTATAAGGAAGGGACTCTGAAACAGAAATCTGAAAAGTTCATAGGATTGCTTATTTTCAATT
The DNA here is from genome assembly GCA_031216915.1 of Pictodentalium vernedei. Taxonomy (NCBI): domain Eukaryota; kingdom Metazoa; phylum Mollusca; class Scaphopoda; order Dentaliida; family Dentaliidae; genus Pictodentalium; species Pictodentalium vernedei. Next base: position 131,098,037 of record CM062296.1, on the reverse strand, counting down.
ATGGAATTATTCCTAGATCGGTACCGAAATTGAATAACAAAGTCTTTGATGTAGGAAGTCACAGCAATAAACATTGGTTCCAGGCATGTCAAAGTACTGCGGGCACCAACATAACCAGTTCCAGGATGGGACAGAGCCTGTCCCGTCAAAATCGGTACTAATACCAGGACAAGTCAACATCACAATCAGATGGGAGAAATTCGTATTTAAACCGACCCAGTCCCCCAGACCGCAAAGACAAACGTGGCATCATACCACTTATTCTGTCGAGACATCAAAGTAATCATAAAGCATGATTAATTTGATGTTGCCACAGAATAATTTCTTTGAAGTAGCCGATGATGGTGTTTTCATTGTCTTTGAAGCCACGTTTGGAAAGTTAAAATGATCAGCCTTATCGAGGGGGTGGTGCAGACAGAACATGCCCCTTTAGAGTGTTTTGATATGTTCATGCACAAATAAGCTGAAAGTATGTCGTGTAAGTGTGCCATACACAATTCGTCCCCTGAGTTTCAATGTGTTCTATATGCCAGTAGGCACATAGAACACATTGGAACTCAGGGGATGAATTATTAGCGCGTTTACCCTCGTTCAGTAAGGAATTTCCCCATAAAATAATTTGTCCCGGTACTGGCAGGACAAAAGCTTCAGTACCGGTCCTGGTTGGAGCATGAGGGAACTGGTGGTACCAGTGCAGGTACCGGTTGACATGCCTGATTGGTACAGAAACTGTTATTTAGCAACATTTGATCTGTCAGTCATAAGTTCACTTCTTGGTGTGTCTATTTCAACTGAACTAAAGTCTACACTTTTTGACTCTGAATTATTTCTCTGGCGGCTGCTCACTGGACTGTGATCTGGTGATGCCCTCAGGCTCCTGTTTTGTGTCCGATTCTTCATTTTCTGCTGTGCTTCGTGATCTACATTTGCTGCCACTACCAGGTCTATGGCTTGACTGGTTCTCGATCTTTGACTCATCCGACTCCCTGTTCGTCGACTCTCCCTGGTGTCTACAAAAATTGATGAAATGATGATAATTGTGTATTCACTTGTTTTTTTTAACAACTTATATATACTTTGTTTTACACACAAGAAATGTAAAGAGGTTTCAATGAAATGAAGAGCACTGAAAAGATGATGGGCTGCATGGAAAGGTGTGACCTGATTTCTCGTGACTCTGATTGCTCAAACACTTGTGACAAATTTGTTTCTTTTTGTACAATGCCCTTTACCTTGCTAATATAAATTAGGTTTGAACTAGAAGAGAATGCAGTTGCAAAGCCAAAGAACTCAACTGCATCGGAAAATTGAAAGAAAATTATTCTTGCTACCGCCGGTAGTTTTGTCAACTTTTGATACTGGGAGTAAACCTAAAGAGAAAAAAATCATGGTCAAAAGTAGAATTTAAAAATTTTCAAGTTATATATTTATTTATTTATTAGGGTTTAACAACACATTAACAGCCAGGGTCATATCATGTCGGTGACAGTTTTATGGGTGGAGGAAGCCGGAGCACCCGGAGAGAACCACCAAGCAATGACGAGCAGCTGTCAGCTCTCCAACATCATAACTCTGCTGAATACTGCACTGCGGCACAGGCAGAGTTAGATTAGTTGAAGACATGCGCACCATTGACGTACAGTACGCCTTACTACACAGCGTCATCGTGCCCCCATGTAGGCAATCGGGGTGAAGTGCCTTGCCCAATGACACAATGCGGGAGGGCGAATCAGTCATTGAAATGGTCACCCATCCAACAACTAACTGTGTTCGACGTTGCTTAACTTTGGTGATCTGACAAGAACAGGTTACCGCGATGCCACCGTGCCCCAAAAATTTTCAACTAACAAAAATCAATTTAATACTGAATTCTAGGAAGCCAGTGTTCAAATTAAAAGAAATATTAACGTCTTTTATGCAGAAAGATTGACGTGGCTGACACACAGTGCATTCTCTTGTTTTTGTTGCTATTTTTATTTTCAACTATCCCAGAATTCAATATCGAAGGAAAAAATGGCTGCCCCCAATGGGCAAACTGGAAGACACAATTTTCAGTTTGTTAGATATACTGTTTCAATGGAAATTGCGTGTTTCTCTACATACACATGTATGTTACCTATAGAGATCACTTTGTGAGCCGTGCTTCATGCGGCTCTGACTGCATTCTCTTTTAGTTACAACTAGACCTGGGTCTCACTGCAAAAACCTGAATGGCTTCCACAATTGTTGCTGAACTCCCTACTAACAGTCAAAGGAACACCTGACAAGAATTTGATAAAAAGGAAAAGGAGCTGACTGATATTTCCTGCATCCACACATGAAATCTGTCTCTCTCAAAAAACGTTACAGCTGAAACAACCAAGAACATGAACTTTTGATGGCAAAGAAGTAATTACAAAAATAAAAAATAAATAAAAAACCACCTGCCCACATGTAGTTTTACAAAAAAATTGCCTGAGAAACAGAAGATCGACTTTGTAGAGCCTTGTACTATATTTTTTATCTGGAAAATGGGGAAATTCTGCCAGCTGTGGTTGGAGGTCATTTGTTAAAATTTGGTCCAGGTGGATACAGTCTGTACAATTTTAGGGGAATGCTCATTTGTTTGCCTATTGTTAACTTCAATAAGGTGACAAATTTAAAAAATAAAATAAAAAATCGCCCAGCCGCATGCAATTTTACAAAAAAAAATAGAAGGAGAAAAGAAAATCTACTTTATGTGGCCTTATGGATCTTTACATTTCTTCTTGATCTCTTCACCTGGGTTAATGTTTACCAGAGGTTTCTTAAGCCTTTACCAAGAGACCAGTTTTCCAGTTCATGATCGTGATTCAACTTGAAAGCGTAACGAGGATGTTGCTTCAAGAATTTGTATGGTAGATAAATCAATATTTTCAACATGCAGCCCCAAGGATGCAGGTTGAAAATATTAATTAGTCTACCCCAAAACAAAGAATATGGACTCATCCAATTAATGCCACTCAACTGGCATGGAATATACCAACCTGTGCCCGGCGAAAACCATTTTTTTGCTTGAATCAAATATCCAATCAAATAGGGCCATGGATTTCACATCAAATCAAATTTAGAATTGAATACCATCACGACTGTTCATGCTGCAAATTAGTGTGATAGTGTGATGAAACATCAACACTGACAGTACAGTTAAAAGTAAAAGTTCTGTCATGAATTGTGCGCTTATCTAGGCTTAATTGTGCGTAGAAATTTCGTGCAATTGCAATATCAAATGGCATCCAAAGTACGGCAGGTTCTCATTGTTACTCATAGCAAGCACAGGCAATGTTTCTGCCAATGGACCTCCGGGTTACCCTGTGCACTGGTCATATGTACAGAATTTGATAGCCTTACTATGGTCATAACGCGTAGATTAACGTGCAGATCGTCATGCTATTTGTGCAAATTTCATGACAGGACTTCTAGTTTTAACTGTACATACTCAATTGTTTCTCGACATCAATAATGTCAATATATAAAGTAGGCACTCAACACAATTTATGTCTCTGAGATCAAGGTCTTCGATGTGCTATTTGCATGATCTAAACTTTTATAAGACATGCATTTGCAATTCTGCATCATGTAAATGGAAGGGATTGGTATTATGTCTTCACAGCACATGCATCGTTAACAACGTCAGGGTTAACTTAATCATGGGCCGCATTCACATGGTTCTTCCACATTGGCCTATATCAGACTCAGTATTGATAGACAATAACGTGGAAGAACCGCAATTACTCCAAATTTCTTTCACAGTTAGATGACTGCAAGTCATAAACGACTATTTAATATGTACCTACAGTTAAAATTAGAAGTCCTGTCATGAAATGTGCACAAATAGCACGTCGATCTGTGCGTTAATCTACGCGTTATGACCATAGTAAGGCTATCAAATTCTGTACATATGGCCTGTGCACAAGCAATGTTTCAGCCAATGGATCTCCGGATATCCCTGAGGTCCATTGGCAGAAACATTGCCTGTGTTTGCTCTGAGTAACCAGGAGAACCTGCCGTGCTTTGGATGTCATTCGATATGGCAAATGCGTGCAATTCCTACGTGCAATTAAGCCTAGGTAAGTGCACAATTCGTGACAAGACTTCTAGTTTTAACTGTAAGATTCCCCCACCCCCTACATGTTATACCCATAATGTGGAGATAAAGTAGGTTATTCGGGGAATCTAATCTAAGACATGCACAAAATACAAAAGTCGCTTCGATGACAACTAGGAAATTGCGGATATTCGATCCACTTCCAAATAGCAATGTGGATTTCAAATCAAATCAAACCCACTTTAGGATTTTGAATTGAAGCAAATATCGAAGCTTCACTGGGCCCTAATACCAACAGGGTTCAAAGGGTTATTCTCAGTTTTCTTGTATCACAAGAAACATTCACATTCAAATATAAAGTATGCATGAAGTTTAATGGGAAACATCTAAACTATAAATAGATTCGATCATAATCTTAACACAGAGTTTGCAAGTGAAAAAACAAGCTGCATCTACAGTGTTATACATGACAATGCCGATGCAGATTGGTTTCCTCTGATGAACTCTGTTTTTTTCAACTCACAATTTAATTTCTTTTGTTTTGATAGGTAAACCTTTGCTTATATTACGTGTTTCGAAGAATGTGACCACACTATGAAGGAAACATTGCAAAACTTGACAAAATGTTTTTAACTCTGACAAAAGGCCTTGTGAATCCTCATTTTAGACTCAAATCAAATACAAAATCAATTCTTGCAAAAAAATCAAATTCGAACTGATTTCCATTTCTGCGGCAAATAACCTGTCAAGAAGCTCTATGGGAACTTTGCATTGTACATCCAAACTACATCAATCAGTGAAGGAACAAACAGACATTGGAACTACTGAAGTATTTTGGCATTTTGCTCTATCATTGGGAAAGAGGAAGAACCCAAAACAGAACAGATATATAAAATTCATAATTGCGTGGCTGAAGGGGGAAAGAGAGTACTGTGTCATATAGTTTATAATGTCAGGTTCAAAGGCAGAGATAACTAAGAGGTATTTAACATAGTCAGTTGTGATTTCATCCCACATCAGCACAACTGAATAGTGCCAGACATCCCCTCCTTTGAGTGTTAATGGGGTGTAACTCTATTGACTTTTACGGACCTTCACTTGACACAGGCTATTTTCAGGCGATTGGCTGGTACTCTGGGTGCATATAATGAGTGAGAGAAAGCCCAGGGTCTTCCTATGTTTGCATACCCTGCTGTTAATACGTGCTGCAATGGTGATTTGCTGACTTTGCGAGTGAAATACACCCAAACAATGACGTTACAGTACTAGTTTCCTCTCGATGACTATGTTCAAACTAATTGGGAGGATTCGATAAGTCAAATCATCAAAAATGGATACGAATGGAATCGAATACCAAGAAAGATTCAAATCCAAATCGAATCTCAAAGCTTTGTAGGGCCCTATTGACAAATTTAGGCATTGCCATCATTTTGACACAGCATTTATCATCACAAATTGGAGTGAATTTAAAGGCCTACATATATTTAGCATGGAATGCATTTATTTGAACAAGCTTAACCCTTTCCCAATGCATAGGATTTCAAAATTTATTATTTTTCAAAATATTTCATGTGACTCCTCGTTGGAACAAGGAATTTAATCCTTTACCCAGCACAGACAATACCAAAATGCATTACAATTATTTTTCATTAAATTTTTTGAAAAAAATTTGAAAGAACTATATCATGTGACCCCACATTAGAATGGACTCATCGAGCCCGTTCCAATGAGGGGCACAGGATATGGTTTTGTTAATTTTTTTATTAAAAACTTTGTTTTTTCAACTCCTCAATTTGTGAAGTATGTGGGCGGATGCTGTAAATTTGTTAGGCAAAGGGTTATATGAGAAAAAGTTGCAGTTTGAAAATTTATAATTTTAACATCTGTGTGCAGAGTGTTAATATTACATGCAAAAAGGGTTAACCTTTTACCCAATGCACAAGGTATCGTGTTGGTTAGTATCCTGTATAGTTATTATCAGGACACAATAAGAGAAAGGTTGACACAACATCCTGGCTGAATTCATTTTATTTAGTCACATGGCTCAATTCGTTACACTCCTCTATACAAGCACATGGATATTGCATCCTGAAAGCATGCAAAACCTGTATCACGTAATATCTATAAATGTCCATTACACGACATCTCCCCCACCCAAACTAGAGCTCATTTATGAGGCGTTTTACTGGGATAACAGTCTCCCAGATCTGGTACAGTAGAATCCTCTTAACTGAATATCCATTTTGCCAGTGAAAATTATTCAATTAACAGGAGTATACAATTAAAAGAGATTTGGTCAGTTTCCTGTGTTCTGGAGGTAAACTGAGCATTTATTCTAATATATCTTGTTTGACAGAGCTCATAGAGCTCTGTCAAACAAGATATAATAGAATAAATGCCTGTGTTGCATGTAGTGAGGCCAAAAAGGTTGATAAATAAGGGGAATTTGGTGCGTGTCGCAGTAATTTTTTCACCATATTACAAAAATTTATATACAATTAACAGGAGTTTACTCTACAACCCATATGCAATTAATAGATCAAATTTGTACTGAACGTATGGTAAATGGCTTTGTGTTTGAAAATTATATTCAATTAACAGGGCTACACAGTTAAGAGATATCCAATTAAGTGGGCTCCACTGTATATCTAAAAGCAGGATCCTGATGTTGGTTTGGGGTTTTCTCACCATCATTAGATGACGGGAAAATCTGACCACCGACATGAGAATTCTCTACATCAAAATTATTCGGACTTGATCCATTTACATGGAAATCATGATCAATGTAAACCTCTGTGTCAGTGCTACTATGGTCTGGCTTATCACATGGTACCAAACCTTTACGGTTTCTCCTAATTTTCCCATTGGGTGTCTGAATGATGAATGAACGTGGTGTATGGGCCTTTCCAAACACCACCCCATTCCTCGATAGATCTTTAACATACACATTATCTCCCTGCGACAGTGCTCTCTGTCGGCAACTGTTATGATGCTTGTCAAAATTTTTCTTCGATTTAGTTTTGTATTTTGATTCACATTTCCGTATTTTGGTAAGACTCGGCCACTTTGGGCGCAATTCTGACCGAAGCACTGGCAATGTGGATCTTATTTTTCTACCAAAAAGCAGTTCAGCTGGGCTAACACCATTCTGTAATGGCGTTGTTCTATAATTTATTTATTTATTTATTTATTTATTTATTTATTTATTTATTTATTGGTGTTTAAGGTCACATATTTCTGCACAATGGCTAACCGTGACAGTTTTACGGGTGGCGAAAGCCGGAGTACCCGGAGAGAACCACCGAGCAATGACGAGCAACTGTCAGCTCCCCAACATACCAACTCCACACAAGCAGGGTTAGCATTGGTTGAAGACAGGTGCACCATCGATGTGCAGTACGCCTTAGTACACAACGTCACCGTGCCCCCACGTGGGCAATGGGGGTGAAGTGTCTTGCCCAAGGACACAACGCGGTTGCCGCAGGTGGGATTCGAACCGAGGACCCCTTGGCTTGCAGCCTGCACCTCTACCAACTGAGCCACCACGCCCCCCGTTGTTCTACAAGCTAATAATGCTTGGTATGGGTCATTCGATTTGTACAAAAGATCTTTTACAGTCTTGACAGCCCTTTCAGCCTCCCCATTACATTGTGGGTATTTGGGGCTACTAGTAATGTGCATGAAACTATACATTTTTGAAAACTGGACAAACTCATGACTGGAGTATTGTGGCCCATTGTCTGACCTCAACACTTCTGGAATGCCATGTCTGGCAAATATAGATTTAAGGTGCTCAATTGTATGATGAGAGGACATATGTTCTAACTTGGCTATTTCAATAAATCTATAAAAGTAATCAATCACTAGAATATAGTTCGATCCCTTGAAGGAAAACAGGTCACTACCTACGATTTGCCACGGTCACTGTGGTAAGCTGGAAGGTATCAGGGGCTCTGCATGATTAATTCTCCTTTGTGCACACGTGGAACACTGACTGACCATTTCTTCGATCTGCTGGCTTACTCCTGGCCACCAAATGGAACAATTTACCCTCTCCCTACACTTAATGATACCCTGGTGAGCAGTGTGAATTTTCTCAAGTATAGAACTTCTTAATTTCTGAGGTATATAAATATGAACACCTTTTAGCAAAAGATCTTCATGCACAGTTAATGTACCCCTATGAGGATACAATTTTTTCAAAATCCCTTTTACTTTTGAAGGATATGGCCAGCCTGACTGACAGAAATCTTCTACCTTTACACAGATTTCATCTGCTTCCTGAGATTGGCGAATCTCATTGACACGCGAATCTGAAGCAGGTAATGCTTCAATTACCATGTTTACATAGCATTGTGAATTTTCCTCTAAAAGTCTATCTGATTCATTTCCAACTGTCTGTGAAGGTGCACGTGAAAGTGCGTCTGCTATTATTAATTCCTTGCCAGGTTTGTGAGTTATAGTATACCTATACCTCATCAACCTCAATCTGAATCGTTGAATTCTGGGCAGTAATTCAGCTATAGCTTTGGAACTAAGTAAGGGAACTAGCGGCTTATTGTCAGCGAAAATATGGAAATGCAACCCAACTAAATAATCTGAAAATTTCCCACATGCCCAAGTAACAGGTAAGGCTTCTTTCTGAATTGAGGCATATCTCTGCTTGGCCTTTGATAGTGATTGAGAGGCAAACAATACCAGTTGCCAGTCACCATTTCCCTGTTTTTCCCGAAGAACAGCCCCCATCCCAAAATTGGAAGCATCTGTACAAACACTTGTTTCACTATTGGGATTGTACAGTGCTAAAACATGGGAGAGCATAACTCTACCTTTATCTTTTCAAACACAGACTCCTGAGCTTCAGACCAAGTCCACATGTTTTTCTTATTTAATAACTCTCTGATGGGAAGTGACATGGATGCAAGATTTGGAGAAAATTTGCCCAACTGGTTTGCAAGAACCCAAAATCGTCGAACATCTGACACATTAGGCCTAAAAAAATAAAAAATCTGTTTCTCAGGCCCTCCCATATGGTCCTTTTGGATGTTGCATGCTCTCTTTTTATAACCAATTTAAACTTAAAAAAACTAAAAATTAAATAGTTTATGTCTGATATTTTCCCAAGCTAAAAAATTGATGAATTTGTCCCTTGAGTGCAAGAAGGTTTTGCAATGTTTTAGCATTGCAAAGCCTTCTTGCACTCAAGGGATGAAATACACCATCACCCATGCTATTCTGTAGATTATGAGGCCTAAAACTTGAACGAAGAACATGAACTTTTGATGGCAAAGAAGAAATTACTGAAATAAAAAATAAAATAAAGAACCGCTCGCCCGCATGCAATTTCACAAATAATGACCTGAGAAACAGAAGATCTACTTTGTGTGGCCTTACTGGGAGTTGCAATTTCCCTAATAGCTTGAACCTTTTCTGAGTCAGCCAAAATACCTTCCTTGCTAATGATATGCCCCAAAAATGTTATTTTATCTTTCGAAAATTCACACTTCTCAGTATTTAATGTAAATTCAGCTTTGGCACATTTGTCCAAAGCTAGTTTGAGTCTTTTATCATGCTCATCTTGATCTTTTCCAAAGATAAGTATGTCGTCCATGTGACAAAGAACTCCTGGTAACCCTTTTAATATCTTTGACATGCGCCTCTGAAAATGCTCAGGGGCTGAACAGATCCCAAAAGGGACTCGGTGAAAAATATATCTCCTGAAGGGAGTTATAAAAGTGGTCAACCGTTTAGATTCCGGACTCAACGGAATCTGATAGAATCCACAATTCTCATCCAGCTTTGTGAAAATGCGTGCATTTTGAATTTGACCAAGAGTATGTTCTACCGAGGGTAAGATGAACTTTTCGATAAGAATATTTTGGTTGAGTTCTGTGTAATCAACACAGAGGCGAACACGACCTTGCGCCTTTGGTACAATGACCAAAGGTGCACACCATTCTGTGGGTTCTTCCACAGGAGAATTTACACCCAACTCTTGCAAGCAATCTAACTCTGTCTTGACTTTATTATCAAACAATGGCAAGGGAACTCGCCTGGGCGAATACGTGACAAATGGCCTCGCATCCGATTTCAGCTTTATTTCATAAGGCTGATCAACACAGCCAAGACCTTCAAATAAAGATGTGTAATCATCTTTCTGAATATATAGTCCAGGCACATTAGACATAAAAATGAGAAAGTAAGGAAAAAAATCGGAGAAAGCTGATTTTTTTATATGTTTCCGGGACACACATTGCGGATAAAGTGTGAAAAGTCCCCGCGAATCCGAGTTGAGCTTTTTTAGTTATAGCGGTTTTTTGATGAAAAAAAAAATTTTAAAAAAAATTCGACCCAGCTCCATATTTCTCATTCTTATTCGCCTTAGTAGGGTGAGAATCATAAATATCGTGCTGAATTATATTGAGAATACATATCCCCAACAGAAAATGCCAACTTTGTACCAATCCTCACACTCAATGGTGAAATATTCACGAAAATGTACAAAATTACGAAAAAAAAATTATTGTTTTCATACACACAACGGTACACAACGTCCATTAAATCAAATATACGACTACTTTGGGAGTTAAATTATATAGCAAAAATTGCAGAAAAGCAGTGGCTTTATAATGATATATAACAATAGTCATTTATTCCATAATGAACTGGTAAAACGTGTGAAATATTAACCATACCCCCTAAACTCAAATTCAAACGGCATCGACTTTTCTCATTCAAATACCGTATTATACAGGGACTGAACGTTTGTCCAGTGACGTTTGATCAACCACTTTATATCAAAGCAGTAGAGATTGTGTCTTCGTCAGATAAGTTGACAAAAGTTTTCGTTAGACTCGGCGGCTTCCATATGATTATGTCATATTTAGGGGCAATTGGTTCGATCATGGCTGGTAGCGGCTTGGATGAACTTTGGGGGACTGTTTATGCTGGTGGGTCAATCCATCATTTGATCAGTGGTTATGCATATTCAAGAGCAGTTCGTGCCCATTTGCTAACACAAATTGCCATTACAAAACTTGTGTTTGAAGAAAGCCGAACACTAGATAACATAGATTGCACAGAAGTCAATGAAATATTCTGTGGACTTGCCAGAGGTGACTGTACAACAGCTGACGCTGTCAATCAAGAAAGTATCAACCATCTACTGTCAAAATTACACGAACTGCTCCAGAATGCGTCCGTAGGACGCACAGGAAAGCTTTGGGTACAATACTACGAGCAAATAGGTCTTCTCCAGTTGTTCTTGAGAGCAGAGCGCACAGGCGACTGGGAACTCCACACATATTGTGTTCGCAATATGATTCCAGTATTTCACGCAGGTGGTCATTTTGCATACGCAAAAAGTTCTCATTTCTATTTGCAGCAGATGAATGAGCTAACAGAAATAATGCAACAGGATGATTTGAAGTTGTTCACTGAGAAAGGTTACTTTACCATAAGGCGCTCAGATAAATTCTGGGACGGGATATATTCTGATCAGACCATAGAGCAGTGTTTAATGAGAATGTTCAAGCTCCCTGGTGGTCTCACACATGACAGGGGAATAACCGATAGCACTGTTGCGAAATGGGTACATGGACTACCTCTTTGCCTTCCGATATGTAATGCTCTCGAAAATTTTGTTCATGTTCACACTGGTCATGGCGAACAACATTGGGATCTCCGTCAAAGTTCACAATTGACTGATGCCAATGATATCACCAAATTATTGAACTGGCTCAGAGTGCATTCCCCCTTTCAGAATAGAGATCCACTACAATTAGTCTCTATAGCGACCGGGCTTGTGGCCGACGAAACTGTGAACTGTGACCAAGTTCGCAAAATTGGTGAATGTTGCGTATCGAATGTTGTAAGCAAAACGTTCAACAGCATCAAACTACGACGTGTTGACACTGTGAAGTCTTTCGCATCGATGGCAAATAGCATCAAAGTCCGTGGAAGTAAGGTAGTGATTGACCCCACAATTCTGTTCAACCGCATCACATGTGTTCAGTCACAAGCAGAGATGGAAGAGTATCTCAAATATGAACTCGCCCCGAAACCACCAGCATTGTTTGATTCTGCTGGAATGAGGAAGACACAGAAAAGCACGCTCGGTAAGATCCTCAAAACATACGGTTCCGAGCAAACTAAAATCCCAGAACATTCTCTGTTTGTTGTAGATGGTGGATTTTTATTGAGGGCGGTTGTATGGCCTAAACAGTCGTCATATAAGGACATATGTACATCATATTCCAATTATCTAGTGAGACATTTTGGGGTGAACGTCGTGGTTGTTTTTGATGGTTATGCTTGTACAATGTCGACAAAGGGCATGGAACAAGCCCGTAGATCTAAAGACATGTATTCCATTGATATCAATATCTCACCCGAGTTACCAGCCACCACACCCCAATCCGATTTCCTTGCAAATGCCAAGAACAAAACCCAACTGATCGATCTTCTAATGCAGGAGCTATCTGCTATCAATATTCAGTCCAAGCAGCTGATGTACTGATAGCCGAAACTGCACTTGACATCGCTCAAGATGACAACAATGTTGTCGTTGTGGGAACAGACACAGACTTGCTAGTCATTCTTACCTCTCGAGTTCAACCGGGATGTAATATTCACATGATGTATTCCATTACCCCAAACTTACTAGTTTCAGTTAGTGAAATAGCAACCAAAATGGGTGACCATAGAAGCAACCTCCTTGTAGCACATTCTATAAGTGGTTGTGACACTACTTCTGCACTCTTTCGAGTTGGTAAGAAGAAAGTATTCAGTACAATTGTCTCCGATGTTACTAGCGACTCACAACAGTATGTCAACACAATTTTGGCGGATGACAGTACACCAAGTGCAGTAGCCGCAGCCGGGGAACAACTTCTGATCTTATACGGGAGTAAAACTGTTTCCTCTCTCGACCAATATAGATATGTCACTTACAAACGTTATGTAGCAAAATCTAAACTGAATAAACCCATCGACCTAGCCTCACTCCCACCAAGCAGCAATGCTGCGCAACAACATGTCTACAGATGTTATCTCCAGGTCCAACAATGGCTGGGCACTTCGCTTCCTCCGACGGATTGGGGGTGGTCGCTAGACAATGGACTTCTTGTACCGACTGCTGCCACAAAGCCATGTGCCCCCGATAACCTACTGAATCTGATCAGTTGTGGTTGCAAGAGTGCTTGTACAAAAAGGTGTGGGTGTAAGAAGGCAGGACTCTCTTGCTCAGGTTTGTGTAATTGCAGTTCGGATTCTTGTAACAACCACAGAAACACTGTCCTGTCGGAAATTTCTGAGTTCGATGAATAATATGTATATAGGTCATGTCATTTCTGTATATAGCGTTGATAATAGTCAATGTAACTTAATCCATGTTGATTGATTTGTACATTCTGTAAATATTATTTATTGATTTTTGTACATTCTGTAAATATTATTTATTGATCTAATGCTGCCAGACACAGACGTGTCTGTTCGGTCCCAAGCCCGAAAATAGTTGAGTTCTCATGCTGACGAATTTTATGCCAAAAGGGGAACTCGGCCAGAAGCAGAGGGGGTCTTCCATAATGTCTATTTTGTAAGCAATGATAAAAGTCTTCAAATCAAATGGTGGTGGATTTTTTATCGTCTGTCCAACTAACATCCCGTTCTGTACTACGACCCTTTGGGCAAATCCGTTAGGAAAATCGTCATTTTTTGCGTAAATCCGATACTTTTTTGTGAATTTTCAATAATTTTTCGCAGAAATTGTCACAGAATGCACATTTTCCTCTAGGTAAATGTATATTAGACATTATGTAGCTCGAAATATGCGTAAACAAAAAATACAGTTGGATCAATTCGAGGTTACAAAGTTCGTGCGATTTTTTAAAATTTTTTTCAAATGCGTTTTCGAAAAAAGGCTGTAGAAAAAAAAGCTCAACTGGGATTTTAGGGGACTTTTGTCTAATCGTTCAGTGACATGTACTCGACATTCCCTGAAAAAATCAGCTTTCTCCGATTTTTTTCCCTAGTGAAACCTAATGTTCTTGGGCTAATAGTTGACAAATTCAATAAGATTTAAAGCTTCAATTGCTGGTTTCCCTAATAAGGACAAACCCTTAACAACATAAATTTCTTGGGAGCAGCTTTTGTCCCCGTCAGAAATATGACCTGTGAATGACCCCAATACTATTAATTCACTTTTACTTGGACCAAAGAGTTTTCGTTTGGGTCTAAGCAATTTCACATATTGCAAACCATCCTTTTGATTGATACAATTAAAGTCAGTTTGGGATAAAACCGATACATCTGCCGATGATCGATTTTCATAGTATGGGTGTATTGTTTATGTTCACTGGAAGCACATAATTTTTGTTCCCAGTAGATGTGGTCTGAACCATTCCAAGAAACGCGTAATCTGTCACTTCATCAGATACGAGATGTACTGTCGTGGATCTGCAACATTTTGGGAAATGACCTCGACATGAGCACTTTCTACAAACTGCGCTACGAGCTGGACAGTTCTTGAATTCATGAAACTCGTTTCCACAACGATAACATTGTTTTTGTTTTCTGTCAAATACATTTTGTGATTCCCTGTGAGTTTTCTGTGATTTGTTATTACTACCGAAATGTGTTTGTGCACTCTTTTTAGGCCATGACTTGACATAATCAACATTGCTTGATTTTACATTTTCACTCGCGAAATTACTACGTAAGAGCCCCTGTTGCTGTTTCACAGCCTCCGTTTGACGTGACATATCTACTGCCTTTTTAAGGGTAAGGTCTGCATCCAACTGCAATCATTCGGACAATCGCAAGTCTCTAAGACCCACAACAAGCCTGTTGCGAATTAACTCTTCACGTAAATTGCCTAAATTGCAATGTTCAGATAAAGCATTCATTGCCGTTATGAAAGAATCACAGGATTCACCTTCTTCTTGTACCTGTCTGTTGAACTTAGCACGCTCAAAAATGATGTTTTTCTTGATTACAATGTGTGAATGAAATTTCTCAATAGTTATTTTATAATTGTCTTTCTTTTCTTCTTCAGAGAATGTCAGACTCGCGAATATTTCATCCGCTCCAGTATTTATTTTCTTTTTGTCCCCCTCGTTGTCCATGTTCGATGTAATCAAAAAACGTTCCCATCGACGCCACCATTTTGGCCAGCCATCTGGATGTAAAAAATCAAATTTTTCTGGAGGGCTCACTTTAAAGTTACTAATGCCTGCATGGGTGTGATCATGGTTTTCGGCCATGTTAGCACGTTTCCGCATCCCTGTGACACTGACAATTGACTGGAAATGTTCAACAAATCAAATTCCGGTGATTCCACCGTTCGATCAAAATAGCTTCAAAGACACTCAAATGTCATGATTCGTTTCAAAAAGAGTTCTGAATCTTTGTCAGTCACATATTCTGCGACCATATCGTGTTTGCTGGTATCCTGTATAGTTATTATCAGGACACAATAAGAAAAAGGTTGACACAATATCCTGGTGAACGAACAATTCATTTTATTTAGTCACATGTCTCAATTCGTTACACTCCTCTATACAAGCACATGGATATGGAATCCTCAAAGCATGCAAAACCTGTACCACATAACATCTGTAAATGTCCATTACACCACACAAGGTATCAAAATTTATTATTTTAATTATTTTTTTTTAATAAATTCTCAAAAAAATTTCAACAAAATCTTATGATGTGACCTCTCATTGGAACAAGCTTGACGAGCTTGTTCCAATGAAAAGTCACATGATATGGTTTTGTTGACATTTTTGCAAAAATATGGATGTGGTCTGCATGGTTGGAGAAAAAGCACTGGTATTTTCTTCTTCATGGCATCTGTTTTGAGTTTTAGGTCTCCCGTCTTAAAATGATAGTTTACAACCCCATGTTATAGGTCTTCACAATTAACAGTGGTTCCCACCACCCTTTGATGTAAGTTTACTCGACTGACTCGAGAAGGCTTCTTAATTTTCCAGTGTTGAGCCAAAGTCCTATTTGAATGTAAATTACGCATGTTGTTTACTGAGAAATGCCACAAACATGAATATAAAAGATATCAAGTTTTAAGTACATGACCATATAGAATTTGCAATTGTGGTTGACAGTGTCGTATTCGACACTGTCGACGCCGATTGCTCTTCTATGGAGAACTCTGGGTTTTATAAAAAAATTAGTTATCTGTTGCATTGTTCGATTTGAAGGTAAGCTCTAAGCTATATTGCAAGCATCAGGGAAAACTGGCCAAACTGTATATTGCCGAAACACTGCAAAACTTTGGAAAAAGAAAAGTTTCAATCTCTGCATAATTTGGGCGCAATTATCTTATTTGGGCACAGCGTTTACCGTCATTAGTTGAGAAGAATTTAAAGGCCTGCTGCTGGCAGAATAAGTATAATTTGGGCACTATAATCAACTGTTTCTTTGTAAAATGAATCAGCATTTCCAACAGTAAAAGTTTTAGTTAAATGTCTTTAATTTCATATCAAATCTGATCAAGGCTGTTTCAATGACATGTTGAGCTGTTGATTTGTAAAATTGAGATTTCTGAGCCAGAATAATGAGATTTCCATTTTTACATGGCTTAAAAAGTAAAATTTATCATCTTTAATGGTGGGATGCTCTTGAATTTCCCAATTTTAGGGTTTACTCACAAAATATTTTCAGGAAAATGATAAATTTTAAGTACTTTGTATATTTTTTATACTTACCAATGGCCCTGACTTAGTTGGTGCCAACTCAATATTATTAAGGGCCAAACACAAATTTTGAACCTCCCATCCCAAAAATTTGCATACAATACCGAAAATTAAAAGTTCTATCTGGCCCTCCATACTTTTAGTACTTGCACACTCAGTGGGGAGATATGAGTGCCCACTCATGGGAGGGCCATCCCTGTCTGGGCCATTGGTAGGTATTAAAAATGTACAAATTACTTAATATTTATCATATTTTTATACTAAAACCAATGGCCCAGACTTAGCTGAATCATAAAAGGTGGAGGGCCTAGGACTTAAAGAAAGAGCAGACCAAAATACAGCTCCTTAGCCTCCATTAGAACTCCCAAAGTGAAAAGGCAATTAAAAATTTAAGGAATTACCTATATGTCTCTATACAACAACCGAGAAGACATAAATCCAAAATAAGGAGCAATATCCAAGTAATTCCCTATTGCATAGAAAGAATTTGGAATTCAAAAACAGTTATTGTTCAGGAATCATATGCTCATATGTAACTTATGAATGATCAATCACAGGAAGCAAACCAACTAGAGTGGCTGGGCTCTTGATGTTGCCGTTAGACCACAATCCACCCACCAATCGATGAGCAATGAAAGACATGCACATAACTGAATGCATAGGAGACTTACAGGAAGAGCACTCCGTCCTGCCCTGAAATTGCCTCTAAACATTTTGGCAGGGGGAGAGAGGGGAGTGGGGGGGGGGGGGGGGGGGGTAGGGTTAGATATCGAAACCCCCTCACCCACAATACTTTAATCGCTAGATAAGTAAGGCCAGCGCAGTAATATTAAAGCTTGGAACAGTGACAAATTCCTTTTTCACTATATGAAAAAGAAACTTCACACTACATTCCTGCTGCTGCTATTCTCAATAAAGAGTAATAAAGCTAAAAAGCTTGTAGTTGGCCAATGCAAGCATAATGACACTAACCCGGCATGACTCATAATGCTTTAGTGTTAGTTATCTAGAATAGTATAAAAACCATATGGCTCCCACACATCTGACGACTCCATAATGCCACTAAGGACGGTTGTGATGAACATGGCACTATTGCAAGGAATATACCTGCTGAAACAGCGTCAGCATATCCCTTGAAATCAAGACAGTACGCCATGTCATCAAATAATACACCATATAGACATAATATCCAATCCATCAAGTGGAAATATAATCCACAACAATAGATTTGATAAAAATTAAAGTGGGAGACAAAAACAATGTTCCGGCACCTGATCATAAGAAACCTAGATGAACTCCTTGCACCTTGTACCAATTATAGAAGGAATATAATCCTGAAAAAGAGTTAACTATATGCATTCAAATGAATGCTCATTAATCACACTAGGTTAATATGGTGTTATAAATAGGGCTAACAGCATCAGACAACGAACACAAACACAATACCGCTAAGGAGAGAACAAATTCTTCTCATGTAACGGTACCTTGCCCGATAGGACAGTGGTCTCAGCCTGGCTGAAGCAGCTAAAGGCCTTCCTATTCATGAATACAAATAAATGGCGGATAACTGTGGTCCTAGAAGCTAAAAGGGGCGCACTTGATTCTTATAAGGCATCAATAAAAGGACTAAAAGCCCCAGATGCCTAAGAATACAACACTGAGAAGGAAACAAAATACTCTTTCCTTTCAACGGCCCCAATTCCAAAGAGACTGCAGTCTCCTATTAGATAGCATAGCTAATAAGTCTTCATCCCGTGAAGACAGATATTTCGGTGAAACTGCGACCTTGAAAGCTCACTAAACGGAGATTTACAACATTAGTCGCTCAAGGTAAGGAATAAGGACCGCTCTAACGATCGAAATTCCAAAGAGACAGTAGTATCAGCTAGCTAACGCAGTTTATTAGTCTTCATCTCCATGAAGACAAATATCTGTTTCACCTGTGGCCTTGGAAATCTCACTAAACGGAGACTTACAATGTTAGCCGCAATGTATAAGAATATTATTATTTATTTATTTATTGGTGTTTAAGGTCACATACTTATGCACAATGGCTAATCGTGACCGTGACAGTTTTACGGGTGGAGGAAGCCGGAGTACCCGGAGAGAACCACCGAGCAACGACGAGCAGCTGTCAGCTCTCCAACATCGTAACTCTGAACTCTGCACCGCAGCACAGGCAGGGTTAGATTGGTTGAAGACATGCGCACCATCGACGTGCAGTACGCCTCAGTACACAGCGTCATCGTGCCCCCATGTAGGCAATCGGGGTGAAGTGTCTTGCCCAAGGACACAACGCGGTTGCCGCAGGTGGGATTCGAACCGAGGACCTCTCGGCTTGCAGCCTGCATCTCTACCAACTGAGCCACCGCGCCCCCTAATGTATAAGAAAAAGACCACTGTAAAATTATATAAGGCTACTATGATACTATATAGACAGAGACCACTCTTAATTCACATAAACCAAACTAAGATGACAACAATAGGACTAATTGCCTGTGATGCCTAGGAATATTACAATGAGAAGGAAAACAATCTTTCCTTCTAACAGCCTTATTCCAAAAAAGCTAGGAGTCTCAGCGTAGCTAACACAGCCTTGAAGTCATATATCGGTGAAAACAGATATCAGTGTGTTAATTACCCTGCAGCCTTAGACAGCTCACTAAACAGAGACTTACATCGTTAGCTGCTAATACAGTCTTTCGATTTTGAGGTGCATCATCACGCTTGCATGCCATCGTGCACTCAATTTTGAAAAGCTCTGCGCCACTAATGCTGCACCTTGGCAAAAAGCAACGTGCTACATGATCGCCTGTTTGGATGTTCAAATTACCTTAACACATGTGGGGTTAATGCTCATCAAGCATCGATAGCATTTTCGCATGGCCTTATGCAGTAATATACAACTACATGGTACAGTCGTGGTGTAGGTTTCACTTTCAAAAGAAGTCAGGAAGCTACATACATCAACAGTTGATGCCACAGAGCTACTCCCAATTTAAACATGATGAAATTGGTTCATCAGAAAAGCTGTAGACGTACCTGTCACAATTCCATATTATTCTAGTTACTGTTCCCGGTTCCGTTTTTTCCTTATTCAAACTGTGTATTCTACTTTCGATTCAGTGTGTGCATTTCAGTTTAGTTTACAGATTTATTTTTTGAAAAAAATGTTCGAAATAATGAACATGTATTGTGAGTGTGATCTTTATTTTATTGCTATGACCCAACAAATGTGACTTAACGTCACTATGAAAACGGGGATGTTGTTTAATAGAATACAGCATGTGTATGATAGACAGTTTATCACTATGATACACACTCTGTATTCTATTAAAACATCGCCATTTCCGTAACTTTTTCACAATAGCTGAGCATTTCGTTAGTTGGGAAAATGGCGCTTGTGAATTAGAAATGGCCCGCGCCACACTTGGCGCACCTGCATTTTACAGAATAAAAAGACTGGCTAATATATAAGAAAAGACTGCTCTAACTGTACATAAGGCTACTACGGCATCCATAATAGCAATAAATGCCTCTGAAGCATAAGAATATGACACTGAGAAGGAAAAGACATACTTATTCCTTCTAATGGCTCTATTCCCAACAAGGCAGCTGTCTCAGTCTATCTGTGAGTTATCGATCTTCTATTTGTAAGGAATAAATCATTGCCTTTTTTATACTATTCCTATGCCTAGGGAGGCATTGTTAATCGGATCAAAAGCCTTCAACACCTGAGCCAAAAGACCCGGGAAGGAAGATCTTCGTCTTTCCTTCGCCTGGTACCTTAAGCTGTTTTCTGCCTAGCAAATGGAGACTTTTGTTCAGATGGAACAAGATTCAAAGAGCTTATAAATAAAAATTCATAGTCTTAATGTGCCGTTCCATGAGGGATGGAGAATCAACCTCCCTAACCCTCTCACCATCTGAACGTCCCATCTGAAACATGGTCAACACCATCGGAATGTACAGATGACTGGACCAACCCAGCACCATCCGACAGCTCACTACCGGAGACTGTTGATGGCAGAACCTGCGACTACTGGGATGCTGTGATACACTGCTCAATCTGCAGCAGCAGATCCGTGAACAAGGCTTGCAGAGCAGCGATTATCCGCTTCTTCACCATATGCTGCTCATGGGACGGAGATTTGTCCCCAGATCCCATTGGAACTTCACTGCCCACCACACAGGTCAACACCTGTTTCAAACGTTTGCATCCCATAGTACAAGTATTGAAGGAGTACTGTGACTATCGGCAAACAGGAAGCCTTTATTCCCAGGCTTCTTGGACTTAAACTAAGTACCAATTATTATAATGGAAACAATAATAATGAAGCCAAAAACATAAGTCCACTGCACTCCCAAAAATAAACATCAGAAGGATACATAACAAAGACAAAACAAAAATTTTCGAATGAAATTTAAAAAACATTTTTGGAAAATTTTGAATGAATCTAAGTGCCCCAAGGGAATCTCATGAGTCCAAGGGCATCCTGATAGAGCCTATGTGTGGACAACCACTAACTAATTAAAGCTAAACTACCCGAATAAGATATACTATGTATCCTAATATAAAAACAGTGATCATTTTAAACTAAACATTGAATTAATACGAATCCAAAATGTTATTGAACAGACAACAATGTCAAGAGGAAAAACCAGAAACTAACCAACAACAAGCACAATAAAGGCCCCAGAGTCAGTAACTGATCAACAACCACCTGATGCAAAGCTAGATCTTCATATGAAGAAAAAAACAATGCATCTGGACAAAGACGCAAGAATACAAAAACGTCCTGAACTGAAATAGTCTGGACGTAAACATAGGGGATAAACAGAATACCTATTCAGTTTACATGTTAAACTCAACAGAAAAGTCGAAAGAGCTTGGGAGTATAACAGGAGGATTCAGGAGAGGGAAGGGAAGTAATACCAACAAAACAATGGTGGAGTCATATTATAATGATGACATTCAGAAGCATATCCTGAAATTGGGGAACATGAATAATTTTACATAAAAATTATAAAGTTACAATCCTGAACATCTGAAACCACCGTTATTCACTTCCAGCATCCTGTTACACTGTTGATTCCATGAAAACCATCATTGACTTGTGTCTAGCATCTTCAAAAATGAGAATTTAAAGCACAGATGTCAGTTCAGTTGTTATTGACTTTGGGCCAAACAGAAGAATGATGTTTGCGTCAATTCCGGTCTCTTCCTGGGTACTGCGATGCACAAGTACTGAAAGTATGGAGGGCCAGATAGGACTTTTAATTTTTCGGTATTATATGCAAATTTTGGGGATTGGGGGGTTCAAAATTTGTGATTGTCCTTTAATAATATTGAGGTTGCACCAGCTAAGTCAGGGCCATTGGTATTATTATAAAAATATAGTGAGTCTCCCTCTGAAAGAGTAAGACTTAAGGCCTACAAAAATTAAAAATATGTTTCTCAGGCCCTCCCGCATGGTCCTTTTGGCTGCCGCATACTCTCTTTTTATAGCCAATGTAAACTTAACTAAAATAAATATTAAAATGGTTTACGTCTGATATTTTACCCAATTTAAAAAATTGATAAATTTGTCCCTTGAGTGCAAGAAGGCTTTGCAATGCCTTAGCATTGCAAAGCCTTCTTGCTCTCAAGGGACGGAATACAACACCACCCATGCTATTCCGCAGATTATGAGGCCTAAAATATAAAACAATAACATGAACTTTTGATGACAAAGAAATAATTACAGAAATAATTACAGAAATAAAAAATAAAATAAAAAACGCTCGCCCGCATGCAATTTTACAAAATACAGAACTTTAGTGAGCACGCTCACATACCCTACGTGTCCCGATATTTCAGGCTCGGAAATCTGTAATTTTTAGGAAAATGACCCGGAAATCTGTTACTTGTACTTTTCAGAGTCCATGGCCCGTAATTTCCACAAAAATCAGCCCAGCAGAACGAAACGCAAACTTGATCTGTAAGTCATTGTGGTAGACTCACATACTAAAATGGCCGTAATTTTGATAATATCTGAAAGCGTGTAGAAAAAAAGTCTGGAAAACTGTAATTTTGATGAACTTTTCAAAGACTATGGGGCCGTAATTTTGGTAAAAATCAGTGGAGCGGAACAAAACCCAAACTTGTTCTTTAGGCCACCATGTTAGACTAACATACCAAAAATCAGCTCAATATCTGGAAGTGTGTAGAAAAAAAGTCCGGAAAACTGTAATTTTGATGAATTTTTCAGAGTCCAAAGGCCGTAATTTGGGTAAAAATCAGTGGAGCGGAACAAAATGCAAACTTGATCTGTAGGCCACCATGTCAGACTAACATACCAAAAATCAGCTAAATATCTGGAAGCGTGTAGAAAAAAAGTCAGGGAAACTGTAATTTTGATGCATTTTTCAAAGTCCAAGAGCGTAATTTTGGTAAAAATCAGTGGAGCGGAACAAAACGCAAACTTGTTCTGTAGGCCACCATGTTAGACTGACATACCAAAAATCAGCTCAATATCTGGAAGTGTGTAGGAAAAATGTCCGCAAAACTGTAATTTTGATGAACTTTTCAAAGTTCAAGGGCCGTAATTTCAGTAAAAATCAGTGGAGCGGAAAAAAATGTAAACTTGATCTGTAGGCCACCATGTCAGACTAACATACCAAAAATCAGCTGAATATCTGGAAGCGTGTAGAAAAAAAGTCCAGAAAACTGTAATTTTGATGAATTTTTCAGAGTCCAAGGGCCGTAATTTGGGTAAAAATCAGTGGAGCGTAAAAAAATGCAAACTTGATCTGTAGGCCACCATGTTAGACTCACAATACCAAAAATCAGCTCAAAATCTGGAAGCGTGTAGAAAAAAAGTCCGGAAAACAAGTAGGACAGACTGATGGACTGATAGACTGACAGATGGACCAGACAAAAACATTATACCCCCGCAACTTTGTTGCGTGGGGTATAATAATGGCCTGAGAAACAGAAGATCTGCTTTGTGTGGCCAAAGAGATCTGTTGTTTCATAGCAGCCATGACTGGATTTGATCAAAAAACATTTTTTTTAAATATTCAGTAGGTTAACTTGTAGAGTGCTGAATTATTTTTGGTCATCAAAATTTGTTCACATATGTTTGCCTTGTTACAATTTATGGAAGAGTGCCAATAGGCACCCCTATCTCCTCCTCCGCCAATAGGCACTCTCCCATAAATTGTAACAAGGCAAATCCTAACAGACTAAATAATTTCACTTCAAAGGTGGTATGAACAACATCCACAAAAAATGAAGCCTAAATTTAACCCTTTACCCAACGCAGACGATATCAAAATTTATTATTTTAAATAACATTTTTTAAAATTTTTCAAAAAATTTCACCAAAACCATATCATGTGACCCCTTGCTGGAACGAGCTTGACAAACTCGTTCCAACGAGGTGTCACATGATATGGTTTTGTTGAAATTTTCTGAAAAATAATATTTTTTCAACTGCACATTACGTGGGCGGATGCAGGCGATTCGATAGGTAAAGGGTTAAGTGCTGTACTGACACTTCAGAGTAAAGCACAAATACAGGCTTCCAGTACTCTACCAGTTAGAGATTAAACACTCTGTTTCTACATAGTTTCAGCAATAAACTTTAATAGAACAATGGAAAAGTGGATGGGCTTGCCTATTTATATTTTTTCAGCAGTATTTTTAAAACTAAAATGTTTGTATTAAAGACTAGAATACCACTAAGGGGATGATGAGGAAGGGAAATACCAACAATACTTACTGCTTCTTTGGGAATCTTCACGTTCTAAACAAAATTTATTAACAAAACTATTGAACTGACAAACAGCTGATACATTCACAACAATAAATAAGTAGAAAACACAATGTTTCCCTAAGTATTGCAATACATAACTACCACCCCTCCTCCTCCTCCCACCCCCCAAATAAAAAGAAATAAGAAAGGAAACAAAAAATAGCTGAAGAAAGTTTGTTAGGAGGATTATATAATCTTTCTTCAGTTAGTTTTTGTTTCCTTTTTAATTTCTTTTTTTTTTTTTTTTTTTGGGGGGGGGGGGGGGTGGGGTTAGTTATTTATTGGTATTTAACTCTCTGCACTCTGATGTCAAATAGCAAAGTTTTCAGCAGCAAATATTTCCCATAATGCAGTCTGAAATTTAGCCAAATTTTCCTTCTTTGACAGAGGTCACTGGGCTCTGTTGAACAAGATATAATTGGTTAAATTCATAGAAAAACAAGAGAAAAACAGAGTTACTGGAGATAATTCTGTTGCCCTTCCAGAGTGCTAGGGGTTAAGGTCAATATTTCTGCACAATGGCAAATCATGACTGCAACATGTAATTAAATTCAAGTCCAGCCAATCATTTATACCCAGGATGCCAATTTTAGAGGACTTCAAACCCAGGCATTGGTGACCGGGTCCTATTTTACCAGTAAAATAGAGCTTGTTTACCACAGTAAACCAGCACTACTTTGCTTCCGAGGGTTCCCACAGAGGGGGGTTGATGACACTTTGAACAGCCAGGGTCATATCAAGCTACACAGTTTTACAAGTGGAGGAAGCCAGAGTATCCAGAGAACCATCGAGCAGTGGTTGGTAACTGCCAGACTCTCCAATTTACTAATCTGATACAAGCAGGTTTTAGCATTGGTTGAAGATAAGTGTTCAGTGAACACACTCTATTTTTTAGGATACAGCGCCACCATGCTCCAATTTGGGCAATAGGAAAATCTATTAAGTTTGAAGAGTAGAATACATCTTTCAAATAATAATCATCCATAAAACAAACTGGTACAGTACAGTCAGCGTGGATTGGTTGTAATCCACACGTGGGTAGTGATGTCCAAACATGTGTTTGCCAGGTAATAAAAATCATCATCAACAAAATTTTAATTAATGAAGCACTGGGTGATGTAATTTTTGATGATTATTCCTCTTATTAGTATTTGGAGTGGAAATATTGCCCGACCCATGGAGAGGACCAGTCCACAGTGGCTGTACTGTACTTACCTAAAACTTAAATTATTTGTTACTAATTATTCCTCAAAGAATATTATTGTCCTTCATCCTCTGAATTTTGTATTTGGTGTTTTACTTATTTTACCCTTTGTTATTTATTTATTTACTGGTGTTTAAGGTCACATACTTATGCACAATAGCTAATCGTGACCGTGAATTTTTACGGGTGGAGTAAGCCGGAGTACCCTGAGGGAACAACCGAGCAACTGTCAGCTCCTCAGCATTCTAACTCTGTCCAAGCTCTGCTCAAGCAGGGTTACAGTGGTTGAAAACATGTGCACCATCGACGTGCAGTACGCCTTAGTACACGGCGTCATCGTGCCCACATGTAGGCGCAACTGGGATAAAGTGCCTTGCCCAAGGACACAACGCGGGTTGTCCCGGACGGGGATCAAACTCGGGACCTCTATCATAGAAGTCCAACAATCTACCACTGAGCCACAACGCTCCCATTTTACCCCTCGTAATGGATGTAATGGCCATATCCAGCAATGATATTCACAATATTTGCTATTCAAATGATTTCGCCCTCCTGGGAACCTTTGGAAGTGAAGCTGTGCTTGTTTACTCAGGTAAACAAGTTCTTAACCAATGCCCGGGGTGGAAGCGAACTAAAAAGGGCAACATGGGTATAAATGATTGCCTGAACTTAACAGTATATCCATGTTGTGGTCACAATTAATCATTGTGCAGAAATTTGTGATCTTAACCCTTGATCACCTGGACAATTGTCTTGAATTCACACCTGACAACACAGCCTGTACACATCCGGTGGCTTAGCAGTGATTTTCAGTCAAGACTTGACTAGAAACCACCACCTAGGCAGGCCTGAAAATAAGCAGTCTGAAATTTAAAGAATGAGGTCACCAGAGGGTGAATTTGATGATGCTATCCCATACAGTGGGCCAATTTATCCTCTGAATACCTCTTTCTGTTTAATTTTGAGACCCTGATTCAGAATGAGGTTTACGGAGGGTAAATTTTGTGATGCTACCCTGCTGTGCACACAATTGTGTGTGGACAAAATTTGCAGATGACAGTCTGCTTATTTTCTGGCTTGCACCTAGGTAATTTGTCTATCGTTAGCATGATTTCCTCATGATGCATATTAAGGGCACCTGTTCTGAGATCTTAAAACTCGGAAATAGGCCTTTAAGGATTAAACACCAATAAATAAATAAAATCAAATGTTTCCATAATCACATATAAACATAGCTTATGATCCCTCATTGGAATGAACTCATTGAACTCGTTCCAAGGAGGGGATCATAAGCTATCTTTTGGAGGTAAAAAATGAAGAATTTAGAACAAAGTCACTCAAATGGAATCCACAACTTTTTATAATAAACAAAGACGTAGGACAAAGCGCAAAAAGACGTTTTTTATTCATTTCAAATAAAGACATTTGTTCATTTCCATAACAGTTTTAAGTGTAAAGTATTGAGTGATAAGATGAATTTATATCATTATTACCTATTCTACTATATATGAAAAGTCTATGACATAAATTTTAGCTTTACACATCAACTGTAGTGAGCACGCCAGCAATAGCATTTCAATACTTAAAATATTTACACCTACAGTGGAACTACATCCAAGATGACCTTTGGTGATGTCGACCTGAATGCAAACTTGTCAAAAATTTTTGCACGCCGCCTCACAAAGAGTGAAATGAAAGTAGTAATTAATGTCAATTATTTATGTTTTTAAATGAGTTTACACCATAAGACACCAAAAATTAACAAACATGCAATGTCTCATGTTAATAAAGCATTCATAACATGAAATAGTTTGTTATTAAAATGAAAAATGGCCCGTGATTTGCGCATTTCTTTTTCCATTTTGTTTCAGCAATGAAATGGCAGTGGTGATGATGTAAACAAAAACAGATTCACACGTTTGTATGTCTAACATGCATTTGAACTCTTAATAATCTGATGATAATGGTATAAAAAAAATATACCCAAAGGAGCGAGGTGTACCAAATGTTCACCACTCGCCAAGGCATGTGGTTAACACCACTTCACCACTTGTGGTGAACATTTGGTACACCAAGCTACTATGGATATATTCTATATTTACATAACAGTAACCATTAAATCTTTCTTTCACTTGATAAAGGCCACAGAGATGAAAATTTGTGGATTGTAATTGGGTTACTCTGTTCTGAATAATTCAACTTTCCTTTGGAGGACTTTCAATGTGAAGATGAAAAATTTAGTTTGCAAGTGTCATCTCCTAGTCATATTAGGTAAAGAGTTGAAACAGTAACAGCAAAATTTCAGCAAAACCATATGTGACACCTCATTGGGGTTCATTCCCACTAGACTAATTCCCTTTAGACCAATTCCCACAAGGTCAATTCCCAAAATACCAATTCCCCTTAGACCAACTGATGTGTTCTACTTTTAAAATAATTCTGTATCAATAATTTGATATATTTATAAATATTTATAAATGTATTTAATGTTATTGATATTCAAGCCTGAAAATAAGCAGTCTGTCATTTGCAGAACGAGGTCCCCAGAGGGTGAATTTCCTGATGCTATCCCATACAGTGGGCCAGTTTATCCTCTGGGTATCTCTTTCTGTTTATGTTTGAGATCTTGATTCAGGTTGAGGTTCACAGAGGGTAAATTTAGTGATGCTACCCTGCTGTGCAGGGTAGCATCCCCAAATTCACCCTCTGGGGACTTCATTTTTTAGATGATAGTCTGCTTATTTTCTGGCTTGTTGATATTTTTTAGACGTTGGGCAGATTTTTCATAACAATTGTTATAGTAATCACACACTTTCAAAGGCTGTGATTCTTTTTATTTTTTTTATCAAATAAAGTGCTTATCAATAAATAAATGTTTTCTTAATTATCCTTAATCAACCCTTAATCAATAACAGTATGTAGTTGGTCTAAGAGGAATTGGTCTTTTGGGAATTGGCCTAAAGGGAATTGGTCTAAAGGGAGTTGGTCTAGTGGGAAAACACCCTCATTGGAACCAGCTCAAAAATCTTGCTCCAATGAAGGGATCATATGATACGGTTTTGTTGGAATTTCAGGGCTTATGTTTAGTACTGAAATGGTTAACCGGATAATCGGTTTGAAACCAGTTAGCTATCTAACCATTTAGAAAAACCATCAACCAGTTATCTGAAATATCAATAGTGATCTTCATTCCACATTCAAAATGTAGTAAATCTGCTGCTTCTCCTTTGTGATAGATTACACATCGAAGCCGCGTTGTTAATATCGAAAAATAATTAACTTTGGCATTCAAACCTTCATTAATGATCGGCAGTTTCCATCAGTAATGAGTAATCGCAGAAACTAGTCCATAGTGTGTATACATATGAACGCTGTTGAGTACTCGACAACGTCTGTTTGTATACACACTATGGAATAGTTTCAGAATACTGCTTTCCAATTCCTATAGATTTGAACCCATATTCGGTGAAATAATGGCCACTGATAACCGGATATTATTATTATAGGTCTCAGTTAGTTGGTTACAAAAATGAGCCAACCGTTTCAGCCCTACTTCTGTTTCATCTAAATTTGGGACTACTTCTGTTTCATCTAAATTTGGGAGAATATATTTGGATTCTCGTAAAAATGGTTGCGACCAGACCTGCTATGAGAGTCCCAGGATCCCATGAGGCCAACATGGATGAACCCCTGTTATATACTGATAACACATGTGAACCCTTTACCCAACACAGTTTTTAATTTTAAAAACATAAACTGAATTTGATAATTTTTTAACAAATAAACAATATTTACCAAATAAAACATAATTATATTACAAATATGGGTGTCACTGGATCCGGCTCATTGAGCCTGTTCCCATGACAACATATTGTACCATTTTATTGACAAAGTATCAGGATATTTCAGGTCATGTTAGCCTTGTATCGATTAATTTGCCTCTGCTATGTTAGGTAAAGGATTAAATTTGAATCGATTCTTCTCACATGAATCCTAGCAGAGGTGCAGTGAGAATCTAATGGATTCTTGCTGGTTTTGTGGTGCAAATCTTTGCAAAAATCGATTCTAGGATTCTTGTTGAAATATAAGCCCTGAACATGTTGCAATATTCAAAACATTTTTGTTGTCTGGTTTATAACACCAACAAATTCTATTTGTGAAGATATCTTTATGTTCCATATATCATTTGGCTGAAAGCGCATGTACCAACTAATGAAAATGATAATAAGTGTGTATTTGACTTTTATGGCCAGCAAAACAGTCAAATTAATACCTGCTGTCATTTAAACTTGCTTTCCAGTCCGGAATATGATGAATGTCAAATATTTATTTATTTGTTAAAAATGAATGATTGTGCTTGAGAAAGCAGAATGTTTTTATATACAAAAATTGTATTGGACTAATAAAAGTCTCAAGCTAAATAAAATATAATATATAATGTGGATTAGCCAAAGTTCAGAGGTTCATGTGTTTGCTAGGTCGAGCTTATTTCTGCACAATGGCTAACTGTGAATGCAACATGGTTATAAAGTCAAATCAAGCCAATCTTTTATACCCACATTGCCCATTTTAGAGGACTTCCACCCCTGGCATTGGAGATTGGGTCCTATTTTACCACTAATGTAGGGCTTGTTTACCCCAGTAAATAAGCACTGCTTCACTTCCCAGGGTTCCCATGGGGGAAAAGTTTAACATAACAGAACAATATAAAACACTGAAGATAACAGTAACAATATACCTTGATTGCTTCTTTCCTGTTTGCCAATTGAAAGAAGATAGATAAGACTTGACAGATTAATCTCTAAACAAAAATTCATGTACCATATTTCATTAACTTTATTTAACCCTCTACCCAAGGTAACGGCCAAAACAGGCCAGCGCTATTCTAAAAAATCACCAATTAATTTTCATTTTATTTTCAATTTCTGTCTCAAAAACATAGGTTATGACCCCTCTTTGGAATGAGCTCGATGAGCTCGTTCCAATGAGGAGGTCATAACCTATATTTTTGAGACAAAAACTTAGTTATTCTAGAATTTTGTTGTCATTTGCTTTTCATGTTAGGTAGAGGGTTAAACTTATCATGAATTGGATGAACAACCTCTCCATGGACTATTGATTGCCTCAAAAGGAATAGGGCAATGATTTATCAAATATTAGACAAAAAATATAAAACTTCATTTCTATTTCCATTGAAATTCATTTGTTAACTTTTCTAGAAGAATGTTCCATTTTATAATCATGTTAAAATTTAATGTTTCTGACTTCGGCGATAAAATGTGGTGATGTGACAATAAGACAGAACACATCACAGGTGCTATATAGGGTCTGGAATCAGCAACCCGAAACTGAAGGCATACATGAAATACAGGAAAAACTCAAACGAGGGTTGTTAATTCTGGTCCCCCATACTCTACCCGAATTGCATTCTGTATTTTTATCCTAACTTGAATAAAGTGAAAGGGGCAGATGTATATTTTTTCTACGCAAATTGCAATCTGTATTTGAATCCGAACTTGAATAAAGTGAATGGGGTGGATGTATATTTTTTCTACCTGAATTGTGTTCTGTATTTGTATCCTAATTTGAATAAAGTGAATGGGGCAGATGTATATTTTTTCTATGCAAATTGCGTTCTGTATTAGTATTCGAACTTGAATAAAGTGAATGGGGTGGATGTATATTTTTTCTACCCGAATTGCAATCTGTATTTGTAGCCTAACTTGAATAAAGTGAATGGAACGGATGTATATTTTTTTAAGAACAGGATATTTAACCCTTTACCCAATGTAAAGGCTAAAATTGGCCAGCATTATTCTCAAAATTAATTTTCATTACTTTTTCATTTTTTGTCTCAAAAACATAGGTTATGACCCCTCATTGGAACGAGCTCATCCAGCTCGTTCCAATGAGGGGTCATAACCTATGTTTTTGAGACAAAAAATTAGTTATTCAAGAATTTTTTTTTTGTCGTCTGCTTTTCATGTTAGGTAAAGGGTTAATATCTTCTTGCAGCTGGTCACCTTAAGTTCTTAACTTTTGACTTTCACAGAGATGTTAACAGTCAGGGTTCTTTGGGGTGCCAACACGGGCTGAATATAGGACCCTTTCCAATGGGATTTGAGCATGATTTTTCCCCAATTCAAACCAAACATTTGCTAAGCTCGGTTCCCATTAAAACATTTAATTCACAACTGGGAAGCGCGGTAGTTATGGGATTGGACTTCAAACTGAAAGGTCCATGGTTCGATCCCGGCCAGGGGTAACTGCATTGTGTTCATGGGCAAGGCATCCCGATTGCCCACATGGGGGCACAGTGGCGCTGTGTACTAAGGCACACTGCATGCTAATGGTGCACTTGTCTTCAACCAATGATAACCCTGCTTATGTGGAGTTAGTATGTTGGGGAGTCTAGCAGTTGCTCGCCATTGCCCGGTGGTTCTCCCTGGGTACTCCGGCTTCCTCCACCCGTAAAACTGTCTGACATGAGGTGATCCTGGCTGTTGAAAGTGTTGTTAAACCCCAATAAATAAATGAATAAATCTAATATCTGTTCGGGTTGCTAATCCCTTATGCAAGTCTGATAATGGAGCGTAATACTCTTGAAAATTGTGTTATTGTATAATTGTACTCCTCAAGACATAGTTGTTTTGGCAACAACAATCACTTGGGATTTCAGCAATCTCAGCACCACAAAATTCAAAATATCATCTTGCAGTGATGCTTCCTGTCACAATTTTCCATTGCTCGTTCATTTAACTCTTAACCTGCTGAGTATTTTCCAGATATTTTTCATCAAATCTAATCATGGCTACTATAAAGCAGTCATGACTAGATTTGATAAAAAATTAATATAAATGTAACACAAGAACAAGAAATAATTGGTGAAAAAAATCTATTGAATTAACGCGGGAAAATATGATTAAATGTGTCTAACTTATACTTATTTCAGTGACAAGAGAAACCCTATGCTGGGCAGGAATATCCGCCAGCAGCATGCAAAGAGTTAAGAATTGAAATGACTTGTTTGTCACTTCATCAGAGAATGAATGTAGGATGGGTGCATCATTATTTATTTATTTATTTATTTATGAGGGTTTAACAACACATTAACAGCCAAGGTCATATTGTGTCGGTGACAGTTTTATGGGTGGAGGAAGCCAGAGTACCCGGAGAGAACCACTGAGCAACGATGAGCAGTTGCCAGCTTCCCAAAATCATAACTCTGCACTGCAACACAGGCACAGTTATATTGGTTGAAGACATGTGCACCATCGATGTGCAGTTTGCCTTAGGACATAGCGTGATTGTGCCCCCATGTGGACAATCGGAGTGAAGTGCCTTGTCCATGGACACAATGCGGGAGTCCGAGTCGACTGCTCAGACAGTCACCCATCCAAGGACTAACTGGGCTCGACGTTGCTTAACTTCAGTGATCTGACGAGAACCGGTCACTGCAATGCCACCCCCCTCCCCCCCCCCCCCCCCCCCCCCCCCCCCCGATGGGTGTGTTAAGTTGTGTGTAGAGCATAGCGGCAGATAATCTCTTTTAATTCTTATGATTTACTTCAGGGTGGTGTTGAAATGCGGAAGTGATTTGATCGATACTCGGAAATTTAAATTTTATAGTAAATTTCCTTTCTTATTATACCTACTGCAATTGTTTACTACAGGCTTGCAGTACAGTGGAAGACCCTAACTCAGAAAATATACTCTTTATTTTGATCATTCCCAAGAGATTTGGGAAAGAAAGGTGGTGCAAAAGCACCAAGAAAAAATAAGCCAAAACTGGGTCGAGTGCTACCGGTGCAGACCCAGTAGGGGACGCTCTTCTCTTAGTACAATTCCATGACTTCCGGAACCAGTGCACAAGGCAGTCACCAATGAATCATTCTTTTGAGTCCTCCAACATAGGAGTTATGTGATCAGCGGGGAGGAAGGATTCTTACCCGAATAAGAAGATGGGAGGGCCTCCATGTAAGCAATTGCGGTAGGTATAATAAGAAAGGAAATTTACTATAAAATTTAAATTTCTTATCAACCTACCTTACAACTGTTTACTACAGGCTGAATAGACAATAGGATGGAGGGAATCACATACCCAACCCACACATAACCCAATTGCACTGGAACCATGGACAGAGGAAGAGGTCCCTAGGCCTATCAAACCATAGCATCACAAACATTAGTAAAAGGCAATGAGAGATGAGGCATATGGTTCTGTGCGATGCACAGACAGAAAGGGCAGTAACAGCACAGAGCTGGAACTGACCTTGTAAGAAGCCGAATGGCTGGGGTAGACTACAGCCTGAGCAGAAGAAAGAGGGCCCGTAGTACAAAGGTCCTCTGCCTGCCACTGCAACTGTCGCAGATAAGTCGAGAAAGTAGCATTTCTCCAGTAGGCTGCCAGCATAACATCCGACAACATGACGGAGTTAGTATAAGCCCAAGAGGTAGACAATGCACGCACCTGGGGACAGAAAAACGATGGCTAATACAATCGCCAGTCGCTAGACGAGCATAAGCTGCACGAATAGCAAGACAAATCCATCGAGAAATGGATTGAGGAGAGATCTTCTGTCGACCAGGAATAAGAGACAGAAAAAAAATCATTCCTACCCTTCCTAATCAACAGAGTCTGATTGAGATAAAAGCGAACTGCACGAACCGGACATAGAAAAGGTTGTTCACCCTCAACAGAAGAGCCCCGATACAGATAGGAGGCGGAGTAGTTTCTTGTATCTGATTCTTGGCCAGAAAGGAGCAATCAGTGGTAAACATAACACTGTTGGGAGAGCTCCTGAAAAAGGCCGGGTCAACTGAGAGGGCGTGAAGCTAACTAACCCATCTGGCTGAGGCAAAAGCCATCAGAAAAGTGGTCTTGTATGTGAGAAAACGCACATCCACCTGGAATACATGCTCGAACGGTGCCTCCACCCCCCAACCCCCCTCCCACCCCCAAGCAAAACAGCTCCCAAGAAAGATTCCATTTTGGGGTAAGCTGCAAAGTCCTAGGCCTTTTCAAGGAAAAGTGCCGAACAAGCTTGGAGAGATATGGATTAGTGCCGATATGACGCTGCCCCACATACGAAAAGGTCTTCGAGGCATGGGCCTGTACCCTTTGATGGTAACAGGCTGGAGACCCCAAAACTCCACAATGTGTGATCGAAGGATTGGCATAATCAACAGAGTGATCCACACACCATCGACAGAAGCCCTTCTACTTAGCCGCATAGGCTAACCAGTGGAGTGCCTCCTTGAAGAAGAAAAGCAACTCCACTACTCGTCTCGATAGGACCTGACAAAAGATATGCGCGAAGGCAAAATGAAGTCGGGTCGACGAGAAACCTCCTTGGGTGACCTTGGCAAAGAAGGTCGCGATGTAGAGGGAGACGTGCCGGAACTGCCGCCAACAGAGAGCAGAGCAGATTGATCCACACCCACTGAGACGACAGGGGAGCGATCAAAATGATTCGACAACTGCAGGTCCATATCTTGGTTAGAACATGAGGCCAAATTGGAACCGGCAGGAAGGCGTAGCCGACAAGACAGTTCCAATGGAGTGACAGAGCATCCATGGCGAAAGCCAGAGGATCTGGACACAGGGACACGAAAGTGTCCACCTGATAGTTCCAACGAGTCACAAAGAGATCGATGTGGGGACGACCCCCAGAGATCGCAAAGCGACTGGAACACCGCCATGTGGAGCATCCACTCGGTGGAAATGAACCTGCCCCATCGGGACAGGTAGTCGGCGATTAGGTCGTTCAGACGACTGGGAATGTGACGAACCACCACTCCGGCGTTGACATCCTGAGCGAGCAGTAGAAGATCCCGAATCAAAACATACATGGGAACAGAGTGCGTGCCACCCTGGTTCCGAATGTAAGCAACCACTGTCCAATTGTCGGACAACAGAAGGACCTGGCGATTCGAAAGGTGGGGGATCCACTGACAGAAACTCAGAAGAAGAGCAAGAAGCTCCTTCTGGTTGACATGAAGAGCTGCTTGATCCTGGTCCCATGACCCAAGAAGGGAAAGACTGGAGGATCCAACGTCACACCCCTTCCGAGATCGCTAGCGACTGCCATCAGAACACGATCGGACGTGGGGAAGTCCAACGGAACTCCCTGCATAATCCACTGAACATCCATCAGGGGAGATGGTGACGAGGAAGAGACTCCGGTAACTGAAGCACCAGATCCAGAGGATCAACATTCGGCCTCCTACAACTGAGCAGAAAGTGTTGGAGATATCTGACATGCAGCCAACCTAGAGGAATGAGATCCGTCACTGAACTGCAGAGATCGAGCAGCCGGGGAAGACTCCGAGCTGTTGCGGACGTGGACTGAGAGAATCACAGCCCTTGCCCGGGAAACGACCACCATATTCAGCTGAGTATGGAAGCCCATCCCTAGATGACAAAACGACGGAGAAGGGACCAGGTCCGACTTCTCCTCATTGACTCTGAACCCTAGTGACGTGAGCAGGCTCCACAGGCTCCAGAAAGGCAGCATTGGAATGCCTCTGGAGGATATCGTCTAGATATGCCGAAGAAGACACCAGAAAAGCGAACCTGAGATACTTTCATGATGTCCGATGAATCGGAACGTGAAATTAAGCGTCTCGCAGGTCAATGCTGGAAGTGAAAACTCCCTGGTGAATGGAGCAGCAAACCGACCTGAAAGCCTCCATGCAGAACTTGGGAGCAATGATAGACTGGTTCAGGATACTCAGATCGATAACCGGTCGGAGTCGGCTGTTCTTCGGCACCAAGAACAGGCAGGAATAAAATCCCACTGAATGAATGTTCTTGATGACCTTGATCGCCCCCTTTGATAGGAGATTGCCTATCTCCATGATCAAAAGTTCCCAACGTGTAACGCTGAAAGGGACTTGTGTTGGAAGAGGCACTCTCGATTGAGTTGGATGCCTCAACTTGGGACAAATCGAGGTGACTACTGTCGACGCCTACCCTTACCCTGTGAGTAAGTAGAAGCTGCGGCAGGAGGATCAGCCCTTGGCTTCGCAGAGGATGCAGAAGGGTACTTATTAGGCTTTGGACGGCCCCTGCCTGCAACAGAAGGCTGATCAAGCTGACGAAGCAGCAACTGATCTATGGAATGACATAGGGAGTCATCCCAGACCGTCGCCATGGAACCATGGAATAGTTGTGGACCCGCTGAAGAAGCAGATCAAAGAACAGCATGCTGCCCCTCAGGAAGGGAATGGCTTGTGTCCAGCACAGCGTCCCTGCAAACTAATTCCAAGTTAGCCGTGTTACAGGCATGCGTGTGAGTAAGATGCATGAGCACCTTGGACAGCACACACAAAAGAGCCTGTATGTCGTCAAACTTATCTGGGGGCAGATAAGCAGCAAAGCAGAGACGATGTAATCTGAGAGAGAAAGCATGTCCAGCATCTCTCTCGATAAGCCCAACACAGACTCCAGAGTCTCCATATGAATTGCGGCCAACTTGGGAGTTGGAGTCCTGATCCAAGACCGTCAAAGTCTGGCAGACTGACAGATTGGCGGAATTGTAGGAATGATAACGCCCCGGAGGCAAAAAAAGTGTCACCCCTGGTGAAGAATGACGTCTTCATAGCCTTGGAACTCAGCTTAGAGTCCAAAGCTGTAAACGCTTCAACCACCTGTACCGACAGGCATGGTCGAAGACACCCAGAAGCAGGTTGCTCCACAGGCTGTAGGTGCACAACCGATGATCGCGGCCGGGCTGACACTGTCGGCTGGTTTGACAGTTTGAGATCTGGAAGGAACCCAAACACAAAGTCGAGAGCTGCCCACAAGTTAGAAGACTGTTGGCTCTCGACGTCAGGTATGTCGGACTCATCCCCTGAGTCAGAAGACACATAGCCCATCATGGGCAAACCAGCCGATGCCTCCCATGGTGTAGGCATACCAGGGGGATCAGAAAGCGGCCTGTTTCCAATCCCGGGAGGTGGCATCCGGAAACCACTCATAGCCTCGCTGGAAGCAATGGAAAAGGCTCTCAGACAGAACCTGAGTGAGCAAGGAGAGGGCCTCCCTAAGCTCACTGACTGTGTCGGCCTGTTCGACTTGGGAACGAACCGGCAAAGGGGCTTCACTCCTGACCCATTTAACCAGCGAAGGGTCACGATCCTCAAATACACCCGACGCGTGGCAATGGGCTGCAGCCAAACATCTGAAGGCAGATGTGTATAGTGGTATGACATACCCTGAGGATCTAAGTACAGAGCAGAAACTCAGGAGAGTTGCCGCGGACCTCTGATGGACAGAAGGTCCAGGCTGCACAAAAGGCATCGGTCCCACAAAACCATTGCCATGGACCAGAGTGCGTGGACAGAAACACCACGGAGCTCATGGTGGCCCCACCATGAACATCCGAATCCAATGGGAAAAACTGCGGTGCTCGACGGCTGAGAGACCACAGTGGAGGGTTCGGCAGCCCCTTCCAACTTCTCCGAGTTGAAGTCAGGGAAGGCTGAGGCGGATACCCCACGTCTACACTACCAGACACCTCTGCAGACCCTTGCAGGGATAAAACCGTTGTGCTGAACGGCCAAGAAGCCACAGCAGGGGGTTCGGTCGGCAGCCACTTCTGACTTCGCCGAGTTGAAGTCAGGGAAGGCTGAGGCCGATACCCCACGTCTCACTACCAGACATCTCTGCATACCCCTGCAGGGATAAAACTGCTGTGCTTAACGACAGAGGGGCCACATCAGGGGGTTCAGTTGACAGCCACTTCCATCTTTGCCGAGTTGAAGTCAGGGAAGGCGGAGGCCGATACCCCACATCCACACTGCCAGACATCGCTGCAGATCCCTGCAGGGATAAGCTGAGGCTGGCTGAAACAGTGACCGATGACATTGCAGATGGAACAGCAGTAGCAGCAGATGACGGGAGCTGTTGAAACTGGTGGAAAAGGGGAGAGAGCAACCAAGCACAGCCTCCAAAGGAGGAGTCACAACCGTAGTGACAACCTCAGATGTCGACTGGAGAGTGACCATATTCCCGGAACCAGGCATCTCTTCACCAAACACCACAGTTAAAAACTGCACATCCCCCACGGAGGGGATAAAACTCTCACCAGACATGGTCATGTCGGGAGGCCCCGAAACGACAGCATTCCCCTCCCCCCCACCCCACCCACGGGTGCAGGAGGAATGGCCACGAGAACGCACCATCAGCGAGGGCAAAAGGAACTGTACTGGACATAACAGAGGTGAGAGCAGTAGAAGAAAAAGGTGAACTCAACAGATATAGAAAGTAGAACACCCCCAACTACAAGAGAAAGGTGGCAGCACAAATACCGGTGGGAACACAACTGAACCCAGATGGCTGACACGGACCCCAAAAAACAGAAATTTTGCCCTCAACAGAATGGAGAAATCCTGTCCATACAGTCCCCTATTGACACCTAACTCTAATGATAATGATGATAAAATTTATCAACCGAAAAATTTTATGGCCAAACCGCACAGTACGCGAAAATCACACGCGCCACAGAAAATATATAAAATAGAATGAAAATGTGGTTGAAAATAATAACGAGAATATATAAAACACAGTCCTGTTATTATACAATCCTCAGATCCATAATTCCAGTCACAGGAAACCATTATCAACGAGTTGAATTATCACTGTTTCTGTATGCGAAAAATGATAAATTTATTCCAATTTGTATATTTTTATACTTACCAATGGCCCAGACATTGGTGCTAACTCAAAAATATCTAGGGCCAAACACAAATTTTGCCCCCCCAATCCCCAAAATTTGCAAGCAAAACCGAAAATTAGAAGTACTAACTGGTCCTCCATACATTTACCCTCTGCGCATGTGCAGACATCAGGAAGTGACAGGAATTGGCACCAACACCATTCTTTGTAAAAGAGAGTATTACATAATAATTCAGCGGGGAGGTATGAGTGCCCACTCATGGGAGGGCCCTTCCCAAATGGGCCATTGGTAAGTATAAAAATATACAAATTGGTATAAATTTATCATATTTTTACACAGTATACCAATGGCTCAGACATAGCTGAATCGTAAATAGGTGGAGGGCTTAAGACTTCTGAAATAATTCCAATCCTGCAATCCATAATGAAGGCACTTACATGTAGAACAGTTAGGAATTACTTGTATGTCTCTCTATACAGTAATAGAGGAGACATATTCTAAACAAGGAGCCCAATGAAGTAATTCCTTAATGTAAGTATAAAGACAAGTTCCTAATTTTCCAAGGCTAGCCCAGACTAAGCCCCAAAAATTAGGATGGCGTATCTGAGAATAAGAGAAAATCTCCCACAAACATATGCCTTACAATAACATTTCGGCTGTATGCAGGATATAAATATGGATAAAAACAGCATCCTTCAAAGATACATACATTTTAAGCCAGATTAGGGTAAAAACACCCCTCTCCCCCTTTTTTGAAGAAACCTTCAAAATAAAAAAAGGGGGAGAGCTCTGGAAACAATAAGAGTGGTACCCAACAACAATATAATTAATCGTCGAACACACACTCAGGTATTAATTCAAGATTAATAAATGGTGCTTAATGTTACTTCAAAAGTTACGGCTATAGCGACGATCCTGAAAATTAATATTGCACAGTAAATAGCATACACTGCAGACAACGAATACAGATACGTCAAAAACGGGTGATATAAAATATAACATACACATATCTAATCAAGCCACACTGAACGATTCCTGAAGAGAAAGCACACTTCCTACATGATCCATAGGCGGCCACTGTACAATACATTCCAGTAACAACACTCTCCAATATGAATAATCTGATATCTATGATCATAAAAGCATGTGTAATATGAGTACCAAACAAAATAGAAACTTGGATCTAGAGATGTACAAAGGTATGATTAACAAGCTCCT
The DNA here is from genome assembly GCA_031216915.1 of Pictodentalium vernedei. Lineage (NCBI taxonomy): Eukaryota > Metazoa > Mollusca > Scaphopoda > Dentaliida > Dentaliidae > Pictodentalium > Pictodentalium vernedei. The sequence continues at coordinate 131,057,355 of CM062296.1, read as the reverse complement.
ACACGAACCACCCCCAAAATAAATTATTATTTCAAGGTCCACCGAATACAATAAAGCATTAGCCTAATAATAATAATTCGCGATCGCATATATATTAGCATATAATCATCTGAATACCAGTTAACTGGTTATGCAAGAGTAGCAATTTAATTGTGATGATTTATAAATAAACGCTTGTATATAACAAATCAACCAAAATAATAGGGCATTAATTCAGCTAAAACGTGGATGAGCCCATGACATGAGATCGCCACAGAACACTACATAAATGCATAAAATGCATGTATTACAATAATAAAGCTTGCAGGAAGAGAACTACGTCTTGCCCGGTAATTGCTTATAACACACAAAATAAGGAAGTGTCTGAGAGGGGGGAGGGGAATTCGAAGTCATAACGAAATCTCCTCACCCGCATTATTCAATCGTACTTGTGTCAGGTAACAGAAAAATATAGGAACCGCAATGGTTCTCTCATGGTGGGGGGGAATTCGAAGTCATAATGAAATCCCCTCACCCGCATTATTTAATCGTGCCTGTATCAGTTAAGATAAAAAATATAGGAACCAAAATGGTTCCCTCAAGTCTAACTGACTCCATATGCCACTATGGATGGAGAGGAATGTGAAGAATAAAACATCCCCTGAAAGAAGACCCTCTCTGGGAGAAAGCTTCTGGGGAGCATCACATAACCGACACTTGACAATATTGATCCAAGATTCTTGTGACAACAGAGGCGCTACCAGTAGGATTCACTGTTTAAACTTGAACATTAAGCTAATTTGAATCAAATGAATAGGAGGATACGCATATTCTATTATTCCTCCCCATGAATTGGCAGAGCGTCTACTGCCTGCGCTCAATAATCTTGGCATGGCGACACAAATGATGGTAACAATTGTTCTGGTGCATCGCAAACTAAAGAATCATGGGGTGATCCCACTAGTAGCAAAACTGTACAAATAAATGCATGTTGTGCGTCCATACATATGAAACAGGCGACCTTTCCAAGGAGCGAGTCTGCTAGTATGTTCAGACGACGACCCGGTATATGACGGATAGAGAGACATGAAAATGATTCTCCGGAAGGTATTATAACAAAAGTGACTGGGTGCCGCCCTGGTTCCTGGTGTACACTATTGAGTTGTTCAACAAACTCTGAACAAGCGTGAACGCATTGATATAGCACTAACAATATTGACATAATTCTCGATGATTATGTGTTTCTACAGGAACCGAGCATCTCAGACCCCTGCAATTATAGTCTGTAGGACTCAGGGCCGTGCCCCAAACTATTGCCTCATACCCGTCATAACCGAGAAAGCCGGATCTGGCAGTTGCAGCGGAACTAATGAGTTAACCACTGAAAATCTGCCTCAATATGGACCTTTTTGTTTACTATATCCATTAAAACAAAACTGGTCCTGAGCGAATGCATTGTCACACTCCAGTTCTGTGTAAGAATAACTGGAGGGGGTGTGTGCGTAAGCGACCCATCTAAACAAGATGCGTAGCCGCTCAGCACATCTCCATCAGTCGCATAAAACTTCGTTCTGGATAATGGCAGACGAACCAGATTGTTATGAGACATTACCAAGTTAATATTCAAGTGACAGTGCAGGGCGCTATCTCCAGACCAAAGTTTATCCTTAGATCTATCCTTATAGCATAGTCAATCAATCGAACACTCATTTAACCAACTAAATGATAACCATAAATAAACTTTTAGAGCTTTGATAAACTTGTTAACAAGCTCCAGTCTATTATCTGTCGGAACGAGCTCTTAGGCTTCGGTACGAGGAACAGGTGGCTACAGAATTCCAGAGAATCTTGATTCTCGATGACCTCTATTAACATCATTGTCAAGAGAACCTTTACCTCTGATTGGAGAGACTCTTATGCAAGGATTAGACGAAAGCATTGTCCATCAGACATTAATTTAGTTGTGGTTCTCTCAGAGAGATAGGCGCAGGCCTTCCAAAACCACACTTCTGAACTACAGTAGTCTACTAGTCTCCGTAACAGTTATCCAGGCTGATGCTCATCTTGATAACCATCCGTCAACCGCAAAACAACGGAGGTCCTAACTCACATCTGTAGCACCTGCGAGGCCTACGGAAGGAGGAACTGGGTCTCATTCGCAAAGAGCCTCGACCCAGCAGTCTCGATCAGACGTAAGCCCCGTATTCGAGTCGCTATATGACGATCCCTAGAGTAATTATAGGAGAGTAAACTATACCTTCACGAGGAGTCCTTATAGGCGATCTTCTGTCTAGGATGTCCTCCCTTACTCCTTTCTGCTAATGCGTGTCGAATATACGTCGACATAAGGAGCAGAGTATTGATGCTTTTTTGTAGTTTGTTCATAAACCAATGAAAGCTTATCGTCAAAAACTTAAATGTCCGGAAACCGGAGCGACTCTAAGAGAGTTTTTCACCTTGTCATCTATTAAGGATGACGATGCAAGGGCTCTGTCACGTCTATTTAACTCCGAATTAGCAACTTGTTAAGACAGAGTTATACATGATAAATATATAGCCCTGGAAAGGACTCTAAATGAGGCACAAACGTCCTCCAATTCCTTTCCGTAGAGACGTAGCTTCACAGTTCTTACAGGTGATCTACGTAATACAGTGAGTCTAAATTCGCTCTGAATGAATAAATGTCGTCTCAATTGTGACCAAGCGAATAATGAATGACGAAGGTAAGGCCATAGCTAGGTCCTTAGCCTACTCATTTCAAATGCAGAGGAACTCTCAATACATCTTCACTGTTTTCCAACCGGCGGAACTACAGAAGAAGATGACAAGAAGCTGCCTTACTTCTTTCCACTGGAAAGTTGAATGTGGAGTCGTCTAAAAGGCCAAAAGCCTGTGACACCTGTCTATACTTAACCAGAAAAGACATTCCTTCTCTTTTTCCAGATAATTTAGCGTGCAAAAATGCTAGCGGTTTCTTGTGAATAGATGCAGCATTCTGATTCGTTGGAACACATTCAGGGTAGTGTTGATAGAATAAATCCTCTCAACCCTGTATTGTTCCGAATCTGGAGTGTAAATCCCCTCTATATCCCTTCATTGTTAGTCTGAATCAGTTGAAATCATGGTCAACGGCATCTGAACGCGCAGATAACTGGACCAACCCAGCACCATGCGACAGCTCAGATTTTGAGACTGCCGTCGATTGCTACTACACTTGGTGGGATGCTGCGAGGAGCTGCGCATCTGAGTCAGCAAAACCGTAATGGGAGGCCTAAGGAGCAGCAGTCTTCTGACTGCCAGCTGCTCCCGGGACAGTATGTCCGAGACGGCACTTTCTCCGGATGTCCCGATATATGAGGCCTCATCTAAGCTATTGAATAGTGCTACTTTCGAGCTGTCGCAGCAGTCTGATTCTCAGAAACAAACTCAGGGAAGTATAGATGCATAAGCGCTATTGCCACGCTGTTGTTCCGAAAGGGAAGGGTAATTCTCCTCCAAATCCCTTTCATCCTCCAACTGAATCAGATTATACTCATGGTCATCGGCATCTGAACACACAGTTGACTGGACCAACCCAGCACCTTCCGACAGCTCAAGTTCTGAGACTGCCGTCATTTGTTTCTGCATTTGCTGGGATGCTGCGATGAGCTGCGCAATCTGCGACAGCAAGTCCATTACGGAGGTCTAGGGAGCAGCGGTTTTCTGTTGCATGGCCACCGGCTGCTATTGGGACAGTGTGTCCGAGATGGCTCTTTTCTGTGGACGTCCCTATAAATGAGGCCTCGTCTCCTTGGCTACTGTATGGTGTGACTTCACTGATGACGAGTGACTTTCTCGGCGATGCAGGATGGATATCAGAAGTCACGTAGCCAAGGAGCGGTCGTGTGTGCTTTGGTAGACATTGAAGAAGCCGTAATTATAGCCAACCCTGGCTGTAAACTGAACGGAGCATCCGGATGGGAGGTGTGGACGTATGCTATGACTGACGCAAGTTCCGATCCATAACATCTGGCCCCAGATGTTATAATAAAAGAGAGAGGGGAGGGCCCTCTCTCGAGGTCCTTCAGACCTCGCCGAGCTTCTTGCTGAACTTGCCGGCTTCTTCCTTTTCATCGTCGCAGGGTGAGCCTTATATTGATATTACATTATAGTGCTGGTTCTGCCCTTTCCATTCTCCTTGACCGCAACGGACACACCCAGCGTCACGGTATCCTCAGGCAGTGTACCGCTTCACCGGTCGAGCTAGCTGGCGACAGGGATTTGGAACCACACTGTGGTTTATTGCCCTGTCTAATATTCATGAGCACTTTTGCCGCTAGCTCTGATTGACTAATTAATGCGACGACGGAAGCACACTATCTGACGGCGTCACGTAAACATCACCAGGTTCTTGTTCCTCTGTAAATACAAACTAATAAACTAGAGTGACCTAGGGCGAGAGGACCAGTGGCAGCCTCTCATTACGAGAGGACAAGCAGTGGTCCCTCGCTAACAACATACCGTGACACCCGTCAGCAATGTTTGTCATCCCATGTGACACATATGAGCAAGAATTAGTAGAAGTACATCGACTACAAGCAAGGCAACCTACAAGAAAATAAGAGGAACAACTTCCTCGCCTTGCTTAAGAGCAATGTGCTTACATAATGAAGCAGACTAAGTCGATTGTATAAATACAAATAAAAAGATACATAAAAACATTCAAAATATAAATCGAAAAATAGTTTACACCAAAAAATTTTTCGAAAGATTTTGACAAGAGCCCAAGTTCCCAAAGGTAACGAAGTGCCCAAATGTATCCCACAAGAGTCCAAGTGTGGACAAAATTTTTTTTTTTTTCCTCCCAAAAATTAACTCCCACACTACGGGACTGTATAATGTATCTTACAACATAAATAGGAACCTACACATATATAACAAACGTTGCTAATGTAAACAACGTCAAACTGAAAACTTGAAACGAGACCCCAGTCAACACGGCCCGAAGTCAGTAACAGATTTTTGAACTAACCGATGTAAGGCAAGATCTTCATCAGAAGAAAAAATGATACATTGGGAGTATGATGCATGACTAAAAACGTTTAAACACCCTAAAGGTGAGGAAGTAACCCTGGGGAAATACAGAAAAAACTTTCTCTATAACACGTTATTTTAAATTTTTAAATGTTATATAAAAAATTTAAAAAAACAAGCCAAAAAGCTTGGCAGTTTAACAGGGGGGATCAAGGGAGGTTAGGGAAGGAATACTTAACCAACAGTGGAAAAATCATTATCAACAATGATGACGTCAGGCTCATGTCCCGAAATTAGGGAACATGAACTAATTTTTATAAATATTATAAAATTACAGCCCTGAACGTTTTCAAAACACCGTTTCTTCCTTCCTTCATCCAATTGTGTCCTTGGATCCACCAATTTAACCATTAATTTGTGTCTGGCATCATTATTAATTGAGATTTAAAAAGCACAAAAGTCAGCACAAAAGTCAGTTTGTTGTTATCTGACAAGGGCCAAACAAAGAATGGTGTTGGCGCCAGTTCCATTCACTTCCTGACGTCTGTGCATGCGCAGAGGGTAAATGTATGGAGGACCAGTTAGGACTTCTAATTTTCAGTTTTGCATGCAAATTTTTAGGATTTGGGGGCAAAATTTGTGTTTGGCCCTAGATATTTTAGAGTTAGCACCAGCTATGTCTGGGCCCTTGGTACACTGTGTAAAAATATGGACGTCCTACCACGTGGACGGACGAAAAAAGAATGATTCATTGGTGACTGCCTTGTGCACTGGTTCCGGAAGTCACGGAATTGTACTAAGAGAAGAGCATCCCCTACTGGGTCTGTGCCAGTAGCAATTGACCCAGTTTTGGCTTATTTTTTCTTGGTGCTTTTGCACCATTTTTCTTTCCCAAATCTCTTGGGAAAGATCAAAATAGAGAGTATATTTTCGGAGTCAGGGTCTTCCACTGTAGTGCAAGCCAGTAGTACACAATTGTAAGGTAGGTTGATAAGAAACAGATAGCGTCTTGCAATCTGATTCAGCTGGCAGGTTTCTAGTTCAAACAAGTCCTCTCGGCTTGCAGTCTGCACCCTACCTACTGAGCTACCGTGCCCCCAACACAGATTCATAAAGTGAATGTTGTTGCCAGAACAACTATGTCTTGAGGAGTATATTATACAGTAACACAATTTTGGAGGGCATTACGGTCCATTATAGGACTTGCATAAGGGATTAGCAGCCCAAACAGATATTAGAGACCCAAGGCAACAGCCTCAAGCCACAAACAGCTGTAGGGATGCTCATCTCTTATTACTATTATCAAGAATCACTCACAACTGACCAGAAAAATGAAGAAATTAAATAAACTTAGGTCATTTTAATAACTCATTATGTAACAACAGTCAACAGTGTATAATGCGGGTACATGGGTAAGTGCCTCGATTGATATGCGTGAAGGAGAGAGACCTGGTCGCAGGGCGATAAGGGCTAAAGATAGCCATTAGCACCCTCCGCCCAAGTTTACTTTTTTAAAGGTAGGTCTGCCATACTGTGTTACAGTTGATGCAAATTCTTTACAATGTGCTAGTAGTGCCTTATAAGTTGATAATAATTATTTTTACCTTTAGGTCTTCTTGTTGAAACATTTTCTAAAAACTGTGCAAGCACCATTAATTCTCCTTCTAGCCTGCTTGTTATGGAGTCAATTTTGTCACCACGATCAGCTGCTCTGTTTAAAATAGAGCCAAGCTCTTCTACAACTTCCTGATCCCTCATTTCAAACACCTTGAATGAATTCAATAGCACAACTGTCAAAAGTGTTTCGGACTAATTTCAATACATTTATCATACAGGGCCCAAATGGAGTGCTTGTTCTTTATTTTTTGATAAAACGTCATATCCAGCAAACTTAGAGATTGGGCTGGGTATTATATACCTGTTACTTAACAAAAGTATCATACCCAAAGAAGTGCAAGTGCCTATTAAAAAATTCTGATGTCTTAAATTATAGAATTTCTGGAATTATGACATTTCTTCTGTGGAATATTGGATAACTGAGGAATGCTGTGTACAAATTTTATATTTGCAATTGAAGGATACATACAGTTAACTGAATTCTGTTGACACCACGAGTTGAACACCTTCAATTCTTGCTGCAGAAATATAGTACATTGCTCTTCTCAAAAAATGTTTGCATCAAAGAAAGGACTTGTAGTTACAATTAGCCATTGTGCAGAAATTAAAATTTTATACCAAATTTTATTTTTTATTACACTTACTTACACAAAGTGCCTATTCCTCTTATTATCTCTCAAGTGAAAAAGAAGGCAAATTTTGCAGAATCCTATTAAAAACCCTTGAGGAGGGTTAAAATCGCTAAAAGTCAAAATTTAAACCTAACTGACTTCACCAGGTACCGATTTGCATCGATACACAAAACCTGGTGACTAATATCCTTTAAAGAACAGTCACCTATTGTACAATTCCTGCCAGGCATGCGCAAAGTCAATTTCTGAAATATTAAAAGACAATGACGCATGTATACATGAGAGAGGGGAGGCAAGCACATATAAATGGCAGTTTATATTGCCAGGAGGGCACTATTTTTGTGTTACTTTGGTAAGTATAATAAAAAATAAAATTTGGTATAAAATTTAATTTTGATTTAATCTTACCAAAGTAACACTCGGAGGTCCATTGGCTAAAACATTGCTTGTGCACAGGCCATATGTACAGAATTTGGTAGCCTTACTATTTGTGCGCATTTTATGACAAGCCTCACAGAATTTGTACCTACAGGAATATAGAATTTGATTTCGTTTGATTTCAGATTAAAATATATATGCCAGAAAATGGGATAAAAGTTTGTAAATGAAATGTAAGGAGAAATAGTATGAACTCAATATTTAGTATTTAAATCAATTAGCATCATAGTAAATATTCATCCCATGATCACAGGGACAAAATCTTGAGACTATGACCTTGGGTATTGAAGTATGAACAAGATTGGCACACTGAATGATTTTATATGGATGAGACAAAATTAGAAAAGAGAAGCAAACAAAAATGGCCTATAACCTTGACCGTGGAGCTACAGTCAAGGTTATGACACACCTCTGGGCTATAAGCAATCTTTATGTAAAATTCAACCAAAAATTGGCCCCTTGAATGATTCTTTATGGATGGGACAATGTTAGAATGTGTTATTAGAAAGGAGAAACAAGCACACAGATAGTCTATGCCCTTCATTTTGAAGCTATGACCTTGGGTAAAGATCATGACACACATGAGTTATAAGACATCCTTGCATGAACAATGAACTGTCTGTGACCTTGATGTTGGAGCTATGACCTTCAGTCAATGTCATGATACACCCTTGGGTCATAAGCAGTCTTTTCTGATGTATAATCGATCCAGTGAATGATTTTTTATGAACTGCACAAAGATAGAATGGAAAAACAAACAAACAAAGAAATAGTCTGTGACCTTGATCTTGGATAAAGATCATGATACAAGTATTCACTGTCTGAAGTATGAATAAGATTGGTCCACTGAATCAGTTTTCATGAACTGGATATAATTAGATTAGATATAACTAGAGGTACTGGGAGCAAACTCACAAAGTGATACACCCCCCCCCCCCCCCCCACGCCTGAATTGTATAAGTTAGATTATCTCCCCTTGGAAATGTCAGAACGGAATTTTATTGCCTCATGCCCATCTTCATATGGAGTTCTTCCATTGTGTAAAGTTTCATGAAAATTCTTCAAACGGTTTAGGAGGAGTTGCGCTTACAAGGATGGACAGACGGTATAAGTTAGATTATCTCCCCTTGGAAATGTCCGAACGGAATTATATTGCTTCATGCACATCTTCATATGGCGTTCTTCCATTGTGTAAAGTTTCATGAAAATTCTTCAAACGGTTTAGGAGGAGTTGCGCTTATAAGGATGGACAGACGGTATAAGTTAGATTATCTCCCCTTGGAAATGTCAGAACGGAATTATATTGCTTCATGCACATCTACATATGGAGTTCTTCCATTGTGTAAAGTTTCATAAAAATTCTTCAAACGGTTTAGGAGGAGTTGCGCTTATAAGGATGGACAGACGGTATAAGTTAGATTATCTCCCCTTGGAAATGTCAGAACGGAATTATATTGCTTCATGCACATCTACATATGGAGTTCTTCCATTGTGTAAAGTTTCATGAAAATTCCTCAAACGGTTTAGGAGGAGTTGTGCTTACAAGGATGGACAGACGGACAGATGGACAGACAGGGTGATTCCTATATACCCCCCCAAACTTTGTTTGCGGGGGGTATAAAAAACAAATGAATGGTCTGTGACCTTCAGCATGGAGCCTATGACATTCCATCAAGGTCACAACACACCTTCGGGTCATATGCAATGTGTGGGTACAAACAATATGAACAAAATTGGTCCACTGAATGATTTTTTATGGACTGGACAAAACTAAACTGAGACGTTGGCCTTGGAGCTATGACCTTGGCTCCATGTCACACATACCATTGAGTGATATTTTAGCAATCATTTGAATGAACAAGATAGATGAGGAGCACAAGAAGTTTTGAAAAATGGCGAATAAATGACACTGCAATGTAAAGACATGCATTCATCATTCCACTACATTGAATGAAAGCTATTTTTAGAACTTGTTTAAACTGTTTGCATTAAATTACATTATTCTTAACTCTGCCTTTCACAATACAAAGGGCAGGACATCAAGACTGTAAGGTGATAGGTAGTGGCAGTTTGTATTAATATGGGGGCTTAAGGGTTAACCCTTAAGGGCTTAATTCTGACTTTGATCACATTTTTTCATTAGAACAGGTGCCCTTACATCAAGCCACAAAATAAGCAGACTGTCATCTGCAAAATGAGGTCCCCAGAGGGTGAATTTAGTGCACAGCAGGGTAGAATCACTAAATTTACCCTCTGTGAACCTCAATCTGAATCAGGGTCTTAAAACTAAACAGAAAGAGGTACCCAGGGGATAAATTGGCCCACTGTATGGGATAGCATCATCAAATTCACCCTCTGGGGACCTCATTCTGAAAATGTGAGATTGCTTATTTTTAGGCCTGCCCTACACGCAGGCATGGGTTTGCTCACAAGTTACATTGTAAGCACCTTGGTAGTTGTTTTTGGCAAGCCAAAACTTGCAAAAAAAAATAGCAGCAAAGCCATAGGATATAGATATAAAGTGTAGCAAAAATATGTAAAAATCTTTAAGGGTTAAAACTCTTTCAGGTAGCTAGAACTTTTGTTTCAGTAGTATGTTTAACTCTTTGCAGTCTACTGAGATATATTCCCACCAGGAACCAGGACAGAAATACTCTTGTCACCAAATTATGCTTCTACTTAACCCTTTAGCTAATGAATCTGCCACATCTGACCACATAAAATACAAATTCAGCAGTAGAGAAAAACTTCATATTAAAATTCTTTTTACAAAACCATATTATTTATTTATTTATTTATTGATGTTTAAGGTCACATATTTTTGCACAATGGCTAATCATGACCCCAACATGAGTATCAACTCAAGACCAGGAGTGAGCGTTATTAAGCCATGTTGCCCATTTTAGAGAGGGTTTGTACCTCCCAAGCATTGGTGACTGGGTCCTATTTTACCAGTAAAACAGAGCCTGTTTACCACAGTGAACAGGCACTGCTTTACTTCCCGGAGTTCAGTGGGGGAAACAAAACCATATTATGTAAACCTCATTAGTATGAGATCACCAAAGCTCATTCCAATGAGGGGGCATGGATATGATTTTGTTGACATTTTGAAAAAATGTGAAAAAATATTTAACCCTTGGGGGCTGGAGATTTTTATACATTTTCGCGATACTTGGAAAGTTTACCTCGAGTGGCTTTGCAGTTTCTAGATGAGTAGGCAGCCCAGACTTGCCTAGAAACAACTGACAAGGTACTTAGAAAACAAGTTTTAAGTTTACCCAAACAATGCTTGTTGGGGCACCTGTTCCTTTGCATTAAAAAGTTATCAAAGTCAGAATTAGGCCCTTAAGGGTTAAAATAATAAATTTTTATATTGTCTGTATTGGATAAAGGGTTAACAAACATTAGCTCTGTTCATTGGATTAATCATTTCATGAATAATTTATAGACTTTATTTCATCTAATTTTTCATCCAATCCAGTCATGGCTCCCAATGTCTGGATTTTATGAAAACATTCAAAAGAATACCCAGCAGATAATGAGTTAAAAACAATTGTATTACAGTATGGCCACCATGGATAGGTCACTTTCCACGGGTGGGCAGTATATCCACAGAAGCAATAATATTAAATTCCAAACACTAATTATAGGAATAATCCTCAAAAATTTATTTAACTCTTTACCCAACGTAACAGCCAAAACCGGCCAGTGCTATTCTCAAAAATCTCCAATTAATTTTCATTATTTTGTCATTTTTTTGTCTCAAAAACATAGGTCATGACCTCTCGTTGGAATGAGCTCATCAAGCTCATTCCAACAAGGGGTCATAACCTATGTTTTTGAGACAAAAAATGAAAAAAATTAGTTATTCAAGATTTTTTTTTGCAAGTGTCATCTGCTTTTTATGTTAGGTAAAGGGTTAATGAAGCACTGTGTATGACCTGATGCTTCATTAATTAAAATTTTGCTGATGATTTTTACCACCTGGTAAATGAATGTATGGATTGTGATCAGCCATGGAGACTGTTGTGTATAATCAACTAGTCTCAGAGAACTGTTGTTATTTCAAAATTACCTACCTTCTGTATTTCTCTATCTTCCATCCAACTCTTAATCAATTTCCCTGAAAAAGAAATTGCCCATGTGTTTCTTCTCTCAGTAAGACAACTTTTCAATTCATTTACCATATAGCAGAGCTGCTTTCTAAGAATGTTTGTGATGTCTTTTCTTCTGTCTGTTCTACACCACCAGCCACACAGGGATGTAACTGGTGGTGAAAATCCCGAACCTCGATGATCTGACAGGTTTTTGGTAAAAAATGGTCAATGTTCTTTAGAAACAAACCTGAAAACTGATCATTCCCCATAAAAAACTCCTGCTTTCTGGAAAAGCTCTGAAAACTTACATCCCCACAGCCCTCAGATCAGCTTGCTACTGACATTCCACAGAGCTGCCAAAGTATTTTTGAATTTCTAAGGTGCTTCAAGGATGTTATTCACAAGTACAATGCAAGCACTTGACATTTACACCAACCATCAACTCTACACTCAATTCCATGTTCAAACTGTTCACAAATCAGTTTGGCAAACTTAGAATTACACCTGCTTGAAAATGATAAACTAAAAGTAATTTGTATATTTTTTATACTTACCAATGGCCCAGACTTAGCTGATGCAAAGTCAATAATATCAAGGGCCAAACACAAATTTTGAACCCCCCCCCCCCCCCCCAATCCCCAAAATTTGCATACAATACAAAAATTTGAAAGTCCTATCTGGCTCTCCATACTTTTAGTACTGCATATGAGCAGTACCCAGGAAGAGACGGGAATTGGCGCCAAGCATCATTCTTCCTAGTTGTGCCTACTAATATTATAACTCAGCGGGGAGGTATGAGTGCCCACTCATGGGAGGGCCATCCCCGTCTGGGCCATTGTTAAGAATAAAAAATATACAAATTACTTTACATTTATCATATGTTTATACTAGAATCAATGGCTGAGACTTAGCTGAATAGTAAAAAGGCTGGAGGGCCTAGGACTTGAAGGAATAGCAGGCTAAATTTCAGCTCCTTAGCCTGCAGTAGAAATCCCAAGGTGAATAGGAGATTAAAATTTGAGGAATTACATATTTCCTTCTCTATACAACAATAGAGAAGGATAGAGAAGGATATACAACCGAAATAAGGGGCAATATCCAACTGTTTCCTTATTACTTAGCATAAATAATTACACTAATTGGATGTAACAAGCCCCCAATTTTAAGGCTAGTCCAGTCTAAGACACTTAAAATTAGGAAAAGCATGTCCAAGAGTGAGAGACTAATGCCCACAGACAGACTCCGAATACAATCCAAAAAGCTGTACAAAAGATCAGTATTATCTATAGACAATAACAGCTTCACACATAGTTACACACTTACTATAAGGCCAGAAGAGGTAAAGAGAAATCCCCCGCCCCCTTCTTTTTTGAAGGAATTAACCTCTAAAAAAAGAGGAAAGCGGCCTGGAATCAGAGATAAAGCGGTACTGAATAATATATAGCGGCCTAAAAGGCTCCCAGTTACTAAAATTGCAAGCTTCTAAAATGTATGCCGTATCCGGAATACAGAGATAGGTCGATAATCGGTGATATTAATATATACAACCTTAAACTTGTCCAATTGAATCCCAATGGAAAGTTATCTGAGAGAACTTATATGCTTCCGAAACTACCAACAGGCGACCACGTTCAGGTGTACAAGTAAATTCCAATAATGAACTTCCAAATTGTAACTGTTCAATTCTACGAGAATGATAGAGTAAGATTCTCCTTTGTGTACTGCTTCCGGCTGAAACTGGATTCAGAACCTGAAACAGGATATGAATAAAAAACCTGTCAAGGACAGTCCCAAATAAACTATTGTCCCCCAGGTCCGTTAAAACCAATGACTGTTCGGAGAATGAATATATACCACTGTAGCTTAACTTGTCTGTGTGTTGTGTTTGATGAAAAGGATAATGTTCAATGTTTATGAAAGGATTATGAAATAAGACAAGAATTGTGATAATTGGGAATATGTTAATTTCTGTTCCCTGTATGCTATATATGTTTTTAATAAAAATAATATGAGGTGTACACTGTACTAAAGGGCGGAGGGGTGGGTTAATATGACCTCACAGTTAATGTATGTGGCCCTCACAGTTAAGGTATGTCAACGAAAGTTACCAAGTTACAGTGAAATTAAAAAATGAGTCATCCTATCAAGTTACATTGAAATCACAAATATGGCCTGTAGTGTGCTAAAAGTTTTCGGGCTTCAGGCCTGTGTGGCCATGACGGTTGACCGATTACTACTAAAAGGGGATGTCCTCATCTCTACATTATACTGAGCCATTCTACTAAGTTACAATGAAATCCCTTCACAAATACGACCTGTAGTCTGTACTAAAGTTTTTTGGGTTTTGGGCTCGGAAGCCATCGTCGTTGAATGATCGCGACCAAAAGGGGACGTTGTCATCTGGGCATCATCTGGAGTGATCCTACAAAGTTACAATGAAATCCCTTCATAAATATGAGCTTTGGGCCCCTATAGCCGTCACAGTTGCCCAATCACATCCAAAAGGGGACGTTCTCATCTAGACATTATATGAAGTCAACCTACCAGGTTGCAATGAAATCCCTTCATAAATATGACCTGTAGACTGTGCTAAAGTTTTTCAGGCTTCGGGCTCGGGCAGCCATCATGGTTGAATAGTCGCAACCAAAACGGGACATTCTCATCTGGGCATCATCTGGAGTGATCCTACGAAGTTACAATGAAATCCCTTCATAAATATGACCTGCAGACTGTGCTCAAGGTTTTCGGGCTTCGGGCCCCTTTGGCCATCACAGTTGACCAATCATGACCAAAAGGGGATGTCATCATCTAGGCATTATATAAAGTCAACCTAACAAGTTACGACCTATAGACTATGCTAAAGGTTTTTGGGCTCGGGCAGCCATAAAAGTTGAATGATCGTGACCAAAAGGGGACGTTCTCATCTAGACATTATTTGGAGTCATCCTACCAAGCTACAATGAAATCCCTTCATAAATATGACCTGTAGAATGTGCTAAAGGTTTTCGGGATTTGGGTGCCTGCAGCCATCACAGTTGCCCAATCATGTCCAAAAGGGGATGTTCTCTGCATGCGTGATGGAAATAGCTTATCTTGACTTTGTCAAGCTAAAAATAGAGAATGTATGCATAGACAGCTGTAAGAAAATCCATTACTGATCCAACTGGCCCAAAATTCTCATAAGATCTTATTCTGACACTGAGCAAGATTTTAAGAGAATCTGTTCAAGAAATATGTCTGCCTAATAATTAATACATATTATGCATGCAACCAACAAAATCCTGCATTTACCCTCACCTGAATACAGCCTGTATCATCGGCTTAACGGAGCAATACAAAATATAACGAGGAAACTAAGGGAACAAGAGCTGGACTTTCGTCCGGTGCATACCCCCACGTGGTGTACCGCCTAGTGTGGGCATACCTATGACCAACAAATATTATTTATGAATATTCTCGTACGGACTGACGGACGAATGCACCCCCCCCCCCCTTCCATTTTCTTTGAAAGTTTTCAACAATTTCCAACAATTTCTAAGTCAAATGGTATGGTAAATTGTTTGGTGTTTGGAAGTTTTATGCAATGAGGCAGAAGCCTTTCTCATAGGCAAACTGCATGCCATATTTCACTGAAATCCGATAACTCATACCTGAGATACAGGCTGAACAGACAAATAATGTCTATTTCCTACAATTTCTAAGTCAAAAAAGGGGGATAACTCTAAAAAGGAGAATGTGAGAAATATCGTTGAATCCTTATTTTTAAAGCCTATACCACCATAAGCAGTGTTTATGGCAAATTTCATTGCAATAGAACATTCGATATCCGAGATACAGGCTGAACAGCAAAATTTGGCTCGGACGGACACAATTTCTGAGCGAAGAAGTAATAAAAAAAAAATAAACAGAAAAAATAACTAGTGTGGGCACACCTATGACCAACAAATATTACAAAAAATAATAATTTACTTAAGTTATGAATATTCTCAGACAGACTCTCACACTGACGCACAGACAGACGGACGTACAGACATTCTAACAATTGGTAGTTATGTGGCTATTTTTATGGGACTGCAATAAAATGCATGTCCATTATATTAAAACAAGTGATTTTGGGGAAAATTTTTGGGGTGGTAGCAAACCCTAACCCTACCCTTTACTGACCCTAACCCCACCCCACCCCACCCCAACTCTAAACCCCACCCTAGAATAATGACATTTTACTATGTGACTAGTCACATAAATTGCGGTAGTCACCTAACCCCCTTTTCTACCAACAAA
This sequence comes from Pictodentalium vernedei, assembly GCA_031216915.1. Classification (NCBI taxonomy): domain Eukaryota; kingdom Metazoa; phylum Mollusca; class Scaphopoda; order Dentaliida; family Dentaliidae; genus Pictodentalium; species Pictodentalium vernedei. The sequence continues at coordinate 131,041,298 of CM062296.1, read as the reverse complement.
TAGCCACCTAAACCCCATATGTCTGCCCGGACGGATGGATGGACAGACGGATGCACGGACGGTCGCATGTAATCCAGTATACCCCCACTTTTGGGGGTATAATAAAACGATGATAATGCGATTTATAACCTGAGGAATAGACCACAACTAAAGAGTGGATGCGGCCCTGGAATCGCCATTAGACTACAACCCACCCGCCAATTGAAGAGCAATAAAAGACTTGCACATAATTGAATGCATATGAGGTTTACAGGAAAAGAACTATATCCTACCCTGTAATCACCTCTAAACATATTGGTGGGGGCGGGGTTTGACATAAATCAATATCACCCTCCCCCCCCCACCCCCCACACCACCTTTATTACTTGAATCGCTAGATAAGTATGGCCGGTGCAGTCATACTAAAACCTTGGAACCTCAACAAATTCCTTTTTCATTAAAGGAAAAGGAAACCTCATGCTACATTCCCAAAGCTATGCTGCTGCTGTTATTTTCAATAAAAGAGTAATAACAGCGAATAGAAGCTTAGCATAGCAAAATAACTAGTCAAAAACCAAGCATGACCAGTTCTGACCCGCCGCAACTCATAACGTTTTAGTCATCTAGAATAGTATAAAACCATAGGGCTCCATCACGTCTGACTAACTCCATAATGCCACAAACGGACAGAGAGAGACATGATGAACATTGCACTATTGCAAGGAATACACCTGCTGATGTAGCATTGGGAGTCTCGAAGCTCATTTCCAAGTGAATGAAGGACTTGGGTGGTGCTAGATCCAACTTTTTCTCGTTTACTATGAAACCCAGACGTCGGAACAACTGAAGCAGACTCTGAACATCGTTCTGAAGAATAATTCTGTCGCCATATCTCTGAAAAATGTCGTCCAAGTAAGCCGACGTTACCACTGCCAAATGAGCTTGGAAGTATGACATTACTGAGTTCATTTTTTGAGAGAAAGCCCAAGGAGCCAGGTTCAGACCGAAGCAAATTGATCTGAACTGATAAACCTCTCCTTACACGGCACAACACAGGTACTTTCTGAATGTACCAGGACATGAAAGTACGCATTCTTTAGATCTATGCTTGCTGCATAGTCGTTCACTCGAATGCTCGCTCTTACCGACTGAATGGTTTTCTTATTGAACTTTGGAGCTATGATCAATTTGTTTATCCAGCTCAAGTCTATTACGGGTCGGAACAAGCCTTCTCGCTTTGGTACGAGAACCAGGTGACTGTAAAAACATGCTATTGCTTTCTTTGACAGGAGAGCCTGTACCTCCACAAGGAGAGACTCTCTTTTCGAAGAATTCACCGGAAGATTTGTCCAATGCGGATTTCTTGTAAGTGGGGACTTTGCTCGGAATGATAGCTGCAGGCCTGCTGAGACTACATTCCTCACCCACTGATCTTCGGTAATTTCCATCCAGTTTTTCGCAAAGTTTAATACCCTTCAGCCAACTGGAAAGCAACAGAGGTCTAGACCAACACCTGTACAATTTGTGAGGCTTGCGGGAGGAGAAACTACATCCTCCCAGTGAAGAACCTCACCTGACTTATAGTCTTGATAAGACTTTACCCCTTTCCCGAGTCTCTATATTGACGACCTCCAGAGTAACTGTAAGAGGGTTTCGTTGACCCTTGCGGGGAACTCCCTTTAAATGATTGGGAACTGGAATGACCTCGCCTACTCTGGCCAGGTGATGCATGTTGTTGAGATGCTGATCTCAGTTGCAGTGCGCTGAAAGCATTTTTAGTAGCTTGTTCATGGACTAAGGAAAGCTTGTTGTCAAACAGTGTGTGTCTGGAAACCAGAGTGACTCGGAGAGAGCTTTTTACCCTGTCATCGATAATTGATGACAACACAAGGGCTGCATTATGTCTAACCAACTCCAAATTTACCACTGAAAGGGCAGAATGTTACATGTCATACATGACTGCCCTGGAAAGAACTCTTAGTGAGGAACTAACATCCTCAAATTCCTTTCCATTTAGACACTGCGCCAGAGCCCTGGTTATATGTAGGACATAGCATCCAGAATCGCTCTATTAGATGAAATAGAAGATTCCATCACATGCGAGCATAAATTGAATGATGTAGGCAAGGATATATCCAAATCCCCAACATATGTCTCTCAACATATTCTCCAACCGTTTTAAAATAACGTGATCCAGGAAACGGCATACTGATTAAAGATGCAGAAAAGAAACTGCTTTTCTTTTTTGAACTTGTAAGGTTGAATATGGAGTCGTTAATGTGGCCAAAGGCCTCCGACACTTGCCAAGATATAGTCCCGGGAAGGAGAGAACATTTGTTAGGAAAGGGAAGGGTAATCCTCCTCCTGCTCCCTTTCACCATCCGCCTGATTCAGCTGAGAATTTCGGTCAACAGCATCAGATGAGCGAACCGACCCAGCACCATCCGACAGCTCACCACCAGAGTCTGCAGAAGGCTGCACTTGCACTTGCTGGGAAGCTGCGATGAGCTGTGCAATTTGCGACAGCAAGTCCGATACAGAGGCTTGAGGAGCAGCGGTCTTCTGTTTTATCACCACTTGCTGCGCCTGGGGTGGAAATCCGGACGCAGATCTCTTCTCCCCATTGAATGAAGCCTCATATCACTAGCTTCCGGATGGCCCGACTTCACAGGCAAAGACTGGGAACGTCATCGTGCAGCTGCTTGGATATCCGAAGTCGGGTAGCTAGTGTGCGGTTGTGTGTGCTTATCTGAACATGAGAAAGAAGGCATAACTGTAGCCGACCCAAGCTGCAGTTTAGCAGCGAGTGTGGACATTAGCTCAGACTCAATGAAGTTACTCAAAACAACATTTGGCCCCAAATGTTGCTAGGTTATAGAAGGCTCTCCCATTCACGGTCTATCGGGCCTCGCCGAGCTTCCCAAAGAGAAACTTGCAGGCTTCTTCCCTTTTGCCGTTGTCGCCGGGTGTGTTTTAGTTTTTGAGGTGCTCGCTCTACCCGATTCTACACTTCCCTTGACCGCAATGGACTTACCCAGTATTATGGTCCCACCGTTGGGTTGGCCGCTTCACTGATCGAACTGGCTGCTGGAATAAGAGGCCTTATTCCTTGTTCAATATTCAGGAGCACCTTAGCAGCCAGTTCTGTTTGATCATCAGAGCGTGATGACGGCAGCACACTTTGGATGGGTATTACAATACCATCACCATGTTCTTGTTCTTCTGAAAAAGAAACTGAGAAACTTGAATTATCCTCAAATGCATCGACTACAGGCAAGACAGCACGCATGTAAATCTGAGGTAGGCTTCCTCGCCATGCATTTAGAGCAGTAAGCTTTCATAATTAATTACAATCAAAAAACAGAGTCGATAGCACTCCAACAAATTAAACAAGAAAAATACATGATAAGGATACATGATATGAGCAATCAATTTAATTTTGAAACAATTATTAAAACATTTTCAAAAGAAAAACTTTTTTAAAAATGCCAAAGGGAACATCATGAGCCCAAGAGCATCCTGATAGAGCTTAAGTGTGGACAAATGCCAATTTTTTTTAGCTACACTACCGGAATCATAATCAATGTATCCTACAATAATTCTGAAGTATTATAATACTAAATACTACATGTTAAGGGCATTGCCAAATGTAAACAACGTCAATAAAAAAACAAGAGGCCCCAGGGGGCCTGAGGGCGCTCACCTGACATGGTAGCCTAAATATCAACCCAGAGAATTGATTTCCACAAGTTGCATCTGCTCCTCCTAAGAAAAGCTGAAACCAAATATCCAAATATTCTGACCAGTGGATCTAAAAAAGATTTTTAAAGAATATTCCTCATATTGAACTAAGTCATAATTCGGGCTCCCACAGGGAGCCCATATATAAACCCAGGGACTTGGCTTTAACAAAACTGAATCTCACACCCCTAAGGATTCTGCACACCAAATATCAAAACATTCCGACTGCTGGATCTGAAGAAGAAGATTTTTAAAGAAAATTCCTCATTTTGAACCAAGTTACAATTCGAGCTCCCACAATCAGCCTAAATATGGACCTAGGGACATGGCTTGAACAAACTTGAATCTTACCCCCCTAAGGATGCTGCATATAAAAAATATCAAAAGCATTCATCTGCTGGATCTGAAGATTTTTAAAGAAAATTCCTCATTTTAAACTAAGTTGTCATTCAGGCTCCCATAGTGAGCCCAAATATGAACCAAGGGACTTGGCTTGAACAAACTTGAATCTCAGCCCCCTAAGGTTGCTCCATGCCAAATATCAAAACATTCCAACTGCTGAATCTGAAGAAGAAGATTTTTAAAGAAAAATTCCTCATATTGACTAAGTTATAATTTGGGCTCTCACAGGGAGCCCAAATATGGACCCATGGACTTGGCTTTAACACACTTGAATCCCCCCCCACCCCCCCCCCCCCCCCCCCCACCCCAAGGATGCTACTCACCACATATCAAACCATTCCGACTGCTGGATCTGAAGAAGAAGATTTTTTAAGAAAATTCCTCATTTCGAACAAAGTTACAATTCAAGCTCCCACAATGAGCCCAAATATGGACCTAGGGACATGGCTTGAACAAACTTGAACCCCCCCCCCCCCAAGGAAGCTGCATACCAAATATCACAAGATTCTGCCTGCTGGATCTTGAGAAGAAGATTTTCAAAGAAATTTACCTGAAATGCACTAAGCTCAAATTTGGGCTCCTATACTGAGCCCAAATATAAACCCAGGGGGCCAATTTGAACAAACTTGAATCAGATCCACCCCACAATGTTGCATACCAAATATCAAAAGATTCTGCCTGCTGGATCTGGAGAAGATTTTTGCCTGAAATTCACTAAGTTCGAATTTAGGCTTCTATAGTGAGCCCAAATATGAATCCAGGTGGCCGATTTGAACAAACTGGAATCAGATCCACCCCACAATGTTGCATACCAAATATCAAAAGATTCTGCCTGCAGGATCTGGAGAAGAAGATTTTTGAAGAAATTTGCCTGAAATGCACTAAGTTCGAATTCGAGCTTCTATAGTGAGCCCAAATATGAATCTAGGGAGCCGATTTGAACAAAATAGAATCAGATCCACCCCACAATGTTGCATACCAAATATCAAAAGATTCTGCCTGCTGGATCTTGAGAAGAAGATTTTCAAAGAAATTTGCCTGAAATGCACTAAGCTCAAATTTGGGCTCCTATACTGAGCCCAAATATAAATCCAGGGGGCCGATTTGAACAAACTTGAATCAGATCCACCCCACAATGTTGCATACCAAATATCAAAAGATTCTGCCTGCTGGATCTGGAGAAGAAGATTTTTTAAGAAATTTGCCTGAAATGCACTAAGTTCGAAATCAGGCTCCTATACTGAGCCCAAATATGAACCCAGGGGACCGATTTAAACAAACTTGAATCAGATCCACCCTACAATGTTGCATACCAAATATCAAAAGATTCTGCCTGCTGGATCTGGAGAAGAAGATTTTTTAATGTTTTTCCCATTGCCTACAGTGTTAAAAAGTGCTGACTCAGCACTTTTTCAAAGTCCCGAAACTGTACCCTATGATAAAACCGATGGCAATTTTTTTTTACCAATCCTTTCTGTTGGTCCTAAGGAAGCTGCACACCAAATAAAAATTCTCAGTGCCGTGCAGTTTTGGAGATATGGGCGTTTTAAATTTTTTCTATTTTTAGCTCCTGCGGTTCCCACGGGGCTGCGGGAAATTTTTTTGTGCATAAATCAAGTACTCATGACCCAATAAGCCCTCACATAAAATTTGGTTGAAATCGGCTTCTCGGTTCAGAAAATAGAAATTAGGGGCGGGGCCAAAATTTTTGCCTCTCCCATAACAACGCCAAATATTATCCCTCAAACTTCTCTTGAACAAATCTGAGTCTACACCTCAAAAGGAAGGTGCATATCATATATCAAGTCTCTGCTACTGCTGGTTCATGAGAAGAAGATTTACAAAGATTTTGGTGCCCCTTGGGGGCGTGGCACCACCCAGGAGGAGGGGCAACTTCATTTGAACAAATCTTAATAGGCATTAGGTAATAAACATTTAGCCAACATTTGAATAAAATTGGGCTAGTGGTTTAGGAGGAGAAGTCGATAATGTAAAGTTAACGCCGGACGGACGACGACGGACGACGGACAGAAAGTGATTAGTAAAGCTCCCCTTGAGCTTCGCTCAGGTGAGCTAATAACGGAAACAAGACAACAGGTATGCAAAAAGGCCCTAAGTCAGTAACAGATTTAAATGATACCAGATGCAATGCTAGGTCTTCATACAAAGAAAAAACAATACATTGGATAGAAGATGCAAGACCAAAACTACCCAACACCCCTAGGATGAGGACGTAACCATGAGGATAAACAGAATAAACATTCTGTAACACACGTTAAACTCCCAAGAAATTTAATAAAAAATTCCAATAAAAACAGCCAAAAAGCTTAGGAGTTTAACAGGAGGGTTCATGGAAGGATAGGGAAGGAACATTTAACAAACAGTAGGTAAATCATTAGCAAGAATGATGACGTCAGGCGCATGTCCCGAAAATGGGAAACATGAAATAATTTTTATAATTTATTGTAAAGTTGCAGTCCCAAATGTCTCAAACCACCATTGCTCACTTCCAGCATCCCGTTATAGTCTTGAATCCACCATAACCATCATTGGTTTGTGTCTGGCATGTTCAATGAAAGTGTCAATGACACTGTAGCTTAACTTGTGTGTTGTGTTTGATGAAAAGGATAATGTTCAATGTTTATGAAAGGATTATGAAATAAGACAAGAATTGTGATAATTGGGAATATGTTCATTTCTGTTCCCTGTATGCTATGTTTATGATAAAAATAATATGAGGTGTACACTGTACTAAAGATCTGAGGGGTGGGTTAATATGACCACACAGTTAATATATGTGGCCCTCACAGTTAACATATATCAACAAAATTACAATGAAATTATTCCAAAATGAGTCATCCTATCAAGTTACATTAAAATCCCTTCATAAATATGGCCTGTAGACTGTGCTAAAGGTTTTCGGGCTTCGGGCCCCTGTAGCCGTCAGTTTCCCAATTGCGTCCAAAGGGGACGTTCTCATCTAGACATTATATGAAGTCAACCTACCAAGTTACAATGAAATCCCTCCATAAATACGACCTGTAGACTGTGCTAAAGGTTTTCGGGCTTCAGGCACCTGTAGACATCACAGTTGACCAACCACGACCAAAAGGGGATGTCATCATCTAGGCATTATATGGAGTCAACCTAACAAGTTACAATGAAATCCTTCCATAAATACGACCTACAGACATGCTAAAGGTTTTTGGGCTCGGGCAGCCATCAAGGCTGAATGATCGTGACCAAAAGGGGACGTTCTCATCTGGACACTATTTGGAGTCATCCTACCAAGCTACAATAAAATCCCTTCATAATTATGACCTGTAGACTGTTCTAAAGGTTTTCGGGCTTTGGGCCCCTGAAGCCGTCACAGTTGCCCACTCGTGTCCAAAAGGGGACGTTCTCATCTAGACATTATATGAAGTCACCCTACCAAGTTACAATGAAATCCCTTCATAAATATGACCTTAGACTGTGCTAAAGGTTTTCGGGCTTCAGGCTCGGGCAGCCATCATGGTTGAATGATCGCAACCAGAGGGGACAATCTCATCTGGGCATCATCTGGAGTGATCCTGCGAAGTTACAATGAAATCCCTTCATAAATATGACCTGTAGACTGTGTTCAAGGTTTTCGAGCTTCGGGCACCTGTAGCCATCACAGTTGACCAATCACGACCAAAAGGGGATGTCATCATCTAGGAATTATATGGAGTCAACCTAACAATGTTACAATGAAATCCTTCTATAAATATAAACTTTTGCCTATGCTAAAGGTTTTTGGGCTCGGGCACCCATCAAGGCTGAATGATCACGGCCAAAATGGGACGTTCTCATCTTGACCTTATTTGGAGTCAAGCTACCAAGTTACAATGAAATCCCTTCATAAATATGACCTGTAGACAGTGCTAAAGGTTTTTGGGCTTCGGGCACCTTTAGCCGTCAAAGTTGCCCAAACATGTCCAAAAGGGGATGTTCTCATCTAGGCATTATATGAAGTCAACCTACCAAGTTACAATGAAATCCCTTCACAAATATGACTTGTAGACTGTGCTTAAGGTTTTCGGGCTTCGGGTTCGGGCAGCCATCATGGTTGAATAATCGCAACCAAAGGGGACAATCTCATCTGGGCATCATCTGGAATGATCCTATGAAGTTACAATGAAATCCCTTCATAAATATGGCCTGTAGACTGTGCTCAAGGTTTTTGGGCTTCGGGCACTTGTAGCCAACACAGCTGACCAATTACGACCAAAAGGGGATGTCATCATCTAGGCATTATATGGAGGCAACCTAATAGGTTACAATGAAATCCTTCCATAAATATGACCTTTTACCTATGCTAAAGGTTTTTGGGCTCGGGCACCCATCAAGGCTGAATGATCACGATCAAAAGGGGACGTTCTCATCTAGACATCATTTGGAGTCATCCTACCAAGTTACAATGAAATCCCCTCATAAATATGACCTGTAGACTGTGCTAAAGGTTTTTGGGCTTCGGGCACCTTTAGCCGTCACAGTTGCCCAATCATGTCCAAAAGGGGACGTACTCATCTAGACATTATATGAAGTTAACCTACCAAGTTACAATGAAATCCCTTCATAAATATGACCTGTAGACTGTGCTAAAGGTTTTCGGGCTTTGGGCTCGGGCAGCCATCATGGGTGAATGAACGCACATTCTCATCTAGACATTATATGAAGTTAACCTACCAAGTTACAATGAAATCCCTTCATAAATATGACCTGTAGACTGTGCTAAAGGTTTTCGGGCTTCGGGCTTGGGCAGCCATCATGGGTGAATGATCGCAACCATAGGGGACAATCTGATCTGAGCATCATCTGGAGTGATCCTAAGAAGTTACAATGAAATCCCTTCATAAATATGACCTGTAGACTGTGCTCAAGGTTTTCGGGCTTCGGGCACTTGTAGCCATCACAACTGACCAATCACGACCGAAAGGGGATGTCATCATCTAGGCATTATATGGAGTCAACCTAACAGGTTACAATGAAATCCTTCCATAAATATGACCTTTTGCCTATGCTAAAGGGTTTTGGGCTCGGGCACCCATCAAGACTGCATGATCGCGATCAAAATGGGACGTTCTCATCTAGACATTATTTGGAGTCATCCTGCCAAGTTACAATGAAATCATTTCATAAATATGACCTCTAGACTGTGCTAAAGGTTTTCGGGCTTCGGGCTCCTGTAGCCGTCACAGTTGCCCAATCACGTCCAAAGGGGGACTTTCTCATCTAGACATTGTATGAAGTCAACCCACCAAGTTACAATGAAATTCCTCAATAAATATGACCTGTAGACTGTGCTAAAGGTTTTCGGGTTTTGGGCTCGGGCAGTCGTCACGGTTGGCAGATCATGCCCAAATGGGGAAATTCGCATCTAGACATCATAAGGAGTCATCCTACCAAGTTACAATGAAATCCCTCCACATTAAACATGACCTGCAGACTGTGCTAAAAGTTTTGGGTTTCGGGCTTGGGCAGCCATCACGGTTGATAGATCATGCCCAAAAGGGGACGTTCTCGTCTAGGCACTATACAGAGGCATCCTACCAAGTTACAATGAAATCCCTTCATAAATACGACCTGTAGACTGTGCTAATGGTTTTCGGGTTTTGGGCTCGGGCAGCCATACCGGTTGCCCGATCGCGACCAAAAGGGGACGTTCTCATCTAGACATGACCCCAAACCTGCATATGCAATTTCGTGACGATCAGACGAGAACTGCGGGGTGTAGCCCATGCTAAAGGAAATGTGAACAGACTAACAGACTTCCGCACGCGTGATGGCAATAGCTTATCTTGACTATGTCAAGTTAAGCTAAAAATGAGATTTAAAGCACAGATGCCTGTTGAGATGTTTACTGACTTGGGCCAAACAAAAGAATGATGCTTTGGGCCAATTTCGGTACCTTCCTGGTTACCGCGCATGTGCAGTACCAAAAGTATGGAGGACCAGATAGGACTTTCAATCTTCAGATTTCTATGCAAATTGTGGGGGCTGGCGGATTCAAAATTTGTGTTTGGCCCTGGATATTATTGAGTTTGCACCAGCAAAGTCTGGGCCATTGGTTGTAGTATAAAAATATAATACTTTCAGGTCCACATGAATGAGATAATTCCTGATATTCACTAAAATAGTGTAGATTTTCTTTTTATTATATGCTATGTGACAATTTACTGTGCAATATTTAACCCACTTAATAATAACAAAGATCAGCTCATCGACAACTCAAGACGACGTCATGCGTCGAAGCGTAACATCATATAAGAGGCTACTGAAAAAACTCATCATGTGGACCTGAAAGTATTATTTTTCACTCGCGACAGCACTCGTGATAAATAAAACTTTCAGGTCCACACTCATGAGATAATTCCCGACACTGACAAAAATAGAATAGATTTTCTTTTTATTATATGCTATGCGACATTTTATTGCGCAATATTCAGCCCAATTCAACCCCAAATACGTACATTTCAAAACAATAACAAACATCAGCTGATCGTTCCTTCAAGGCGACATGATGCAGCGTAGTGTGACATGATTCAGGAAGCTACTGAGATATATTCCTCATCTTTTAGATAATTTTCGATAATTTACAGGCCAGCATATAAAAAAATCAAACTTGAATGTAAAACACTGGACAATTTGTTATCAGTACACGCCTGTTCGATGAAATCCCCATCTATAGCAAAACTAAACCATGCAGAAAATTAAAATCCATTCTGCACACATGTGTGGAATGGAAATCGCTGATGGATTATTTTTATAAAGAAGCAAAATTTCACTGGAACTTTCTACAAATCATGCACAATTTGAATCACCAGCAATAGCTAAAAAAAAAATTGTCCCCTGAGTTCCAATGTGTTCTATGTGCCAGTAGGCACATAGAACACATTGGAACTCAGGGGATGGAATATTAACACAGGTTCGCATCGCAAATTTGGTTGGCAATAAAATGTGTTCTTTTTGTTAATAGTTGTCAAATGAATTGCTGAGTGTCCTTCTAATAGTTGGTTTTATAGATGAGAAGGTGTGTAATAAACACAGAGTGACATGCACGTGTGAATGGGTTAATCGATATGGCACTTGTGCCATTACGGAAGGATAAACCTGCTCATTTTATCATTTCCATGCTGGTACTCATACTATATCGATTAACTCATTCACACGCATGTGTCACTCTGTGTAGTTCTTTCATCGAAGATAATGGCTAAAAGACGGGGCTTTTCAGGCTTGCGATTACCTTCACTTTCAATCACACATACAAAATCAAAATAATTCAAGTGGTAATCATTCACCTCAATTTCCTTTTGACCATCTGCACACTCATGTTGAAATATCAAATTTTCAACTTGCAAATTTTTCCCATAATGCAACTCGGAATTTATCCAACTGAGACTTATTTGACAAAGCTTACTTAACTCTGTCAAATGATATCCAGATTCCAAGGAAGAAATGAAACTTGAAATTATGTTATTCCAAGATCAGGTCTACAGAGGGTTAACTTACCTACTCATTTGTTATATATTGTGTCTTACTAACCTGAAATATAACCTTTTCTTAAGTCAGTATTTAAAAGTTCCATTTCTTCTGGTGTCAAGATATTAGGTGTCTTTGATCAGTAATAGATTACAAGATGTGTACCAATTAGGCAGAAAAGAAATAAACTTTTTATTGATTCATTTGGACATCTTTTTACATAAAGATATACTTTCACATTTAATCGCTCATTCAAGATCAAAGTAATGCAGGTGGTAATCATTAATTTTAATCTCATTTTAACCATCTACACACTGATGAAGAAAATAAAAAAAATTCAATTTGCAAACTTCTCCCCACAATGCATTTGAGAATTTAACTAATTCCATCTTGTTTGACAGAGCTTACTGAGCTCTGTCAAACAAAATTGAATTGGTTAGGCCACACAAAGTAAATCTGTTTCTCCAGACATTTTGGTAAAATTGCATGTGGGCTGGTGTTTTTTTATTTTTGTAATAATTTCTTTGCCATCAAAAGTTCATGTTCTTGGCTTGTTTTCTGTTTTAGGGCTCATAATCTACAGAATAAAATGAGTGGTGGGGTATTCTGTCCCTTGAGTGCAAGCATTGCAAAGCCTTGTTGCACTCAAGGGACAAATTTATAAATTTTATTAACTTGGGTAAAATATCAGACAAAAACCATTTAATTTTTTTTTTTTAAGTTTGCTTTGGTTATAAAAAGAGAGCATGCAGCAGTGAAAAGGAACATGTGGGAGGGCCTGAGAAACAGATTTTTTACTTTTTTAGGCCTTAAACTCCTATTTCCATTATGGGAAAACTCTGCGGCTTGAAACTTTGGTATTTTAACATCAGTGTGCAGAGGGTTAATCATACCTATTGACCAGCTGACCATTTGACTCAACACAACAGAAAGCAATTTGTGTGGACCACAAAACTCAGTGCTGTGGGCAATGTAGCATTCACCATCTTGAAACGGACTATAGTCATGTCACCAGAAATATCAACATAAATTAGTGTGATGAGCGCTCACGTAAGATTCAGTACACAACTCAACTGCTGAAGTGGCTCAGTGGGTAGAAAGGTAGGCTGCGAGCCAAGAGGTCCTCAGTTCAAATCCCACCTGCGGCAACTGCATTGTGTCCTTGGGCAAGACACTTAATCCCAATTGCCCTTGTGGGAGCATGATGGCATTTTGTACTAAGGTGTACTGCATATCAAAGTTCACTTTCCCTTGACCAATGCTAACCCTGCTTGTGTGGAGTTAGTACATTGGGGAGTCAGTTGCTTGCTATTGCTCAGTGGTTCTCTCCAGGTACTCTGGCTTCCTCCACCCATAAAACTGTCCGACATGAAGTGATCCTGGCTGTTGAAAGTGTCATTAAACCTCAATAAATAAATAAATTCTTTTGAAAACACCCAAGTCCTCCCATAACAAAATGGTATCTGGATGACTCAGACTAGATAAAATTTGGACAATTGGGACCATACAGTTGGGTAATTCAGTCCAACTCGTCCAAAAATATGGTTCAAATCATCCAAAAAATAACGTGGTCTGACTCATCAATGGTTCAAGTCATCCAGCATTTATCAAAACCGAAGTACATGACTGATTATGAATAATGGTGTTAATGTCAGACATGAATTATGTGTGCTCAGAAGTATAACTTCCAAATTTATTTAAATAAATATTGACAGGGGTTTAAGATGATTCATTAGTGATATGTTGCATTTTATTATTACAGTGGAACCCTGTTAATTGAACAGCCACTTTGCCAATGACAGTTATTCAATTCTTCAATTAACCCTTTACCTAACATGAAAAGCAGACGACACTTGCAAAAAAAATTCTTGAATAACTAAATTTTTTCATTTTTTGTCTCAAAAACATAGGTTATGACCCCTTGTTGGAACGAGCTCGACGAGCTCGTTCCAACAAGGGGTCATAACCTATGTTTTTGAGACAAAAAATGAAAATATTTTGAAAATTAATTGACGATTTTTTAGAATAGCGCTGGCCGGTTTTGGCCGTTACGTTAGGTAAAGGGTTAACAGGAGTTTTCAATTTACAGGGATTGTGTCACTTTCCTGTATTCTCGAGATAAGCTTAGCATTTATTCTTTTGTATCTTGTTTGACAGAGCTCCATAAGCTCTGTCAAACAAGATATAACAGATTAATTGAATGTACTAAGACTAAATAGCTCTATCAACAAAGGAAAACTGGGGAGAGTCAGGGTAATTTCTTGACAGGTTACAAGATTTTTTATTCAATTAACAGGGGTTTACTCTTTGACCTATATTCAATTAACAGGTCAAATTTGTACTGGAAGTATGGTAAATGGTTTTGTGTTTGGAAATGATATTCAATTAACAGGGTTATTCAGTTAAGAGATATCCAGTTAAGTGGGCTCCACTGTAATAGCAATGCAAGAATTTTTTAAAACATCTGCATAGTATATTCTATATCTCTGTTAGTGTATAAAAGCACCTGAGACGGCAATTATTTCACTGATTTTTATGTAAACTTTAGTACTACAGCATAAATATTTCTTTATGTTTTTTTTGGTGTTTTTTTAAGCTTCCCAACATGCAAAAATTTATTTATTTCTAGTGATCTCACAATTGAGTAACCTTGTGCATACAGTACAGACTCCGTGGACTGGTCACTTTCCATGGGTGGGCAATATTTTCACAGACACAATAATATTTGATTCCAAACACTAATTATTGGAATAATCATCAAAAATTTAATTAATGAAGCACCGGGTACAACTTGGTGCTTCAATAATTAAAATTTTGCTGATGATGATTTTTATTACACATCGGTTAAACTTTAAACCCTTGTATTCAATGGAATCGCAGCTATGATATAAATGATTCTGTATTCAACGGGTGATATACAAGCCGGAACTTTTTTACCGCACCATTTAGTTATGCTTTGAAAAGTTTCCAAATTTCGTTACACAATCATCAACCGTCTTTCGCATAGTGTGAAAATGAAAACGTCCAAAGCAAAATAAAGTAGGTTTACAAACAAGAGGCCCCACGTGGCCTTAATCGCTCACCTGACAAAGTGACTCTAAGAAGTATTTTAGGTCACCTTCACCATGTCATGCCTCATCAACATTAACTGGTTGAGTGATAGATTTTGTTTGAAGTTCAACATTTGTTACCTAAAATTAGTTTTATTTAAAATCATTGGTGTGTGGCCAATCTCCAATGATTTTTAATAAAGCAAATTTATCTCTGCAGACAAACTGGTTTAGCATGAAGCACAAACAAGGAATGTGAAGAGATAGCCTTGGACATCTCTCCCCAACTGTGGATATCTTCCATGTGCTACATGTACATATTTGCATGCAAGAAAACAAAAATTTTCACAAATTTTCCAAAATATTAGTTTTTTTTTATCATCATTGGAACAAGCTCAAACAGCTTATTCCAATAGGGGTATGGGAAGATCAGGTATATTTTTGAGACAGAAATGTGAATATATAAATAATGGTGTT
Source organism: Pictodentalium vernedei (assembly GCA_031216915.1). Classification (NCBI taxonomy): domain Eukaryota; kingdom Metazoa; phylum Mollusca; class Scaphopoda; order Dentaliida; family Dentaliidae; genus Pictodentalium; species Pictodentalium vernedei. The sequence continues at coordinate 131,026,146 of CM062296.1, read as the reverse complement.
TTTTTGTGAATGATGCTGGAGAATTTTGCGTAAAGATATGGTAAATGGTTTGTTCTAGATACAGAATGATGCAAAAGTATTTAAATTTGATTAGGCAAGTTGTTCCTATAATGCATTTAAAAATTGAAGTAACTGTTTTTTTGCTGCCGAACTTTTAGATGTGTGTGTCTGTTTGTGTGTGTGTGTGTGTGTGTGTGTGGGGGGGGGGGGGGGGGGGGGGGGGGGGTAAGAGTGTTCTTGCAAACAAAATTCCTGAATAAATGGAAAATTTTATTTTTTGTGTGAAAGACATAGTGCGTGAATGTTGATTGGAACAAGCTTAGAGAGCTCATTTTAATGTGAAGTCATAAAGCTGTGTTTTACGTACGAAATTCTGGAATAACTAAAAAATTGCTTTTTTGACTCAAAAAGCATGGTGTGCGACCTCTCATTGGAATGAGCTCAAAAAGCTCATTCCAATGGGGTATTTACAAGCGATAAGTACATGTATGTTTAAGAGACAAAAATTAAAATTTGAATAGCGATTTTTGCGAAGAATGCTGACAAGTTTTGGCAGTTATACCGGTAAAAAGGTAAGATATGCAAAGTGGTTGTTTTTTAGAGGCGACATTTAATTAAGGGGAATTAACCCTTGATTACTGAGGTAACTTCTAAAAGTACTGAAATTTCATGAAGCAATGTGAATAACAGACAACAGTTGCCTAAAAATTTCATGAATAACTGAAATTTTTATTCTTTTGTCTCGAAAACATGGCATATGACCTTTGTTGGAATGAGCTGAATGCGTGTGTTCCAATGAGGGGTCATAAAATTTGAACGGAGATTTGTGTGAATAATGCATTAGTACTGCTAGATTTGGGTAAACGGTTCACCCTGGATACCACCCCTTCTATAGTAGATCTTTTCTGCAAATTTTGTCTAAGATTCTATCAACTTCACAAATAAATACGTTCATGAATCACAATCAGATCCACCCCACAATGTTGCATACCAAATATCAAAAGATTCTGCCTGCTGGATCTGGAGAAGAAGATTTTTTAAGAAATATGCCTGAAATGCACTAAGTTAAAATTTGGGCTCCTATACGGAGCCCAAATATAAACCCAGGGGGCCGATTTGAACAAACTTGAATCAGATCCACCCCACAATGTTGCTTACCAAATATGAAAAGATTCTGAAGCTGGATCTGGAGAAGGAAATTTTTTAAGAAATTAGCCTGAAATGCACTAAGTTCGAATTCGAGCTTCTATAGTGAGCCCAAATATGAAACTAGGAAGCCGATTTGAACAAACTTGAATCAGATCCACCCCACAATGTTGCATACCAAATATCAAAAGATTCTGCCTGCTGGATCTGGAGAAGAAGATTTTTTAATAAATTTGCCCGAAATGCACTAAGTGCGAATTCAGGCTTCTATATTAAGCCCAAATATGAATCCAGGGGGCCGATTTGAACAAACTTGAATCAGATCCACCCCGCAATGTTGCATACCAAATATCAAAAGATTCTGCCTGCTGGATCTGGAGAAGAAGATTTTTGAAGAAATTTGCCCGAAATGCACTAAGTTTGAATTCGAGCTTCTATAGTGAGCCCAAATATGAATCCAGGGGGCCGATTTGAACAAACTTGAATCAGATCCACCCCGCAATGTTGCATACCAAATATCAAAAGATTCTGCCTGCTGGATCTGGAGAAGATGATTTTTTAAGAAATTTGCCTGAAATGCACTAAGTTCGAATTCGAGCTTCTATAGTAAGCCCAAATATGAATCTAAGGAGCCGATTTGAACAAATTTGCATCAGATCCATCCCACAATGTTGCATACCAAATATCAAAAGATTCTGCCTGCTGGATCTGGAGAAGAAAATTTTTTAAGAAATTTGCCTGAAATGCACTAAGTTCGAATTCGAGCTTCTATAGTGAGCCCAAATATGAATCTAGGAAGCCGATTTGAACAAACTTGAATCAGATCCATCCCACAATGTTGCATACCAAATATCAAAAGATTCTGCCTGCTGGATCTGGAGAAGAAGATTTTTTAATAAATTTGCTTGAAATGCACTAAGTTCAAATTTGGGCTCCTATACTGAGCCCAAATATAAACCCAGGGGGCCGATTTGAACAAACTTGAATCAGATCCACCCCGCAATGTTGCTTACCAAATATGAAAAGATTCTGCCTGCTGGATCTGGAGAAGAAGATTTTTTAAGAAATTTGCATGAAATGCACTAAGTTCAAATTCGAGCTTCTATAGTGAGCCCAAATATGAATCTAGGAAGCCGATTTGAACAAACTTGAATCAGATCCACCCCACAATGTTGCATACCAAATATCAAAAGATTCTGCCTGCTGGATCTGGAGAAGAAGATTTTTTAAGAAATTTGCCTAAATGCACTAAGTTCGAAATCGGGCTTCTATACTGAGCCCAAATAGGAACCCAGGGGGCCGATTTGAACAAACTTGAATCAGATCCACCCTACAATGTTGCATACCAAATATCAAAAGATTCTGCCTACTGGATCTGGAGAAGAAGATTTTTTAAGAAATTTGCCTGAAATGCACTAAGTTCGAAATTGGGCTCCTATACTGAGCCCAAATATTAACCCAGGGATCCGATTTGAACAAACTTGAATCAGATCCACCCCACAATGTTGCTTACCAAATATGAAAAGATTCTGCCTGCTGGATCTGGAGAAGAAGATTTTTTAAGAAATTTGCCTGAAATGCACTAAGTTCGAATTCGGGCTTCTATAGTAAGCCCAAATATGAATCCAGGGGGCCGATTTGAACAAACTTGAATCAGATCTACCCCGCAACGTTGCATACCAAATATCAAAAGATTCTGCCTGCTGGATCTGGAGAAGAAGATTTTTGAAGAAATGTGCCTGAAATGCACTAAGTTTGAATTCGAGCTTCTATAGTGAGCCCAAATATGAATCTAGGAAGCCGATTTGAACAAACTTGAATCAGATCCATCCCACAATGTTGCATACCAAATATCAAAAGATTCTGCCTGCTGGATCTGGAGAAGAAGATTTTTTAATAAATTTGCTTGAAATGCACTAAGTTCAAATTTGGGCTCCTATACTGAGCCCAAATATACACCCAGGGGGCCGATTTGAACAAACTTGAATCAGATCCACCCCGCAATGTTGCTTACCAAATATGAAAAGATTCTGCCTGCTGGATCTGGAGAAGAAGATTTTTTAAGAAATTTGCATGAAATGCACTAAGTTCAAATTCGAGCTTCTATAGTGAGCCCAAATATGAATCTAGGAAGCCGATTTGAACAAACTTGAAACAGATCCACCCCACAATGTTGCATACCAAATATCAAAAGATTCTGCCTGCTGGATCTGGACAAGAAGATTTTTTAAGAAATTTGCCTAAATGCACTAAGTTTGAAATCGGGCTTCTATACTGAGCCCAAATATGAACCCAGGGGGCCGATTTGAACAAACTTGAATCAGATCCACCCTACAATGTTGCATACCAAATATCAATAGATTCTGCCTGCTGGATCTGGAGAAGAAGATTTTTTAAGAAATTTGCCTGAAATGCACTAAGTTCGAAATTGGGCTCCTATACTGAGCCCAAATATTAACCCAGGGATCCAATTTGAACAAACTTGAATCAGATCCACCCCACAATGCTGCTTACCAAATATGAAAAGATTCTGCCTGCTGGATCTGGAGAAGAAGATTTTTTAAGAAATTTGCCTGAAATGCACTAAGTTCGAATTCGGGCTTCTATAGTAAGCCCAAATATGAATCCAGGGGGCCGATTTGAACAAACTTGAATCAGATCTACCCCGCAACGTTGCATACCAAATATCAAAAGATTCTGCCTGCTGGATCTGGAGAAGAAGATTTTTGAAGAAATGTGCCTGAAATGCACTAAGTTTGAATTCAAGCTCCTATAGTGAGCCCAAATATGAATCTAGGGAGCCGATTTGAACAAACTTGAATCAGATCCACCCTACAATGTTGCATGCCAAATATCAAAAGATTCTGCCTGCTGGATCTGGAGAAGAAGATTTTCAAAGAAATTTGCCTGAAATGCAGTAAGTACAAATTTGGGCTCCTATACTGAGCCCAAATATAAACCCAGAGGGCCGATTTGAACAAACTTGAATCAGATCCACCCCATAATGTTGCATACCAAATATCAAAAGATTCTGCCTGCTGGATCTGGAGAAGAAGATTTTTTAAGAAATTTGCCTGAAATGCACTAAGTTCGAAATCGGGCTCCTATACTGAGCCCAAATATGAACCCAGGGGGCCGATTTGAACAAACTTGAATCAGATCCACCCTACAATGTTGCATACCAAATATCAAAAGATTCTGCCTGCTGGATCTGGAGAAGAAGATTTTTTAATGTTTTTCCCATTGCCTACAGTGTTAAAAAGTGCTGACTCAGCACTTTTTCAAAGTCCCGAAACTGTACCCTATGATAAAACCAATGGCAATTTTTTTTTACCAATCCTTTCTGTTGGTCCTAAGGAAGCTGCACACCAAATAAAAATTCTCAGTGCCGTGCAGTTTTGGAGATATGGGCGTTTTAAATTTTTTCTATTTTTAGCTCCTGCGGTTCCCACGGGGCTGCGGGAAAATTTTTTTTTGCATAAATCAAGTACTCATGACCCAATAAGCCCTCACATAAAATTTGGTTCAAATCAGCCTCTCGGTTTGGAAAATAGAAATTTTGGGCGGGGCAAAAAATTTTGCCCCTCCCATAACGACGCCAAGTATACGCCCACAAACTTCTCTTGAACAAATCTGAGTCTACACCTCAAAAGGAAGCTGCACACCAAATATCAAGTCTCTGCTACTGCTGGTTCATGAGAAGAAGATTTACAAAGATTTTGGTGCCCCTTGGGGGCGTGGCACCACCCAGGAGGAGGGGCAACATCATTTGAACAAATCTGAATTGGCATTAGGTAATAAACATTTAGCCAACATTTGAATAAAATTGGGCTAGTGCTTTAGGAGGAGAAGTCGATAATGTAAAGTTAACGCCGGACGACGACGACGACGGACGACGACGGACGACGGACGACGACGGACGACGGACGGAAAGTGATTAGTAAAGCTCCCCTTGAGCTTCGCTCAGGTGAGCTAAAAATTAGTTAGCCAAAAATGAGATAATATTTTTAAAAAACCCAATCATTTCCAACCAGAACATTAACCCAGTCCTGTGGCTGTCTCGTTTTGTGGATCCCATTATATCTAAATTGGTCAACTTTATTTAGGTAAATCTTCGTACATCTTGAGAGGCTTTGAACTTCTTTTAAAAGTGTTTCTCCCAGCTGTTTTTCAATTCTGAACAAATTTGTACTTATATTTTTACTAAGAGTAATAGCCACCAAGTGGTTAGGCATGAATGGGCACCAGCCAAAGAGAAACAGAGATACGAATTTCAACAAACTCTGGTTCCGAAAATGTTGTTTTGATTTTTTATCGACCCATTTGATCAGTACAGCTTCAGTCAAAACAAACTCTTCACCTTTGGCTTTAAACATCAGAATTAAAATTTGTTTATTTAAATGAATTTTAATGCATGGGTTGTGTAATAAACACAGAACTCGATGTGTGTTTGAATCGGTGGGTGTTTTACAAAACTCGTTGGAATGGCGTAATCAAATCCTGCTCGAGCTACTATGGCTCTGGCGAAATATGACTAAGCCATTCCAACCAGTTATGTAAAACACCCACCGATTCAAACACACATTGCGTTCTGTCTATTTATTACCTGGAAAATACATGTGTGGACATCATTGCCCATGCTTGGATTACGACCAGTCCACACTAACTGTACAGTATATAAAGTCTAATTCTACAGAATACAATCTCAACAAGAGCTGGATTATCGTCTGGTGCATACCCCCACATGGTGTACCGCCTAGTGTGGGCATACCTATGCCCAACAAATATTATTTATGAATATTCTCGTATGGACTGACGGCCGGATGCACAGATGGATGAACACAATCCAGTATAGCTCCCCCCACCCCCCATTTTCTCCAAACGTTTTCAACAATTTCCAACAATTTCTAAGTCAAAAGGTATGGTAAATTGTTTGGTGTGTGGAAGTTTTATGCAATGAGGCAGAAGCCTTTGTCATAGGCAAACTGCATGCCATATTTCACTGAAATCTGATAACCCTAATCCAGTATACCCCCCCCCCCCCCCACCCCCATTTTCTTCGAAAGTTTTCAACAATTTCCAACAATTTCTAAGTCAAAAGGTATGGTAAATTGTTTGGTGTTTGGAAGTTTTATGCAATGAGGCAGAAGCCTTTGTCATAGGCAAACTGCATGCCATATTTCACTGAAATCCGATAACCCATACCTGAGATACAGGCTGAACAGACAAATAATGTCTATTTCCTACAATTTCTCAGTCAACAAGTAATAATAAAAAAAAATAACTAGTGTGGGCATTGTGGGCATACCTATGACCAACAAATATTATAGAAAATAATAATTTACTCAAGTTAAGAAAGTTATGAAAGTTATGAATATTCTCGGCCGGACTCACACACGGATGGACAGAAGCACGGCCGGACGCACGGACGCATTTAATCCAGTATACCCCTATTTTCTTCGAAAGTGGGGGTATAATTATACGCTATTAATGCAAGCTGTAAAAGCTCCCCTTGGATTTTAAAATGGCCAAGGCTGTGGCCATACAAAGCCAGCCAAAATTGCCATTCAAATCTGATTATTTACAGGGTGAACTCGCTCACGTTTTTCTTCCTCTAGTTGTGCCAGCATTAGTTTTTTCAGGTTTTCCATGTAGTCAAGATCCTCTTGTAAATGCCTCATGTCTTCAACCATCTTTTCAATTCCCTGTTACAAATAAAAAAACGCTGACTAAATGAGTTCAATAGTATATTTGTGAAGTAATGTACAGACAATGTATAGCTGTATACAAAAATACGTAAAGAGCGGAGTTCACAACAAAAAAATAACTTTCAAGTTCTGTGTATCATTCAAGACCTGAGTTTCAACCATGCAGTCTAAACAAATGAACAAATGTACATTTTGCCTACAAACATTTCAGCCTTGAGTGTATTGGCTGGCAGGCATTCTGGATTGACTGCTGAACAATGGAGCCCTGTTAACTGGTGGAGTTGTGAATTATTTTGTGTCGACAGATATGTTCAAGGGTCTTTGCCTTGTTACAAATTATGGGAGAGTGCCCAAAGGAACTCTCCCGTAAATTGTAACATGGCAAATCACAACAGACTAAATAATTTTACTTCAAAGATAACATGAATCATATACACAAAATAAGAAACTTCTACGTTGGGTATCCACTTTAGAACAAGAGCTACACAAGAGTGGGCCACTGCCCCCGACTCGTAGGCATGTTCGAAGTGGCCTTAAAGGTTTTGAGGGAGAGAAACATTTTCAAAGTCGAAAGTGTGGTGTCTGCAAATGCTTGACAGCATCTTGTTGGGTAGTATTTCTGGAGTTTCACGAGTGCTGACGATCTGTATTGAAACGCACAAGGTTAATGTCAATTGAAAATAAATCATTGCATTGTTATTGAACTTTCTCAATGAAACCCATCACACATACGAGCCACAAACATGACAACTTGGCGACAAGCATTTGTGAGCAGAATTTTTTGTTACGTCAAAAAATATTAGCTTCAATGAACGACAAGTGTTTGACCACCGAGGTGGTATTAGTCCCCTACGGCGCTTTTGTGACATAAGGTGTTTTTGTCACATAAGACATGACCACAGTCAGCAGGAGTATCAGACCTGTGGGGGGGGGGGGGGAGTTTTGGTAAAATAATTGGGGACGGTTCGGCCTGGGAACGGTTCGGCTTGGGGACAATTCGGGTTTCATGACAACAGTCAACAGGAGTGTCAGACCTGGGGGGTGGTTTGGGTAAAATACAGGTTATCAGACAGGATTTCAAATGTGAATGGAATCTAAAAATTGAGAATTGAGAGAAGTGTAGCTTGAACCATGTTGGAGGGAGGGGTGGAAACATAAAAATAGAGAAAAAAAAGCTTAAAAACACAGCAAAAATGGCCGCCATTCCGCCATCTTGGATTTTGAAAAAAAATATTAAGCGTGCATCATCCCTTCAGAACCATTTATTCACGTACCAAATATGAAAGGTGTAGCTTAAAGCATATTGGAGGGAGAGGTGGTAACATAAAAACAGACAGACAGATGAACAGACAGACAGATCTTAGATTTTGAAAAGAAAATATTTATCCATGTACCATATATGAAAGGTGTAGCTTGAACCATGTTGGAGGGAGGAGTGGTAACATAAAATAGAGAAAAAAGCTTAAAAAACACAAAAATGGCTGCCATGGCGACATCTTGAATTTTGAAAAAAAAATATTAAATGTGCATCATCCCATCACAACCCTCTATCCCTGTGCCAAATATGAAAAGTGAAGCTTGAACCATGTTGGAGTGAGAGGTGGCAACATAAAATAGAGAAAAAAGCTTTAAAAAACATAACAAAAATGGCCGCCATGCCGCCATCTTAGATTTTGAAAAAAAAATATTGAACATGCATCATCCCCTCCCAACCCTCTATCCATGTGCCAAATATGCAAAGTGTAGCTTGAACCATATTGGAGGGAAGGGTGGTAACATGAAAATAGAGAAGAAAGCTTAAAAAAACACAACAAAAATGGCCACCATTCCGCCATCATGGATTTTGAAACAAAGATTTTGAGCGTGCATCATCCCCTCAGAACCATTTATCCATGTATCAAATATGAAAGTTGTAGCTTAAAGCATGTTGGAGGGAGAGGTGGAAACATAAAAACAGACAGACAGATGGACAGATGGACGGACAGACAGATGGACAGGTGGATGGAGTGCAATCCTATAGTCCACTTACGGTTCCCGTAGGGGACTAATAAAAAAAAGTGTGAATGAAATTGGGCGAATGTGGAAGAACTAAAAATAGAAAACTATATGCTGACCAATTTTTGTGTGGGAGACACTCGATTCAAGTGGAGTAAACACTACGGAAACGAAATAGTTGCCCCAATCGTGTAAATAGATACGTACACCTGTTAATGCATGAAATGCTACCATTTGAAGTATATCACTGAAATTACTGTTACGGAACAGCATTCAAGTGACATTTAACAGAATTTTGTTTGAATATGGCAACTGTACAAACTATTTTTGAGGAGTGTGATATTGATGGAGGTGACATTGACTGCTACCTTGAGCAACTCAATCAATTTTTTATTGCAATGGACCTGCTAGATACTGAAAATATGCAGCTAAATGAAAAGCTGTTCTTCTCAGTAGCATAGGGGCTGGACCTTATCAAACAGCGCAAGATTTGTGTTTTCCTGTTTCTCCACATCAAAAGACTTACCAAGAATTGGAACAGTTATTGAAAAATCATTGCAGACCACAATGTCTTGTTGTTGCAGAGAGATTTTATTTTCATTCTTTAAAACAACAGCCTGGGAAGTCGATAAATGACTTCGCAATCAATTTACAGACAATTGCAAATCACTGTGCTTTTCAAGGAGATGAGTTAGGACATAGTTTGCATGACGGTTCTATATGTGGCTTGATATCGGATAATACACAGAAAAACTCTTAGCCTGTGATTGTTCATTTGAGGAGGCTTTACAAATTGCCATTGCTGATGAGTCAGCAGTGAGAAATGTGAAAACTATAAGTTCAAGTCTTCAACATAACACATTTAATAACAATAGGGTCGGACGCTTGAGTGAAGCTAATAGGAACAAGAGGCCCCAGGGAGCCTGAGGGTGCTCACCTGACATGATAGTCGAAATATCAAACCAGGGACTTGACTTGAAAAAGCTGCATACGCTACTCCTAAGAAAAGCATATACCAACTAGATGAAGCAATTGTGCCCACACAATACACAGGATTTTCCTTCTATTTTCAGTTCCTACACTTTTACGTCCCAAAATTGAGATAAACGCATAAAAACCAGATTTTTTTTATTTTTGTTCGGGAAATTTTCGAAGTCCCAAACAAAATATTTTCAGACTGAAATTTGTTTTTCTTCTTCTTAAAATTGACCAAAACGCATAAAAACAAAAAAAACTCATTTCCGGATTTTGGTCCAAATTTTCCAAGTCCCACCCTGACCCCAAATTTTCAGAGTAAAAAAAAAAAAATTTTGTGTCTTAAAATTGACCAAAACGCATAAGAAACCAAAAAATTAATTGCCGGATTTTGGTCCAAAATTTCAAAGTCCCACCCTGACCCCAAATTTTCAGAGTAAAAAAAAAATTTTTTTTGTCTTAAAATTGACCGAAACGCATAAAAAACCAAAAAACTCATTTCCGGATTTTGGTCCAAAATTTCTGAGTCCGGACCAGGACCCCAAATTTTCAGCCTAAATATGAACCCAGGGACTTGGCTTGAACAAACTTGAATCTCACACCCCTAAGGATGCTGCATACCAAATATCAAAAGATTCTTATTGGTAGATCTGAAGAAGAAGATTTTTAAAGGATATTCCTCATACTGCACTACTTTAAACATTTGCGCTCCCATAGAGAGCCCAAATATGGACCCAGGGAATTGATTTCAATAAACGTGTGAAACAATCTTCCAAAGGTGTTATATGTGAAATTTGAAAGCTTTTGGAGCAGTGGTTTGGGAGAAAAGTAGTCTTAAAAGTTTTTCCCATTACCCACAGTGTTAAAAAATGCTGACTCAGCACTTTTTCAAAGTCCCCAAAAAGTACCCCATGATATAACCGACAGCAATTTTTTTTTACCATTCCATTCTGTTGGTCCTAAGGAAGCTTCAAACCAAATAAGAATTCTCAGTGCCATGTTGTTTTGGAGATATGGGTGTTTTAATTTTTAGCTCCTGCCGTTCCCATGGGGCAACAGGAAAAATTGTTTTTTTTGCATAAATTAACTATTTAAATCCCAATAAAACCTCATGTCAAATTTGGTCCAAATCAGCCTCTCGGTTTGGAAAATAGAAATTTTGGGCAGGGCAAAAATTCTTGCCCCTCCCATAACGATGGCAAATATACCCCCTAAACTTCTCTTGAACAAATCTAACTCTACACCTCAAAAGGAAGCTGCACACCCAATATCAAGTCTCTGCTACTGCTGGTTCATGAGAAGAAGATTGTTTAAGATTTAGGCTCACTTTTTGGGCATGGCCCTACCAAGGGGCGGGTGAACTTGATTTGAACAAACTTGAATTGACATATGATAGGGAACATGCACACCAGATTTGGTTCAATTTGGTTGAGCAGTTTGTGAGAAGAAGTTGATAATGTAAAGTTAAGGACGGACGGACAGATGGACGGATGGACGGAAAGTGATCAATAAAGCTCTTCTTGAGCTTCGCTCAGGTATCAAAACATTCCGACTGCTGAATCGGAAGAAGATTTTTAAAGAAAAATTCCTCCCACAGGGAGCCCAAATATGAAACCAGGGACTTGGCTTTAACAAACTTGAATCCCCCCCCCCCCATCCCACCCTGCCCCCAAGGATGCTGCACACCAAATATCAAAACATTTTGACTGCTAGATCTGAAGAAGAAGATTTTTTAAGAAAATTCCTCATTTTGAACTAAGTTACAATTCGAGCTCCCACAGTTAGCCTAAATATGGACCTTGGGGCATGGCTTGAACAAACTTGAATCTCACCCCCTAAGGATGCTGCATACCAAATATCAAAACATTCGGACTGCTGGATCTGAAGAAGAAGATTTTTAAAGAAAATTCCTCATTTTGAACTAAGTTATAATTTGGGCTCCCACAGTGAGCCCAAATATGAACCCAGGGACTTGGCTTGAACAAATCTTATTACGCCCCCCCCCCCCCCCCCACCCCCAAGCATGCTCCATACCCAATATCAAAAGATTCCGCCTGCTCGATCTTGAGAAGAAGATTTTTAAAGAAATTTGCCTGAAATGCACTAAGTTCAAATTTGGGCTCCTATACTGAGCCCAAATATGAACCCAGTGGGCCAATTTGAACAAACTTGAATCAGATCTACCCCACAATGTTGCATACCAAATATCAAAAGATTCTGCCTGCTGGATCTGGGAAGGAGAACACCCATCTCCAACATTTGTCATCCCATGCGACACATGTTGAGCAAGAATTAGTGGGAGTACATCGACTACAAGCAAAGCAACCAACATGTAAATCAGAGGAAAGACTTCCTAGCCTTGCTTATTGAGAAATACGCTTTCATAATGAAGCAAACTAAGTCGATTGTACTCCCACCAACTCCACATTAAATATTATAAAAAGATACATAACAAAATACATTCAAAATATAAATCGAAAAATAGTTTACATAAAAAAAATTTTCGATACATTTTGGCAACAGCCCAAGTTCCCAAAGGAAACGAAGTGCCCAAATGTATCCCAATAGAGCCCAAGTGTGGACAAAAATAAATTTTTCTATCCAAAAATTAACTGCTACACTACCGGGCTATTTAATGTATCTTACAACAGACCTACCATATAATAAATAGGAAACTACGTATATAAAAAGAGTGTTGTTAATGTAAACAACGTCAGAATGAAAACCGGAAAGGAGACCCCAGGCAACACAGCCCAAAGTCAGTAACAGATTTTTTAACTATCCGATGTAAGGCAAGATCTTCATCAGAAGAAACAAGAGCGCACATATCGCTGAAGCAATACAATGTCCCCTACCGGACTAATGAGCATTAATATTTATACAAATGTTATAACCTAGATGTGATCAGCAAGAATTCCGTTGAAGCATTTCCAAAAAAAAAGTCCAGAAAACTTATATTTTGGCACTTTTCCATATTTCCAAGGGCCATAACTCACACAAGAATAATGCAATCAGCATGAAACTCAAACTTGATCTGTAAGCCATCGTTCTATAGTAGGTTACCAACAATGAAATCATTCGGTTGAAGCATTTCCAAAAAAAGTCCGGAAAACTAAAGTATGACTGACAGACTGACTGACAGACTGATGGATGGACAGAGTGCAAATGAAACTTGATCTGTAAGTCATCGTTCTATAGTAGGGTACCAAAAATGAAATCATTCCGTTGAGGCGTTTCCAAAAAAAAGTCCGGAAAACTAAAGTATGACCGACAGACTGACTGACAGACTGACAGATGGATGGACAGAGTGTAAATGAAACTTATCTGTAAGTCATCGTTCTATAGTAGGTTACCAAAAATGAAATCATTCCGTTGAAGCGTTTCCAGAAAAAAATCCAGAAAACTGATATTTTGGCGCTTTTCCATATTTCCATGGGCCATAACTCACACAAGAATAGGCAATCAGCATGAAACTCAAACTTGGTCTGTAAGTCATCGTTCTATAGTAGGTTACCAAAAATGAAATCATTCCGTTGAAGCGTTTCCAAAAAAAGTCCCGAAAACTGATATTTTGGCGCTTTTCCATATTTCCAAGGGCCATAACTCACACAAGAATAATGCAATCAGCATGAAACTCAAACTTGATCTGTAAGTCATCGTTCTATAGTAGTTTACCAAAAATAAAATCATTCCATTGAAGCGTGTCCAAAAAGCTACGGAAAGTTAAAAAATTTATAGTAATTTATATATTTTTTATACTTACCAATGACCAAGACATAGCTGGTGCTAACTCTTAAAATATAGGGCCAAACACAAATTTTGCCCCCCAATCCCCAAAATTTGCATCTAAAACTAAAGAAAACATGTCCTGAAAGGCCCTCCACACTTTGCCCCTACTGCGCATGCGCAGTGTCAAGGACGTTCCGAAATTGGCGCCATTTATCATTCTAATAACCAGTGCCTGGTAAGCGCTATGTACTCAGCGGGGAGGCAAGAGTTCCCAACTCCTGGGAGGGCCATCCCCGTCTGGGTCATTGGTAAGTATAAAAAATATATAAATTACTATAAATTTTTTAACATTTTTATACTGTACCAATGACCCAGACATAGCTGAATAGTAAAAAGGCTGGAGGGCCAAGGACATAGAGCAAAATGGAATACGCTCAATAAAATAAAATAGAGTCATCCCCTGTAGGGAAAAGAAGTAATAGGCCTTACATGTATCTTTCTTATTTATGATAAATTAGAAAGATACAACACCTTCCAAAAATTGAGCTTCATACATCCATGTACTCTATTAATATCCAATAATCTTTATACTAATAATTTTTAAAGTAAGCCAATAATAAAGTAAGTCTAGAGAATAGAGACTCTTATACTCCTAAAAGTGTCTGAGAATTGCATAATCATGTCCGTTGACATATGCAATATTCAAAAGCTATACTTTAAAAACTAAGACTTAAATGAATTTTATAAACTTAAACTTCTCACTAAACAACCATCCCAATAACAGCTCAGAATTACTAACTCCGGAGGAGGTATCCCCTTGTTTTCATAGTAAAAACAGGTGACCCAAGGGAACACCCTCCCCCCCCCCCCTTTTTTCTTGCCCTGGGTCAAATAGCCCAGAGCGAAGAGGGCAGCCGAACGGAGACACTGCCGAAACAGACAGCCTACCTAGCTATAGTAGCAACTGTTAAGTGAATGACATTCTGAGCAGTAGATAATAGACCTAACAATAGAGGCCTCCAGAAATGGACTCGATATTTCTGAGATAAAATTCATGAATGTGGATGGCTGAGCGCAATGAGCAGCCTTCAAAAATCTATAATAGCAACACTATTAATGTAAGCCCAAGAAGTAGAAGAACTCTTACTTCATGAGCCGAAATCTTAAGCACAACTGCTAAGTCAATGATATACCATAAGCAGTACGCTAGATAATAGAATCCATTAACAATAAAATGGAGCGTAACGTCCTTCTACTAGACATCAAAGACAGAAGAAGCTTACGCCCTTGTAATAAACAGATATCTGTTTATAAATACATAAACTGTACCCGGAAAGAGTAAAGGCCTATGCCCATACGAAGACGGAAGGACCTTAAAATAATAGGTTCCGGATAATAGGAGCCTAACTCTTATGCAACAATCCAACCTAAATAGTAACGGAAGTATTGATTCCGAAACTATGAAAGTGAAAATCATCCATCGATAGTGCATGAAACTCACTGACTCTACAGTAAAAGAGAAACCAACAGAATTACTGTCTAAAAGGTCAGAATTTGAAAACTACTGTTTCCAGAGGCTCAAATGATTACTTAGCTAAATAAGAATCGAAGTTAAAATCCGTATAGGAATTTAATCTAAAGATTCTAAGTCTATTTATCAAAAAGTTACTAACTGACTTAGATAAAGAGACAAAAGACTCAATTGTAAACTATCGTAGAGTGCATAGGTATGAGGTAACATAAACCTATAACCTAAATAATAACAGGCTGCAGTAGATCTTGTGAAACAAGTATACTAAAAAATAGCAATGAGTAGTATGGAGGGATCAACAATATGAACATAATGATCCCTACACCACGACGGAAGAGCCTCCACTTTAGTCGCATAGAATAGCGAAGAAGAGGATCTCCTATAGTAAGAAATCGCGTCCAAAGCTCGTCCAGTACAGTGCTTACAATGCAATACGGACCACACAACGGAATACATGAAGGTTGCGACCTTGCTGGTTGTGATAAAGATGACACGATTTACCCAGTGAAAAAAGATCCTCACATAGAGGAAGATTTCACGTTAAGATCCACAGTAGACAAGAGAGTAAATTACTCATGATCTCTGTGAAGATAGAGATGCTATCAACAGAAATGTATTGTGGATGTTTATCTTAGCAATACCTGCTAAAACAACAGCGCCGGAGGATACGCGTATCCTATCATTCCGTCCTATAGATCAATAGAGCGTTAACAGTATTAGCTCAGAGATCTGGACAAGCCAACACATACGTCTGCAATTGATTAGCAAGCTGTGTCATAAATAAAACATCATTGGGCGCTCCCATAGATAGCAAATCTGATTGAATACTTGTTTGTTGAGAGTCCATTCTGACAGCAACAAGCGACCCGTAAGAGAACGGGAGTCCGATAAAACAATCAGACGACCCAGAATATGACGGACCAAAACTGAACTTGGTGTACTATAACCAACAGACGGATTCTTTCCATTAAATTGAATAACGGAAACGAAAGAGTGCCTCCCTGGTTCCGGAGATACGCCACTACTGTCGAATTAAAGGACAGGAATTTGGGCATGCGTTTCTGAATAATGTTCATGCAATGACATAAATCAAGCCTAAAAAACATTATTCCGCGGAAGTTAAACTGATAGCTAAAAGACTGCGGAACCCAAAGACCCTGGCACTTCGAATCCGTAGGGATCAGTATATATCCCAATCTGTTTGACTGGCAACCGTCATAACAGTCACACTCGGGTCCGGCAACTGCGGCGGCACTCTCTGAGTCAACCACCGAATGTTTGCCCCAGTCTGAATCTCTTGTAACACTAGATAGACAAGAGAATGTATAAATCGAGCAATTGATGGATTGCCGGAAAGTTGCCGTCGAAGAGAAGCTCCTCCGAGAACGAAGCGACTCTGAGAGAGTTCTTAACCTTACTATCCACGCGTGGATGTAGCTAGGGCTGCGTCACGTCTAACCAACTCCAATCAGCCACTGAAGGGCGGAGTTATACGTGAACAAACTACTGCCCTCAAAAGAAATTACATTGAGAATAATATCCCGTAAATCTTTTCTTGAAGACGTAATGATAACGCCTCAGTAAGGCGGATTACGTATAATAAAGCGTCTAAGTTAAGTCTACTATACATAATGTCGTTCCCAACATTGAAATTGGAAAAGACATAAACGGCGAAAAAGAATATATGCAGTCTTTAATCACACCGTCTAGACGCATATGAACTCTCGGTATGCCCTGCTCTGCCAAAATAAACTATTTGTAAAAATGATAAAATGGCAGAAATGAGCCACGCGGACAAGAAACTAAACTATCATGCTTAGTAGCAGGCTTGTATATATATATAAATATATAGCGTCGAAAAATAAAACACATGTTGTAATGACAATATTGGACTGCGTCGGTAAGTCAGGGACAATGTCCCTGTACCGATCGAAAAATCCGAGTCCAATGACGCTATAAGTCTCTTATCCAAGATCGCAGCAATGAAGTCCGAAAAATAATCACTGGAAGAAATGCCAGAAGATATGAAAGGCATCTTCCGATACTACTAAAGGGAAAACTCGAAATCTTTCGAATCCCTTTCGCCATCCTGTCGGACCCTATAAAGCGTTCGGTCGTCCGTAGCTGATGCAACCGCGGACCGCACCGACCCAGCGCCGTCGGATAATTCCTGATTCGACCGAGAAACTGTCAAATGCTGGGATGCTGCGAAACAACTGTGCTAACTCGGATAGCACGTCCGTCACTGAGGCCTGAGGAGAAGCGGTCTTACGATGCATTGCCGCAGGAAGCTCCGAGATCGTTACCCCGTGCATACTTCCAATATGCGAGCGAACGGAGTGTATAGGCCTCGTGTCCCTTGGCTACCGGATGGCGCGACCTATTCGCCGTGGAATCACTGAATGCCGAAACTGATCGGATACTCGAGGTCACGTAGCCAATGTGCGGTCGTGTGCCCTGCTGAGAGGATGAGGAAGCATCAAAGACAGTCTCTCGGACTGTCAATATAACGGAGCGTCCCGAGCAACGGACATATGCTCCGAATGTAAAATATCTGAACCATAACATGCGGTCCCCTATGTTGTTGGCTTCCTCCAATCTGTCCTCAATCTGCCGTCACTGGGTGAGTACTAAAGTAATTAAAGTGCTCGCATCACCCAAATCTCCTTCTTAGACCGCAACGGACGAACCCGGCAGCCGAACCATTCGATGAATGTACGCTACACCGGGTGAGCTAGCGAATGTCACTCCGTAAGCGATAGACATATTCCATGAGCACTTATTGCCGCTAACTCTTCATTAACTAAGACGACAGAGGCACACTTTTGAAAGACATCTCCATAACTCTTCGAACAAGAAACCAGAAATGCTTGGATAGCAAGCATAAAATAATATATATAGCGTCGTTCAATAATTCGAAAGTTTGTGTGACATTATTGGACTATGTCGGAACTGAGGGACGATGTCCCTGAACCGAACCAAAAATTTCTAAGTCCACCGACGCTATCAGTTTCTTATCCGGCATCGCAGCATATGTTGTTCCGAAAGGGAAAGCTTGAAATCCTCCGAATCCCTTTCGGTATCCCGTCGGACCGGATGAAACTTTCGGACGTCCGTACCCGCTTCCGCGGAGCGTCCCGACCCAGCATCGTCGGATAAAATATATGCGACAGATTCAGTTGATGCTGGGATGCTGCGATAAACTGTGCTATTAAGGAAAGCACGTCCGTTCCCGAGGCCTGTGCAGTAGCGGACTTACGATGCATTGCCGCTGGAAGCTCCGTGTACGTTGACTCCCGCACACTTCCTATGCGAACGTCCGGAGTCTGCAGGCCTCGAGTCCCCGGCTACCGACCCAGCGCTCTCGGATAATTCTCGATCCGACACCGTTCATGTCGGCTGCTGGGATGCTGCGATAAGCTGTGCTATGTGCACAAGAATGTCCGGCGTCGAGACCTGCGGAGGCGCAGTCTATCGCTGCTTCGCCGAGGGCAGCTCCGCATCAGATGGCTCCCGCATACTTTTCCTATGCGAACGTCCGGAGTCCATCGGTCTCGAATCCCTGGCTGCCGGATGGTGTGACCTGGTCGCCGAAGAATCCTTGATCGGCGAAGCTGGTAATATATCGGCGGTCACGCAGCCAAGGTGCGGTCGTGTGCGCTGACGAGAAGAGGAAGCCTTAGCAGTCTCAGCGGACTGCCTATACAACGGAGCGTCCCGAGCGACGGACGTATGCTCCGCTAGCGACACATTTGTACCACAACATCTGGGGCCAGATGTTGTTGAACGAGAGAGGGGCCTCTCCCGCTTGCCGTCCGGATGGACCGGAACGAGCTATGAACCGGACTAAAAGGCTTCCTCCGTTCTCCCTCCGATCCGCCGTCACTGGGTGTGCATTAAGTTAATTTTATAGTGCTCGCATCACCCCAAAATTCCTTCTAGACCGCAACGGACGAACCCGGCTGCCGAACCATTCGGTGAATGGACGCTACACCGGGCGAGCTAGCGGACGTCAAAGGCCGTCGAACCTACTAGGGTCCTCTTAGGCAATTGGCGTATTACATGAGCACTTTTCCGCTAGCCCTTCATTAATTGTGACGAAGGAGGCACACTGTTGGAAGACATCACAGATACATCACCCTAATCTTGATCGTCTGAAATAGAAATTGATAAAGTAGAGTGACCCTGCGGGGAAAGGACCGGAGTGTCCAAATCCCCAACAACATACCGTGACATACGCTTCCCATATTGTCATCGAAATCATACGATACAGAACAGGAGTTAATGCGAGTACACTGACCACATATAGAATGATAATAAGGTCAGAGGAAGACTTCCTCTTAAAACAAGAGGCCCCACGTGGCCTTAATCGCTCACCTGACAAAGTGACTCTAAGAAGTATTTTAGGTCACCTTCACCATGTCATGCCTCATCAACATTAACTGGTTGAGTGATAGATTTTGTTTGAAGTTCAACATTTGTTACCTAAAATTAGTTTTATTTAAAATCATTGGTGTGTGGCCAATCTCCAATGATTTTTAATAAAGCAAATTTATCTCTGCAGACAAACTGGTTTAGCATGAAGCACAAACAAGGAATGTGAAGAGATAGCCTTGGACATCTCTCCCCAACTGTGGATATCTTCCATGTGCTACATGTACATATTTGCATGCAAGAAAACAAAAATTTTCACAAATTTTCCAAAATATTAGTTTTTTTTATCATCATTGGAACAAGCTCAAACAGCTTATTCCAATAGGGGTATGGGAAGATCAGGTATATTTTTGAGACAGAAATGTGAATATATAAATAATGGTGTTTTTTTGTGAATGATGCTGGAGAATTTTGCGTAAAGATATGGTAAATGGTTTGTTCTAGATACAGAATGATGCAAAAGTATTTAAATTTGATTAGGCAAGATGTTCCTATAATGCATTTAAAAATTGAAGTAACTGTTTTTTTGCTGCCTAACTTTTAGATGTGTGTGTCTGTGTGTGTGTGTGTGTGTGTGGGGGGGGGGGGGGGGGGGGGTAAGAGTGTTCTTGCAAACAAAATTCCTGAATAAATGGAAAATTTTATTTTTTGTGTGAAAGACATAGTGCGTGAATGTTGATTGGAACAAGCTTAGAGAGCTCATTTTAATGTGAAGTCATAAAGCTGTGTTTTACGTACGAAATTCTGGAATAACTAAAAAATTGCTTTTTTGACTAAAAAAGCATGGTGTGCGACCTCTCATTGGAATGAGCTCAAAAAGCTCATTCCAATGGGGTATTTACAAGCGATAAGTACATGTATGTTTAAGAGACAAAAATTTAAATTTGAATAGCGATTTTTGCGAAGAATGCTGACAAGTTTTGGCAGTTATGCTGGTAAAAAGGTAAGATATGCAAAGTGGTTGTTTTTTAGAGGCGACATTTAATTAAGGGGAATTAACCCTTGATTACTGAGGTAACTTCTAAAAGTACTGAAATTTCATGAAGCAATGTGAATAACAGACAACAGTTGCCTAAAAATTTCATGAATAACTAAAATTTTTATTCTTTTGTCTCGAAAACATGGCATATGACTTTTGTTGGAATGAGCTGAATGCGTGTGTTCCAATGAGGGGTCATAAAATTTGAACGGAGATTTGTGTGAATAATGCATTAGTACTGCTAGATTTGGGTAAACGGTTCACCCTGGATACCACCCCTTCTATAGTAGATCTTTTCTGCAAATTGTGTCTAAGATTCTATCAACTTTACAAATAAATACGTTCATGAATCACAATCAGATCCACCCCACAATGTTGCATACCAAATATCAAAAGATTCTGCCTGCTGGATCTGGAGAAGAAGATTTTTTAAGAAATATGCCTGAAATGCACTAAGTTAAAATTTGGGCTCCTATACGGAGCCCAAATATAAACCCAGGGGGCCGATTTGAACAAACTTGAATCAGATCCACCCCACAATGTTGCTTACCAAATATGAAAAGATTCTGAAGCTGGATCTGGAGAAGAAGATTTTTTAAGAAATTTGCCTGAAATGCACTAAGTTCGAATTCGAGCTTCTATAGTGAGCCCAAATATGAAACTAGGAAGCCGATTTGAACAAACTTGAATCAGATCCACCCCACAATGTTGCATACCAAATATCAAAAGATTCTGCCTGCTGGATCTGGAGAAGAAGATTTTTTAATAAATTTGCCTGAAATGCACTAAGTGCGAATTCAGGCTTCTATATTAAGCCCAAATATGAATCCAGGGGGCCGATTTGAACAAACTTGAATCAGATCCACCCCGCAATGTTGCATACCAAATATCAAAAGATTCTGCCTGCTGGATCTGGAGAAGAAGATTTTTGAAGAAATTTGCCCGAAATGCACTAAGTTTGAATTCGAGCTTCTATAGTGAGCCCAAATATGAATCCAGGGGGCCGATTTGAACAAACTTGAATCAGATCCACCCTGCAATGTTGCATACCAAATATCAAAAGATTCTGCCTGCTGGATCTGGAGAAGATGATTTTTTAAGAAATTTGTCTGAAATGCACTAAGTTCGAATTCGAGCTTCTATAGTAAGCCCAAATATGAATCTAGGGAGCCGATTTGAACAAATTTGCATCAGATCCATCCCACAATGTTGCATACCAAATATCAAAAGATTCTGTCTACTGGATCTGGAGAAGAAAATTTTTTAAGAAATTTGCCTGAAATGCACTAAGTTCGAATTTGAGCTTCTATAGTGAGCCCAAATATGAATCTAGGAAGCCGATTTGAACAAACTTGAATCAGATCCATCCCACAATGTTGCATACCAAATATCAAACGATTCTGCCTGCTGGATCTGGAGAAGAAGATTTTTTAATAAATTTACTTGAAATGCGCCAAGTTCAAATTTGGGCTCCTATACTGAGCCCAAATATAAACCCAGGGGGCCGATTTGAACAAACTTGAATCAGATCCACCCCACAATGTTGCTTACCAAATATCAAAAGATTCTGCCTGCTGGATCTGGAGAAGAAGATTTTTTAAGAAATTTGCATGAAATGCACTAAGTTCAAATTCGAGCTTCTATAGTGAGCCCAAATATGAATCTAGGAAGCCGATTTGAACAAACTTGAATCAGATCCACCCCACAATGTTGCATACCAAATATCAAAAGATTCTTCCTGCTGGATCTGGAGAAGAAGATTTTTTAAGAAATTTGCCTAAATGCACTAAGTTCGAATTCGGGCTTCTATAGTAAGCCCAAATATGAATCCAGGGGGCCGATTTGAACAAACTTGAATCAGATCTACCCCGCAACGTTGCATACCAAATATCAAAAGATTCTGCCTGCTGGATCTGGAGAAGAAGATTTTTGAAGAAATTTGCCTGAAATGCACTAAGTTCGAATTCAAGCTCCTATAGTGAGCCCAAATATAAATCTAGGGAGCCGATTTGAACAAACTTTAATCAGATCCACCCTACAATGTTGCATGCCAAATATCAAAAGATTCTGCCTGCTGGATCTGGAGAAGAAGATTTTCAAAGAAATTTGCCTGAAATGCAGTAAGTTCAAATTTGGGCTCCTATACTGAGCCCAAATATAAACCCAGAGGGCCGATTTGAACAAACTTGAATCAGATCCACCCTACAATGTTGCATACCAAATATCAAAAGATTCTGCCTGCTGGATCTGGAGAAGAAGATTTTTTAAGAAATTTGCCTGAAATGCACTAAGTTCGAAATCGGGCTCCTATACTGAGCCCAAATATGAACCCAGGGGGCCGATTTGAACAAACTTGAATCAGATCCACCCTACAATGTTGCATACCAAATATCAAAAGATTCTGCCTGCTGGATCTGGAGAAGAAGATTTTTTAAGAAATTTGCATGAAATGCACTAAGTTCAAATTCGAGCTTCTATAGTGAGCCCAAATATGAATCTAGGAAGCCGATTTGAACAAACTTGAATCAGATCCACCCCACAATGTTGCATACCAAATATCAAAAGATTCTGCCTGCTGGATCTGGAGAAGAAGATTTTTTAAGAAATTTGCCTAAATGCACTAAGTTCGAAATCGGGCTTCTATACTGAGCGCAAATATGAACCCAGGGGGCCGATTTGAACAAACTTGAATCAGATCCACCCTACAATGTTGCATACCAAATATCGAAAGATTCTGCCTGCTGGATCTGGAGAAGATTTTTTAAGAAATTTGCCTGAAATGCACTAAGTTCGAAATTGGGCTCCTATACTGAGCCCAAATATTAACCCAGGGATCCGATTTGAACAAACTTGAATCAGATCCACCCTACAATGTTGCTTACCAAATATGAGAAGATTCTGCCTGCTGGATCTGGAGAGAAGATTTTTGAAGAAATTTGCCTGAAATGCACTAAGTTCGAATTCGGGCTTCTATAGTAAGCTCAAATATGAATCCAGGGGGCCGATTTGAACAAACTTGAATCAGATCTACCCCGCAACGTTGCATACCAAATATCAAAAGATTCTGCCTGCTGGATCTGGAGAAGAAGATTTTTGAAGAAATTTGCCTGAAATGCACTAAGTTCGAATTCAAGCTCCTATAGTGAGCCCAAATATGAATCTAGAGAGCCGATTTGAACAAACTTGAATCAGATCCACCCTACAATGTTGCATGCCAAATATCAAAAGATTCTGCCTGCTGGATCTGGAGAAGAAGATTTTCAAAGAAATTTGCCTGAAATGCAGTAAGTTCAAATTTGGGCTCCTATACTGAGCCCAAATATAAACCCAGAGGGCCGATTTGAACAAACTTGAATCAGATCCACCCCACAATGTTGCATACCAAATATCAAAAGATTCTGCCTGCTGGATCTGGAGAAGAAGATTTTTTAAGAAATTTGCCTGAAATGCAGTAAGTTCAAATTTGGGCTCCTATACTGAGCCCAAATATAAACCCAGAGGGCCGATTTGAACAAACTTGAATCAGATCCACCCTACAATGTTGCATACCAAATATCAAAAGATTCTGCCTGCTGGATCTGGAGAAGAAGATTTTTTAATGTTTTTCCCATTGCCTACAGTGTTAAAAAGTGCTGACTCAGCACTTTTTCAAAGTCCCGAAACTGTACCCTATGATAAAACCGATGGCAATTTTTTTTTACCAATCCTTTCTGTTGGTCCTAAGGAAGCTGCACACCAAATAAAAATTCTCAGTGCCGTGCAGTTTTGGAGATATGGGCGTTTTAAATTTTTTCTATTTTTAGCTCCTGCGGTTCCCACGGGGCTGCAGGAAAATTTTTTTTTGCATAAATCAAGTACTCATGACCCAATAAGCCCTCACATAAAATTTGGTTCAAATCAGCCTCTCGGTTTGGAAAATAGAAATTTTGGGCGGGGCAAAAAATTTTGCCCCCCCCCATAACGACGCCAAGTATAGCCCCACAAACTTCTCTTGAACAAATCTGAGTCTACACCTCAAAAGGAAGCTGCACACCAAATATCAAGTCTCTGCTACTGCTGGTTCATGAGAAGAAGATTTACAAAGATTTTGGTGCCCCTTGGGGGCGTGGCACCACCCAGGAGGAGGGGCAACTTCATTTGAACAAATCTGAATTGGCATTAGGTAATAAACATTTAGCCAACATTTGAATAAAATTGGGCTAGTGGTTTAGGAGGAGAAGTCAATAATGTAAAGTTAACGCCGGACGGACGACGACGGACGACGGACGACGGACAGAAAGTGATTAGTAAAGCTCCCCTTGAGCTTCGCTCAGGTGAGCTAACAATTGATCAATATCCTTTCAATGTGAAAAGAAAACAAGTCCTGGTACTCGCACTAACCCCTGGCAATCAAAATACATAATAATAATATGATCCATTAATATAGAAAAAATAATTGAAATCAAAATATTTTGAAAAAATATTTTTTCAGAACAGCCCAAGTTTCTGAAAAGTAACGTTGAACCCCAATGGATCCCAAGCCTAAGTGTGGACAAAAATTTTTAAAATATTTTAAACAATTTATTCAACACTTACGAACAATAATAATGTATCTAGTTATGATTAAAATAACATAAAGATATTATTATTTAGAAATCCCCCCCTCACACAGAGGGCTGTAAAATGTAAACAATGAGTGTAAAAACACTAAAATAAGACTCCAGGCACCCAGGCCCGAAATCAGTTACCAAAAATACACTATCTGATGCAAAACAGAGACTTCCAGGGAAGAAACTGCAGAACATCAGATGGTAGATGCAGAACACAACGCCTAACCACCCGTAGGTGAAGACGTAAACATGGGGAAAGAACAGAATTCATTCTGTTATTCAGCTAAAACTCCCAAAAAATTTTAGTAATAATAATTACAGAAACTATGCCAAAAGCATGGGAGAATAGCAAGGGGGGACTTAAAGGACAGGGAGAGAGGAAAACACTTGAAAAAACAGTGTAACTAAACAATCAGAATGACAACAAAATGGCTGCTGCCTTGAAAATAGGTAACTTAACATAATTTCATTAAAAAATTTTAAGTTACAGCCCTGATAATATTCTGTCACACATTCTTTTCCGCTCCTCCTTTTCTATCCTCCTTAGAATCACCATTTCACTAATATTTATGTGTCTGGCATCATTTAAACTGAGATTTAAAAGCACAAAGATCAGTCAGATGTTAACTGATGAAGGGCCAAACTTAGAATGATAAATGGCGCCAATTTTGGAACGTCCTTGACACTGCGCATGCGCAGTAGGGGCAAAGTGTGGAGGGCCTTTCAGGACATGTTTTCTTTAGTTTTAGATGCAAATTTTGGGGATTGGGGGGCAAAATTTGTGTTTGGCCCTATATTTTAAGAGTTAGCACCAGCTATGTCTGGGTCATTGGTACAGTATAAAAATACTGATATTTTGGTGCTTTTCCATATTTCTAAGGGCCATAACTCACACAAGAATAATGCAATCAGCATGAAACTCAAACTTGATCTGTAAGTCATCGTTCTATAGTAGTTTACCAAAAATGAAATCATTCCATTGAAGCGTTTCCAAAAAAACTCCGGAAATCTGATATTTTGGTGCTTTTCCATATTTCCAAGGGCCGTAACTCACACAAGAATAATGCAATCAGCACGAAACTCAAACTTGATCTGTAAGTCATTGTTCTATAGTAGTTTACCAAAAATGAAATCATTCTGTTGAAGTGTTTCCAAAAAAACTCCAGACAACTGATATTTTGGTGCTTTTTCCCATATTTCCAAGGCCCGTAACTCACACAAGAATAATGCAATCAGCATGAAACTCAAACTTGATCTGTAAGTCATCGTTCTATAGTAGTTTACCAAAAATGAAATCATTCCGTTGAAGCGTTTCCAAAAAAACTCTGTAAAACTAAAGTGTGACTGACAGACTGACGGATGGACAGAGTGCAAACCTATAGTCCCCTCCGGCGATGCCGGTAGGGCACTAAAACTGATACATTGGATGTATGATGTATGATCAAAACACCTAAACACCCAAAGGGTGAGGGCATAACCCTGGGGATATACAGAATAAACATTCTGTGTAACACGTTAAACTCCCAAGAAATTTTATAAAAAAATTTCAATGAAACAAGCCAAAAAGCTTGGCTTGGGAGTTTAACTGGGGAAAGGGGGGGGGGGGGGGGGGTCAAGGGAGGGTAGGGAAGGAATATTTAACAAACAGTGGAAAAATCATTATCAACAATGATGACATCAGGCCCATGTCCCGAAATTGGGGAACATGAACCAATTTTTATAAATATTATAAAATTACAGCCCTGAACATTTCAAACCACCGTTTCTTCCTTCCTTCATCCGGTTGTGTCCTTGGATCCACCAAATTAACCATTGATTTGTGTCTGGCATCATTATAAATTGAGATTTAAAAGCACAGAATTCAGTTTGTTGTTATCTGACAGAGGGCCAAACAAAGAAATGAGGTTGGCACCAATTCTGGTTACTTCCTGGCATCTGTGCATGCGCAGAGAGTAAATGTATGGAGGGCCAGATAGGACTTCTAATTTTTGGTTTTGCATGCAAATTTTGGGGATTGGGGGGGCAAAATTTGTGTTTGGCCCTTGATATTTTGGAGTTAGCACCAGCTATGTCTGGGCCATAGGGCACAGTTGGAAAAATATGTCGGATTTTGATCTGGAACCTTCATTTTTTTGAAAGCCCTGGTAGTGGCTTCTGGCACTCAACCAGTTGAGGCACTTGTGTTTGACGATACTCGGATCATTTCTCAAGTAATGACAACACCATCTGGAGATGGTAACTAAGGTGGTGATGAAGGTGGATAATATATTACCTCTCAAGTGGTGGCTGCTACATGGATCAGTCAGATCCCACTAAATAAACAATCATGTTCTATGAGACAGAGGAGATGGACAATTATCTCAGCGATGAACTGAGTAAAAGTGGCTCAAAGAATTGATTGAAAAAATTCCCCCAAACCCTTCTGCATTAGCCATTGGCTTAACCCTCTGAAAGCTGACATTAAAACTTCAAGTAGAAATTTTTTTCATAATACACAACAAAGAATTTAACCAATTCAATCTTGTTTGACAGAGCTCAATAACCACTAACAAACAGGATTGTATGAGTTAGTTTCATTAAAGTTTTGAACTTGAAATATTTACATTTTAGTTTAAATAATATTTATTTCCAAAAGAAAGACAGACAATAATTGATTTACATTGAGAACAAAAATATCTTGAACATGGAAAGAGGATTCAGCAGTAAGCTAAAAGCTTATTCGAAGCCATCTCCTGGTAGTTGTACAATTAAAACTAGAAGTCCTGTCACAAAATGTGTGCTTATCTAGACTTAATTGCACAAAGGAATTGCACGTCATTGCCATATCGAATGGCATCCAAAGCATGGCAGGTTCTCCTGGTCACTCATAACAAACACAGGTAATGTTTCTGCCAATGGACCTCCATACGGGATCTCACGGGACCATACGGTACCTCACAACATTCTGTAACCCTCTGGCACTCTTTTGAGTCAATCTAATACTTGTTACCTGGAGGTCCATTGGCTAAAATATTGCTTGTGCACAGGTCATATATACAGAATTTGATAGCCTTACTAGTTTTAACTGTATGTTGCAGTTATAATGACTGGTAACCCAGAGGTCCATTAGCTGAAACATTGCTTGTGCACAGGTCATATGTACAGAATCTGATAGCCTTACTATAGTCATAATGCGTAGATTAACGCACAGGCTGACATGCTATTTGTGTACATTTCATGACAAGACTTCTAGTTTTAACTGTATGTTGCAGTTATAATGACTGGTAACCCGGAGGTCCATTGGCTGAAATATTGCTTGTGCACAGGTCATATGTACAGAATTTGATAGCCTTACTATAGTCATAATGCGTAGATTAACGCACAGACTGACATGCTATTTGTGCACATTTCATGACAGGACTTCTAGTTTTAACTGTATGTTGCAGTTATAATGACTGGTAACCCGGAGGTCCATTGGCTGAAATATTGCTTGTGCTCAGGTCCTATGTACAGAATTTGATAGCCTTACTATAGTCATAATGCATAGATTAACGCACAGATTGACATGCTATTTGTGCACATTTCATGACAAGACTTCTAGTTTTAACTGTATGTTGCAGTTATAATGACTGGTAACCCAGAGGTCCAATGGCTGAAATATTGCTTGTGCACAGGTCATATGTACAGAATTTGATAGCCTTACTATAGTCATAATGCGTAGATTAATGCACAGACTGACGTGCTATTTGTGCACATTTCATGACAAGACTTCTAGTTTTATCTGTATGTTGCAGTTATAATGACTGGTACTGAGATGATTTAGTCTGTATAATAAGATAAACATATGCATGAAAATGCAATAATGAGTGAGTAGAGAGGGGTAAAGGGAAGAAAGAAAAGTGTGAGAAATGGGGAGAGAGAGAAGAGAAAGAGGGAGAGACCCGGCGAGGTGGTGACTGATATTTATATTTTCAAGAGGGGGTTGATGATATCAAATTTCAGGTGTATTTATTGCGACACTGAAAAAGAACATGTACATTTCAGGTCAATGACTTGTTACTTTTTAAATTCATGACACAATGCTGATTTGTTTGGTGTTTTGGTCTCACATACTGATGAATGACTACATCACAAAATATAAGTTCTACCTGAGAAAATTTCTCATTCTCATCCTGTACTGTTTTACGCCGACATGTGGCATTGTGTATTTCTAGCTCAATTTTGCGAGTTTCCTCACATGTTGTCTTTAACTGCTGCATAGCTTCATTTCTCTGTTGCTTCAATTCTTTTTTTAATTTCTCCTTCAAAGGAAAAACAAAATGAAAAAATCTTATTATCTTAATCCTTTACCCAACATAGCAGCCAAAAATGGCCAGGAAATTGACCAAAACAGCCTAAAATATCTTACAAATGTCTCGATAAAACCAAACAAATATCATTAGAACCAGCTCGTCAAGCCGGTTCTAATGATATCCATATTCATATAATTTTATTAAAATATTGTGAGAATTCTTTTAAAAAAATGTGAAATTTTAACGACATCCATATCCCTGTCTGACTTTTATGTTATGATAGCAATAAATCCAAAGAAAAATGGAGGAGGAGTTTAGCAGACAAGCATTTGTGACAGACATTTTGCAATTACCAAGGGCCGTAAACCATGCAAAATTTCTGCAAGCATAAATGAATAGACAGTTGCATGGACTTATTGGACAAATATATCATCACAGAAATTCAGAATTCTTGTAAAAAAAAAGACGGACTAATCTCATTATCAACCTGCATAGGTCTTCATACCCAATAATGTCACTCAATAAATATCATTTATTTCTTTTTTCGCAACTGAAGATATCTTCCAAAAACCTAAATTTTACAGAAATTCAGAAGAATTCTAAGTACAGAAAGGGCCATAAATCTGGTAAATGAAAGTGTCAATGACACTGTACCTCAACTTATTAAGACATGTACATGTATAGTATGTGACACAGCAATGACAAACATCTAGGTAATGACCTGATAGCAAAGGCACATGTAAAGTATTGTAACAGTCTGTACATAAATAATGACCGTAGCCTATAACAAATGTATAGGTAAAGTACTGTAAAGGTGGGCGACAGTCAGATGCTAAACTAGAAAAGAAATCGTTGAGTCCCAGAGTGGGTCTGACAGAACCCCAAAATATTTGTTCTCATAACACATTGACAACAAAGGCACCCAAAAACACATGTTCCTGTCCCAAGGTGATAACAAAGGTACCCAAGAAGTTTCATGAAGATCAGTTCATAAATACGAGCCGTATATAAGTTGACAAAAAATCTGATAGGACCTAATTTCGGTACAAAATGGCCACTGACAGTCATCTTGAATTTTAGACTGTACACAGAAACACTTGTTCTCATCCCAAGGTGATAACAAAGGTACCCAAGAAGTTTCGTGAAGATCGGTTCATAAATACAGCCTCTAGCCTGAGCCGTATTGACATGTGCACTTACTGTGTATAAGTAGCACTGAATAAATCAAAATTCATCTAATTTGAATAATTTCTGCACGAGAAAAAACCTGTATTATATGTGATGTATTCCATGTTACTAAACATTCATACAAAAATTTATTCAAATCAGAACTTTCATACAGAAGTTCTGTACAAAAAACTGATTGCACTAATTCTGGTACAAAATGGCTGCTGGTGGCCATCTTGAATTTTGGACCACACCCCAAAACACTCGATCTCATCCCACAGTGATACCAAAGGTACCCAAGAAGTTTCGTAAAGATCAGTTCATAAATACAGCCTCTAGCCCAAGCCATATTGGCATTTGCACTTACAGTGCTGAAAGTAACACTAAATACTTCAAAGTTAGTCTAATTTGCTTAATCTACGCATGAGAAAAAAACCTGTATTATATGTGATGTATCCCATGGTACTAAACATTCATACAAAAAATTTTCAAATCCGAGCTTTCATATAGAAGTTCTGCGCAAAAATCATATTGCACCTAATTTTGTACAAAATGGCTGCCAGCGGCCAACTTGAATTTCGGACCGGACCCAAAAACACTCGTTCTCATCCCACGGTGATAACAAAGGCACCCAAGAAGTTTCATAAAGATCGGTTCATAAATATGGCCTCTAGACCGAGCTGTATTGAATTGTTGACGGACAGATGGACAGATGGACAGACGGACGACTGGCCATGGTATAAGCTCAAATTTGACTTACGTCAAAGTTGAGCTAAAAATGTGGAGCAATCTCATTATAGACCTGGACATGTATTCATACCCAATAATGTCACTCACAAAATATCATTTAATTTCTATAATCGCAAATGACGATATCTTCCAACAAGAGTACCGTCTAGCATTGCATAATAGGCTAGGTAGGCTTTTTCGAATGGTACATAACCTCTGCTTTGATCAATGGACCAACCAGTAACATTGAAGATAATCCCAATTTGAACGGAACTTGTATTTTATTATGACTGAGGCACAAACAAAGTTTGGTGCTCATCGACAAATCCTAACTCAAGTTATTGTCCAAGAACCCAAATGCTGACAAAAAGGTGAAATTTCTAAAGTCAAAAAAGGGGCATAACTCTGGAAAGAATAGTCCAACCAAAATTATAATCACAGTTGCACAGATGCCAATGGTGGTGAACCTGTATAACATGTTTCATAAGAATCGGTCCAACAACCTCCAAAAAACCCTCCGCACAAAATTCAGACTTCAGAACATGCATGCCAAGTTTCGAAAAAGAATTCGTCCATAAACCTCTGAGAAAATCTCTGCACAAAATTCAGACCGATAAGGCAAATTATTCTAAGTTGAAAAGGGGCATAACTCTGGCAAAAATAGTCCAACCGAAACTATAATCACACATGCCAGGTTCCCATGTTGGTGAACATGCATACCAAGTTTCAAAGGGAAATGAACAGTAGAGAAAACATCTGGACAAAAAGAAATGGATGGACGGACAACCCATTTCCATAATATGACCCTTGTTCTCAAAAGGGCATATAAAAAAATGCACGAAACCATAACAGGACGTCATTGGGTAATGAGAAATTGGGCTATATTCTCATAACCAAAGGGCCAGAAACTCACCCTGTATTTTGCTGTAATAAGCCCACATACCAAATTTAATGTCCACAAATGATAAATTGGGCTAAATTCTCTTAAACAAAGGGCCACAACTCTAGTTGAAATTGGCCGCAGAACCCGAAATTGAACTCATCCTGTATTTTGTAGCAATAAGCCCACATACCAAATTTCTTTCCATTTCATCCATTATAACTGAAGTTGTAATCCAGAAACGAAAAAAGTGGGCTAAAATCTCATAAACAAAGGGCCACAACTCTACTGCAAATGGGCTTTCAAAACCCAAAATGAAACTCATCCTGTATTTTGTTGTAATAAACCCACATACCGAATTTCTTTCCATTCTGTGTGTAACATCTTAAGTTATCGTCCGGAAATGAGAACTTGGGCTAAATTCCCATAAATAAATTGTCATAACTCTACTGCAAATGGGCCTCTAGAAACGGAAATTGAACCAATCCTGTATTTTGTTATACTAAATCCACATGCCAAATTTAACTCAGCTCAACCCATTATAACTAAAGTTATCGTCCGGAAATAAAATGTGTCCCTGGACAGAGGGACAGACGGATGGACAGTGTGATCCTTCACATAATACGTCTCGTTTTTCAAATGGGCATATAAAAACCTGCAATTTTGGTAAATTCAAAGTCGACACGTGCTATAACTCATATTGCACACCAAGTTTCATAAAAATCCAATGAAAAATGCTGGAGGAGTAAAGCGGACAAGCATTTGTGACAGAAATTTTGCTATTACCATGCAAAATTCATCCTGACAACATGCACATCTACACTTGATACTGATACTTCAGATCAAGTTTCGTAAAAATTCAATAAAAAATGTAGGAGTTAAGCAGACAAGCCTTTGTGATTGAAATTTCGCAAAATCTGTAGCATCAAATCTTCCTGACCACATGCACTTCTACACTTGATACTGATATTTCAGACCAAGTTTCATAAAAATCCACTGAAAACTGTAGGAGTAGTTAAGTGGACAAAATTTGTGATGGACGGATGGATGGACAGACTAAGAGATGGATGGATAAACACCATTTCAATATGCCCCTCCCGACTTCATCGACAGGGAATGAAAAATCTAATTATCTTAATATACAAAAGCAAATGTTTGTCTCTGTCTCTCTACATCTGTTTGTAGGCTATTGGCTCTGATGAACTTTGACCGACTGGGACATAATTTGGCACCAAGGGGTAATCTGACAAGGAATGGGACATAGGATGGGATCAAATCATGTCTGATGTTGCAATAACCTTTTTACCTGTACCATGCTAGGTATAATTTGGCACCATGCCTCAATCGAGACAAAATTTCATACCTAGGGGTAATTTTACGAGACATAAGATTGGTCTGATTATACCAAAGTCATCTTCAGCCTTCAACCTGTGCAATGCTGGATATAGTTCAAGTAATACATTTTTAATAAGCTGTATTTCCAGTCTACTTAACTGGCTACTGGTATTCCCCAACATAAAAATCATTCATGGTTTGATCACAATTCAAAGAAGTCAGGGGGGGGGGGGGGGGGGGGGGATAATTGCTGATAATTGAAATTACTTTTTCATTCAGAGGAGGTATTCCCTTGTTTTCACTATAAAGCAGGTGCAATAAGGGAACACCACCCCCCCCCCCCCTCCTTCCCCTTCCTCTGGGTCAAATACCCCCAGAGCGAAGAGGGCAGCAGGACAGTCACATAACTATAGTTGCAACTGTTTAGTGGACGACATTCCGAGCAACAGAAAACGGACCTAGACAACACAGGTCGCCAGAAATGGACTCAATATTTCTAAGGTAAAAATTTGTGAACGTGGAAGGCTGAGACCAATATGCAGCCTTCATCAATCGGTAATAGCAATACTATTAGCATAAGCCCAAGATGTAGAAAGCACTCTTACTTCATGCGCCGAAATCTTAAGCACAGACCGCTGAGTTGAAGATAATTTTTCATAAGCAGTACAAATAGTTAATAGAATCCACCTTGCAATAGAATGGACCGTAATGTCCTTCCTATTAGGCAGCAGAGACAGAAAGAAACGCTTACGTCCCTTTCTGAAAACTCAGATCTACGTTTGTAAATACGCACAGCTCTAACTGGACAAAGCAAAGGCCTATGAACGTCTGAAGACGGAAAAGCCTTAATAGTAATAGGTTCAGGGCACTTATTAGGAGCCTGATTCTCAGCCAAAAATCCAACATTAGTAGTCAATGTAATAGTATTACCAACACTACAATAGTGGGAATCATCAACAGATGGTGCATGAAGCTCAATAACTCTTCTAGCAGAAGAGAAGGCTAAGAGAAAAGCTGTATTATTTGATAGTATTTGAAGTCCACTGTATCAAGAGGCTCAAATGGTGCTTCTTTTAGCTTCAAAAGAACCCAAGCTAAATTCCACTTAGAAATTAACCTAAGGGTTCTAGGTCTATTTATCAAAAAGTTTTTCACTAACTTAGATAGAGACATTAGATCCAATTTGTAACCTATCATGATGAGCATAGGTATCCGATAGCATAGACCCATAACCCTTAATAGTTATTGGCTGCAGTTTGATCTTGTCAAACAAGTAGACCAGAAAATTAGCAATGTCTGGAATGGAGGGATCATAAATATCAACAGAATGATCCCTACACCAGGGAGAGAAAACCTTCCACTTAGCAGCATAATTTAGCGAAGAGGAGGTCCTCCTACAAATTGCATCCACTGCTCGTCCTGTAAAATGCTTGTCATGCAAGAAGGACAGCACAACGGAAATACGTGAAGGTTGATACCTTGCGGGTTGTGATGCAGTGTGCACGATTTCCCCTGCGAAAGAAGGTCCTCCGATGGAGGAAGCTTCCGCGGAATGTCCCACAACAGGCACCTGAATAGATTTATCCATGGTCTCTGGGGTGACAGAGATGCTACCAACAGAATCTTGCAGTGAGATTGCTTGATTTTCACAATATCCGTTGAATCAATGGAGCTGGAGAATAAGCGTATCCCATCATTCTGTCCCAAGAGATCGAGAGGGCATCTACTGCAAACGCTCGATGATCTGGGCATGGCGACACATACGTCTGCAACTGATAGTTGAGATGTGTCGCAAATAAGTCTATCATAGGACGATCTCATTGGTAGCAAATCTGATTGAATACTCGTTTGTTGAGAGTCCATTTTGACGGCAACATACGACCTTTCTGAGAAAGGGAGTCCGCTAGAACGTTCAGATGACCCGGGATATAACGGGCCAACAGAAGAACCTGATGCTCTAGGACAAACAGAAGGATTCTTTCCGTTAAGTTGAACAACGGAACGGAATGAGTGCCTCCCTGGTTCCGAATATACTCTACTACTATCAAATTGTCGGACAGAATTTGAACATGCGAATTCTGAATAATGTTCATCCAATGACGTAGCACAAGCCAAACTGACATCATCTCTTGATGTTTATGTGCTTGTTTAGGAATTGCGGATCCCAAAGACCCTGGCACCTCGAATCTGTTGGGCTCAAAGTTGCGCCCCACCTGTTTGACTCGCATCCGTCATTATCGTAAAAATCGGATCTGGCAGTTGCAGTGGCACTCCCTGAGTTAACCACTGAATATCTGCCCAAGTCTGAATCTCTTGTTTTTCACTTGTTTCGACAAGACGATGTTCATTTCGAGCGAATGAATCTTCACACTCCAATTCTGAGTAAAAAATACCTGGAGTGGACCAGTGCATAGCTGCCCCATCTGAATAAGATCCGCGGCGTCTCTGCACAAACCTATCAGTCGCATGAATTTTCTCGCTGTTACTACATATGAGTGAAGACAAAAGCGAGCGTAACAACTGACTAATTTCGCTCTGGTTAACAGCAGATGAACCAGATTGTTGTGCATCTCAAAGCTCATTCCCAAGTAGGTGAATGACTTGGACGGCACTAGATCCAACTTCTTTTCGTTTACTATGAAACTGAGACGTCGGAGCAGTTGAAGCAGACTTTGAACATCGTTTTGAAGCGTTAACTTGTTGCCGTACCTCTGAAGAATGTCATCCAGTAGGCTGACGTTACTGCAGATGAATGAGCTCGGAAATCTAAATTTTATAGTAAATTTCCTTTCTTATTATACCTACCACAATTGTTTACTACAGGCTTGCACTACAGTGGAAGTCCCTAACTCGGATAAAATACTCTCTATTTTTGTCTTTCCCAAGCAAGTTGGGAAAGAAAAGTGGTGCAAAAGCACCAATAAAAATAAGCCAAAACTGGGTCGAGTGCAACCGGCGCAGACCCAGTACGGGACGCTCTCTCCCAAGTACAACTCCACGACTTCCGTTGCCAGTGCGCATAAACCGTCTCTAAAGACTCATTCTTTTTTGAATCCGTAAACGTTAGAGTTATGTGATCAGCAGGGAGGAAAGATTCTTTACCCGTAAAGAAGACGGGAGGGCCTCCATGTAAACAATTGTGGTAGGTATAATAAGAAAGGAAATTTACTATAAAATTTAGATTTCTTATCAACCTACTCACAATTGTTTACTACAGGCTGAATAGACAAAAGGCTGGAGGGAATCGCATAACCAACCCCCACATAACCCTAGTGCACTGGAACCGTGAAGCAGAAGGAAGAGGTCCCGAGGCTTATCAACCATAATGTCGCAATCATTGGTAAAGGACAATGAAAAGAGACATATGAGCCTGTGTGACACACAGACAGAAAAAAGGGCAGTAACAGCACAAGGCTGAAACTGACCTTCAAGAAGCCTAATGGCTATGGCAGACAACAGCCTGAGCAGAAGAAAGAGGACCCAAGGCAAAAAGGTCCTCCGACTGCTCCTGCAACTGGCGTAAATAAAAGGTGGAGAAAGTAGAAGCATTTCTCCAGTAGGCTGCCTGCATAACATCCGACAACTTGACGGAGTTAGAATAAGCCCAAGAGGTAGACAGTGCCCGCACCTCGTGGGCAGAAATACGATTGGTAATACAATCGCCAGCTGCTAAACGACTATAAGCCGTACGAATAGCAAGACAAATCCATCGAGAAATGGATTGAGGAGAGATCTTCTGTCGACCCGGAATGAGAGACAGAAAAAACCGTTTTCTGCCCTTCCGTATGAAGCGTGTCCGATCAAGATAAATGCGAATAGCACGGACCGGACAGAGCAAAGGGCGAGCACCCTCAACAGAGGGAAGAGCCCTGATACAGATAGGAGGAGGAGTAGTATCTGGTAACTGATTCTTAGCCAAAAAGGAGCAATCAGTGGTAAAAGTAACACTGTTGGGAGAACTCCTAAAAAAGGCCGGGTCAACCGAGATGGCGTGAAGCTCACTAACCCATCTGGCCGAAGCAAATGCCATCAGAAAAGCCGTCTTGTATGTGAGAAATTGCATATCCACCTGGGATAAAGGTTCGAACGGCGCCCCCCCCCAAGCAAAGCAGCACCCACGAAAGATTCCATCGTGGAGTAAGCTGCAAAGTCCGAGGCCTTTTCAAAGAAAAGTGCCGAACAAGCTTGGAGAGGTAAGGATTAGTGCCGATACGACGCTTCCCCACATAAGAAAAAGTCTCTGAAAGCATAGACCTGTAACCCTTGATGGTAACAGGCTGGAGACCCCGAGAATCAAACAGATATACCAGAAACTCCGCAATCTGTGAAATCGAAGGATTGGCATAATCAACAGAGTGATCAGCACACCATCGACAGAAGACCTTCCATTTAGCTGCATAAGCTAAACCAGTGGAGTGCCTCCTTGAAGAAGAAATGCACTCCACTGCTCGTCTCGAAAAACCTCTACGGAGGAGACAGGACCTGACAAAAGATATGCGTGAAGGCACAATGAAGTCGGGTCGACATGAAACCTCCTCGGGCGACCTTGACAAAGAAGGTCGCGACGTAGCGGGAGACGTGCCGGAACCGCCGCCATCAGCGAGCGGAGCTGATTGATCCACACCCGCTGAGGCGACAGGGGAGCGATCAGAATGATTCGACAACTGCAGGTTCGAATTTTGGCGAGAACCTGAGGAAGAATCGGAACCGGCGGGAAGGCGTAGCCGACTAGACCGTTCCAATCGAGTGACAGAGCGTCCACGGCAAAAGCCAGAGGATCTGGACACGGGGACACGAAAGTGTCCACCTGATGGTTCCAACGAGTCGCAAAGAGATCGATGTGGGGACGTCCCCAGAGATCGCAAAGCGACTGGAACACTGCCCTGTGAAGCATCCACTCGGTGGAAATAACCCTGCCCTGTCGGGACAGGGAGTCGGCTAGGACGTTCAGACGACCGGGAATGTGACGAACAACCACCCCGGCGTGAACCTCCTGAGCGAGCAGTAAAAGATCCCGAGCTAACTCGTACATCGGAAGCGAGTGCGTGCCGCCCTGGTTCCGAATGTAAGCAACCACTGTCGAATTGTCGGATAGTAGAAGGACCTGGCGATTCGACAAGTGAGGGATCCACTGCCTGAAACTCAGAAGAAGAGCAAGAAGCTCCTTCTGGTTGATGTGTAGAGCTGCTTGATCCTGGTCCCACATCCCGTGTAGGGAAAGACCGAGAGGATCCAACGTCGCACCCCATCCGAGATCGCTGGCATCTGCCGTCAGAACGCGATCGGACGTGGGTAAGTCCAGCGGAACACCCTGCGTAATCCACTGAACATCTGTCCAGGGAAGAAGGTGAGGATACAGAGAGTCCGGAAACGGAAGCACCTGATCCAGAGAATCTACATTCGGTCTCCAACGACTGAGCAGAAAGTGTTGGAGAGGTCTGACACGCAGCCGACCTAGAGGAATGAGATCCGTCACCGAACCGCAGAGACCGATCAGCCGGAGAAAACTCCGAGCGGTCGCGGACCTGGACTGGGACAGAGTCAGAGCAAAAGCTGAGAGAATCACAGCCTTGGCCTGGGGAACAACCACCAAATTGAATTTGGTTTGGAAAGACATCCCCAGATGACAAAACGACTGAGAAGGGACCAGGTCCGACTTCTCCTCGTTGACTCTGAATCCTAGCGACGTGAGCAAGCTCAACAGAGTGGCGACATCCGATTCCAGTAAGGCAGCATTGGAATGCCTCTGGAGGATATCGTCCAGATATGCCGAAGTAGTCACCCTGGACTGTGTGCGATGGAACGCTATCACATGCGACATCAGTCTGGTGAATGCCCAAGGAGCCAGGTTGAGGCTGAAAGGCATGGCCTTGAACTGGTAAACTTGCCCCAGAAAAGCGAACCTGAGATACTTCCGTGACGCCCGATGCATCGGAACGTGGAAGTAAGCGTCTCGCAGGTCGATGCTGGCTGCGAAAACTCCCTGGTGAATTGATTGGCGGACCGACCTGAAAGTCTCCATGCTGAACTTGGGAGCAATGATAGACTGGTTCAGGATGCTCAGATCGATAACCGGTCGGAGTCGGCCGTCCTTCTTCGGCACCAAGAACAGGCGGGAATAGAAACCCACTGACTGAACGTTCTTGACGACCTCGATCGCCCCCTTTGCCAGGAGATTGGCAATCTCCGTGGACAAAAGTTCCCGACGTAAAACGTCTGAAGGAACTGTGGTTGGAAGAGGCACCCTTGACAGAGTGGGGTGCCGTCGGAAGGATATGCGCAGCCCGGACCGAACAACATCTAACACCCATGGATCGGATGTGATGGTGGTCCAATGGTCTGCAAACTCTGCTATCCTTCCTCCAACCTGGGACGAGTCGAGGTGAGGACCTTCATTTCGAGCCCCGACGAGGCCCGCGAGAGGAGAAACCACCTCCTCTGCTAAATGAAGAATCCTGAGACTTCCCCCGATTCTGCCGACCCCTACCTTTACCCCGTGAGTAAGAAGCAGAGGCGGTGGCAGAAGGACCAGCCTTTTGCTTCACAGAGGAAGC
This sequence comes from Pictodentalium vernedei, assembly GCA_031216915.1. Lineage (NCBI taxonomy): Eukaryota > Metazoa > Mollusca > Scaphopoda > Dentaliida > Dentaliidae > Pictodentalium > Pictodentalium vernedei. The sequence goes on along the minus strand of CM062296.1, from coordinate 130,986,124 downwards.
AGAAGGGTACTTGTTAGGCTTGGAACGGCCCTTGCCTCCCCGAGAAGGCTGATCAAGCTGACGAAACAGCAGCTGATCTTTGGAATGACGTAGGACGTCATCCCGGACCGTCGACACGGAACCATGGAAAAGTTGCGGACCTGCCAAAGAAGCAGATCGAAGAGTAGCACGCTGCTCCTCGGGAAGGGATCGTCCTGTGTCCAGCACAGCGTCCCTTCGAACTAATTCCAAATTGGCCGTGTTACAGGCATGCGTGTGAGTAAGGTGCATAAGCGCCTTGGACAGCACACGCAAAGGAGCCTGTACCTCGTCAAACTTATCTGGAGGCAGATAAGCAGCCAAAGCTGAGACGACGTGATCTGAGAGAGAAAGCATGCCAAGCATCTCTCTAGATAAGCCCAACGTGGACTCCAGAGTCGTCATTGGAATGACGGCAGACTTGGGCTTGGAAAGCCCGAGGGAAGTGGAGTCCTGATCCAGAACCGTCAAAGTCTGGCAGACTGACGGATTGGCGGAATCGTAGGAACGATAACGCACAGGAGGCAAAAAGGTGTCAACCCTGGTGAAGAACGAAGTCTTCAAAGCCTTGGAATTCAGCTTGGCATCCAATGCTGAAAAAGCTTCAACCACCTGTACCGACTGGCACGGTCGAAGGCGCCCAGAAGCAGGTTGCTCCATAGGCTGTTGGCGCGCGACCGATGATCGCGGCCAGGCTGACACTGTCGGCTGGTTAGCAGGATTGAGCTCAGGCAGAAACCCAAACACAAAGTCAAGAGCCGCCCCCAAGTCCGAAGACTGCTGGCCCTCGACCTCAAGCATGTCGGACTCCTCCCCAGAGTCGGAAGACACATAGCCCATCGTGGGCAAACCAGCCGACGCCTCCCATGGTGTCGGGACACCAGAGGAATCGGAAACCGGCCTGTTTCCAATTCCGGGAGGCGGCGCCATAGGAGGCGCCTGGAAACCACCCATAGCCTCGCTGGAAGCAACAGGAAAGCTCTTTGAGAGAACCTGAGTGAGTAAGGAGAGGGCCTCCCTAAGCTCACTGCCTGTACCGACCGGTTCGACAGGGGAGCGAACCGGCAAAGTGGCTTCACCTCTGACCCTCTTAACCAGCGAAGGGTCACGATCCTCCAAAACACCCGACGCGGGACGACGGGCGGCAGCCGAAACATCTGAAGGCAGACGTGTATAGGGGTACGATGCACCCCGAGGATCAATATTGCGAGAACTCATGAGAGTCACCGCGGACCTCTGCGGGGCAGAAGGTCCAGGCTGCACAAAAGGCGTTGGTCCCCCAAAACTGGTCGTGTGACCAGAGTGAGTGGACGGAAACGCCACGGAGTTCATAGTGTTTCCACTACGAACAACCGAATCCAAAGACACAACTGTGGTACTCGACGGCGACGAGACCACAGCGATGGGCTCGGCCGGCAGCCCCTTCCGACTTCGCCGAGTTGAAGTCAGGGAAGGCTGGGGCCGATATCCCACGTCTACAGTATCGGACAGTTCTGCAGTCCCCTGCAGCGAAAAGCCGAGGCCGGCTGAAACAGACAACGAAGCAGACGGACCAGCAGCAGTAGTAGATATGTCGAGAGTCGTTGAGGCTGGTGAAATAATGGAGAGAGCACACCGGCTCGGCTCCGAAGGAGGAGTCACAACCCTAGTGACAGCCTCAGATGTCGACTGGAGGGGGACCGTAGTCCCGGAACCAGGCATCTCTACACCAGAACACTCAACGGCTCCCGCAGTATCCACCACAGGAAAAGACTGCACATCCCCCACGGAGGAGGAATAACTCTCACCAGACAAAGTCGGCTCGGGAGGCCCCGAACAACCACGTTCTCCTTTCCCGCGGGAGCGGGAGGCACGGCCACGAGAACGAACAACACGATTTACAGACGCCCAAAAGGTGGAAGACCATGTTCCACAGACACCACACGGCCGCTCGGCCGAACACCCATTACAGGAGGAACACGACGAATGTACATCGTCCACATGCTTAGGCAGCAGACACTGCCCACAAGGAATTGTCCTAGGCATGAGAGAGGTGAGAGGAGCAGAGAAGGTGAGATCAGAAAACAGAACACCCCCAAAGAGAGAAAGGTGACAGAAACAAAGACCCCAGACGGTCGACCGGGAACCACCCAACAGGAAGACTGCTCTCAACAGAAAGAAGAAACACTGCAGGAGTGGTACCCCGCTGACACCTAACTCTAACACAATTAGAAAAATTTGCAAAAAAAGCATGAACAATAATTGTGAAAAACTAAGTCCGAACCGCGTGGCCCGCGAAAATCGCGCGCGACCCGAGAGAGAGCAAATAAATATACATTATGGACATATAATAGAAAAAAGAGAATATAAAACACTGTTCCTGAGAATACAAAGGATACACTGTGGTATAATGAATCAGGAATCATCAAACATCGAGCTGGTGGAACACTGATAAGCGTGCAAAAACATCTCGACACGAAGCGGATTTCAAAAAGAATGAGTCTTTAGAGACGGTTTATGCGCACTGGCAACGGAAGTCGTGGAGTTGTACTTGGGAGAGAGCGTCCCGTACTGGGTCTGCGCCGGTTGCACTCGACCCAGTTTTGGCTTATTTTTATTGGTGCTTTTGCACCACTTTTCTTTCCCAACTTGCTTGGGAAAGACAAAAATAGAGAGTATTTTATCCGAGTTAGGGACTTCCACTGTAGTGCAAGCCTGTAGTAAACAATTGTGAGTAGGTTGATAAGAAATGAGTCATTACCGAGTTCATTATTCGAGTGAAGGCCCAGGGCGCTAGATTCAGATCGAAGCACTTTGCTCGGAACTGATAAACGTCCCCTAATACAGCAAAGCGAAGGTACTTTCTAAATGACGGATGTACCATGACGTGAAAGTACACATCCTTGAGATCTATGCTCGCAGCATAATCGTTCACTCGAATGCTCGCTCTGACCGATCAGATGGTCTCCGTATAAAATTTCGGAGCCACAATCAGCTTGTTTATCCAGCTCAGATCTATAACTGGACGAAATGAGCTGTCTGATTTTGGAACCAGGAACAGGTGACTGCAGAAACCTGGAGATTCCGGGTTTTCTACGACCTCTATTGCATTCTTCTCCAGAAGAGATTGGACTTCTGATGGAAGTGAATCTCTCTTCTGAACGTTTGGCGGAAGCTGAGTCCAACGCGGACTTCGAGTTAACGGAGGTTTTTCCTTGAAGGACAGTTTTATACCTTCAGAAATAACCCCTTGCACCCATGGGTCATCCGTAACTGACAACCAATGGGTTAAGAAACTCAACAGCCTTCTGCCCACTGGAAGGCAATAGAGGTTTAGACCATCACCTCCTGGACCTGCGTGGCTTGTGGGAGGAGAAACTATGTCCTCCATGAGCTGCACCTCGCCCAGTCGACCTAGGGGCGTCTGACCGGTTGTCTCGGCCAGCATTATGACCCCTACCTGAGTCGCTACTCTGACGGTCTCTGGAGTAAGACATAGAGGCTTTCTTAGATCCTCTATAGGAACTTCCCTTGGACGTACTTGCCCCAGAAGTGCCTGGCTTACTCCTCTCTGCCGAGTGCGACTTTTTCAAAGCGGATTTAAAAAGCAGAGAATCTGAAGCTTTCTTAGTAATCTGATCATAGATTATAGAAAGCTTTCCATTGAAGAGAAGCTTGAAGAGAGTTTTTCACCTTACTATCCACTTTTGTGGATGCAGCCAGGGCAGCATCACGTTTGACTAACTCCAGATTTGCCATTGAAATGGCAGAGTTATACGTAGAATATGCTATGGCCCTCGAAAGAACTCTCAAGGATGTTTGAACATCCTGGAATTCTTTTCCTTCGAGACGTAATGATAACGCTCTGGTAAGGCGATCTGCGTAAGATAAGGCATCTAAACTGATTCTGTTAGACGAGCATACTGGAGTGAATCGACATAGACACCGGCAATGACAACACCAAGTCTTCTGCCTAGTCGTCTAAACGCAGATGAACTCTTGGAACGCCTTGTCCTGCCGTTTCAAATCTATTCTATTATTGATGAAAGGCAGCTGTAGAGCATGAGACGAAAAGAAACCGGATTTGCCAGTCTTAAAGGCTAGCTTGAATATAGCGTCATTAAGAAGTTCAAATGTCCACGTGACATTACAGGACTGGGTCGGAAACTCAGGCGCAATGTCCTTATTATGGCCAAAAAAGTCTGTGTTCAGTGACGCTATCAGTCTTTTAGCAGGTAACGCAGCATTCTGGTCTGGAGGAACAACTTCTGGAAGGTGTTGCCGGATGAAATCTATGGCCACCTTATGTTGTTCAGAAAGGGAAAATACCAGCTCCGCTGATTCCCTTTCACCATCCGACTGGACAACATGAGAATCTTGGTCGTCCCTTTCTGACTCTGCAAGGGAGCGAACCGACCCAGCTTCCTCAGACAGTTACTGTTCTGAAAAAGTTTCTGATGGCTGCTGGGATGCTGTGATGAGTTGAGCTATCTGTGATAGCAAGTCTGTCACGGAGGCCTGTGGAGCCGCAGTCTTATGTAATTTAGCCGCTGAAGCTCCTGGGACATAAATTCCTGCATACTTCTTAGATGCGAAAGTCCCGACTGGAAGTCCCGACTTGAAAGGCCTCGTGTCCTTGGCTAGCGGATGGCATGGCCTGATCGACGTGGAATCCCTGGTCGGCGAAGCAGGCTGGATATCTGCGGTCACGTAGCCAAGGTGCGGTCGTGTGTGCTGACGTGAGGATGAGGAAGCCAATAGACTAGCCATGCCGGACTGTCTATGAGACGGAGCATCCTGAGCAAGAGGAGTGGATGAATGATCCGACTGACGAACGTTATGTACAATAACATCTGGGCCCAGATGTTGTTGTAAGAGAGAGGGGCCTCTCTCGCTCGCGGTCTGGGTAGACCTGGATGAGCTAGCTACCGGACTGACTGGCTTCCTCCGTTCCATCCTTCTTCCGTCGTCACCGGGTGTGCGTGATCCGAGATTATAGTGCTTGCAACACCCCTTTCCTCTCCTGGACCACCCGGCGTCACAACCATTATGTGAATGATTGCTTCACCGGGTGAGCTAGCAGGCGACAAGTGACCGTTGATCTTACTAGGGACCTCTTAGGCACTTGCCACATTTCGTTCAGCACTTTGCCGCTAGCTCTTCATTGCGACGACGGAAGCACACTTTTGAAGACATCACGGAAACATCACCCTGCTCTTGTTCCTCTGAAAAAGAGACTGAAAAAACTAGAGTGACCCTGTTGTGAGAGGATTGTCATGGACCTCTCACCACTAACAATATACCGTGACACACGTCTCCAACATTTGTCATCCAAATTGGCACACACTGAGCAAGAATTAGTGTGAGTACACTGACTACAGCAAATACAATGAACATGAGAATCAGAGGAAGACTTCCTCGATTTACAATTTGAACAATATTCTTTCATTTTAAAAAAATATTAAAGTCATCGTACTCGCACTAACCCTTGAAAAGAAAGATACATGATAAAAATAATCCATTACAAACATTTCGAAAAATAATTCAAAAGAAAAATTTTTCTGAAAAAATTTCAAGATGAGCCCAAGTTCCCAATAGGAACAATGAGCTCAAATGGATCCCAAAAAAGCCTAAGTGTGGACAAAAATTTTAAAACACATCTAAAAATTAATGCTACACTTATGGACAATATTAATGTATCTGGCTATGAACAGAAGCAAAATGAAGACAAAGAATCACTGTTAGAAGAAACAGTTGTCAACGTAAACAAAAGTGAATAAAAACCGGAAACAAGACTCCAGGCACTGAAAATATGGCCCGAAATCATTAACCAGTTTTAAACACTAACCTATGTAAAGCAGAAGCTTCCAGAGAAGAAACTGCAATACATCCGATGGTAGATGCATGACCAAAATGCCTAACCACCCCTAGGGTGAGGACGTAACCATGGGGAAAAACAGAATAAATATTGTTACCAAGCCAAAAACTCCCAAGAAATTTCAGTAAAAAAATTACAAAAATTATGCCAAAAGCATGGGAGAATAGCAAGGGGGTTATAAAGGAAAGGGAGAGAGGAAACACTGAACAAACTGTGGAAATTTTATAACAAGAATGTAAACATCAGGCCCATGCCCCGAAATTAGGGAACATGAAATAATTTTGCATAAAAGTTAAAAAATTTATAGTAATTTATATATTTTTTATACTTACCAATGACCCAGACATAGCTGGTGCTAACTCTTAAAATTCTAGGGCCAAACACAAATTTTGCCCCCCAATCCCCAAAATTTGCATCTAAAACCAAAAGAAATCATGTCCTGAAGGTCCTCCATACTTTGCCCTCACTGCGCATGCGCAGTGTCAAGGACGTCCCAAAATTGGCACCAATTATCATTCTTACAAGCAGTGCCTGGTCAGCGCTATATACTCAGCGGGGAGGTATGAGTTCCCAACTCCTGGGAGGGCCATCCCCGTCTGGGTCATTGGTAAGTATAAAAAATATATAAATTACTATAAATTTTTTAACATTTTTATACTGTACCAATGACCCAGACTTAGCTGAATAGTAAAAAGACTGGAGGGCCTAGGACATAGAGGAAAATCCAATAAGCTCAACTATATAATATAGAGGCAACCCCTCAAGGAGAAAAGGAGTATTAGGCTTTACATGTATCTTTCTTATTTTATGTTAAATTAGAAAGATACAATACCCTTCATAATTGAGCACAATAACATTCATGTTCTCTATTAACATCCAGTATAACCCCTTATACTAATTATTTTTAAAGTAAGCCAATAAATAAAGTTAGTCCAGAGAATTGAGACTCTTTATATTCTTTTAAAAGTGTCCGAGGATTGTATATTAATGCCCGTTTGACACTTGACATATACAATGACATGAATGAATTTTTAATATTAATATTACACTTTAAAACCATCCCAGTAACGACTCAGAATTACTGACTCCGGAGGAGGAATCCCCTTGCTTTTCACTATAAAGCAGGTGACCTAAGGGAACACCCTCCCCCGAACCCTTCCCCTTGGTCAAATAGCCCAGAGCGAAGAGGGCAGCAGGACGGAGTCACTGCCGGAATAGAAAGCCTGCATAACTATAGTTGCAACTGTTTAGTGGACGACATTCTGAGCAACAGATAACAGACCTAAACAATGCAGGTCTCCAGAAATGGACTCAATATTTCTGAGATAAAAATTCGTGAATGTGGATGGCTGAGACCAATAAGCAGCCTTCATTAAATCTGTAATAGCAACACTATTTGCGTAAGCCCAAGATGTAGAAAGAGCTCTTACTTCATGAGCCGAGATCTTAAGCACAGACTGCTGAGTAGAAGATAGATTATCATAAGCAGTACGGATAGTTAATTGAATCCATCTAGCAATAGAATGGACCGAAATGTCCTTTGTATTAGGCAGCAGAGACAGAAAGAAGCGTTTTTGTCCCTTTCTGATAAACTGAGATCTTTGTTTATAAATACGTAAAGCTCTAACAGGACAGAGTAAAGGCCTACGCCCGTCTGAAGATGGCAGAGCCTTAATAACAATAGGTTCCAGATATTTATTAGGAGCCTGATTCTTAGCTAAAAATCCAACATTAGTAGTGAAGGTGATAGTGTTCCCGACGCTACGATAGTGAGAATCGTCCACCGATAGTGCATGAAGCTCACTGACTCTTCTAGCAGAAGAGAAAGCTAAGAGAAAAGCTGTCTTATAAGACAAGAATTTGAAATCTACTGTCCCAAGAGGCTCAAATGGCTTTTCCTTCAGTTTAAGAAGAACCCAAGCTAAATTCCTCTTAGGAATTAATCTAAGAGTTCTGGGTCTATTTATCGAAAAGTTTCTAACTAACTTAGATAAAGAGACATTAGATCCAGTTTGTAAATTATCATGGTGTGCATAGGTATCAGATAACATAGACCTATAACCCTTAATAGTAACAGGCTGCAGTTTGATCTCGTCAAACAAGTATACTAGAAAGTTTGCAATATCTGGAATGGAGGGATCAAAAATATCAACAGAATGATCCCTACACCAATGACGAAAAACCTTCCACTTAGCCACATAGTTTAGCGAAGAGGAGGTCCTCCTACAGTTAGAAATTGCGTCCACTACTCGTCCTGTAAAGTGCTTGCCATGCAAGAAGGACCGCACAACGGAAATACATGAAGGTTGAGACCTTGCGGGTTGTGATGAAGTTGACGCGATTTCCCCTGCGAAAGAAGATCCTCCCGTGGAGGAAGCTTTCACGGTAAGTCCCACAGCAGACACCGTAAGTAGATTTATCCACGGTCTCTGTGGAGACAGAGATGCTACCAACAGAATCTTGCATTGAGATTGTTTTATCTTTAGCAACACTTGCTGAATTAACGGCGCTGGAGGATATGCATATCCTATCATTCCATACCATGAGATCGACAGAGCGTCTACTGCATATGCTCGTGGATCCGGACATGGTGACACATACGTCTGCAACTCATTGTTGAGATGTGTCGCAAATAAGTCTATCATTGGCCGTTCCCATTGGTAGCAAATCTGATTGAATACCTGTTTGTTGAGAGTCCACTCTGACGGCAACAAGCGACCCTTCCGTGAAAGGGAGTCTGCTAGTACATTCAGACAACCCGGTATATGACGGACCGAAAGTAGAACTTGGTGTTCTAGAGCAAACAGAAGGATTCTTTCCGTTAAATTGAATAACGGAACGGAATGAGTGCCTCCCTGGTTCCGGATATACGCCACTACTGTCGTATTGTCGGACAGGATTTGGACATGAGCTTTGTGAATAATGTCCATCCAATGGCGTAACGCAAGCCAAATTGACATCATTTCCTTGATGTTTATGTGCTTGCTTAGAAACTGTGGATCCCAAAGACCCTGGCACCTCGAATCCTTTGGGATCAATGTTGCACCCCAACCTGTTTGACTGGCATCCGTCATAATCGTAAAACTCGGATCCGGCAACTGCAGCGGAACTCCCTGCGTCAACCACTGAATGTTTGCCCAAGTCTGAATCTCTTGTTTCACTTGATCTGACAAGAGAACGTCTATATCGAGCGAATGAATCTTCACACTCCAATTCTGAGTCAAGAAAATTTGGAGAGGACGAGTGCGCAACCACCCCATCGGAATGAGATCCGCAGCGGCTCCGCACAGACCTATCAGTCTCATGAACTCCCTCGCTGTGACTTTGTCTGCATGAAGACAATAGCGAGCATAACAACTGATTAACTTCGCTCTGGTTAACGGCAGACGAACGAGATTGTTGTGTGTCTCGAAGCTCATTCCCAGATGAGTGAATGACTTGGACGGCACCAGATCCGACTTCTCCTCGTTTATAACAAAACCGAGACATCGGAGCAATAGAAGCAGATTCTGCACATCGTTCTGAAGCGTTAACTTGTTGCCGTACCTCTGAAGAATGTCGTCCAGGTAGGCCGACGTTACCGCAGACGAATGAGCTCGGAAATACATCATTACCGAGTTCATTACTCGAGTGAAAGCCCAGGGCGCTAGGTTCAATCCGAAGCACATCGCCCGGAATTGATATACAACTCCTAGGACTGCGAAGCGTAGATACTTTCTGAATGTCGGATGTACCATGACGTGAAAGTACGCATCTTTGAGATCTATGCTTGTAGCATAATCGTTCACCTGAATACTCGCTCTGACCGATCGAATCGTCTCCATATAGAACTTAGGAGCGACGATCAGCTTGTTTATCCAGCTCAAATCTATGACTGGACGGAATGAGCCGTCTGGTTTCAGAACCAGAAATAGATGGCTGTAGAACCCCGGTGATTCCTGGTCTTCTACGACCTCTACCGCATTCTTCATCAAAAGAGACTGTACCTCCGATAAAAGAGCGTCTCTTTTCTGCGGATTTGACGGAAGTTGAGTCCATTTTGGACTTCGAGTTAATGGAGGCTTTCGTTTGAAGGATATTCTTAGTCCTTCCGAAATCACCCCTCTCACCCAAGGGTCGTCCGTAATTGACGCCCACTCTTCTGTAAAACTCGACAACCTTCCGCCAACCGGAACACGATAGAGGTTCAAACCATCACCTCCTGGACCTGCGAGGCCTGCGGGAGGAGAAACCACGTCCTCCACGACCCACACCTCGTCCCGTCGACCTCGGGACGTCAGACCGGTTGTCTCGGTCCGAAGAACGTCCCGCACGTGAGTCGCTGCCTTGACGGTCTCTAGAATAAGACCAAGAGGACGCAAAGGAACCTCTATAGGAACCTCTCTTGGGCGTATTTGTCCCAGAAGTGCCTGTCTTACTCTTATCTGCTGAATCCGACTTTTTGGAAGCGGATTTAAAAAGCAGAGAATCCAAAGCTTTCTTAGTTATTTTATCATAGATTGCTGAAAGCTTGCCATCGAAGAGAAGCTCTCCGGAGACCGAAGCGACTCTGAGAGAGTTCTTCACCTTACTATCCACGCGTGTGGATGTAGCTAGGGCTGCGTCACATCTAACCAACTCCAGGTTTGCCACTGAAAGGGCGGAGTTATACGTGGAATAAGCCACTGCCCTTGAAAGAAGTCTTAATGAGGATTGTATATCCTGGAATTCTTTCCCTTGAAGACGCAGTGATAATGCCTTTGTAAGGTGGTCTGCGTATCATAAAGCGTCTAAGCTGGCTCTGTTAGACGTAATTGTCGTTTCCAACGCCGCGGTTGGAATGGACACTGACGACGGTAATGACAATTCCAAGTCTTCCGCCTCATCATTTAGATGCAGAGGAACTCTCGGTATGCCCTGCCCTGCCGTATCGAATTTATTCCTTGAATTGATGAAAGGCAGGTTAAGAGCATTGGCGGACAAGAAACCAGCTTTGCCTGTTTTGGAAGCAAGCTTAAAGATAGCGTCGTTCAATAATTCGAATGTTCTTGTGACATTATTGGACTGTGACGGAAACTCAGGGACGATGTCTCTGAAACGCTCAAAAAATTCAGTGTCCAATGACGCTATCAGTCTCTTATCCGGCATCGCAGCAGTCTGGCCCGACGGAACAACTTGAGGAAGGGAGTGCCGGATGAAATCTACGGCAGCTTTATGTTGTTCTGAAAGGGATAGCTCCAAGTCCTCAGTATCCCTTTCGCCATCCGGTCGGACCTCATGATGCTCCCGGTCGTCTGCACCCGATGCTTCGGCGGAGCGTACCGACACAGCGCCGTCGGATAATTCCTGATCCGACAATGATTCTGTCGTTTGCTGGGATGCTGCGATAATTTGTGCTATCTGAGCTAGCACGTCCGTCATCGAGGCCTGTGGAGTGGCGGTCTTTCGCTGCTTCGCCGCCGGAAGCTCCGCATCAACTGACTCCCACATACGTCTCTTATGCGAACGTCCAGAGTCTACCGGCCTCTTGTCCCTGGCTACCGGATGGCGTGACCTGGTCGCCGTTGAATCCCTGATCGGCGAAGCTGGCTGAATATCCGTGGTCACGTAGCCAAGGTGCGGTCGTGTGCGCTGCTGAGAAGATGAGGAAGCCTGTACAGTCTCTCCGGACTGCCTATATAACAGAGCGTCCCGAGCGGCGGACGTATGCTCCGCTTGCGAAACATTTTGTACCACAACATCTTGTCCCAGATGTTGTTGTACGAGAGAGGGGCCTCTCTCGCTCGCGGCCCGGCTGGACCTGGACAAGCTAGGAACCGGACTACAAGGCTTCCTCCGATCTCTCCTCTTATCCGCCGTTACTGGGTGTGCACCTTGTATGTTTATAGTGCTCGCATCACCCAAAACTCCTTCCTGGACCGCAACGGACGAACCCGGCTGCCGAACCATTCGGTGAATGGACGCTACACCGGGCGACCTAGCGGACGACAGCGCCGTCGATCCTACTAGGGACCTCTTAGGCAACTGGCATATCTCCATGAGCACTTTTGCCACTAGCTCTTCATTTGATTGTGACGACGGAAGCGCACCTTTGGAAGAAAACATGGAAACATCACCCTGTTCTTGTTCCTCTGAAATAGAAACTGATAAACTAGAGTGACCCTGCGGAGAAAGGACCGGCATAGCCCTTTCCCCGCTAACAACATACCGTGACACACGTTTCCAATGTTTGTCATCCCAATATTCACATACTGAACAGGAGTTAGTGCGAGTACACTGACTACAATTAATACAATGATCATGAAAGTCAGAGGAAGATTTCCTCTCATTACAATTTGAACAATATCCTTTCATTGTGAATAAGTCCTAGTACTCGCACGAACCCCTGAAAACAAAGATACATAATAACATGATCCATTAACATTGAAAAAACAACTGAAATCAAAAATAAATTTTGAAAAAATATTTTTTCAGCAAAGCCCAAGTTTCTGAAAAGTAACGTTGAGCCCCAATGGATCCCAAGCCTAAGTGTGGACAAAAATTTTAAAATTATTTTAAATAATTAATGCAACACTTACGAATAATAATAATGTATCTTGTAATAAGATAAACAAGTACAAAGGCAAAAAGCACCCCTCAAAAGAGACTGTTGCCAATGTAAACAAGAAGTGTATAAACACCAGAAAACATGACTCCAGGCACTGACAATCCTGGCCCGAAATCAGTTACCAAAATATACACTATCTGATGCAAAACAGAGACTTCCAGGGAAGAATCTGCAGAACATCAGATGGTAGATGCAGAACACTATGTCTGAACACCCATGGGTGAGAACGTAAACATGGGGAAAATAACAGAATTCATTCTGTTACCAAGCTAAGTCTCCCAAGAAATTTTAGTAGTAATCTTACTCAAAAATATGCCAAAAGCATGGGAGAATAGCAAGGGGGGACTTAAAGGACAAGGGGAGAGGAAACACTGAATAAGCAGTGCAACTTCATAGCAAGAATGACAACAACAGGCCCATGCCTCGAAAATAGGCAACTTAACATAATTTCATTACAAAATTTTAAGTTACAGCCCTGAATATTTTCTGTCACTCCTCTTTCCTCTCCTTCTATATCCTCCTTAGAATCACCATTTCTCCAATATTTATGTGTCTGGCATCATTTAAACTGAGATTAACAAGCACAAAGATCAGTGAGATGTTAACTGATGAAGGGCCAAACAAAGAATGATAATTGGCGCCAATTTTGGGACGTCCTTGACACTGCGCATGCGCTGTGAGGGCAAAGTATGGAGGACCTTCAGGACATGATTTCTTTTAGTTTTAGATGCAAATTTTGGGGATTGGGGGGCAAAATTTGTGTTTGGCCCTAGAATTTTAAGAGTTAGCACCAGCTATGTCTGGGTCATTGGTACAGTATAAAAATATTATAAGTTACAGCCCTGAACACATCCTTCCACTGTTTCTTCCTCTCATCCTCTTACTTCATCCTTAGATCCACCATTTCTTTCATGATTTTGTGTCTGGTATCATTTTAACTGAGATTATAAGCACAGATATCAGTGAGATGTTACTGATTGAAGGGCCAAACAAAGAATGAGGATTTTGCGCCAATTTTGGTACTTCCTTGACACTGCGCATGCGCAGTGGATAAAAGTCTGGAAGACCACATAGGACATTGATTTTTTGGATTTTGACGCAAATTTTGGGGATTCGGGAGGGAAGGAGACATTTCACCCCCATTGCCCACGTGGCGGCACGGTGATGTTGTGTACTAAGGCATAGTGCACATCGATGGTGCACTGTCTTCAGCCAATGCTAACCCTGCTTGTGTGCAGTTAATATGTTGGAGAGCTGACAGTTGCTTGCCATTGCTCGGTGATTCTCTCTGGGTACTCCGGCTTCCTCCACCCGTAAAACTGTCGAGGTCATGATTAGCCATATGCATTGTGCAGAAATATGTGACCTTAAACACCAATAAATAAATAAATAATTTGGAAATAAATTTTGGCATAAGTGTGTTGCAGAACTTCCATTGTGCTCAGTTGTACTTTAACTATAACGTGCAACCACAACACATCACATTATCAAGTCTCCATATGAAGTCAGAGAATTTCCATTTCATTTGTTGATCGTAATGATTTATACCTAGGGCCCTGAGAATAGACCCCTGCAAAGCTTCGAGGTTTGATTAAAGTTCGAATCTTAAGTTGCTATTCAGTTCATTTTGAAATCAGCAGCCCACTTCATTTCCATTTGTGTTTGGCCCTAAAATTTAAGAGTTAGCACCAGCTAAGTTTGGGTCATTGGTACAGTATAAAAATATATGTGAACTTAAACACCAATAAATAATAATAAATAAAGAGTAATCGCTTGACTGGACTGGTTACGTGAAATAATTCATGAAAGGTGAGGGACGTTGTACAAACACGAATGGGCACGAGTGTTTTACAACATAGTCCCTTGCCTCGAATTAATTATTTCATGTAACCAGTCCAGTCAAGTGATTACTCTGTTTATTACTTTTCATTATTAATGATAATTATATTATTTAACCCTTTACCTAACGTAACAGCCAAAACCGGCCAGTGCTATTCTAAAAAGTTAAAAAATTTATAGTAATTTATATATTTTTTATACTTACCAATGACCCAGACTTAGCTGGTGCTAACTCCACAAAAACCAGGGCCAAACACAAATTTTGCCCCCCAATCCCCAAAATTTGCATCCAAAACAAAAAGAAATCATGTCCTAAAGGACCTCCATAGTACGACTCTACTGCGCATGCGCAGTGACGCAGTCGTCCCGAAATTGGCGCCAAATATCATTCTTACTGGCAGTGCCTGGTCAGCGCTATGTACTCAGCGGGGAGGCAAGAGTTCCCAACTCAGGGAGGGCCATCCCCGTCTGGGTCATTGGTAAGTATAAAAAATATATAAATTACTATAAATTTTTTAACATTTTTATACTGTACCAATGACCCAGACTTAGCTGAATAGTAAACAGGCTGGAGGGCCTAGGACATAGAGGAAAATCCAATAAGCTCAATTATAAAATAAAGAGGTAACCCCTTAAGGAGAAAAGGAGTATTAGGCTTTACATGTATCTTTCTTATTTAATATTTAAATTAGAAAGATACACTACCCTTAATAATTGAGCACAATAACATTCATGTTCTCTATTAACATCCAGTATAACCCTTATACTAATTATTTTTAAAGCAAGCCAATAAATAAAGTAGTCCAGAGAATTGAGACTCTTTATAATCATTTAAAAGTGTCCGAGTATTGTATATTAAAGCCCGTTTGACACTTGACATATACAAATGCTTCACACCGAGCTACACTTTAAAAATAACACATGAATGAAATTAAACATTAATATTACACTTTAAAACCATCCCGGAAGCGACTCAGAAATACTGTCTTGGAGGAGGCATTCCCTTGCTTTTCACTATAAAGCAGGTGACCTAAGGGAACACCCGCCCCCCCCCCCCCCCCCTTCCCCTTGCCCTGGGTCAAATAGCCCAGAGCGAAGAGGGCAGTCGGACGGAGTCACTGCCGGAACAGAAAGCCTGCATAACTATAGTTGCAACTGTTTAGTGGACGACATTCTGAGCAACAGATAACGGACCTAAACAATGCAGGTCTCCAGAAATGGACTCAATATTTCTGAGATAAAAATTAGTAAAAGTGGATGGCTGAGACCAATAAGCAGCCTTCATTAAATCTGTAATAGCAACACTATTAGCATAAGCCCAGGAAGTAGAAAGAGCTCTTACTTCATGAGCAGAAATCTTAAGCACAGACTGCTGAGAAGAAGATAAATCTTCATACGCAGTACGGATAGTTAACTGAATCCATCTAGCAATAGAATGGACTGAAATGTCCTTTCTATTAGGCATCAAAGACAGAAAGAAACGTTTCCGTCCCTTTCTGATGAACTGAGATCTCTGTTTATAGATACGTAGTGCTCTAACAGGACAGAGTAAAGGCCTACGCCCGTCTGAAGACGGAAGAGCCTTAATAACAATAGGTTCCGGATATTTATTAGGAGCCTGATTCTTAGCTAAAAAACCGACATTAGTAGTGAAGGTGATAGAGTTCCCAACACTACGATAATGAGAATCATCCACCGATAGTGCATGAAGCTCACTGACTCTTCTGGCAGAAGAGAAAGCTAAGAGAAAAGCTGTCTTATAAGATAAGAATTTGAAATCTACTGTCCCAAGAGGTTCAAATGGCTTTTCCTTCAATTTAAGGAGAACCCAAGCTAAATTCCACTTAGGAATTAATCTAAGAGTTCTGGGTCTATTTATCGAAAAGTTTCTAACCAATTTCGATAAAGAGACATTAGATCCAATTTGTAAACTATCATGATGTGCATAGGTATCAGATAACATAGATCTATAACCCTTTATAGTAACAGGTTGCAGTTTGATTTCGTCAAACAAGTATACTAGAAAGTTAGCAATGTCTGGTATAGAGGGATCAAATATATCAACAGAATGATCCCTACACCAACGACGGAAAACCTTCCACTTAGCCGCATAGTTTAGCGAAGAGGAGGTCCTCCTACAGTTAGAAATCACGTCCACTGCTCGTCCTGTAAAGTGCTTGCCATGCAAGAAGGACCGCACAACGGAAAAACGTGAAGGTTGAGACCTTGCGGGTTGTGATGTAGTTGGCGCGATTTCCCCTGCCAAAGAAGATCCTCTCGTGGAGGGAGCTTCCGCGGTAGGTCCCACAACAGACACCTGAGTAGATTTATCCACGGTCTCTGTGGTGACAGAGATGCTACCAACAGAATCTTGCATTGAGATTGTTTTATCTTTAGCAATACTTGTTGAATTAACGGCGCTGGAGGATACGCATATCCTATCATTCCGTCCCAAGGGATCGACAGAGCGTCTACTGCAAATGCTCTTGGATCCGGACACGGGGACACATACGTTTGCAACTGATTGTTGAGATGTGTCGCAAATAAGTCTATCATTGGCCGTTCCCATTGGTAGCAAATCTGATTGAATACTTGTTTGTTGAGAGTCCACTCCGACGGCAACAAGCGACCCTTTCGTGAAAGGGAGTCTGCTAGCACATTCAGACGACCCGGTATGTGACGGACCGAAAGAAGAACGTGATGTTCCAACGCAAACAGAAGGATTCTTTCCGTTAGATTGAACAACGGAACTGAATGAGTGCCTCCCTGATTCCGTATATACGCCACTACTGTCGTATTGTCGGATAGGATTTGGACATGAGCATCGTGAATAATGTCCATCCAGTGACGTAACGCAAGCCAAATTGACATCATTTCCTTGATGTTTATGTGCTTGCACAGGAATTGCGGATCCCAAAGACCCTGGCATCTCGAATCCGTTGGGATTAATGATGCACCCCAACCTGTTTGACTGGCATCCGTCATAATGGTAAAACTCGGATCCGGCAACTGCAGCGGAACTCCTTGAGTTAACCACTGAATGTTTGCCCAAGTCTGAATCTCTTGTTTCACTTGATCTGACAAGAGAACGTCTACATCGAGCGAATGAATTTTCACACTCCAATTCTGAGTCAGGAAAATTTGAAGAGGCCGAGTGCGTAGCCGTCCCATCGGAATGAGATCCGCGGCGGCTCCGCACAGACCTATCAGTCTCATAAATTCTCTCGCCGTGACTTTGTCTGTATTCAGACAATAGCGAGCGTAACAACTGACTAATTTCGCTCTGGTTAACGGCAGACGAACGAGATTGTTGTGCGTCTCGAAGCTCATTCCCAGATGAGTGAATGACTTGGACGGCACCAGATCCGACTTCTCCTCGTTTACTATGAAACCGAGACGTCGGAGCAATAGAAGAAGATTCTGAACATCGTTCTGAAGCGTTAACTCGTTGCCGTACCTCTGAAGAATGTCGTCCAGGTAGGCCGACGTTACCGCAGACGAATGAGCTCGGAAGTAGATCATTACCGAGTTCATTACCCGAGTGAAAGCCCAGGGTGCTAGATTCAATCCGAAGCACATGGCCCAGAACTGATACACCACTCCTAGGACTGCGAAGCGTAGATACTTTCGGAATGTCGGATGTACCATGACGTGAAAGTACGCATCTTTGAGATCTATGCTCGTTGCATAATCGTTCACCCGAATACTCGCTCTGACCGATCGAATCGTCTCCATATAAAACTTCGGAGCGACGATCAGCTTGTTTATCCAGCTCAAATCTATGACTGGACGGAACGAGCCATCTGGTTTCGGAACCAGAAACAGATGGCTGTAGAATCCCAGCGATTCCTGGTTTTCTACGACCTCTACCGCGTTCTTCATTAAAAGAGACTGCACCTCTGATAGCAGAGCGTCTCTTTTCTGAGGGTTTGACGGAAGATGAGTCCACTTTGGACTTCGAGTTAATGGAGGCTTTCGTTTGAAGGATATCTTTAGACCTTCCGAAGTCACTCCTCTCACCCACGGGTCGTCCGTAATCGACGCCCACTCTTGAGAAAAACTCGACAACCTTCCGCCAACCGGAACGCGATAGAGGTTTAAGCCATCACCTCCTGGATCTGCGAGGCCTGCGGTAGGAGAAACCATGTCTTCCACGACCCGCACCTCGCCTCGTCGACCTCGGGGCGTCCGACCGATTGTCCCGGCCTGAAGGACGTCCCGAACGAGAGTCACTATCCTGACGGTCTCTCGAATAAGAGCTAGAGGACGCACCGGAACCTCTATAGGAACCTCTCTTGGGCGGATAAGACCCAGAAGTGCCCGCCTTATTCGTGTCTGTTGTATCCGACCTTTTAGGAGCGGATCTAAACAACAGAGAATCACTAGCTTTCTTTTTAATATTATCATAAATAGCGGAAAGCTTGCCGTCAAAGAGAAGATCTCCTGAGACCGAAGCGACTCTAAGAGAGTTCTTCACCTTAGAATCCACTAGTGTGGATGTAGACAGGGCTGCGTCACGTCTAACCAACTCCAGATTTGCCACTGAAAGGGCGGAGTTACACGTGGAATAAGCTACTGCCCTTGAAAGAAGTCTTAAGGAGGATTGTATATCCTGAAACTCTTCCCCTTGAAGACGCAGTGATAACGCCTTAGTAAGGTGATCTGCATAAGATAAGGCATCTAAATTGGCTCTGTTAGACGCAATAGCTGTTTCCAACACTGCGGTTGGAATAGAAGCTGACGACGGTAATGATAGCTCTAAGTCTTCCGCCTCGTCGTCCATACGCAGAGGAACTCTCGGTATACCCTGACCTGCCGTGTCGAATTTATTCCTTGCATTAATGAAAGGCAGGTTGAGAGTATTTGCGGACAAGAAGCCTGCTTTCCCCGTCCTGGAAGCAAGTTTAAAAATAGCGTCGTTCAATAATTCAAATGTTCTTGCAACATTATTGGACTGCGACGGAAACTCGGGAGCGATGTCCCTGACCCGCTCGAAAAAATCAGAGTCCAATGACGCTATAATTCTCCTGTCCGGAAGCGCAGCAGTCTGGCCCGACGGAACAACTTGAGGAAGAAAGTGCTGGATGAAGTCCACGGCAGCTTTGTGTTGTTCCGAAAGGGATAGCTCCAATTCATCCGTATCCCTTTCACCATCCGGTCGGACCTCCCGATGTTCCCGGTCGTCCGCCCCCGATGCTTCGGCGGAGCGTACCGACCCAGCGCCATTGGATAATTCTCGATCCGACACCGTTTCTGTCGGCTGCTGGGATGCTGCGATAAGCTGTGCTATCTGCACTAGAATGTCCGACGTCGAGACCTGCGGAGGAGCGGTCTTTCGCTGCTTCACCGAGGGCAGCTCCGCATCAGATGGCTCCCGCATACTTTTCCTATGCGAACGTCCGGAGTCCATCGGTCTCGAATCCCTGGCTGCCGGATGGTGTGACCTGGTCGCCGAAGAATCCTTCATCGGCGAAGCTGGCAAAATATCGGAGGTCACGCAGCCAAGGTGCGGTCGTGTGCGCCGACGAGAAGAGGAAGCCTTAACAGTCTCTGCGGACTGCTTATACAACGGAGCGTCCCGAGCGACGGACGTATGCTCCGCTAAAGACACATTTTGTACCACAACATCTGGTCCCAGATGTTGTTGTACGAGAGAGGGGCCTCTCTCGCTCGCAGCCCGGCTGGACCTGGACGAGCTAGGAACCGGACTAAAAGGCTTCCTCCGTTCTCGTTCACTATCCGCCGTCACTGGGTGTGCATCTATTATTTTTATAGTGCTCGCATCACCCAAAATTTCCTCTTGGACCGCATCGGACGAACCCGGCTGCCGAACCATTCGGTGAATGGACGCTACACCGGGCGAGCTAGCGGACGACATTTGTCTAATCTCCATGAGCACTTTTGCCGCTAGCTCTGTATTTATTTGTGACGACGGACGCACACTTGAAGAAGATAACATGGAAACATCACCCTGTTCTGGTTCCTCTGAAATAGAAACTGACAGAGTAGAGTGACCTTGTGGAGAAAGAGCCGGCATCGCTCTTTCTCCAGAAACAACATATCGTGACACACGTTTCCAATGTTTCTCATCCCAATGTTCACATACAGGACAGGGATTAATGCGAGAACACTGACTACAATTAATGCAATAATCATGAAAGTCAGAGGAAGATTTCTTCCTATTACAATTTGAACAAAGTCCCTTCATTGTGAAAGAACAACAATAAGTCCTAGTTACTCGCAAAAACCCCTGACACAGAGATACATAATAACATGATCCATTAATAAATGAAATAACAATTGCAAAACAAAATAATTTTGAAAAAATATTTTTTCAGAGAAGCCCAAGTTGCTGAAAAGTAACGTTGAGCCCCGATGGATCCGATGGCAAAGTGTGGTCAAAAATTTTAAAATTATATAAAATAATTAATGAGACACTTTCGGATAATATAAATGTATCTTATAATGAGATAAACTACCACAAAGGCAAACAGCCCCCCTCAAAAAAGGCTGTTGCCAATGAAAACAAACAGTGTAAACACAGTAGAAAACATGACTCCAGGCACTGAAAAAACTGGCCCGGAATCAGTCATCAATTACACTCTATCTGATGCAAAACAGAGACTCCCAGGGGAGAATCTGCAGAACATCAGATGGAAGATGCAGAACACAAACGTTATACACCCATGGGTGAAAACGTAACTATGGGGAAAATAACAGAAAACATTCTGTAACCAAGCAACTCTCCCAGGGAATTTTTAGAAATGAAACTTCTCAAAAATATGCCAAAAGCATGGGAGAATTGCAAGGGGGGACTTTAGAAGGTTAGGGGAGAGGAAACACTGAATAAGCAGTGCAACAATTAGCAAGAATGACAACAAGAGGCGTTTGCCTCGAAAATAGGCAACTTAACATAATTTCAACAAAAAATTTTAAGTACAGCCCTGATTATTTTTTGCCACTTCTTTTTTCCTCTCCTCCTTCTATCCTCCTTAGAATCACATTTTCTCCAAGAATTACGTGTCTGGCATCCTTTAAACTGAGATTTACAAGCACAAAGATCAGTGAGATGTTGACTGATGAAGGGCCAAACAGAGAATGATATTTGGCGCCAATTTCGGGACGACTGCGTCACTGCGTATGCGCAGTAGAGTCGTACTATGGAGGTCCTTTAGGACATGATTTCTTTTTGTTTTGGATGCAAATTTTGGGGATTGGGGGGCAAAATTTGTGTTTGGCCCTGGTTTTTGTGGAGTTAGCACCAGCTAAGTCTGGGTCATTGGTACAGTATAAAAATATCATCATTTAATTTTCATTATTTTTTTCATTTTTTGTCTCTAAAACATAGGTTATGACCCCTTATTGGAACAAGCTCGTCAAGCTCGTTCCAATGAGGAGTCATAACCTATGTTTTTGAGACAAAAAATTGAAAATAATAGTTATTCAAGAATTGTTTTTGCAAGTGTCGTCTGCTTTTCATGTTAGGGAAAGGGTTAAAAAAACAAAAAACAATGAAGCCCCCATTACACCCACGGCAAAGCATCTTCGTTTTGCACACACAGATACATGACCCAAATGTTGATTGCATAATTCACTTGTGAAGTTATTGTTTATAATCAAACCCGGAAATCCCAGTAAATCACACTTTGGAAAGTAATAATAATTATTCACACTGCAGACTTATCAATCTGTTTACTTTTCATTTAGATCGCAATTATATATTGACCTTCTGCACACAGATGTCAAAAATACTTAAATTTCAAGCAGGAACTTTTTCCCACAATGCAACTCAGAATTTACCCAATTCAATTTTGTTTGACAGAGCCCAATGAGCTCTGTCAAACAAGATTGAAATGGTTAAATTCTTAGTTGTATTATGAAAAAAAATTTATAATACAACTATACAACCTGTCAAACGAGGTTGAATAGATTATATTTCCAGTTGCATTATAGTAAAAATTTGCAGGTTGAAATATTTATATTTCATCATCAGTTTGCAAAGGAATAGTCAAAATGACACAGTCTTTATTCTGTTTTTCTTTGCTGTTATTTGGAAATAGGAGGCACGGTTGCTCAGTAGGCAGAAGTGCAGGCTGCAAGCTGAGAGGTCCTCGGTTCGAATCCCACCTGCGACAACCACGTTGTGTCCTTGGGCAAGACACTTCACCCCCATTGCCCACGTGGCGGCACGGTGATGTTGTGTACTAAGGCGTAGTGCATGTCGATGGTGCACTGTCTTCAGCCAATGCTAACCCTGCTTTTGTGGATTTTTTACGTTGGGGAGTCAGACAGTTGCTCGCCATTGCTCGGTGGTTCTCTCCGGGTACTCCGGCTTCCTCCACCCGTAAAACTGTCAAGGTCATGATTAATCATTGTGCAGAAATATGTGACCTTAAACACCAATAAATAAATAAATAATCTGGAAATAAATTTTGGCATAAGTGTGTTGCAGAACTTCCATTGTGCTCAGTTGTACTTTAACTATAATGTGCAACCACAACACATCACATTATCAAGTCTCCATATGAAGTCAGGGAATTTCCATTTCATTTGTCGATTGTAATGATCTATACCTAGGGCCCTGAGAATAGGCTACGAAGCTTCGAGATTTGATTAAATTTCAAATCTTAAGTTGCTATTTAGTTCATTTTGAAATCAGCAGCAACCTGATTCATTTCCATTTGAATCTTTTCACTGGAATACAGCTTTGTATCAGACATCTTTGTCATCTCACAAAACATATAGTTCTGATGGAAATGGTACATAAATAATATTGGAAATAAAGACTGGGTGTAATTTCCGCTATATTAGCATGAGCAGCATCGGCACCCCAGGGCTTAAATTTCGACGAGAATCCGAGAATCGATTCGCACAAAGATTCGTGCAATAAAACCGGCGAGAATCCATGTAGATTCTTGCTGCACCTTTGCTATGATTCGCGTGAAAAAAATGAGTCAATTTAACCCTTTAACTAACACAGCGACAACAAATTAACCAATAGAAGGCTAACATGACCTGAAATATCCTGACACTTTGTCAATAAAATCTTACAAATATGGCTGTCATTGGAACCGGCTCATTGAGCCGGTTCCAACGACAGCCATATTATTTGTAAGATTTTATTGGTAAATATTGCTCATTTAATTATTTTATCATTTATTTATTATTTATTGTTTAAAAATTATCAAATTTAGTTTTAAAAATTAAAAAGGTGTGTTGGGTAAAAGGTTAACGTGTGTTATCAGTACACAACAGTGGTTCAACCGTGGTGGCGTCATGGGATCCTGGGACACTCATAGTAGGTATGGATTCTCGCAACCATTTTCACGAGAATCCAAATGGATTATCACAAATTTAGACGAAATATAAGCCCTGCACCCAATACCACCAGCTCATTTATCTGAGTTGAAAACAAATTTTAAGTTTCCAGGCAATGTCAACGATGAGCTGTTGCCAGCAGCTAGCAATGTGCAGCGCATAGTACTGAAAATTCTTGCACCTGTTTCTGTTTTTTAACTATAATCCTTACTGGGCAATATTCCAGCTACATCACCAAGGCATGCCTTCGATGAAGGTATCCCATGATGGTGCAGTTTGGAAGATTTTATCAGCTGGAGCTTGAGACACAATAGTCAGAACAAATCAGGTTTACGGCACCTTCTTCCCCAATCGGTCAACTTAAAGATGCGCTTGATCGTATTTGAGGTTCAATTCGATTTTAAATGAGACGATTTGAGATTCAATTCAAATTGAAATGTGTGATTCTAAGCTTCAAAACTCGATTTGATTAAAAATCATCCCAATGGTTTTGATTCAATATGAGTTAAACCAGGCCTGGCATTCTTAAAAATGCAGGAGGGCTAAAAATCGCTGTTCTCACATGGCCTAGGGGAGCGATTAGCTCTCATCGTGCTTATAAAAGCTAAAAGTGGCAAAATGAGGTTGTACTATTAATGAATTCTGCCTAGTGGGCTTTGTACATTTTATTTGGTGCTGCTAACCAGGTGGTCTCTGTGAGACGGCTACACTACCCCTCCCACACCTCCGGGCCTTGTTAAGGCCCAAAGGTGTGGGAGGAGCAGTGTGGCCATATTGTAGAGACCACTAACATATCAGAGATCTGAAAACCTGTGGATTTTAGGAATAAGCTGTTGTGGTAATCATTATTTTCTAAGGCTAGGAAGGCTATTTTTCGCCCTCCTCAATTTTTTTAAGGCAAGCAGTAGGCGAGCGAATAAATCGCTCTCCTGAAAACGCCAGGCCTGTTAAACTGATTCAGCAAGTTTTGAAACATCGAAATATTCTCAAAATCGTACCAAGTGTCTCCTCTTGAACCAGGCATGTCAGTACCAGCATAACCAGTACCAGTCTGTCCCACCAAAACCGGTACTGGTACTGGGACAAATCAACAATTGGGTGAAATATCGCAATCAATTGGAGAAATCTGCATTTAAGCCACCCCAGACCCAAAAATCGTAAGACAAACAAGGCATTGTGCCAATTATTCTGTGGCAACATCAAAGAAAGCATAAGAAAGAAGAAAGAAGAAACGTTCAAGGAGATTCCACTTCCGAAGTTGCATTCATTCCACATTTTTGTTTATTGATTTGCCTTCACAGACAGCCAACCTTGGAATATGATACTTGTATGAACACTGTAAATATGCTGTTCAAAAAAAGAAATGCAAAACGTGTTTTCTGTGATGATGGACGTTCCCACGTTATGGGATAGTGAAATAGAGAACGAAATCAATTTATAACCAAAGTTTTAATGGATGAATGAAGCACATGTGGAGATACTTCAGATGTTAACGTCACAAGTCGACGTCGTCCAAACTCAATATCTAGTGTGACCGCCATCTCAGGCCAAAACTGTTTGGCACTTTCAGTTCACTGAAGCAATCAGATTCCAGATGGAAGCTTAAGGTATGGTGACCCTCTCTTCCTGCAATGCTTGTGCCAACTGCGTTAACATCTGAGGTTGTAGCTGACGTTGTTGCACATGTCGATCCAGCTAATCCCACAGATGTTCAATCGGGTTCAAATCTGGTGATCTGGAGAGCCAGGGCAGGACATTGATGTCGTTATCCTGTAGATAAGCTGTCAAGAGCCTTGTTGTGTGCAGTCGGGCATTGACATGTTGGAAAGTTAAAAAATTTATAGTATTTTTTAACATTTTTATACTGTACCAATGACCCAGACATAGCTGAATAGTAAAAAGGCTGGAGGGCCAAGGACATAGAGCAAGATGGAATACGCTCAATTATATAAAATAGAGTCATCCCCTCTAGGGAAAAAGAAGTATTAGGCCTTACATGTATCTTTCTTATTTATGATAAATTAGAAAGATACAACACCTTCCAAAATTGAGCATCATACATCCATGTACTCTATTAATATCTAGTATAATCCTTATACTAATAATTTTTAAAGTAAGCCAATAAATAAAGTAAGTCTAGAGAATAGAGACTCTTATACTCCTTAAAAGTGTCTGAGGATTGTATACAATAATGTCCGTTAACACGTGCTATATTCAAAAGCTATACTTTAAAAACTAAGACCTGAATGAATTTTTAAAACATAAACTTCTCACTAAACAACCATCCCAATAACAGCTCAGAATTACTAACTCCGGAGGGGGTATCCCCTTGTTTTCATAGTAAAACAGGTGACCCAAGGGAACACCCTCCCCCCCCCCCCCCCCTTTTTCTTGCCCTGGGTCAAATAGCCCAGAGCGAAGAGGGCAGCAGAACGGAGTCACTGCCGAAACAGACAGCCTACCTAGCTATAGTAGCAACTGTTAAGTGAATGACATTCTGAGCAGTAGATAATAGACCTAACAATAGAGGCCTCCAGAAATGGACTCAATATTTCTGAGATAAAAATTCATGAACGTGGATGGCTGAGCGCAATGAGCAGCCTTCAAAAATCTATAATAGCGACACTATTAATGTAAGCCCAAGATGTACAAGAACTCTTACTACAAGAAATCTCAAACACAACTGCTGAGTCAATGATATACCATAAGCAGTATCGATAGTTAATTGAAACCATTAGCAATAGAATGGAGCGTAACGTCCTTCTATTAGGCATCAAAGACAGAAGAAGCTTACGCCCGTAGTAATAAACAGATATCTGTTTATAAATACATAAACTCTAACCGGACAGAGTAAAGGCCTTATGCCCATACGAAGATGGAAGGACCTTAATAACAATAGGTTCCGGATATTAATTAGGAGCCTGACTCTTATGCAAAAATCCAACCTAAATAGTAAAGGAAGTAGTGATTCCGAAACTACGAAAGTGAAAATCATCCACCGACAGTGCATGAAACTCACTGACTCTTCAGTAAAAGAGATGCCAACAGAATTACTGTCTAAACGGTCAGAATTTGAAAACTACTGTTTCCAGAGGCTCAAATGATTACTTAGCTAAATAAGAACCGAAGTTAAATTCCATATAGGAATTTAATCTAATGATTCTAAGTCTATTTATCGAAAAGTTACTAACTGACCTAGATAAAGAGACATAAGACTCAATTGTAAACTATCATAGAGTGCATAGGTATGAGGTAACATAAACCTATAACCTTAATAATAACAGGCTGCAGTAGATCTTGTCAAACAAGTATACTAAAAAGTTGCAATGACTAGTATGGAGGGATCAACAATATCAACATAGTGATCCCTACCCCAACGATGGAAGAGCCTCCACTTTAGCCGCATAGTATAGCGAAGAAGAGGTTCTCCTATAGTAAGAAATCGCGTCCAAAGCTCGTCCAGTACAATGCTTACAATGCAATAAGGACCACACAATGGAATACGTGAAGGTTGAGACCTTGCGGGTTGTGATAAAGATGACACGATTTTACCCAGCGAAAAAAGATCCTCTCATGGAGGAAGATTTCGTGTTAAGTCCCACAGTAGACATCAGAGTAAATTTACCCACGGTCTCTGTGAAGACAGAGAGATGCTATCAACAGAAATGTATTGTGGTTGTTTATCTTAACAATACTTGCTGAAACAACAGCGCAGGAGGATACGCATATCCTATCATTCCGTCCTATTAGATCAATAGAGCGTTAACAACATAAGCTCAGAGATCCGGTCAAGCAAACACATACGTCTGCAATTGACAAGCAAGTTGTGTCGAAAGTTAAAAAATTTATAGTAATTTATATATTTTTTATACTTACCAATGACCCAGACTTAGCTGGTGCTAACTCCGACAAAACCAGGGCCAAACACAAATTTTGCCCCCCAATCCCCAAAATTTGCATCCAAAACAAAAAGAAATCATGTCCTAAAGGACCTCCATAGTACGCCTCTACTGCGCATGCGCAGTGACGCAGTCGTCCCGAAATTGGCGCCAATTATCATTCTTACTGGCAGTGCCTGGTCAGCGCTATGTACTCAGCGGGGAGGCAAGAGTTCCCAACTCCAGGGAGGGCCATCCCCGTCTGGGTCATTGGTAAGTATAAAAAATATATAAATTACTATAAATTTTTTAACATTTTTATACTGTACCAATGACCCAGACTTAGCTGAATAGTAAACAGGCTGGAGGGCCTAGGACATAGAGGAAAATCCAATAAGCTCAACTATATAGTAAAGAGGTAACCCCTTAAGGAGAAAAGGAGTATTAGGCTTTACATGTATCTTTCTTATTTAATATAAAATTAGAAAGATACACTACCCTTAATAAT
Organism: Pictodentalium vernedei; assembly: GCA_031216915.1. Lineage (NCBI taxonomy): Eukaryota > Metazoa > Mollusca > Scaphopoda > Dentaliida > Dentaliidae > Pictodentalium > Pictodentalium vernedei. The sequence goes on along the minus strand of CM062296.1, from coordinate 130,958,120 downwards.
TGAGCACAATAACATTCATGTTCTCTATTAACATCCAGTATAACCCTTATACTAATTATTTTTAAAGCAAGCCAATAAATAAAGTAGTCCAGAGAATTGAGACTCTTTATAATCATTTAAAAGTGTCCGAGTATTGTATATTAAAGCCCGTTTGACACTTGACATATACAAATGCTTCACACCGAGCTACACTTTAAAAATAAGACATGAATGAAATTAAACATTAATATTACACTTTAAAACCATCCCGGAAGCGACTCAGAAATACTGACTTGGAGGAGGCATTCCCTTGCTTTTCACTATAAAGCAGGTGACCTAAGGGAACACCCGCCCCCCCCCCTTCCCCTTGCCCTGGGTCAAATAGCCCAGAGCGAAGAGGGCAGCCGGACGGAGTCACTGCCGGAACAGAAAGCCTGCATAACTATAGTTGCAACTGTTTAGTGGACGACATTCTGAGCAACAGATAACGGACCTAAACAATGCAGGTCTCCAGAAATGGACTCAATATTTCTGAGATAAAAATTCGTAAATGTGGATGGCTGAGACCAATAAGCAGCCTTCATTAAATCTGTAATAGCAACACTATTAGCATAAGCCCAGGAAGTAGAAAGAGCTCTTACTTCATGAGCAGAAATCTTAAGCACAGACTGCTGAGAAGAAGATAAATCTTCATAAGCAGTACGGATAGTTAACTGAATCCATCTAGCAATAGAATGGACTGAAATGTCCTTTCTATTAGGCATCAAAGACAGAAAGAAACGTTTCCGTCCCTTTCTGATAAACTGAGATCTCTGTTTATAGATACGTAGAGCTCTAACAGGACAGAGTAAAGGCCTACGCCCGTCTGAAGACGGAAGAGCCTTAATAACAATAGGTTCCGGATATTTATTAGGAGCCTGATTCTTAGCTAAAAAACCCACATTAGTAGTGAAGGTGATAGTGTTCCCAACACTACGATAATGAGAATCATCCACCGATAGTGCATGAAGCTCACTGACTCTTCTGGCAGAAGAGAAAGCTAAGAGAAAAGCTGTCTTATAAGATAAGAATTTGAAATCTACTGTCCCAAGAGGTTCAAATGGCTTTTCCTTCAATTTAAGGAGAACCCAAGCTAAATTCCACTTAGGAATTAATCTAAGAGTTCTGGGTCTATTTATCGAAAAGTTTCTAACCAATTTCGATAAAGAGACATTAGATCCAATTTGTAAACTATCATGATGTGCATAGGTATCAGATAACATAGATCTATAACCCTTTATAGTAACAGGCTGCAGTTTGATTTCGTCAAACAAGTATACTAGAAAGTTTGCAATGTCTGGTATAGAGGGATCAAATATATCTACAGAATGATCCCTACACCAACGACGAAAAACCTTCCACTTAGCCGCATAGTTTAGCGAAGAGGAGGTCCTCCTACAGTTAGAAATCGCGTCCACTGCTCGTCCTGTAAAGTGCTTGCCATGCAAGAAGGACCGCACAACGGAAAAACGTGAAGGTTGAGACCTTGCGGGTTGTGATGGAGTTGGCGCGATTTCCCCTGCGAAAGAAGATCCTCTCGTGGAGGAAGCTTCCGCGGTAGGTCCCACAACAGACACCTGAGTAGATTTATCCACGGTCTCTGTGGCGACAGAGATGCTACCAACAGAATCTTGCATTGACATTGTTTTATCTTTAGCAATACTTGTTGAATTAACGGCGCTGGAGGATACGCATATCCTATCATTCCGTCCCAAGGGATCGACAGAGCGTCTACTGCAAATGCTCTTGGATCCGGACACGGGGACACATACGTCTGCAACTGATTGTTGAGATGTGTCGCAAATAAGTCTATCATTGGCCGTTCCCATTGGTAGCAAATCTGATTGAATACTTGTTTGTTGAGAGTCCACTCCGACGGCAACAAGCGACCCTTTCGTGAAAGGGAGTCTGCTAGCACATTCAGACGACCCGGTATGTGACAGACCGAAAGAAGAACGTGATGTTCTAACGCAAACAGAAGGATTCTTTCCGTTAGATTGAACAACGGAACTGAATGAGTGCCTCCCTGATTCCGTATATACGCCACTACTGTCGTATTGTCGGATAGGATTTGGACATGAGCATCATGAATAATGTCCATCCAGTGACGTAACGCAAGCCAAATTGACATCATTTCCTTGATGTTTATGTGCTTGCACAGGAATTGTGGATCCCAAAGACCCTGGCATCTCGAATCCGTTGGGATTAATGATGCACCCCAACCTGTTTGACTGGCATCTGTCATAACGGTAAAACTCGGATCCGGCAACTGCAGTGGAACTCCTTGAGTTAACCACTGAATGTTTGCCCAAGTCTGAATCTCTTGTTTCACTTGATCTGACAAGAGAACGTCTACATCGAGCGAATGAATTTTCACACTCCAATTCTGAGTCAGGAAAATTTGAAGAGGACGTGTGCGTAGCCGCCCCATCGGAATGAGATCCGCGGCGGCTCCGCACAGACCTATCAGTCTCATAAATTCTCTCGCCGTGACTTTGTCTGCGTGCAGAAAATAGCGAGCGTAACAACTGACTAATTTCGCTCTGGTTAACGGCAGACGAACGAGATTGTTGTGCGTCTCGAAGCTCATTCCCAGATGAGTGAATGACTTGGACGGCACCAGATCCGACTTCTCCTCGTTTACTATAAAACCGAGACGTCGGAGCAATAGAAGAAGATTCTGAACATCGTTCTGAAGCGTTAACTCGTTGCCGTACCTCTGAAGAATGTCGTCCAGGTAGGCCGACGTTACCGCAGACGAATGAGCTCGGAAGTAGATCATTACCGAGTTCACTACCCGAGTGAAAGCCCAGGGTGCTAGATTCAATCCGAAGCACATGGCCCGGAACTGATACACCACTCCTAGGACTGCGAAGCGTAGATACTTTCGGAATGTCGGATGTACCATGACGTGAAAGTACGCATCTTTGAGATCTATGCTTGTTGCATAATCGTTCACCCGAATACTCGCTCTGACCGATCGAATCGTCTCCATATAAAACTTCGGAGAGACGATCAGCTTGTTTATCCAGCTCAAGTCTATGACTGGACGGAACGAGCCGTCTGGTTTCGGAACCAGAAACAGATGGCTGTAGAATCCCAGAGATTCCTGGTTTTCTACGACCTCTACCGCGTTCTTCATTAAAAGAGACTGCACCTCTGATAACAGAGTGTCTCTTTTCTGTGGATTTGACGGAAGATGAGTCCACTTTGGACTTCGAGTTAATGGAGGCTTTCGTTTGAAGGATATCTTTAGACCTTCCGAAGTCACTCCTCTCACCCAAGGGTCGTCCGTAATCGACGCCCACTCTTGTGAAAAACTCGACAACCTTCCGCCAACCGGAACGCGATAGGGGTTTAAGCCATCACCTCCTGGACCTGCGAGGCCTGCGGTAGGAGAAACCACGTCTTCCACGACCCGCACCTCGCCTCGTCGACCTCGGGGCGTCCGACCGATTGTCCCGGCCTGAAGGACGTCCCGAACGAGAGTCGCTATCCTGACGGTCTCTCGAATAAGACCAAGAGGACGCACCGGAACCTCTATAGGAACCTCTCTTGAGCGCATTAGACCCAGAAGTGCCTGTCTTATTCGTGTCGGCTGTATCCGACTTTTTAGGAGCCGATCTGAACAACAGAGAATCATTAGCTTTCTTTTTAATTTTATCATAAATAGCGGAAAGCTTGCCGTCAAAGAGAAGTTCTCCTGAGACCGAAGCGACTCTAAGAGAGTTCTTCACCTTAGAATCCACTAGTGTGGATGTAGCTAGGGCTGCGTCACGTCTAACCAACTCCAGATTTGCCACTGAAAGGGCGGAGTTACACGTGGAATAAGCTACTGCCCTTGAAAGAAGTCTTAAAGAGGATTGTATATCCTGAAACTCTTCCCCTTGGAGGCGCAGTGATAACGCCTTAGTAAGGTGATCTGCGTAAGATAAGGCATCTAAATTGGCTCTGTTAGACGCAATAGCTGTTTCCAACACCGCGGTTGGAATAGAAGCTGACGACGGTAATGATAGCTCTAAGTCTTCCGCCTCGTCGCCCATACGCAGAGGAACTCTCGGTATACCCTGTCCTGCCGTATCGAATTTATTCCTTGCATTAATGAAAGGCAGGTTAAGAGTATTAGCGGACAAGAAACCTGCTTTCCCCGTCCTGGAAGCAAGTTTAAATATAGCGTCGTTCAATAATTCAAATGTTCTTGCAACATTATTGGACTGCGACGGAAACTCGGGAGCGATGTCCCTGAACCGCTCAAAAAATTCAGAGTCCAATGACGCTATAATTCTCTTGTCCGGAAGCGCAGCAGTCAGGCCCGACGGAACAACTTGAGGGAGAAAGTGCCGGATGAAGTCCACGGCAGCTTTATGTTGTTCCGAAAGGGATAGCTCCAATTCATCCGTATCCTTTTCACCATCCGGTCGGACCTCCCGATGTTCCCGGTCGTCCGCCCCCGATGCTTCGGCGGAGCGTACCGACCCAGCGCCGTCAGATAATTCTCGATCCGACACCGTTTCTGTCGGCTGCTGGGATGCTGCGATAAGCTGTGCTATCTGCACAAGAATGTCCGACGTCGAGACCTGCGGAGGCGCAGTCTTTCGCTGCTTCGCCGAGGGCAGCTCCGCATCAGATGGCTCCCGCATACTTTTCCTATGCGAACGTCCGGAGTCCATCGGTCTCGAATCCCTGGCTGCCGGATGGTGTGACCTGGTCGCCGAAGAATCCTTCATCGGCGAAGCTGGTAAAATATCGGAGGTCACGCAGCCAAGGTGCGGTCGTGTGCGCTGACGAGAAGAGGAAGCCTTAACAGTCTCTGCGGACTGCTTATACAACGGAGCGTCCCGAGCGACGGACGTATGCTCCGCTAAAGACACATTTTGTACCACAACATCTGGTCCCAGATGTTGTTGTACGAGAGAGGGACCTCTCTCGCTCGCGGCCCGGCTGGACCTGGACGAGCTAGGAACCGGACTAAAAGGCTTCCTCCGTTTTCGTTTACTATCCGCCGTCACTGGGTGTGCATCTATTATGTTTATAGTGCTCGCATCACCCAAAATTTCCTCTTGGACCGCATCGGACGAACCCGGCTGCCGAACCATTCGGTGAATGGACGCTACACCGGGCGAGCTAGCGGACGACATTTGTCTAATCTCCATGAGCACTTTTGCCGCTAGCTCTGAATTCATTTGTGACGACGGACGAACACTTGAAGAAGATAACATGGAAACATCACCCTGTTCTGGTTCCTCTGAAATAGAAACTGAGAGAGTAGAGTGACCTTGTGGAGAAAGAGCCGGCATCGCTCTTTCTCCAGAAACAACATATCGTGACACACGTTTCCAATGTTTCTCATCCCAATGTTCACATACAGGACAGGGATTAATGCGAGAACACTGACTACAATTAATACAATGATCATGAAAGTCAGAGGAAGATTTCTTCCTATTACAATTTGAACAATGTCCCTTCATTGTGAAAGAACAACAATAAGTCCTAGTTACTCGCAAAAACCCCTGACACAAAGATACATAATAACATGATCCATTAATAAAGGAAAAAACAATTGCAAAACAAAATAATTTTGAAAAAATATTTTTTCAGAGAAGCCCAAGTTGCTGAAAAGTAACGTTGAGCCCCGATGGATCCGATGGCAAAGTGTGGTCAAAAATTTTAAATTTATATAAAATAATTAATGAGACACTTTCGGATAGTATAAATGTATCTTATAATGAGATAAACTACCACAAAGGCAAACAGCCCCCCTCAAAAAAGGCTGTTGCCAATGAAAACAAACAGTGTAAACACACTAGAAAACATGACTCCAGGCACTGAAAAAACTGGCCCGGAATCAGTCATCAATTACACTCTATCTGATGCAAAACAGAGACTCCCAGGGGAGAATCTGTAGAACATCAGATGGAAGATGCAGAACACAAACGTTATACACCCATGGGTGAAAACGTAACTATGGGGAAAATAACAGAAAACATTCTGTAACCAAGCATCTCTCCCAGGAAATTTTAGAAATGAAACTTCTCAAAAATATGCCAAAAGCATGGGAGAATTGCCAGGGGGGACTTTAGAAGGCTAGGGGAGTGGAAACACTGAATAAGCAGTGCAACAATTAGCAAGAATGACAACAAGAGGCCCATGCCTCGAAAATAGGCAACTTAACATAATTTCATCAAAAAATTTTAAGTACAGCCCTGATTATTTTTTGCCACTTCTTTTTCCTCTCCTCCTTCTATCCTCCTTAGAATCACATTTTCTCCAAAAATTACGTGTCTGGCATCCTTTAAACTGAGATTTACAAGCACAACGATCAGTGAGATGTTGACTGATGAAGGGCCAAACAGAGAATGATAATTGGCGCCAATTTCGGGACGACTGCGTCACTGCGCATGCGCAGTAGAGGCGTACTATGGAGGTCCTTTAGGACATGATTTCTTTTTGTTTTGGATGCAAATTTTGGGGATTGGGGGGCAAAATTTGTGTTTGGCCCTGGTTTTGTTGGAGTTAGCACCAGCTAAGTCTGGGTCATTGGTACAGTATAAAAATATAAATTATCATTGGGCGCTCCCATTGATAGTAAATCTGATTGAATACTTGTTTGTTGAGAGTCCATTCTGACGGCAACAAGCAACCCATAAGTGAACGGGAGTCCGGTAATACAATCAGACGACCCGGAATATGACGGACCGAAGCAGAACTTGGTGTACTATAACAAACAGAAGGATTCTTTCCATTAAACTGAATAACGGAAACGAATGAGTGCCTCCCTGGTTCCCGAGATACGCCACTACTGTCGAATTAACGGACAGGATTTGGACATGCGATTCTGAATAATGTTCATCCAATGACATAAAGCAAGCCTAAAAAAACATTATTCCGTGGAAGATAAGTGCTTGCTTAGAGACTGCGGAACCCAAAGACCCTGGCACTTCGAATCCGTTGGGATCAATATTATATCCCAACCTGTTTGACTGGCAACCGTCATAATTATAAAACTCGGATCCGGCAACTGCAGTGGCACTCTCTGAGTCACCGAATGTTTGGCCCAGTCTGAATCTCTTGTAACACTAGATAGACAAGAGAACGTGTAAATTGAGCAATTCATGGATTGCTGAAAAGTTGCCGTCGAAGAGAAGCTTCTCCGAGAATGAAGCGACTCTGAGAGAGTTCTTCACCTTACTATCCACGCACGTGGATGTAGCTAGGGCTGCGTCACGTCTAACCAACTCCAAGCAGCCACTGAAGGGCAGAGTTATACGTGAACAAACTACTGCCCTCAAAAGAAATCACACTGAGGATAATATCCCAGAATTCTTTCTCTTGAAGACGTAATGATAACGCCTCAGTAAGGTGGATTACGTATGATAAAGCGTCTAAGTTAAGTCTACTAGACATCATTGTCGTTTCCAACATTGTGGTTGGAAAAGACATAGACGGCGAAAAAGAATATTTCCAGTCTTTAACCACGCTGTCTAGACGCATATGAACTCTCGGTATGCCCTGTTCTGCCAAAAAGAATTATTCGTATAAATGATCAAAGGCAGAAATGAGCATTGCGGACAAGAAACTAAACTATCATGCTTGGTAGCAGGCTTATATATATATATAGCGTCGATAAATAATACACATGTTCTAATCACATTATTGGACTGTGTCGGTAAGTCAGGGACAATGTCCCTGAACCGATCCAAAACTCCGTGTCTAATGACGCTATAAGTCTCTTATCCAACATCGCAGCAATGTAGTCCGAAATAACAATCACTGGAAGAAAATGCCGGAAGATATGTATGGCAGCTTCTGATGCTACGAAAGGGAAAACTCGAAATCTTTCGAATCCCTTTCGCCATCCTGTCGGACCCTATAAAGCGTTCGGTCGTCCGTACCTGATGCAACCGCGGACCGCACCGACCCAGCGCCATCAGATAATTCCTGATTCGACCAAGAAACTGTCGATTGCTGGGATGCTGCGAAAAAACTGTGCTAACTCGGATAGCACGTCCGTCACTGAGGCCTGTGGAGAAGCGGTCCAACGATGCATTGCCGCTGGAAGCTCCGTGATCGTTACCCCGTGCATGCTACTAATATGCGAGCGAACGGAGTGTATAGGCCTTGCGTCCCTTGGCTACCGAATGGCGTGACCTGTTCGCCGTGGAATCACTGAATGACGAACTGATCGGATACTCGAGGTCACGTAGCCAATGTGCGGTCGTGTGCACTGCTGTGAGGATGAGGAAGCATTATGGACAGTCTCTCGGACTGTCAATATAACGGAGCGTCCCGAGCGACGGACATATGCTCCGAATGTAAAATATCTGAACCACAACATGCGGTCCCCTACGTTGTTGGATGAGAGAGGGACCTCTCTCGCTCACAGCCCGGACGGACCTGGACAAGCCAGGAACCGGACTAACAGGCTTCCTCCGATCTGTCCTCAATCCGCCGTCACTGGGTGAGTACTAAAGTAATTATAGTGCTCGCATCACCCAAATCTCCTTCCTAGACCGCAACGGACGAACCCAGCAGCCGAACCATTCGATGAATGTACGCTACACCGGGTGAGCTAGCGAATGTCACTCCGTCGATCCTACAAGGGACCTCTTAGGCGATAGACATATTCCATGAGCACTTATTGCCGCTAGCTCTTCATTAAATATGACGACAGAGGCACACTTTTGAAAGACATCTCCGTAACTTTGCGAACAAGAAACCAGAAATGCTTGGTAATAGCAAGCATATAATAATAAATATATAGCGTCGTTCAATAATTCGAAAGTTTGTGTGACATTATTGGACTATGTCGGAACTGAGGGACGAAGTCCCTGAACCGAACCAAAAATTTCTAAGTCCACCGACGCTATCAGTTTCTTATCCGGCATCGCAGCATTCTGGTCCGACGAAAGAACCTGTAGAAGATCAAGTCAGATGACATACACAACAGCATATGTTGTTCCGAAAGGGAAAGCTCGAAATCCTCCGAATCCCTTTCGGTATCCCGTCGGACCGGATGAAATTTTCTGACGTCCGTACCCGCTTCCGCGGAGCGTCCCGACCCAGCATCGTCGGATAAAACATATGCGACAGATTCAGTTGTTGCTGGGATGCTGCGATAAGCTGTGCTATTTAGGATAGCACGTCCGTCCCCGAGGCCTGTGCAGTAGCGGTCTTACGATGCATTGCCGCCAGAAGATCCGTGTACGTTGACTCCCGCACACTTTCCTATGCGAACGTCCGGAGTCTGCAGGCCTCGTGTCCCTGGCTACCGGATGGTGTGACCTGGTCGCCGATGATTCTCTGACTGGCGAAGCTGACTGGATATCCGAGGTCACGTAGCCAAGAGCGGTCGTGTGCGCTACCATGAGAATGAGGAAGCCTTATTGACAGTCTCTCCGGACTGACTATATGTCGGAGCGTCCCGAGCGATGGACGTATGCTCCGAATACGAAACATTTTGTACCACAACATCTGGGGCCAGATGTTGTTGTACGAGAGAGGGGCCTCTCTCGCTCACCGTCCGGATGGACCAGAACGAGCTATGAACCGGACTAAAAGGCTTCCTCCGTTCTCCCTCTAATCCGCCGTCACTGGGTGTGCATTTGGTTGATTTATAGTGCTCGCATCACCCCAAAACTCCTTCTAGACCGCAACGGACGAACCCGACTGCTGAACCATTCGATGAATGGATGCTACACCGGGCGACCTAGCGGACGTCAAAGGCCGTCGAACCTACTAGGGTCCTCTTAGGCAATTGGCTTATTTACATGAGCACTTTTCTGCTAGCCCTTCATTAATTGTGACGACGGAGGCACACTGTTGGAAGACATCACAGATACATCACCCTAATCTTGATCGTCTGAAATAGAAATTGATAAAGTAGAGTGACCCTGCGGGGAAAGGACCGGAATGTCCAATTCCCCACTAACATACCGTGACATACGCTTCCCATGTTGACAACGAAATCATCAGATACAGAACAGGAGTTAATGCGAGTACACTGACCACATATAGAATGATTATAAAAGTCAGAGGAAGACTTCCTCTTATTACAATTGATCAAAATCCTTTCAATGTGAAAAGAAAACAAAGTCCTGGTACTCGCACCAACCCCTGACAATCAAAATACATAATAATAATATGATCCATTAACATAGAAAAAATAACTGAAATCAAAATATTTTGAAAAAATATTTTTTCAGAACAGCCCAAGTTTCTGAAAAGTAACGTTGAGCCCCAATGGATCCCAAGCCTAAGTGTGGACAAAAATTTTAAAAATATTTTAAACAATTTATGCAACACTTACGAACAATAATAATGTATCTAGTTATGATTAAATTAACATCAAGATATTATTTTCAAGAAATCCCCCCCTCACACAGAGGGCTGTTGTAAATGTAAACAATGAGTGTAAAAACACTAAAATAAGACTCCAGGCACCCAGGCCCGAAATCAGTTACCAAAAGTTAAAAAATTTATAGTAATTTATATATTTTTTATACTTACAAATGACCCAGATATAGCTGGTACTAACTCTTAAAATATAGGGCCAAACACAAATTTTGCCCCCCAATCCCCAAAATTTGCATCTAAAACCAAAGAAAACATGTCCTGAATGGCCCTCCACACTTCACCTCTACTGCGCATGCGCAGTGTCAAGGACGTTCCGAAATTGGCGCCATTAATCATTCTAATAACCAGTGCCTGGTAAGCGCTATGTACTCAGTGGGGAGGTGAGAGTTCCCAACTCCTGGGAGGGCCATCCCCGTCTGGGTCATTGGTAAGTATAAAAAATATATAAATTGCTATAAATTTTTCAACATTTTTATACTGTACCAATGACCCAGACATAGCTGAATAGTAAAAAGGCTGGAGGGCCAAGGACATAGAGCAAGATGGAATACGCTCAATAACATAAAATAGAGTCATCCCCTCTAGGGAAAAAGAAGTATTAGGCCTTACATGTATCTTTCTTATTTATGATAAATTAGAAAGATACAACACCTTCCAAAATTGAGCATCATACATCCATGTACTCTATTAATATCTAGTATAATCCTTATACTAATAATTTTTAAAGTAAGCCCATAAATAAAGTAAGTCTAGAGAATAGAGACTCTTTATACTCTTTAAAAGTGTCTGAGGATTGCATAATCATGTCTGTTGACACGTGCTATATTCAAAAGCTATACTTTAAAAACTAAGACTTGAATGAATTTTTAAAACATAAACTTCTCACTAAACAACCATCCCAATAACAGCTCAGAATTACTAACTCCGGAGGAGGTATCCCCTTGTTTTCATAGTAAAACAGGTGACCCAAGGGAACACCCCCCCCCCCCCCCCCCCCCTTTTTCTTGCCCTGGGTCAAATAGCCCAGAGCGAAGAGGGCAGCAGAACGGAGTCACAGCCGAAACAGACAGCCTACCTAGCTATAGTAGCAACTGTTAAGTGAATGACATTCTGAGCAGTAGATAATAGACCTAACAATAGAGGCCTCCAGAAATGGACTCAATATTTCTGAGATAAAAAATTCATGAATGTGGATGTTGAGCGCAATGAGCAGCCTTCAAAAATCTATAATAGCGACACTATTAATGTAAGCCCAAGATGTAGAAGAACTCTTACTTCATGAGCCAAAATCTCAAACACAACTGCTGAGTCAAAGATATACCATAAGCAGTATCGATAGTTAATTGAATCCATTAGCAATAGAATGGAGCGTAACGTCCTTCTAATAGGCATCAAAGACAGAAGAAGATTACGCCCGTAGTAATAAACAGATATCTGTATATAAATACATAAACTCCAACCGGACAGAGTAAAGGCCTATGCCCGTACGAAGATGGAAGGACCTTAATAACAATAGGTTCCGGATATTAGGAGCCTGACTCTTATGCAAAAATCCAACCTAAATAGTAAAGGAAGTAGTGATTCCGAAACTACGAAAGTGAAAATCATCCACCGATAGTGCATGAAACTCACTGACTCTTCAGTAAAAGAGAAGCCAACAGAATTACTGTCTAAAAGGTCAGAATTTGAAAACTACTGTTTCCAGAGGCTCAAATGATTACTTAGCTAAATAAGAACCGAAGTTAAATTCCATATAGGAATTTAATCTAATGATTCTAAGTCTATTTATCAAAAAGTTACTAACTGACTTAGATAAAGAGACATAAGACTCAACTGTAAACTATCATAGAGTGCATAGGTATGAGGTAACATAAACCTATAACCTTAATAATAACAGGCTGCAGTAGATCTTGTCAAACAAGTATACTAAAAAGTTGCAATGAGTAGTATGGAGGGATCAACAATATGAACATAGTGATCCCTACACCAACGACGGAAGAGCCTCCACTTTAGCCGCATAGAATAGCGAAGAAGAGGATCTCCTATAGTAAGAAATCGCGTCCAAAGCTCGTCCAGTACAATGCTTACAATGCAATACGGACCACACAACGGAATACATGAAGGTTGCGACCTTGCGGGTTGTGATAAAAATGACACGATTTTACCCAACGATAAAAGATCCTCTCATTGAGGAAGATTTCGCATTAAGTCCCACAGTAGACATCAGAGTAAATTTACCCACGGTCTCTGTGAAGACAGAGATGCTATCAACAGAAATGTATTGTGGTTGTTTATCTTAGCAATACCTGCTGAAACAACAGCGTCGGAGGATACGCATATCCTATCATTCCGTCCTATTAGATCAATAGAGCGTTAACAACATTAGCTCAGAGATCCGGACAAGCAAACACATACGTCTGCAATTGATTAGCAAGCTGTGTCGTAAATAAATTATCATTGGGCGCTCCCATTGATAGCAAATCTGATTGAATACTTGTTTGTTGAGAGTCCATTCTGACGGCAACAAGCGACCCATAAGTGAACGGGAGTCCGGTAAAACAATCAGACGACCCAGAATATGACGGACCGAAACAGAACTTGGTGTACTATAACAAACAGAAGGATTCTTTCCATTAAATTAAATAACGGAAACGAATGAGTGCCTCCCTGGTTCCGGAGATACGCCACTACTGTCGAATTAACGGACAGGATTTGGACATGCGTTTCTGAATAATGTTCATCCAATGACATAAAGCAAGCCTAAAAAACATTATTCCGCGGAAGATAAGTGCTTGCTTAGAGACTGCGGAACCCAAAGACCCTGGCACTTCGAATCCGTTGGGATCAATATTATATCCCAACCTGTTTGACTGGCAACCGTCATAATTATAACACTCGGATCCAGCAACTGCAGTGGCACTCTCTGAGTCAACCACCGAATGTTTGCCCCAGTCTGAATCTCTTGCAACACTAGATAGACAAGAGAACGTGTAAATCGAGCAATTCATGGATTGCTGAAAAGTTGCCGTCGAAGAGAAGCTTCTCCGAGAACGAAGCGACTCTGAGAGAGTTCTTCACCTTACTATCCACGCGCGTGGATGTAGCTAGGGCTGCGTCACGTCTAACCAACTCCAATCAGCCACTGAAGGGCGGAGTTATACGTGAACAAACTACTGCCCTCAAAAGAAATCACATTGAGGATAATATCCCGTAATTCTTTTCTTGAAGACGTAATGATAACGCCTCAGTAAGGTGGATTACGTATGATAAAGCGTCTAAGTTAAGTCTACTAGACATCATTGTCGTTTCCAACATTGTGGTTGGAAAAGACATGGACGGCGAAAAAGAATATTTCCAGTCTTTAACCACGCCGTCTAGGCGCATATGAACTCTCGGTATGCCCTGCTCTGCCAAAATAAATTATTCGTATAAATGATAAAAAGGCAGAAATGAGCATTGCGGACAAGAAACTAAACTATCATGCTTGGTAGCAGGCTTATATGCATATATAGCGTCGATAAATAATACACATGTTCTAATGACATTATTGGACTGTGTCGGTAAGTCAGGGACAATGTCCCTGAACCGATCCAAAATTCCGTGTCCAATGACGCTATAAGTCTCTTATCCAACATCGCAGCAATGTAGTCCGAAATAACAATCACTGGAAGATAATGCCAGAAGATATGAATGGCAGCTTCCGATGCTACGAAAGGGAAAACTCGAAATCTTTTGAATCCCTTTCGCCATCCTGTCGGACCCTATGAAGCGTTCGGTCGTCCGTACCTGATGCAACCACGGACCGCACCGACCCAGCGCCGTCAGATAATTCCTGATTCGACTAAGAAACTGTCGATTGCTGGGATGCTGCAAAAAAACTGTGCTAACTCGGATAGCATGTCCATCACTGAGGCCTGTGGAGAAGCGGTCCTACAATGCATTGCCGCTGGAAGCTCCGTGATCGTTACCCCGTGCATACTACTAATATGCGAGCAAATGGAGTGTATAGGCCTTGTGTCCCTTGGCTACCAGATGGCGTGACCTATTCGCCGTGGAATCACTGAATGACGAAACTGATCGGATACTCGAGGTCACGTAGCCAATGTGCGGACGTGTGCCCTGCTGTGAGGATGAGGAAGCATTATCGACAGTCTCTCGGACTGTCAATATAACGGAGCGTCCTGACCGACAGACATATGCTCTGAATGTAAAATATCTGAACCACAACATGCGGTCCCCTATGTTGTTGGACGAGAGAGGGACCTCTCTCGCTCACAGCCCGGACGGACCTGGACAAGCCAGGAACTGGACTAACAGGCTTCCTCCGATCTGTCCTCAATCTGCCGTCCATGGGTGAGTACTAAAGTAATTATAGTGCTCGCATCACCCAAATCTCCTTCCTAGACCGCAACGGACGAACCCGGCAGCCGAACCATTCGATGAATGTACGCTACACCGGGTGAGCTAGCGAATGTCACTCCGTCGATCCTACAAGGGACCTCTTAGGCGATAGACATATTCCATGAGCACTTATTGCCGCTAGCTCTTCATTAACTATGACGACAGAGGCACACTTTTGAAAGACATCTCCGTAACTTTGCGAACAAGAAACCAGAAATGCTTGGTAATAGCAAGCATATAATAATAATATATATAGCGTCGTTCAATAATTCGAAAGTTTGTGTGACATTATTGGACTATGTCGGAACTGAGGGACGATGTCCCTGAACCGAACCAAAAATTTCTAAGTCCACCGACGCTATCAGTTTCTTATCCGGCATCGCAGCATTCTGGTCCGATGAAAGAAGCTGTAGAAGATCAAGTCAGATGACATACACAACAGCATATGTTGTTTCGAAAGGGAAAGCTTGAAATCCTCCGAATCCCTTTCGGTATCCCATCGGACCGGATGAAATTTTCGGACGTTCGTACCCGCTTCCGCGGAGCGTCCCGACCCAGCATCGTCGGATAAAAAATATGCGACAGATTCAGTTGATGCTGGGATGCTGCGATAAGCTGTGCTATTTAGGAAAGCAAGTCCGTTCCCGAGGCCTGTGCAGTAGCGGTCTTACGATGCATTGCCGCCGGAAGCTCCGTGTACGTTGACTCCCGCACACTTTCCTATGCGAACGTCTGGAGTCTGCAGGCCTCGTATCCCTGGCTACCGGATGGTGTGACCTGGTCGCCGATGATTCTCTGACTGGCGAAGCTGACTGGATATCCGAGGTCACGTAGCCAAGAGCGGTGGTGTGCGCTACCATGAGAATGAGGAAGCCTTATTGACAGTCTACTCCGGACTGACTATATGTCGGAGCGGCCCGAGCAACGGACGTATGCTCCGAATGCGAAACATTTTGTACCACAACATCTGGGGCCAGATGTTGTTGTACGAGAGAGGGGCCTCTCTCGCTCGCCGTCCGGATGGACCAGAACGAGCTATGAACCGGACTAAAAGGCTTCCTCCATTCTCCCTCTAATCCGCCGTCACTGGGTGTGCATTTGGTTGATTTATAGTGCTCGCGAGTACACTGACCACATATAGAATGATTATAAAAGTCAGAGGAAGACCTCCGCTTATTACAATTGATCAAAATCCTTTCAATGTGAAAAGAAAACAAAGTCCTGGTACTCGCACCAACCCCTGGCAATCAAAATACATAATAATAATATGATCCATTAATATAGAAAAAATAATTGAAATCAAAATATTTTGAAAAAATATTTTTTCAGAACAGCCCAAGTTTCTGAAAAGTAACGTTGAGCCCCAATGGATCCCAAGCCTAAGTGTGGACAAAAATTTTAAAAATATTTTAAACAATTTATTCAACACTTACGAACAATAATAATGTATCTAGTTATGATTAAAATAACATCAAGATATTATTTTCAAGAAATCCCCCCCTCACACAGAGGGCTGTTGTAAATGTAAACAATTAGTGTAAAACACTAAAATAAGACTCCAGGCACCCAGGCCCGGAATCAGTTACCAAAAATACACTATCTGATGCAAAACAGAGACTTCCAGGGAAGAAACTGCAGAACATCAGATGGTAGATGCAGAACACAACGCCTAACCACCCGTAGGAGAAGACGTAAACATGGGGAAAAGAACAGAATTCATTCTGTTATTCAGCTAAAACTCCCAAGAAATTTTAGTAATAATAATTACAGAAACTATGCCAAAAGCATGGGAGAATAGCAAGAGGGGACTTAAAGGAAAGGGAGAGAGGAAAACACTGAAAAATCAGTGTAACTAAATAACCAGAATGACAACAAAATGGCTGCTGCCTCGAAAATAGGTAACTGAACATAATTTCATTAAAAAAATTTTAAGTTACAGCCCTGATAATATTCTGTCACACATTTTTCCTCTCCTCCTTCTCTATCCTCCTTAGAATCACCATTTCACTAATATTTATGTGTCTGGCATCATTTAAACTGAGATTTACAAGCACAAAGATCAGTCAGATGTTAACTGATGAAGGGCCAAACTTAGAATGATTAATGGCGCCAATTTCGGAACGTCCTTGACACTGCGCATGCGCAGTAGAGGTGAAGTGTGGAGGGCCATTCAGGACATGTTTTCTTTGGTTTTAGATGCAAATTTTGGGGATTGGGGGGCAAAATTTGTGTTTGGCCCTATATTTTAAGAGTTAGCACCAGCTATGTCTGGGTCATTGGTACAGTATAAAAATATACACTATCTGATGCAAAACAGAGACTTCCAGGGAAGAAACTGCAGAACATCAGATTGTAGATGCAGAACACAACGCCTAACCACCCATAGGTGAAGACGTAAACATGGGGAAAATAACAGAATTCATTCTGTTATTCAGCTAAAACTCCCAAGAAATTTTAGTAATAATAATTACAGAAACTATGCCAAAAGCATGGGAGAATAGCAAGAGGAGACTTAAAGGAAAGGGAGAGAGGAAAACACTGAAAAATCAGTGTAACTAAATAACAAGAATGACAACAAAATGGCTGCTGCCTCAAAAATAGGTAACTTAACATAATTTCATTAAAAAAATTTAAGTTACAGCCCTGATAATATTCTGTCACACATTTTTCCTCTCCTCCTTCTCTACCCTCCTTAGAATCACCATTTCACTAATATTTATGTGTCTGGCATCATTTAAACTGAGATTTACAAGCACAAAGATCAGTCAGATGTTAACTGATGAAGGGCCAAACTTAGAATAATTAATGGCGCCAATTTCGGAACGTCCTTGACACTGCGCATGCGCAGTAGAGGTGAAGTGTGGAGGGCCATTCAGGACATGTTTTCTTTGGTTTTAGATGCAAATTTTGGGGATTAGGGGGCAAAATTTGTGTTTGGCCCTATATTTTAAGAGTTAGCACCAGCTATGTCTGGGTCATTGGTACAGTATAAAAATATGGCACGTTGGCATTCTGCATAATGGGGAACACATGTCGATGCAAAATTTCATCTCTGTACCTTTGTGCCATCAGGTTACCCTCAACATGGACAAGGTCCATTCTACCATTGTGTGAGATGGCTGCCCATATCATAATGCTACCACCACCAAATCTGTCCACCTCCCGAACGCAGCTACACCCAAAACGTTCTCCACAATGTCTGTACACACAGCATTGTCCATCACCACGGAAAAGAAGGAAAAGTGACTCATCACTGAACCATCCATTCTCCATCACTGATAAGGCCATGCCCTGTGCATCTGACACCACTGACGTTGCTACCAACGATGGTGCGGCATCAAAATGATGCCACGAACAGGTCGTCTAGCACGCAGATGCCTTGCATAGATGGTTACGAACGGTCTGATCTGAAATCCTCTGCTGACCTGGTGGTGTTGATGCTGTAGAGGTTACTGTGGTTGTTCTCTCCTATAAATGACGTAACCTGATGTATCGATCCTGAGCTGGGGTGGTCACTTGAGGTCTCCCGGATCTTGGAAGATCCTGCATTGTCCCCTGGATTTGGTAGCGGTTCCACAGGCGTGTGATGGTGCACGGTGAGACATTGAACACTCTCGCTACCCTCGAAGCTGATTTGCCTATTTCCAAGCGGCCAATGGCATTATTTATCTGGAGCTTCTGTCAAACGCAGCATTTTGTATGAGTGAGATCCCTTTAACACTGTGCAAATTCCGACCAATTTCCTTGTCCATTTATACCCCCCACATGCTCAGGTCACATGCTCGGAGCGTGCAACTTCATGATCAGATATTCCATCAGTGGAAACTTTGTTTTGTTAATTTCCAATATTTTGGGGGTCACGCTAGCCAAAATTATGGCCCATTGTCCAAAATGTTACATAATGTTTACACCACTATGATATGTCATTAACCATATCTACAACCACACTTCATCACTATATTCTCCAAAATTTGCCATGTTATTGTGACTACACCCATTTTGCATCTCTTTTTTGAAGAGTATATATATACCATTGTAATAAGGTAAAATATTTACAAATCGGAGAGCCATGAGATTTGATCTGAGATCCAATTATGTTTGAAAAACCTCTGCTGGATTCAAGTAAGGATTCCATGGATCCTGCAGGCACACACTGATAAAATTCTGGCTATTCACAATCATCAGAAATAATTTTAGGTCATACAATGGTGGCTGAGGGGTATTAATGGTCACCTGGAGTTGAAGAAGATAGGGTGTGCAGACCCACCAGGGCATCCATGGTTCAGCCCGGTGTGAGAAAATTTGTATTTTCAGGTATGAAACTTGCGAAATCCTTCACTTTAAACATTGTGAAAGGCTTGTATTCAACACCCCTAATTTTGCATGTTTTACATTAATATTCAGAGTGAATATTAAATTGGCAGTTTCTCTTCAGGGTTGCCATACTCAGAGTAGGACACCACAAGCAAGTGCTGCAAATATGAGCGACATTTTGTGTGTTACTAGAGAGAATTGATGAGGACCGAGGCCATTCAGGCCTGTTTTCTCGATATATTTCAACATTTTTCAAGGCCATACAAAAGCCACATTCAAGGATTTTCAAGGCCTGCCTTCACTAGACCTAACTAGGACCATCCAGTCATCACCCCTCCTCCCACTTACTTCAAGGGACATGGGAGAAGGAGGTAATGACAAGAAGGTCCCAGTTAAGACGAATTCTGGCATATAAAACTATATAATAATCTTCAATAATGTACTCTTGTCCTTTTATATAGCTTTTGACCTCGTGGCCTTCATCAGCAAATAGATATTAGACAAACAACTACATCCCAATACTTTTTACTTCACACTGACAGGTGTTAATTTCTAAGAGGTAACGTTGAGAAAAACGTAATAGTCACAATGACATTTTTCTCAATGTTAAGAGTATGTTATTGAAGATTATAATGTTTTATTACTTTCCAAAAAGTGATTTACTGGGATTTCTGGGTTTGACTATAAACGATAACTTCACAAGTGAATTATGCAATCAACAATTGTGTCATGTATCTGTGTGTGCAAACGAAGACACTTTGCCATGGGTGTAATAGGGACTTCATTGTTTTTTGTTACAGTCCCTTATTATCCTACCACAGGATGGACTTAATTGTTGAAATTCTGTAAAAATATACAATTATGATTACACGCTTCATTTGCCATTTATTACATGAACATTCAAGGCTTTTCAAGGCCACCTGGTACATTTTCAATCATTACAAGGCCTTGGTTGACCCTTGACCAAATTTAAGGTCATTCCTTGAATCCAAGGTCCCGCAGAAACCTTGGATTTGACTCAAGCCAATATTTGAGATTCACATGACTCTACCTATAGTACCCCATCAGATGCTATTTTTATATGTTCCTCTTGACCAAGTACTGATCTTGCAATATTTTATTCATATATACACAGAACGACACTTGTGTGTGAATGGGTTAATCGATATGGCATGGGTGCGCGGAAGGATAGAATGAGAGCCAGCAGGCCTCAAGTTTTGTCTGTCTGCAATGACACAAGTGTTTATTACATGCCTTCATGTCTATAAGAACCATTATTAGAAGGACAATCAGCAATTCATTTGATAATTATCAACAAAAAGAATACATTTTATCGATGACCAAATTTGTGATGGGAACCTGTTTTGCTATTTCGTCTCCTGAATTCCAATGTGTTCTATGTGCCTACTGGCACATAGAACACATTCGAATTCAGGGGACGATTTTTAGCTATTGCCAGCGATCCAAATTGTAATTGCAGTGCATGATTTGTAAAAAATTTCAGTGAAATTTCGCTTCTTTATAAACATAGTCCATCATCAACTTTTTCTATACCATATGTGTGCGGAACGGATTTTCATTTTCCGCATGGTTTAGTGTTACTGTAGATGGGGATTTCATAGAATAGGAATGTAATAAAATCTTGATCCAGGGATGTAAATGTGTCACAACTAGATTACGACTTGATCATAGAAAGAACAATTTTGCAACACAGGACTGTAAGGCATAAAAAAGTTAAAAATTTGTTTCTCAAGTCCTCCCACATGGTCCTTTTTTGCTGCCGCATGCTCTCTTTTTATAACTAATGAAAACTTAAATAAATAAAAATATTTACCCAAGTTAATAAAATTGATAAATTTGTCCCTTGAGTGCAAGAAGGCTTTGCAATGCATTAGCATTGCAAAGCCTTCTTGAACTCAAGGAAAGAAATACATCACCGCCCACGCTATTCTGTACATCATGGGGCCTAAAGCATAAAACAAATCAAGAACATGAGTTTTTGATGGTAAAGAAATAATAACAAAAAAATAAAAAATAAAATAAAAAACCCTCTGCCCACATGCAATTTTACAAAAAATGGACTGAGAAACAGAAGAGCTACTTTGTGTGGCCTAATATCAATTGTAATATCAACTGTAATCTCAACTGTGTTCATTTACCGTGATGACCTAAGAATAAGCCCATTATTAAAAATGAGCCCACCAACTAACATTTCAGGAGACCCTTCCTTGTAAATAAAAACCCAGTCCCTGACTTTGTATTGACAACACTGATGACAGCCAGGCTAGTACATGCAAGTTGTTACATGCATGAATCCCTTACCCACATGATATCAAAATTTATTTTAATTTTTATTCAAATGTTTAAAAATATTTCCACAAAACTGTATCATGTCACCCCTCATTGGAACAAGGTCAAAGAGCCTGTTTCAATGAGGGGTCACATGACATGGTTTTGTTGAAATTGTTTTAAATGACGTGGATGCTTGTGGTCAATTTGTTAGGTAAAGGGTTAATGCATCTTAATTATGGAATTAACTGAGTCACCTAACTTTGTGTCAAGTTTGCATCCAAATTCTCCTACAAGCTTCACCTCTCGAAAATAAGCCCACCCATATACTATTGACCTCTTTTACTTCAAGCATCTCCTCGGCTTATTCACGGATCAGTATAATAATTCAACTTACCTTTGGTTCTCCCAATGATTCTTTCTCTCTCTTGGCTTTCATTATGCTTTCTTCCAACATTGATTTTTTTGCTTTCTTCCCTGAAATTAAAACAAAAATAATTGTATCTATACCTCAAATGATTACATTCATTTATAAACAAGAGTTATTGCTGAAGGTAATTTATACCTCCAATGCAGTCTTGGAATGATGAC
Source organism: Pictodentalium vernedei (assembly GCA_031216915.1). Classification (NCBI taxonomy): domain Eukaryota; kingdom Metazoa; phylum Mollusca; class Scaphopoda; order Dentaliida; family Dentaliidae; genus Pictodentalium; species Pictodentalium vernedei. The sequence continues at coordinate 130,936,154 of CM062296.1, read as the reverse complement.
ATATAAATGAATTAAAAACAAAGAAAGGACCATATACTCTGTTGAAAAAATGCAGGCTACTTTTTTATAACATGGGCAGGATCGACTTGTCATAAGAATCCCTCATACTAAATATCACTGAAATCCCTTCACTTTCTGGTAAGATACTGCTGCAGATGGATGGACGCAAGCAGAGATGGATGCAGGTAATTCAGTTTATTACACACTCGAAACTGTATTTCTCATGATTACATGGGTTTTAGGGGCATGCAGTAATTTTAACCAGAAAGCTCTAGTGCGATCTGATGCAAAGTACCCTTCGTGTGCTCAATTTCTCTTGTTAGACTGGTTCTTTCAGTTTGCAGCGTTCAGAGGAAAATAACCAATGAGAACCTTCAGCTACATTTATTTGTCGGAATTCCCGTTTCTTATCATAAAATGTTTAGTGCACAGAAATGCTAAAAACTAGTATTAATAGTCATCACAGATACATTATCTCAGCCAGGAAAAAAAAACAGTAAAACTCCACCTTTGTAATTATTATAAAAATGCTCAATTGGTTTTGTTAATGACACCTGGTACTGTTCCAGTGGAAATTGGAATTTTGTAACACTAACAGTAACAGTGTTATCCTCAGCGCTGCATGCTGTCAACAGATCTGATACTAGGCCTACTGTGTATAATCCTTTTCGATTCACACTTTGGCAATGTTGCAGCACATTTTCCACCACAAATTGAATTGGTTTTCTAGAAGCAGGATTAAATCAAATGTGAAAACTGGTTATCGTGAAGCGGAAAGACAGACAGTGACACTGCTGATAGGGTAAGGTCTGGTAACTTCAGACACCTTGTAGCATTAACCTTTGCAAACCAGTCTGTCTACAGTAATCAATGATCAAACGACACTGGGTGTGTTTTTTTTAGTTCCGAACTTCCAATACAATGCAATATCTCGTCATTACAACTATTCAAATCGATCAGACCAGGCCCTCATACTGCATCCATGTGATGTACCGGTACAATCAGACATCAGCTGGTACCTTTGGACAGATGTGATGGTACATTCAGACAGCTGTGGAAACGGACATTGAGGGCACATTTTATGTGCTTGAAATCTGAATTGCAAACATCATTGAATGTCTGACTCTGAACTGACTCTTCGTAGAAAAAGGGTGATCTGCTCAAATATTCCTTTGCATATTTTCATGGCCTCCATTGGTTGGACACAGTAAAATTCTTGTGTCAAAAGGGTAGGGCAGGTGCATGTGTATGTGGATTACAGTAGCCGTGAAACCAGGTTGAATAGGATGTACATGTATAAAATGCAATTTTGTTTAGAGGACTCAGGATTTACTGTCCACAGTATAAATTGAGAAGAAAAAGCCTCATGTGGTTGAAAGCAGGGACTCTCCCATGGGGTTGTGAGGTGAGGCTGGAGTGACTACTCACTCAGGGTTCCTTCAGGCCTTGCAAAGTCTTGAATTCGAAAGTTAAAAAATTTATAGTAATTTATATATTTTTTATACTTACCAATGACCCAGACTTAGCTGGTGCTAACTCTAACAAAACCAGGGCCAAACACAAATTTTGCCCCCCAATCCCCAAAATTTGCATCCAAAACCAAAAGAAATCATGTCCTATAGGACCTCCATACTTCGCCCCTACTGCGCATGCGCAGTGTCAAGGACGTTCCGAAATTGGCGCCAATTATCATTCTTACTGGCAGTGCCTGGTCAGTGCTATGTACTCAGCGGGGAGGCAAGAGTTCCCAACTCCTGGGAGGGCCATCCCTGTCTGGGTCATTGGTAAGTATAAAAAATATATAAATTACTATAAATTTTTTAACATTTTTATACTGTACCAATGACCCAGACTTAGCTGAATAGTAAAAAGGTTGGAGGGCCTAGGACATAGAGGAAAATCCAATAAGCTCAACTATATAATAAAGAGGCAACCCCTTAAGGAGAAAAGGAGTATTAGGCTTTACATGTATCTTTCTTATTTAATATTAAATTAGAAAGATACAATACCCTTTATAATTGAGCACAATAACATTCATGTTCTCTATTAACATCCAGTATAACCCCTATACTAATTATTTTTAAAGTAAGCCAATAAATAAAGTTAGTCCAGAGAATTGAGACTCTTTATAATCTTTTAAAAGTGTCCGAGTATTGTATATTAAAGCCCGTTTGACACTTGACATATACAAATGCTTCACACCGAGCTACACTTTAAAAATATGACATGAATGAATTTTAACATTAATATTACACTTTAAAACCATCCCGGAAGCGACTCAGAAATACTGACTTTGGAGGAGGCATTCCCTTGCTTTTCACTATAAAGCAGGTGACCTAAGGGAACACCCCCCCCCCCCCCCCCCCCCCCTTCCCCTTCCCCTTGCCCTGGGTCAAATAGCCCAGAGCGAAGAGGGCAGCCGGACGGAGTCACTGCCGGAATAGAAAGCCTGCATAACTATAGTTGCAACTGTTTAGTGGACGACATTCTGAGCAACAGATAACGGACCTAAACAATGCCGGTCTCCAGAAATGGACTCAATATTTCTGAGATAAAAATTCGTGAATGTGGATGGCTGAGACCAATAAGCAGCCTTCATTAAATCTGTAATAGCAATACTATTAGCATAAGCCCAAGAAGTAGCAAGAGCTCTTACTTCATGAGCGGAAATCTTAAGCACAGACTGCTGAGAAGAAGATAAACTCTCATAAGCAGTACGGATAGTTAATTGAATCCATCTAGCAATAGAATGGACCGAAATGTCCCTTCTATTAGGCATCAAAGACAGAAAGAAACGTTTTCGTTCCTTTCTGATAAACTGAGATCTCTGTTTATAGATACGTAATGCTCTAACAGGACAGAGTAAAGGCCTACGCCCGTCAGAAGACGGAAGAGCCTTAATAACAATAGGTTCCGGATATTTATTAGGAGCCTGATTCTTAGCTAAAAAACCCACATTAGTAGTGAAGGTGATAGTGTTCCCGACACTACGATAGTGAGAATCATCCACCGACAGTGCATGAAGCTCACTGACTCTTCTAGCAGAAGAGAAAGCTAAGAGAAAAGCTGTCTTATAAGATAAGAATTTGAAATCTACTGTCCCAAGAGGTTCAAATGGCTTTTCCTTCAATTTAAGAAGAACCCAAGCTAAATTCCATTTAGGAATTAACCTAAGAGTTCTGGGTCTATTTATCGAGAAGTTTCTAAATAACTTAGATAAAGAGACATTAGATCCAATTTGTAAACTATCATGATGTGCATAGGTATCAGATAACATAGACCTATAACCCTTAATAGTAACAGGCTGCAGTTTGATTTCGTCAAACAAGTATACTAGAAAGTTTGCAATGTCTGGAATAGAGGGATCGAAAATATCTACAGAATGATCCCTACACCAACGACGAAAAACCTTCCACTTAGCCGCATAGTTTAGCGAAGAGGAGGTCCTCCTACAGTTAGAAATCGCGTCCACTGCTCGTCCTGTAAAGTGCTTGCCATGCAAGAAGGACCGCACAACGGAAAAACGTGAAGGTTGAGACCTTGCGGGTTGTGATGGAGTTGGCGCGATTTCCCCTGCGAAAGAAGATCCTCCCGTGGAGGAAGCTTTCGCGGTAGGTCCCACAACAGACACCTGAGTAGATTTATCCATGGTCTCTGTGGAGACAGAGATGCTACCAACAGAATCTTGCATTGAGATTATTTTATCTTTAGCAATACTTGCTGAATTAACGGCGCTGGAGGATACGCATATCCTATCATTCCGTCCCAAGGGATCGACAGAGCGTCTACTGCAAATGCTCTTGGATCCGGACACGGAGACACATACGTCTGCAACTGATTGTTGAGATGTGTCGCAAATAAGTCTATCATTGGCCGTTCCCACTGGTAGCAAATCTGATTGAATACTTGTTTGTTGAGAGTCCACTCCGATGGCAACAAGCGACCCTTTCGTGAAAGGGAGTCTGCTAGCACATTCAGACGACCCGGTATGTGACGGACCGAAAGAAGAACCTGATGTTCTAGCGCAAACAGAAGGATTCTTTCCGTTAGATTGAACAACGGAACTGAATGAGTGCCTCCCTGATTCCGTATATACGCCACTACTGTCGTATTGTCGGATACGATTTGGACATGAGCATTGTGAATAATGTCCATCCAATGACGTAACGCAAGCCAAATTGACATCATTTCCTTGATGTTTATGTGCTTGCCCAGGAATTGCGGATCCCAAAGACCCTGGCATCTCGAATCCGTTGGGATCAATGATGCACCCCAACCTGTTTGACTGGCATCCGTCATAATGGTAAAACTCGGATCCGGCAACTGCAGTGGAACTCCCTGAGTTAACCACTGAATGTTTGCCCAAGTCTGAATCTCTTGTTTCACTTGATCTGACAAGAGAACGTCTATGTCGAGCGAATGAATTTTCACACTCCAATTCTGAGTCAAGAAAATTTGGAGAGGACGCATGCGTAACCGCCCCATCGGAATGAGATCCGCAGCGGCTCCGCACAGACCTATCAGTCTCATAAATTCTCTCGCTGTGACTTTGTCTGCGTGCAGACAATAGCGAGCGTAACAACTGACTAATTTTGCTCTGGTTAACGGCAGACGAACGAGATTGTTGTGCATCTCGAAGCTCATTCCCAGATGAGTGAATGACTTGGACGGCACCAGATCCGACTTCTCCTCGTTTACTATAAAACCGAGACGTCGGAGCAATAGAAGTAGATTCTGAACATCGTTCTGAAGCGTTAACTCGTTGCCGTACCTCTGAAGAATGTCGTCCAGGTAGGCCGACGTTACCGCAGACGAATGAGCTCGGAAATAGATCATTACCGAGTTCATTACCCGAGTGAAAGCCCAGGGTGCTAGATTCAATCCGAAGCACATCGCCCGGAATTGATACACCACTCCTAGGACTGCGAAGCGTAGATACTTTCTGAATGTCGGATGTACCATGACGTGAAAGTTCGCATCTTTGAGATCTATGCTTGTTGCATAATCGTTCACCTGAATACTCGCTCTGACCGACCGAATCGTCTCCATATAAAACTTCGGAGCGACTATCAGCTTGTTTATCCAGCTCAAATCTATGACTGGACGGAACGAGCCGACTGGTTTCGGAACCAGAAACAGATGGCTGTAGAATCCCGGAGTCTCCTGGTTTTCTACGACCTCTACCGTGTTTTTCATTAAAAGAGACTGCACCTCTGATAATAGAGCGTCTCTTTTCTGCGGATTTGACGGAAGTTGAGTCCACTTTGGACTTCGAGTTAATGGAGGCTTTCGTTTGAAGGATATCTTTAGACCTTCCGAAGTCACTCCTCTCACCCAAGGGTCGTCCGTAATCGACGCCCATTCTTATGAAAAGCTCGACAACCTTCCGCCAACCGGTACGCGATAGAGGTTTAAGCCATCACCTCCTGGACCTGTGAGGCCTGCGGTAGGAGAAACCACGTCCTCCATGACCCGCACCTCGTCCCGTCGACCTCGGGGCGTCCGACCGGTTGTCCCGGTCCGAAGGACGTCCCGAACGTGAGTCGCTACCTTGACGGTCTCTCGAATAAGACCAAGAGGACGCACTGGAACCTCTATAGGAACCTCTCTTGGGCGCATTAGACCCAGAAGTGCCTGTCTTATTCTTGTCTGCCGTATCCGACTTCTTAGAAGCAGATTTGAACAACAGAGAATCCGAAGCTTTCTTTGTAATTTTATCATAAATAGCAGAAAGCTTGCCGTCAAAGAGAAGTTCTCCGGAGACCGAAGCGACTCTGAGAGAGTTCTTCACCTTAATATCCATGAGTGTGGATGTAGCTAGGGCTGCGTCACGTCTAACCAACTCCAGGTTTGCCACTGAAAGGGCGGAGTTACACGTGGAATAAGCTACTGCCCTTGAAAGAAGTCTTAAAGAGGATTGAATATCCTGAAATTCTTTCCCCTGAAGGCGCAGTGATAACGCCTTAGTAAGGTGATCTGCGTAAGATAAGGCATCTAAACTGGCTCTGTTAGACGAAATAGCTGTTTCCAACACAGCGGTTGGAATAGAAGCCGACGACGGTAATGATAGCTCTAAGTCTTCCGCCTCATCGTCCATACGCAGAGGAACTCTCGGAATACCCTGTCCTGCCGTGTCAAATTTATTCCTTGCATTAATGAAAGGCAGGTTGAGAGTATTGGCGGACAAGAAACCTGCTTTCCCCGTTTTGGAAGCAAGTTTAAATATAGCGTCGTTCAATAATTCAAATGTTCTTGCAACATTATTGGACTGCGACGGAAACTCGGGAGCGATGTCCCTGAACCACTCGAAAAATTCAGAGTCCAATGACGCTATAATCCTCTTGTCCGAAACCGCAGCAGTCTGGCCCGACGGAACAACTTGAGGGAGAAAGTGCCGGATGAAGTCCACGGCAGCTTTATGTTGTTCCGAAAGGGATAGCTCCAAATCATCCGTATCCCTTTCACCATCCGGTCGGACCTCATGATGCTCCCGGTAGTCCGCCCCCGATGCTTCGGCGGAGCGTACCGACCCATGCCCATCGGATAATTCCCGATCCGACACCGTTTCTGTCAGCTGCTGGGATGCTGCGATAAGTTGTGCTATCTGCACAAGTACATCCGGCATTGAGACCTGCGGAGGCGCAGTCTTTCGCTGCTTCGCCGAGGGCAGCTCCGCATCTGATGGCTCCCGCATACTTTTTCTATGCGAACGTCCGGAGTCCATCGGCCTCGTGTCCCTGGCTGCCGGATGGTGTGACCTGGTCGCCGAAGAATCCCTGATCGGCGAAGCTGGTAAGATTTCGGCGGTCACGCAGCCAAGGTGCGGTCGTGTGCACTGACGAGAAGAAGAAGCCTGAGCAGTCTCCGGGGACTGCCTATACAACGGAGCGTCCCGAGCGACGGACGTATGCTCCGCTTGCGACACATTTTGTACCACAACATCTGGTCCCAGATGTTGTTGTACGAGAGAGGGGCCTCTCTCGCTCGCGGCCCGGCTGGACCTGGACGAGCTAGGAACCGGACTCAAAGGCTTCCTCCGATCTCGCCTACTATCCGCCGTCACTGGGTGTGCACGTTGAATGTTTATAGTGCTCGCATCACCCAACATTTCCTCCTGGACCGCATCGGATGAACCCGGCTGCCGAACCATTCGGTGAATGGACGCTACACCGGGCGAGCTAGCGGACGACATTTGTTTAATCTCCATGAGCACTTTTGCCGCTAGCTCTGTATTCATTTGTGACGACGGAAGCACACTTGCGGAAGATAACATGGAAACATCACCCTGTTCTTGTTCCTCTGAAATAGAAACTGAGAGAGTAGAGTGACCTTGCGGAGAAAGAGCCGGCATCGCCCTTTCTCCAGTAACAACATACCGTGACACACGTTTCCAATGTTTGTCATCCCAATATTGACATATAGAACAGGGATTAGTGCGAGAACACTGACTACAATTAATACAATGATCATGAAAGTCTGAGGAAGATTTCTTCCCATTACAATTTGAACAATATCCTTTCATTGTGAAAAGTCAACAAGTCCTAGTTACTCGCACAAACCCTTGACACAAAGATACATAATAACATGATCCATTAATAATGAAAAAACAATTGCAAATCAAAATAATTTTTGAAAAATATTTTTTCAGCGAAGCCCAAGTTTCTGAAAAGTAACGTTGAGCCCCGATGGATCCGATGGCTAAGTGTGGTCAAAAATTTTAAATTTATATTAAATAATTAATGCGACACTTACAGATAATAGAAATGTATCTTATAGTGAGATAAACTACACCAAAGGCAAACAGCCCCCATCAAAAAAGGCTGTTGCCAATGTAAACAAACAGTGTAAAACACCAGAAAACATGACTCCAGGCACTGAAAAAACTGGCCCGAAATCAGTCATCAAAATTACACTCTATCTGATGCAAGACAGAGACTCCCAGGGGAGAATCTGCAGAACATCAGATGGAAGATGCAGAACACAACGTTTATACACCCATGGGTGAAAACGTAACTATGGGGAAAATAACAGAAAACATTCTGTAACCAAGCAACTCTCCCAAGAGAATTTTAGAAATGAACTTTCTCAAAAATATGCCAAAAGCATGGGAGAACTGCAAGGGGGGACTTAGAAGGTCAGGGGAGAGGAAACACTGAATAAGCAGTGCAACATTTTAGCAAGAATGACAACAAGAGGCCCATGCCTCGAAAATAGGCAACTTAACATAATTTCATAAAAAATTTTAAGTACAGCCCTGATTATTTTTTGTCATTCCTTTTTCCTCTCCTCCTTCTATATCCTCCTTAGAATCACCATTTCTCCAATAATTACGTGTCTGGCATCCTTTAAACTGAGATTTACAAGCACAAAGATCAGTGAGATGTTGACTGATGAAGGGCCAAACAGAGAATGATAATTGGCACCAATTTTCGGAACGTCCTTGACACTGAGCATGCGCAGTAGGGGCGAAGTATGGAGGTCCTATAGGACATGATTTCTTTTGGTTTTGGATGCAAATTTTGGGGATTGGGGGGCAAAATTTGTGTTTGGCCCTGGTTTTGTTAGAGTTAGCACCAGCTAAGTCTGGGTCATTGGTACAGTATAAAAATATCAATTTTCAAGTCCTGAAAAGTCATTGAATTACCCCCAAACTCCAAAAGTGGCCTGGAAAATCCTTGAAAACAATCTTTCAAAATATAAAACCCATCAAAATTTTTCCGTGATTATCTTACAACTTATTTCTGCTGGTACTGTACTCTTGGTTTTTAGTCGATAACCTTGTCACTCATAGGGGGAGGGGGGGAGTAACTACTTGGGTATGAAAATTTAGCTTTTCACTTTCACATTTCTTTTCAAAACGACGAAAGAAATACCTAAAATTAATTTCTTGAAACTCATTGAGGTATCTCTTGACAGTACCATAAAATTTTGTACTCATTTAAAATGATGTACTGAATCTCTCCATCCCATTCTCGCATACGCATTGTATGTCTAACCGACAGGTTTAACAAATGTGATATGTGGGTCCCATGTGCAAGTGACTCCAGTGGGAAGCCATGGCCAAGTGCTTGTTTACTGTGGTAAACAAGCACCGTTTTACTGGTAAAATAGGACCCAGTCACTAATGCTTGGGGTGCAAGTCCTCTAAAATAGGCAACATGGGGCATAAACGATTTACTGACCTTGACTTTATCTCCATGTTGTGGTCACAATTAGCCATTGTACAGAAATATGTGACCTTAAACAACAATAAATAAATAAGCCGTGGGCATCACAAAGTAACTGCAGTTCTTAAACACAGTCTTTTTTTTGTATCAGTGAAGATTAATTCCGGGAATTGTCTGACACATAATCAGGCAGGTCAGCCCAATTGGTCCTGGGCACAGGGAGCTTATAACACACTCCACTGCCCCTGCATCGAGGGGAAGGATGTAAGAGCACACCAGAAAGCATTAGAAGCACCTGGGTTTAGGGCCCCTCATACTTTCTAGATCAGGAAGGCCCAAACATCCCTGGACAGCCATAGTATCATCATGTGAGAACCATAAGGTTCTATCATCCACTGGAAGATAGAACCGTATGGTTCTCACACGACGCATTGGTTGAGATGAATAGTTTTTCTTCGTTTTTTTTGTTTCAATGAAAACACATTGGTTTGCCTTTTTGAAGAGTTTTGGAAATCACAGATGTAAGTGGCTTTAACCCTTTACCCAACGTAACGGCCAAAACCGGCCAGCGCTATTCTCAAAAATTGCCAATTAATTTTCATTATTTTTTTCATTTTTTGTCTCAAAAACATAGGTTATGACCCCTCATTGGAACGAGCTCGTTGAGCTCGTTCCAATGAGGGGTCATAACCTATGTTTTTGAGACAAAAAATGAAAAAAATGAGTTATTCGAGAATTTTTTTTGCATGTGTCGTCTGCTTTTCATGTTAGGTAAAGGGTTAATGACTGGAAGTTAAAGAATTGCAGAGGAATGTTTGCAGTCAATTTTTTAAATTTAACTCTTCATTTCAATTCATGATAACAATTTATATTGTCAGCTTGAATTTAGCTTTCTGTTCCTTTAACCCTTTACCCAACGAATCGCCCGCATCCGCCCGCATAGTATGCAAATTAGCAGTTGAAAAAAATATTATTTTTCAAAAAAATTCATCAAAACCATATCATGTGACCCCTCGTTGGAACGAGCTCGTCGAGCTCGTTCCAACGAGGGGTCAAATGATATGGTTTTGTTAAAAATTTTTTACAAATTTGAAAAAATGATATTTGAAATAATAAATTTTGATATCGTCTGCATTGGGTAAAGGGTTAACTTTCTTTTCTCTACTTGTATACGTTTGCGCTCCTCCTTTTCTTGGATTTTAGCCTCTTTTTTCTAGTTCTTCCCTCTTTTCTGCAAATACCTGCACACTTGTCAGGAGCCTATGAGATGTCAAACATTTTCTTTTATTATCAGCGGGTGTCTTGGTGGTGGGAGTGGTAGGAATATCAAACAGGAGATCCAGCTCATTATTCCAGACGGGTGACCACTGATACTCCTGACTAACAATACTGAACTCTGGTTGAGGAGCTTCCATTGGCGTACTGCAATTTTTGTCGATCATAACATTCGGCATGATTGGATTACAGTTTTCTAAAGCTACGAGTCCAACAACATCGCCATCAGATACCCCACAGTCCGAAGTTACCCAAGTGCTCGCAGATGACTGACAGCTAGTGGTTACTGATTAACTATCACTGATTCCACACTTACTTGGTGCCTCCCCTCTCCCCCCATTAGCTGAACAAAGAGGAGGAATAAGACATGCTTAAGAAAAACCCATCAACATTCTGCTCAGTATAGTTTATATTTGTGGAACCAATATTTTGGGGGGTTTGTGATGGGGTGGGGGTATTGGTACAAATGTAGAAATGCTGAAATGACTTTCTGTAGTCTGTACTGGGGAAGTAAAAAATAAATTACCATCTACCCATTGCAGAAAGACTTGAGTAAGGTGGGTGTGAGACCATGAAGAGAGGAGGGGCAGTCAATAGGATGGAAAATATTCAACGATTTTAATTTAAATACGATGCAAATTGAGTGCTCTATTTATATCTCGAGCTTTTTGAACTGAAATTGAAGTTGAACTCGGATTGGCTGTGCTGTGTCACAGTGCATTTGGCTATCGTGTGTCTATCGCGGTATGTGACGGACCGAAAGAAGAACCTGATGTTCTAGCGCAAACAGAAGGATTCTTTCCGTTAGATTGAACAACGGAACTGAATGAGTGCCTCCCTGATTCCGTATATACGCCACTACTGTCGTATTGTCGGATACGATTTGGACATGAGCATTGTGAATAATGTCCATCCAATGACATAACGCAAGCCAAATTGACATCATTTCCTTGATGTTTATGTGCTTGCCCAGGAATTGCGGATCCCAAAGACCCTGGCATCTCGAATCCGTTGGGATTAATGATGCACCCCAACCTGTTTGACTGGCATCCGTCATAATGGTAAAACTCGGATCCGGCAACTGCAGTGGAACTCCCTGAGTTAACCACTGAATGTTTGCCCAAGTCTGAATCTCTTGTTTCACTTGATCTGACAAGAGAACGTCTATGTCGAGCGAATGAATTTTCACACTCCAATTCTGAGTCAAGAAAATTTGGAGAGGATGCATGCGTAATCGCCCCATCGGAATGAGATCCGCAGCGGCTCCGCACAGACCTATCAGTCTCATAAATTCTTTGTCTGCGTGCAGACAATAGCGAGCGTAACAACTGACTAATTTTGCTCTGGTTAACGGCAGACGAACGAGATTGTTGTGCGTCTCGAAGCTCATTCCCAGATGTGTGAATGACTTGGACGGCACCAGATCCGACTTCTCCTCGTTTACTATAAAACCGAGACGTTGGAGCAATAGAAGTGGATTCTGAACATCGTTCTGAAGCGTTAACTCGTTGCCGTACCTCTGAAGAATGTCGTCCAGGTAGGCCGACGTTACCGCAGACGAATGAGCTCGGAAATAGATCATTACCGAGTTCATTACCCGAGTGAAAGCCCAGGGTGCTAGATTCAATCCGAAGCACATCGCCTGGAATTGATACACCACTCCTAGGACTGCGAAGCGTATATACTTTCTGAATGTCGGATGTACCATGACGTGAAAGTTCGCATCTTTGAGATCTATGCTTGTTGCATAATCATTCACCTGAATACTCGCTCTGACCGACCGAATCGTCTCCATATAAAACTTCGGAGCGACTATCAGCTTGTTTATCCAGCTCAAATCTATGACTGGACGGAACGAGCCGACTGGTTTCGGAACCAGAAACAGATGGCTGTAGAATCCCGGAGTCTCCTGGTTTTCTACGACCTCTACCGTGTTTTTCATTAAAAGAGACTGCACCTCTGATAATAGAGCGTCTCTTTTCTGCGGATTTGACGGAAGTTGAGTCCACTTTGGACTTCGAGTTAATGGAGGCTTTCGTTTGAAGGATATCTTTAGACCTTCCGAAGTCACTCCTCTCACCCAAGGGTCGTCCGTAATCGACGCCCATTCTTGTGAAAAGCTCGACAACCTTCCGCCAACCGGTACGCGATAGAGGTTTAAGCCATCACCTCCTGGACCTGTGAGGCCTGCAGTAGGAGAAACCATGTCCTCCATGACCCGCACCTCGTCCCGTCGACCTCGGGGCGTCCGACCGGTTGTCCCGGTCCGAAGGACGTCCCAAACGTGAGTCGCTACCTTGACGGTCTCTCGAATAAGACCAAGAGGACGCACTGGAACCTCTATAGGAACCTCTCTTGGGCGCATTAGACCCAGAAGTGCCTGTCTTATTCTTGTCTGCCGTATCCGACTTCTTAGAAGCAGATTTGAACAACAGAGAATCCGAAGCTTTCTTTGTAATTTTATCATAAATAGCAGAAAGCTTGCCGTCAAAGAGAAGTTCTCCGGAGACCGAAGCGACTCTGAGAGAGTTCTTCACCTTAGTATCCACGAGTGTGGATGTAGCTAGGGCTGCGTCACGTCTAACCAACTCCAGGTTTGCCACTGAAAGGGCGGAGTTACACGTGGAATAAGCTACTGCCCTTGAAAGAAGTCTTAAAGAGGATTGAATATCCTGAAATTCTTTCCCCTGAAGGCGCAGTGATAACGCCTTAGTAAGGTGATCTGCGTAAGATAAGGCATCTAAACTGGCTCTGTTAGACGAAATAGCTGTTTCCAACACAGCGGTTGGAATAGAAGCCGACGACGGTAATGATAGCTCTAAGTCTTCCGCCTCATCGTCCATACGCAGAGGAACTCTCGGAATACCCTGTCCTGCCGTGTCAAATTTATTCCTTGCATTAATGAAAGGCAGGTTGAGAGTATTGGCGGACAAGAAACCTGCTTTCCCCGTTTTGGAAGCAAGTTTAAATATAGCGTCGTTCAATAATTCAAATGTTCTTGCAACATTATTGGACTGCGACGGAAACTCGGGAGCGATGTCCCTGAACCACTCGAAAAATTCAGAGTCCAATGACGCTATAATCCTCTTGTCCGAAACCGCAGCAGTCTGGCCCGACGGAACAACTTGAGGGAGAAAGTGCCGGATGAAGTCCACGGCAGCTTTATGTTGTTCCGAAAGGGATAGCTCCAAATCATCCGTATCCCTTTCACCATCCGGTCGGACCTCATGATGCTCCCGGTCGTCCGCCCCCGATGCTTCGGCGGAGCGTACCGACCCATGCCCGTCGGATAATTCCCGATCCGACACCGTTTCAGTCGGCTGCTGGGATGCTGCGATAAGTTGTGCTATCTGCACAAGTACGTCCGGCATTGAGACCTGCGGAGGCGCAGTCTTTCGCTGCTTCGCCGAGGGCAGCTCCGCATCTGATGGCTCCCGCATACTTTTTCTATGCGAACGTCCGGAGTCCATCGGCCTCGTGTGCCTGGCTGCCGGATGGTGTGACCTGGTCGCCGAAGAATCCCTGATCGGCGAAGCTGGTAAGACTTCGGCGGTCACGCAGCCAAGGTGCGGTCGTGTGCACTGACGAGAAGAAGAAGCCTGAGCAGTCTCCGGGGACTGCCTATACAACGGAGCATCCCGAGCGACGGACGTATGCTCCGCTTGCGACACATTTTGTACCACAACATCTGGTCCCAGATGTTGTTGTACGAGAGAGGGGCCTCTCTCGCTCGCGGCCCGGCTGGACCTGGACGAGCTAGGAACCGGACTCAAAGGCTTCCTCCGATCTCGCCTACTATCCGCCGTCACTGGGTGTGCACGTTGAATGTTTATAGTGCTCGCATCACCCAACATTTCCTCCTGGACCGCATCGGATGAACCCGGCTGCCGAACCATTCGGTGAATGGACGCTACACCGGGCGAGCTAGCGGACGACATTTGTTTAATCTCCATGAGCACTTTTGCCGCTAGCTCTGTATTCATTTGTGACGACGGAAGCACACTTGCGGAAGATAACATGGAAACATCACCCTGTTCTTGTTCCTCTGAAATAGAAACTGAGAGAGTAGAGTGACCTTGCGGAGAAAGAGCCGGCATCGCCCTTTCTCCAGTAACAACATACCGTGACACACGTTTCCAATGTTTGTCATCCCAATATTGACATATAGAACAGGGATTAGTGCGAGAACACTGACTACAATTAATACAATGATCATGAAAGTCTGAGGAAGATTTCTTCCCATTACAATTTGAACAATATCCTTTCATTGTGAAAAGTCAACAAGTCCTAGTTACTCGCACAAACCCCTGACACAAAGATACATAATAACATGATCCATTAATAATGAAAAAACAATTGCAAATCAAAATAATTTTTGAAAAATATTTTTTCAGCGATGCCCAAGTTTCTGAAAAGTAACGTTGAGCCCCGATGGATCCGATGGCTAAGTGTGGTCAAAAATTTTAAATTTATATTAAATAATTAATGCGACACTTACAGATAATAGAAATGTATCTTATAGTGAGATAAACTACACCAAAGGCAAACAGCCCCCCTCAAAAAAGGCTGTTGCCAATGTAAACAAACAGTGTAAAACACCAGAAAACATGACTCCAGGCACTGAAAAAACTGGCCCGAAATCAGTCATCAAAATTACACTCTATCTGATGCAAGACAGAGACTCCCAGGGGAGAATCTGCAGAACATCAGATGGAAGATGCAGAACACAACGTTTATACACCCATGGGTGAAAACGTAACTATGGGGAAAATAACAGAAAACATTCTGTAACCAAGCAACTCTCCCAAGAGAATTTTAGAAATGAACTTTCTCAAAAATATGCCAAAAGCATGGGAGAACTGCAAGGGGGGACTTAGAAGGTCAGGGGAGAGGAAACACTGAATAAGCAGTGCAACATTTTAGCAAGAATGACAACAAGAGGCCCATGCCTCGAAAATAGGAAACTTAACATAATTTCATAAAAAATTTTAAGTACAGCCCTGATTATTTTTTGTCATTCCTTTTTCCTCTCCTCCTTCTATATCCTCCTTAGAATCACCATTTCTCCAATAATTACGTGTCTGGCATCCTTTAAACTGAGATTTACAAGCACAAAGATCAGTGAGATGTTGACTGATGAAGGGCCAAACAGAGAATGATAATTGGCACCAATTTTCGGAAAGTCCTTGACACTGCGCATGCGCAGTAGGGGCGAAGTATGGAGGTCCTATAGGACATGATTTCTTTTGGTTTTGGATGCAAATTTTGGGGATTGGGGGGCAAAATTTGTGTTTGGCCCTGGTTTTGTTAGAGTTAGCACCAGCTAAGTCTGGGTCATTGGTACAGTATAAAAATATCAATTTTCAAGTCCTGAAAAGTCATTGAATTACCCCCAAACTCCAAAAGTGGCCTGGAAAATCCTTGAAAACAATCTTTCAAAATATAAAACCCATCAAAATTTTTCCGTGATTATCTTACAACTTATTTCTGCTGGTACTGTACTCTTGGTTTTTAGTCGATAACCTTGTCACTCATAGGGGGAGGGGGGGAGTAACTACTTGGGTACGAAAATTTAGCTTTTCACTTTCACATTTCTTTTCAAAACGACGAAAGAAATACCTAAAATTAATTTCTTGAAACTCATTGAGGTATCTCTTCACAGTACCATAAAATTTTGTACTCATTTAAAATGATGTACTGAATCTCTCCATCCCACTCTCGCATACGCATCGTATGTCTAACCGACAGGTTTAACAAATGTGATATGTGGGTCCCATGTGCAAGTGACTCCAGTGGGAAGCCATGGCCAAGTGCTTGTTTACTGTGGTAAACAAGCACCGTTTTACTGGTAAAATAGGACCCAGTCACTAATGCTTGGGGTGCAAGTCCTCTAAAATAGGCAACATGGGGCATAAACGAT
Source organism: Pictodentalium vernedei (assembly GCA_031216915.1). Lineage (NCBI taxonomy): Eukaryota > Metazoa > Mollusca > Scaphopoda > Dentaliida > Dentaliidae > Pictodentalium > Pictodentalium vernedei. The sequence goes on along the minus strand of CM062296.1, from coordinate 130,919,792 downwards.
TTACTGACCTTGACTTTATCTCCATGTTGTGGTCACAATTAGCCATTGTACAGAAATATGTGACCTTAAACAACAATAAATAAATAAGCCGTGGGCATCACAAAGTAACTGCAGTTCTTAAACACAGTCTTTTTTTTGTATCAGTGAAGATTAATTCCGGGAATTGTCTGACACATAATCAGGCAGGTCAGCCCAATTGGTCCTGGGCACAGGGAGCTTATAACACACTCCACTGCCCCTGCATCGAGGGGAAGGATGTAAGAGCACACCAGAAAGCATTAGAAGCACCTGGGTTTAGGGCCCCTCATACTTTCTAGATCAGGAAGGCCCAAACATCCCTGGACAGCCATAGTATCATCATGTGAGAACCATAAGGTTCTATCATCCACTGGAAGATAGAACCGTATGGTTCTCACACGACGCATTGGTTGAGATGAATAGTTATTCTTAGTTTTTTTTTGTTTCAATGAAAACACATTGGTTTGCCTTTTTGAAGAGTTTTGGAAATCACAGATGTAAGTGGCTTTAAGCCTTTACCCAACGTAACGGCCAAAACCGGCCAGCGCTATTCTCAAAAATTGCCAATTAATTTTCATTATTTTTTTCATTTTTTGTCTCAAAAACATAGGTTATGACCCCTCATTGGAACGAGCTCGTTGAGCTCGTTCCAATGAGGGGTCATAACCTATGTTTTTGAGACAAAAAATGAAAAAAATGAGTTATTCGAGAATTTTTTTTGCATGTGTCGTCTGCTTTTCATGTTAGGTAAAGGGTTAATGACTGGAAGTTAAAGAATTGCAGAGGAATGTTTGCAGTCAATTTTTTAAATTTAACTCTTCATTTCAATTCATGATAACAATTTATATTGTCAGCTTGAATTTAGCTTTCTGTTCCTTTAACCCTTTACCCAACGAATCGCCCGCATCCGCCCGCATAGTATGCAAATTAGCAGTTGAAAAAAATATTATTTTTCAAAAAAATTCATCAAAACCATATCATGTGACCCCTCGTTGGAACGAGCTCGTCGAGCTCGTTCCAACGAGGGGTCAAATGATATGGTTTTGTTAAAAAATTTTAAAAAATTTGAAAAAATGATATTTGAAATAATAAATTTTGATATCGTCTGCATTGGGTAAAGGGTTAACTTTCTTTTCTCTACTTGTATACGTTTGCGCTCCTCCTTTTCTTGGATTTTAGCCTCTTTTTTCTAGTTCTTCCCTCTTTTCTGCAAATACCTGCACACTTGTCAGGAGCCTATGAGATGTCAAACATTTTCTTTTATTATCAGCGGGTGTCTTGGTGGTGGGAGTGGTAGGAATATCAAACAGGAGATCCAGCTCATTATTCCAGACGGGTGACCACTGATACTCCTGACTAACAATACTGAACTCTGGTTGAGGAGCTTCCATTGGCGTACTGCAATTTTTGTCGATCATAACATTCGGCATGATTGGATTACAGTTTTCTAAAGCTACGAGTCCAACAACATCGCCATCAGATACCCCACAGTCCGAAGTTACCCAAGTGCTCGCAGATGACTGACAGCTAGTGGTTACTGATTAACTATCACTGATTCCACACTTACTAGGTGCCTCCCCTCTCCCCCCATTAGCTGAACAAAGAGGAGGAATAAGACATGCTTAAGAAAAACCCATCAACATTCTGCTCAGTATAGTTTATATTTGTGGAACCAATATTTTGGGGGGTTTGTGATGGGGTGGGGGTATTGGTACAAATGTAGAAATGCTGAAATGACTTTCTGTAGTCAGTACTGGGGAAGTAAAAAATAAATTACCATCTACCCATTGCAGAAAGACTTGAGTAAGGTGGGAGTGAGACCATGAAGAGAGGAGGGGCAGTCAATAGGATGGAAAATATTCAAGGATTTTAATTTAAATACGATGCAAATTGAGTGCTCTATTTATATCTCGAGCTTTTTGAACTGAAATTGAAGTTGAACTCGGATTGGCTGTGCTGTGTCACAGTGCATTTGGCTATCGCGTGTGAAGACAGATATCTTGGTGAAACTTGAGACCTTGAAAGCTCACCAAACGGAAACTTACAACATTAGTCAATCAAGGTAAGGAATAAAGGACCGCTGTTCCAATGGCCATAATTCCAAAGAGACAGAAGACTCCGCTTAACTAACGCAACTTATTAGTCTTCATCTCCATGAAGACTGATATCTGTAACACCTGCGGCCTTGGAAAGCTCACTAAATGGAGCGTTTGCCACAATGTATAAGAAAATACTGCTGTAAAATATATAAGGCGACTATGACGTTAGTCGCTAATGATATATATAAACAGACCGCTCTTAATTCACAAAAGCCAAACTCAGGTAACAACAATAGGACTAATTGCGTGTGACGCCAAGGAATACCACACGAGAAGGAAAATGTAATCTTTCCTTCTAACAGCCTTATTCCAAGATAGAGGTCTCAGTGTAGCTAACATGGCCTAAAAGTCATATATCGCTGAAGACAGATATCTGTGTGTTACCCTGCAGCCCTAGCTCACTAAGCGGAGACTTATGACATTAGCCACTAATGTATAAGAAAAGACTGCTCTGACAGTACATAAGGCTACTATGGCATCAATAAAAGCACTAAATGCCTCTGACACCTAGGAATACAACATCGAGAAGGAAAAGATGTACTTATTCCTTCTAACGACTCTATTCCAAACAAGACATCTGTCTCAGCCTAACTACGAGCTATTGATCTTGTATTCATAAAGAATAGAACTTTGCCTTTCTTATACTATTGCTAGGCCAAGGGAGGCATCGTTAATTGGACTAAATGCCTTCAACACCTGAGCAGAAAGATCTGTGAAGGAAAGATCTTCATCTTTCCTTCGCCTGTTACCTTAAGCTGTTTTCTGCCTAGCAAAATGCAGATTTTGTTCCAATGGAACAACATTCGAAAGAACTAGTGAATAAAAATTCATAGTCTTCATGTGCCGTTCCATGAGGGAAGGAGAATCAACCCCATAGCCCTCTCACCATCTGAATATTCCATCTAAAAAACATGGTCAACACCATCCGAACGTACAGATGACTAGACCAACAGCTCACTACCGGAGACTGTTGGCAGCTGAACCTGTGACTACTGGGTTGCTGTGATACACTGTGCAAACTGTGGCAGCAGGTCTGTGAATGAGGCTTGCAGAGCAGTGATTATCCGCTTCTTCACCATATGCTGCTCACGGAATGGAGATCTGACCCCAGATCTTTCGACGCATGTCCCATATAATAATGTCTCAAACCACTAGCTTCAGGTTAATCTGACTTCGGTGGTGAAGACTGGGAACATCTCCGTGGAACAGCATGAACATGCGAAGTAGACAGCTAGTCTGCAGTCTAACATGCTTCATCGATGAAGCAGAGAAAGAAGCCATAGCTGTAACCGGCCCTGGCTGCAGTGTGGAAGGAGCGTCTGGACCTCAAGTGTGAACAGGCATCCCAACTCATCCCAACTCACTAAAGTTTCTCGAAGCGGAAACAGTTGGCCCTGACTGCTGATGGAATGGAGAGAGTTCTCCAGCTCGCAGTCTGACTCCAGACCTCACCGAGCATACCGTTTAAAAACTTGTAGGCTTCTACCCATTAGCATGCTTTTCCATGGAAGTAGAGAAAGCTGTAACAACAGCCGACCCCGGCTGAAGTGTGAAAGGAGCATCCCGACTCGCATATTTCGGACGGGTGTTCAGATTCATTGAAGTTTTTCACAACGGAAAACAGTCTACCCCTACTGCTAATGGGAATGGAGAACGCTCCCCATCTCACGATCTGGCCCCAAGTATCCCGTTGAGAAACTTGTAGGCTAATCCCCTTTGCATGCACTTCCATGTAAGAAGAAGCCACCATAAGCGCAAGCGACCCTGGCTGCAGTGTGGAAGGAACATCCCGACGCATGTTCCGACTCATTATAGTTTCTCGTAATGAACACAGTTGACCCTGACTGCTAACAGGACGGAGAGGGTTCTCCAACTCACAATCTTTTCCCAGGACTCACAGAGCATCCCATAGGGAAACTTTCAGGCTTCTTTTCCTTTTGCCATCATCGCTGATGAGCTCGTTGTTGCTCTGTGGTTCTCTCCGGGTACTCTGGCTTCCTCCACCTGTAAAACTGTCACAGTCATGATTAGCAATTGTGCATAAGTATGTGACCTTAAACACCAAACACCAAACCAAACAAAAGAATGATGACTGCACCAATTCCAGTCTCTTCCTGGGTACTGTGCAAGTACTAAAAGTATGGAGGGCCAGATAGGACTTTTAATTTTCGGTATTGTATGCAAATTTTGGCGATTGTGGGGTTCAAAATTTGTGTTTGGCCCTTAATAATGTTGAGGTCGCACCAGCAAAGTCTGGGCCATTGGTTTTAGAATAAAAATATTAACAAACATGCATTGTGTCATGTTAATACAGCATCCATAATTTCAAAATAGTATGTTATTATGTTATTAAAATAGAAAAGTCCTTGTTTCTTTTGTTATTTCATTTCGGTGATAAAATTGACAGCCAAAGTACCGTCCACAGATGCTCATGTAAACAAAAACAAATTTGCACGTATGTATGGCTGCTGCTCAGTAAAATCAAGAAAAAATAATAGTGACTCTTAATAATCTGACGATCATGGTATAAATAAAACATACCCATGGTAACTTGGTGTACCAAATGTTCACCACTCATGGTGAAGTGGTGTTAACCACACACCGAAGCCTCATGGTTAACACCACTTCACCATGAGTGGTGAACATTTGGTACACCAAGCTACTATGGATATATTCTATATATAAATCATAGGAAATTCTCACCAACAACATCTTTCTTCATTCTGTCATATTCTTTAGTTTTTTCTTCAAAGGCTACCTCCAGTTCACTAAATACAGGTGTTCTCTCTTTAATCTGCTTGTTTTTCTCATCAATTTCTGTTTCAAATTGAACTATTTCATTCTAACCAAAAAAAAAAAACAAAGTCCATCAGAATCAACTTCTCAGATTACAAGGTAATTAATGTAGAATATTAACCGTCTGCACTCTGATGCCAAAATGGCAGCCGCAAATTTTTCAGCAGCAAATATTTTCCATAATTCAGTTTGATATTTAACCAAATATATCTTGTTTGAGAGACATCAATGAGATCTGTCAAACAAGATATAATTGGTTAAATTCATAGTTACACAGGAGAAAAACAGTGTGATTGGAGAAAATTCTGTGGAACTACCCAAGTGCTAGGTTTAAAAACATATGAAATATTTCCAAGTACAGCTCATCTATACTTGGATATATTAAGACTTTCAAACATTTATATTACATATGAGTGATTTTTTTTCAATTCCAGATCTATTATCATTTCAAAATTACTAAAAATATGTTACAAGGGCTTTTTGAGGAAGAGGGGAGGTTGTTGATGAAGCCAATAGTGTGTACTAGTGAAACTTAATCATTTCCTTTATTTATAGGGCTTTAGTAACACTTTCAACAGCTGTGGTTATATCATATTGGACATTTGTGAAGGATGCCAGAAAACCTGGAAAGGAACCCTGAACAGAGAGACGGTTTTCTGGAAATGTGATAACAAGAATTAAGAAAGGACAGACAGATGATGAGAGGATGGAAAGACAGAGGTAATTCATTCCTAAATCCCTCCTCCAAGAACATGGAGAGAAATAAAAATGCCCTCATTGTCCAATGATTTCCAGACCTAAAAATATATTTCTGCATTTCCATGATTTTCCATGATTCCAGGACCTGTATGGACATTTTATCAACTGAATAGCCATTGTTAACCCTTTACCCAATGCATCGGCCAAAACCAGCCAGCATTATTCACAACAATCGGCAATTAATTTTCATTATGTTTGTAATTTTTTGTCTCAAAAATATACGTTATGACCCCTCTTTGGAACGAGCTTGTCGAGTTTGTTCCAATAAGGGGTCATAACCTATGTTTTTGAGACAAATGAAAGTGTCAATGACACTGTAGCTCAACTTGTGTAAAACATGTACATGTATAGCATGTGACACAGAAATGGCACATATCTAGGTAAAGATCTGATAACAAAGGTACATGTAAAGTACTGTAAAGGTCTGTACATAAATACTGACCGTAGCCTGTAACAAATGTACAGTTAAAGTAATTTAAAGGTGGGTGACAGTTAGATACCTCCAGCCAGAGCCGTATTTGAAATGTGCACTTAATGTGTATAAGTAGCACTGAATAAATCAAAGTTTGTCTAATTGGCCGCCGGCAGTCATCTTGAAATTTCGGACCGCACCCAAAAACACTCGTTCTCATCCCAAGGTGATAACAAAGGTACCCAAGAAGTTTCAAGAAGATCAGTTCATAAATACGGACCCTAGCCCGAGCCGTATTGATGTGTGTACTTACTGTGTATAAGTAGCACTGAAGAAATCAAAGTTCACCTAATTTGAATAATTTCTGCACAAGAAAAAAACCTGTATTATATGTGATGTATTCCATGTTACTAAACATTCATACAAAAATTTATTCAAATCAGAACTTTCATACAGAAGTTCTGTACAAAAAAAATGGATTGCACTAATTTTGGTACAAAATGGCTGCCGGCAGTCATCTTGAATTTCAGACCATACCCCAAAACACTCGTTCTCATCCCAAGGTGATAACAAAGGTACCCAATAAGTTTCGTGAAGATCGGTTCATAAATATGGCCCCTAGCCCGAGCTGTATTGACATGTGTACTTACTGTGTATAAGTTGAACTGAATAAATCAAAGTTCACCTAATCTGCATAATGTCTGATGTATTCCAGGTTACTAAACATTCATACAAACATTTATTCAAATCAGAACTTTCATACAGAAGTTCTGTACAAAAAACTGATTGCGCTAATTTCGGTAGAAAATGGCTGCTGATGGCCATCTTGAATTTCGAATTTTCGGACTGCACCCGAAACACTCATTCTCGTCCCACGGTGATAACAAAGGTACCCAAGAAGTTTCATAAAGATTGGTTCATAAATACGACCTCTATCCCGAGCTGTATTGAATTGTTGACGGATGAACGGATGGACAGACGGACGATGGGCCATGGCATAAGCTCAAATTTTACTACGTCAAAGTTGAGCTAATGACTATGTCAAAGTTGAGCTAATGACTACGTCAAAGTTTAGCTAAAAATTTGACTACGTCAAAGTTGAGCTAACAAATTTGACTGAGTCAAAGGTGAGCTAAAAATGAAAAAAAATTAGTTAGGCCTAAAAAAATTAAAATTCTGTTTCTCAGGCCCTCCCGCATGGTCCTTTTGGCTGCCGCATGCTCTCTTTTTATAACCAATGTAAACTTAAAAAAAATAAAAATTAAATGGATTATGTCTGATATTTTACGCAAGTTAAAAAAATTGATAAATTTGTCCCTTGAGAGCATTGCAAAGCCTTCTTGCTCTCAAGGGACGAAATACACCACCACCCATGCTATTCCGTATTATGAGGCCTAAAACCTAGACCAATAACATGAACTTTCGATGGCAAAGAAATAATTACAGAAAAAAATAAAATAAAAAAATGCTCGCCCACATTCAATTTTATGAATAATGGCCTGAGAAACAGAAGATTTACTTTGTGTGGCCTTATTCAAGAATTTTGTTTGCAAGTGTCTGCTTTTCATGTTAGGTAAAGGATTAATTGAATATCCATTTTGCTGATGAAAGATCAGTCAACAGAAGAAATCAACTAACAGGAATTTGGTCATTTGCCTGCATTCTGGTGATAAATAGACAGAATGTGATGTGTGTTTTAATCGATGGTGTTTTACATAACGAGTTGGAGTGGCATAGTCATATTTTGCGAAGCCGTATGCTTGAGCAAAATATGATTACGCCATTCTAACAAGTTATGTAAAACACCCACCAATTCAAACACACATCGCATTCTGTGTTTATTACACATCCCGTACATTAAAATTCATTTAAATAAACAAATTTTAATTCCGATGTTTAAACCCAAAGGTGAAGAGTCTGTTTGTTTTGACTGAAGCTGTACCGATCAAATGGAAAAAAAAAACCAATCTTTTGGGAATCAGTGTTTGTTGAAATTTGTATCGCTGTTCTCGACGTTTCTCGTCGAATGACACCCATTCATGCCTAACCATTTGGTGGCTATTAGTGTTACTAAAAATATAAATAAAATACAAATATGTGCAGATTTGCAAAACAGCTGGGAGAAACATTTTTAAAAGAAGACCTAGTGAGTCCAAAATAAATAGGGTTCTTCCTCTCATAAAGGCCAACCTACATATGAAGTTTCATGAATGTGGGTTGAACCATAGTCAAGTTATCATCCAGAAACAATTGTTTATGATTTACTATGTTCAAGGTCACTGTGACCTTGAACTTTGACCTAACTGGTCCAAAATAAATAGGGTTCTTCCTCTCACGAATGCCAACCTACCTATGAAGTGTCATGAATGTGGGTAGAACCATTATCAAGTTATTGTCCAGTTCTGAGTAAAGAATATCTGGAGGGGATGTGCGTGCAGGCAGCCCATCGGAGAGAAATCCACAGCTGCTCCACACAGCTCCAACAGTCGCATGAATTCCCTCACTGTTAATGCGTCTGAGTGTAGACAAAAGCATAACAACTGACTAATTACGCTCTGGGTAACGGCAGACAAACCTGATTGTTGTGAGTCTCAAAGCTCATTCCCAAGTGAATAGACGACTTGTACAGAGCTAGATCCGACTTTTTCTCATTTACGATGAAATCAAGACGTCGGAGTAATAGAAGTATAACATTACTGGGTTCATTATTCAAGTAAATGCCCATGGAGCCAGGTTCAGACCAAAGCGCATTGCTCTGAACTGATACACCTTCCCTTGTACGGCGAACTGCAGGTACTTTTAGAATGCAGGACATGAAAGTACCTTTAGATCTATGCTTGCCGCATAGTCGATAAATGGAGAACTCGCTTTTACCGACCGAATGGTCTCCATATATAAATTTTTGGAGCAAAGATAAGCTTGTTTATCCAGCTCAAGTCTATTACCGGTCGGAACGAGCTGTCTGGCTTCGGTACAAGGATCAAACAGGGGACTGTAAAAACCTTGAGAATCCTGATTCTCGATGACCTGTATTGCTTCCTCTGATGAGAGCCTGTACCTCCACTAGGAGAAACTCTCTTATGCAAGGATTTGATGGAAGATTTTTCCAATGCGGACAACTTGTTAGTGGGGTTTTTGCTCGGGATGTTAGCCGTAAGCCGTCCAAGACTACACTTATCACCCACTGATCTTCCGTGGGTGTTATACAGTTTTTTGCGGAGCTTCAATGACGACCTCCAGAGTAATATAAGAGGGTTTCTTGTACCCTCGAGAGGAGTTCCCTTTTGACGATTTTTGCCTGGAACGCCCTCCTCTACTCTTGTCTGCGGAAACGGGTCGTTGATACGCTGACTTCAAAAGCAGAGCACTAGACACTTTCTTAGTAGCCTGTTCATAGAATAACGAAAGCTAGTCATTGAAAATAACATGTCCAGAGATCGGAGCGACTCGGAGAGAGCTTTTCACCTTGTCATCTATCAGTGATGTCGACACAAGGGCAGCATCACGTCTGATTAACACCAGATTAGCAACTATTAGGGCGGAGTTATACATGGTATACATAAATGCCCTGGAAAAAACTCTAAGAGAGGTACGAACATCCTCAAATTCCTTTCCCTTGAGACGTTGCGCCATAGCTCTTGCAAGGTGATCTGCGTAAGACATAATGTCCAAATTCGCTCTATTAGAAGAAATTGCTGTCTCAATTGTGTCTGAGCGAATAGTGAATGATACAGGTAAGGATACCTCTAGATCCCGGCCTGCTCATCCAAATGCAGAGGAACTCTCTGAACATCTTCCGGACAATTTTTAAATGAACGTGGTCCAAAAAACGGTATGTATATGGAAGATGAAGATAAGAAACCATCTTCTTCCTCGCACTCAAGAGGATAAATACGGCGTTGTCTATAGGGGCCGAAGGCCTGCGACACCTGCAGAAACTGAACGGGAAAAGAAAGGACTTCCTCCTTTGTCCAGATAAAGTCTGCGTCCAACGACACCAGTGGTTTCTCTCTTGTTGTTGCAGAATTCTGATTGGGCAGAACAAAATCAGGGTAGTATTGATGGATGAAAACCATCGCAACCATGTGGTGTTCCAAAAGGGAAGGGTAATCCTCTTCCTTATCCCCTTCACCATCCGAGAGAATCAGTTGCGAATCTCGGTCCATTGCATCTGCGTGAACAGACGACTAGACCGACCCAGCACCGTCTGACAGCTCAGAATCTGAGTCTGAGGGTGGCTGCACCTGCACTTGCTGCCATCAGCTGCCCAATTGTGACAGTAAGTCCGTCATCGAGGCCTGAGGAGCAGCGGTCTTCCATTCCTTAGCTGCATACTGCTCCTGGGACTGTGTCGGAAATGGATCCTTTCTCCGAACGTCCCGATGATCGAGGCCTCACCTCCCTAGCTACCGGATGGTCCGACTTCACAGGCGAAGAGTGGTTCCTTTTTCGTGCAACAGGCTGGATATCGGAAGTCGGGTAGCTAGGACGTGGTCGTGTGTGCTTAATAACGTAGCGGAGGAAGCCATGACTGAAGCTGAACCTGGCTGCAGACTAGACAGAGCGTCCCGAGCAGCGGGCGGACATAAGCTCTGTCTTGTGCAAGTTTCCAACCAGAAAACTTCATTTCGACCTTGTGAAACATAGCGCAGAAAGCCTTGACTGAAACCGACCCCGGCTGCAGACTAAACAGAGCATCACGAGTGGAGGGTGGACTGTTGCTCTGGCTTGTGCAAGTTTTTCAAAACAACATCTGGCCCCAGATGTTGCTAGATTAGAGAGGGGGGCCTCTCCCGATTGCAGTCTATCAGACCTCGCCGAGTAGAAGAACCTGCTGACTTCCTCCCTATTTCCATCGTCGCTGGGTGAGCTGTTTATATTAAAGTGCTCGCCCTACCCACATCCACTTCTTATAACTGCAATGGACTTACCTGGCGTCACGACATCCACAGACGGAGTGCCGCTTCACCGGTCAAGCTAGCTGCTTGCAAGAGATTAAAACCCTTAACAAAAGGCCCTAACTCTTGCAATAATGAGCGCTGCAGCTAGCTCTATATGCTCCACGGAGCGCGATGATGGTAGCACACTTAGATGGGTGTCAGAATATCATCACCATGTTCAAGTTCTTCTGAAATAGAAACTGACAGAATGCGGTGAGAGGCCTGACCTCAGAACCTCACCGCCAACAACGTACCGTGAAACCCAACTCCAACATCAATCATCCCAGTAGTATAGAAACAAAATTAAATTCAAAATATTTTTTGTAAACAAAGGGAACATAAAGAGCCCAAGGGCATCCCGATAGAGCCTAAGTGTGGACAAAATCCAAATGTTTTGAGCTACCCAACCGGAATAATAATCCATATATCCTACATTAATTCTATAGTAATAGAATATAAAACAAGTTCACCGCCTAGCGGGGCAACATAAGCCCGTCAAAATTGGAAAATATACAAGTTTCTCTGGGGTAAAGTTTGAAATTTTTGTTGACTCGACTATGTCTGTCCCCCCTCCTATCATTGCCCATTCCCCTGCCCTGTCTGGGGTAAAGGGTAATTCACCTGTTTTCACATTTTCATATTAATCAATCTGAGGTGTTCACAAAATAAAAACAAGGCTGCTGTAGAGGATTCTCCTCGTCGTTTACAATGGTAGCGTATACTCACTGACAGGTTAACTTCATTGATAGTGATTGGTGGTGCCAAGGAAAATGACATTTTGAGGATCATAATATCTATAAACGACGAGGATTCTCGTTATTTGAAAATAAAATGGTGTTATCTGCTAATGTCACATGCACAACGACAATTGATGATCAACATGGGTGCAAAGTTTGAACAATAAAGCAAATAAAATGTTGGAGTAGGCGACACAGTAGTGTAATGTTTCAAGTACTAAAAGGGGATATATCTCTGGAAATACAAAACAGGGTTACCTGCTCTTGACACATGCACAACGGCAATTGGTGATCAACATGTGTGCATAGTTTGAACAATATAGTATGTAAAATGTTGAAGGAGAAGGCGACACAATACTGTAATGTTTTAAGTACTAGAAGGGGCATAACTCTGGAAATACAAAATAGAGTTACCTGCTCTTGTCACATGCATAGCGGCAATTGGTGATCACCATGTGTGCAAAGTTTGAACAATATAGCATGTTAAATGTTGTAGGAGTAGGCGACACAATACTGTAATGTTTTAAGTACTAAAAGGGGACATAACTCTGGAAATACAAAACAGAGTTACAGTAAAACCTGTCTTGAGAGACCGCCCCCTCGGTGCAGCCAAAAGCGGTCTCTCAAGACAGGTGGTCTCTCAAAAGAGGTGAAGAGTTTTTTGGAAGGCAAGCCATCAGTTGAGTTATACAGTTCCTTGACAATGCTGTATATGGGTGAATTGAAACACTAAAACAATGATTTGCATTTATTATTATTTTATTAAATTAATTTGTTTTATTTATATTTCAGGTTCAAGTATTTTTTATCATTTTATTTATTACATTAATAAACAATAAAATATCATGAAAATGTGTGCATGAGTACACTATGTAAAAACATGAACATATAAATTATAATAAATTACTGTTTTGTGTATTATGATCATTTTTCTTATGTATATATATACTGTTATTCATATTTAAATTAATTTGTTTTATATTTCAGATTCAAGCATTTTTTATCATTTTATTCATTACATAAATAAACAATTAAATATCATGGAATGTGTGCATGAGTACACTATGTAAAAACATTGTTTTAGTTTTGTGTATTATGATCATTTTTCTTATGTAAATATAATATACATTTGCAATATATAAAGATTTTTGTAATTTTGAATAAAACATTCACGTACAAGTTTTGTTGTTATTCCTATTATTTGAATAAAAGTCATAAAGCTATTTTGTTGTCATTCATTCTTTCTTTAAACAACCCCAAATATTTTTATCCTTTTCTGTTTCAAGGGATGTGACCACAAAGCTGCGAGTTGAAAACCCCTTGAAAAATTTTCTCGTTGCGGTAATTCACTAATTGGGAGGGGAGAAGTTGAAGTGTTAACGAAAAGAGGTGACTTACGCTTTCAAATTCCTTGCCCATTTTAGTGGAATTTCTCAATGAAATGTAAGATGATTCACCTGGTTAAATTAAGTGATGCATCGGTCATTATCAAGTTGTTACGTACCCATACATTGATAAAGGGTACAAACCAAAATTATACCATGTTTGTACACAACATCCACATGTGCACGAAAACGTGCGGAAAGCAACGACTCAAAAACAAAACACACCGGACAATAGTTTAAATGGCAGCTAACACTGTTTGTGTAAATTCGTAGCAGAGTGCCCACTGCTGTAAAGTGACGAAGGAATTGATCTCCACAGAAGTAATTACTACGACCAATACCCAAATTTGTGTCGCAAAATATGATGTTGTAAAATACCGTGGTGTTTTATAACGATATATTTTAATCACGATTATATGAAGAACTACAGGGATGTAAACATGGGTCAACTTCACCCTGGGTCAACTCGCTCCATCTGGCGCAATTCCGTATTATAATTTTATGGATTTGTACAGTCATCTCGTGAAAGAAGTACAAACCCATAAAATTATGTTACGAGTAGCATCCAAAAAATAATACTGCTGCCAACCCATCCCCCTCCCCCCCCACCCCCCACAGTTTTTCAACTGACCCGTATTGAACCACCCTTGGTGCAACTGCGTATTATAATTTTATGGATTTGTACAGCCTTCTCGTGAAAGAAGTACAAACCCATAAAATTATGTTACGAGTAGCATCCAAAAATTAATATTGCTGCCACTCCCCCCCCCCCCCCCCCCACACACACACGCCGTATATATATACAATAAAAACACAAACTGTTTAATGAGTAAAAAAAGAATCAATTTTTGGTTGAACACACCGAACAGACATTTTTGTCTCCTCTATCTTTTCTTCCATCTGTGCACAAAGGCATAAAAGTTCTACATTACTGTAATGTGCACTATATTCCCGTAACTGGGTTAGCATATCTAATGCTGTTGAATGAGTTATTAAAGGAATGTTTTTTTGACAGGAAACTTCAACTTCAGTGTCACTGTCATTATCGTCGTCACTATCGTCCTCCGGTGACAAATGTGCCCCCTTCAAAACATCACTTTCCCAGTTGGGATTGTCACTGTCGTCATGGCTGACCATGTTAGAGTCCATTTGAACATATTCGTCCATTTTGAAGCCAGAAAGTATTTTTTTAAACTGTGGGTTAACTTCCCCTTGCCGACAGTCCTCAACAAGATCACAGTCAGTACAATTTCTCAGTCCACATTTGGCAAAACACTTCTCAATTGTTTTAACACTCACTTCACTCCAAGCTGATTTTACCCACATTATTGCCGACAACAAGGAAATTGATTTGCACACTTCCGAAGCAGAAGAAACTTCATCAATTTTACACAAAATGTGGTTCAGCATTTTTTACGGTAATTTAGTTTCACTGTCTGGATGATTTCTGCGTCACATGGCTGTATCTTCGATGTTGTATTTGGGGGTAAAAATACAAGTTTTACATTACTTTGCGAAACATCTGGGTGGCCACTAAAATTATCCACAAATGTTCAAAAATTTATAGTAATTTATATATTTTTTATACTTACCAATGACCCAGACATAGCTGGTGCTAACTCTTAAAATATAGGGCCAAACACAATCCCCAAAATTTGCATCTAAAACCAAAGAAAACATGTCCTGAATGGCCCTCCACACTTCACCTCTACTGCGCATGCGCAGTGTCAAGGACGTTCCGAAATTGGCGCCATTAATCATTCTAATAACCAGTGCCTGTTAAGCGCTATGTACTCAGCGGGGAGGTAAGAGTTCCCAACTCCTGGGAGGGTCATCCCCGTCTGGGTCATTGGTAAGTATAAAAAATATATAAATTACTATAAATTTTTTAACATTTTTATACTGTACCAATGACCCAGACATAGCTGAATAGTAAAAAGGCTGGAGGGCCAAGGACATAGAGCAAGATGGAATACGCTCAATTATATAAAATAGAGTCATCCCCTCTAGGGAAAAAGAAGCATTAGGCCTTACATGTATCTTTCTTATTTATGATAAATTAGAAAGACACAACACCTTCCAAAATTGAGCATCATACATCCATGTACTCTATTAATATCTAGTATAATCCTTATACTAATAATTTTTAAAGTAAGCCAATAAATAAAGTAAGTCTAGAGAATAGAGACTCTTTGTACTCCTTAAAAGTGTCTGAGGATTGCATAATCATGTCCGTTGACACGTGCTATATTCAAAAGCTATACTTTAAAAACTAAGACTTGAATGAATTTTTAAAACATAAACTTCTCACTAAACAACCATCCCAATAACAGCTCAGAATTACTAACTCCGGAGGAGGTATCCCCTTGTTTTCATAGTAAAACAGGTGACCCAAGGGAACACCCTCCCCCCCCCCCCCCCTTTTTCTTGCCCTGGGTCAAATAGCCCAGAGCGAAGAGGGCAGCAGAACGGAGTCACTGCCGAAACAGACAGCCTACCTAGCTATAGTAGCAACTGTTAAGTGAATGACATTCTGAGCAGTAGATAATAGACCTAACAATAGAGGCCTCCAGAAATGGACTCAATATTTCTGAGATAAAAAATTCATGAATGTGGATGGCTGAGCGCAATGAGCAGCCTTCAAAAATCTATAATAGCGACACTATTAATGTAAGCCCAAGATGTAGAAGAACTCTTACTTCATGAGCCGAAATCTCAAACACAACTGCTGAGTGAAAGATATACCATAAGCAGTATCGATAGTTAATTGAATCCATAGCAATAGAATGGAGCGTAACGTCCTTCTAATTAGGCATCAAAGACAGAAGAAGTTTACGCCCATAGTAATAAACAGATATCTGTTTATAAATACATAAACTCTAACCGGACAGAGTAAAGGCCTATGCCCATACGAAGACGGAAGGACCTTAATAACAATAGGTTCCGGATATTAGGAGCCTAACTCTTATGTAAAAATCCAACCTAAATAGTAAAGGAAGTAGTGATTCCGAAACTACGAAAGTGAAAATCATCCACCGATAGTGCATGAAACTCACTGACTCTTCAGTAAAAGAGAAGCCAAGAGAATTACTGTCTAAAAGGTCAGAATTTGAAAACTACTGTTTCCAGAGGCTCAAATGATTACTTAGCTAAAAAAGAACCAAAGTTAAATTCCATATAGGAATTTAATCTAATGATTCTAAGTCTATTTATCAAAAAGTTACTAACTGACTTAGATAAAGAGACATGAGACTCAATTGTAAACTATCATAGAGTGCATAGGTATGAGGTAACATAAACCTATAACCTTAATAATAACAGGCTGCAGTAGATCTTGTCAAACAAGTATACTAAAAAGTTGCAATGAGTAGTATGGAGGGATCAACAATATGAACATAGTGATCCCTACACCAACGACGGAAGAGCCTCCACTTTAGCCGCATAGAATAGCGAAGAAGAGGATCTCCTATAGTAAGAAATCGCGTCCAAAGCTCGTCCAGTACAATGCTTACAATGCAATACGGACCACACAAAGGAATACGTGAAGGTTGCGACCTTGCGGGTTGTGATAAAGATGACACGATTTTACCCAGCGAAAAAAGATCCTCTCATTGAGGAAGATTTCGCGTTAAGTCCCACAGTAGACATCAGAGTAAATTTACCCACGGTCTCTGTGAAGACAGAGATGCTATCAACAGAAATGTATTATGGTTGTTTATCTTAGCAATACCTGCTGAAACAACAGCGCCGGAGGATACGCATATCCTATCATTCCGTCCTATTAGATCAATAGAGCGTTAACAACATTAGCTCAGAGATCCGGACAAGCAAACACATACATCTGCAATTGATTAGCAAGCTGTGTCGTAAATAAATTATCATTGGGCGCTCCCATTGATAGCAAATCTGATTGAATACTTGTTTGTTAAGAGTCCATTCTGACAGCAACAAGCGACCCATAAGTGAACGGGAGACCGGTAAAACAATCAGACGACCCGGAATATGACGGACCGAAACAGAACTTGGTGTACTATAACAAACAGAAGGATTCTTTGCATTAAATTGAATAACGGAAACGAATGAGTGCCTCCCTGGTTCCAGAGATATGCCACTACTGTCGAATTAACGGACAGGATTTGGACATGCGTTTCTGAATAATGTTCATCCAATGACATAAGGCAAGCCTAAAAAAACATTATTCCGCGGCAGATAAGTGCTTGCTTAGAGACTGCGGAACCCAAAGACCCTGGCACTTCGAATCCGTTGGGATCAATATTATATCCCAACCTGTTTGACTGGCAACCGTCATAATTATAAAACTCGGATCCGGCAACTGCAGTGGCACTCTCTGAGTCAACCACCGAATGTTTGCCCCAGTCTGAATCTCTTGCAACACTAGATAGACAAGAGACCGTGTAAATCGAGAAATTCATGGATTGCTGAAAAGTTGCCGTCGAAGAGAAGCTTCTCCGAGAACGAAGCGACTCTGAGAGAATTCTTCACCTTACTATCCACGCGCGTGGATGTAGCTAGGGCTGCATCATGTCTAACCAACTCCAATCAGCCACTGAAGGGCGGAGTTATACGTGAACAAACTACTGCCCTCAAAAGAAATCACATTGAGGATAATATCCCGTAATTCTTTTCTTGAAGACGTAATGATAACGCCTCAGTAAGGTGGATTACGTATGATAAAGCGTCTAAGTTAAGTCTACTAGACATCATTGTCGTTTCCAACATTGTGGTTGGAAAAGACAAAGACGGCAAAAAAGAATATTTCCAGTCTTTAACCATGCCGTCTAGACGCATATGAACTCTCGGTATGCCCTGCTCTGCCAAAATAATTATTCGTATAAATGATAAAAAGGCAGAAATGAGCATTGCGGACAAGAAACTAAACTATCATGCTTGGTAGCAGGCTTATATGCATATATAGCGTCGATAAATAATACACATGTTCTAATGACATTATTGGACTGTGTCGGTAAGTCAGGGACAATGTCCGTGAACCAATCAAAAATTCCGTGTCCAATGACGCTATAAGTCTCTTTTCCAACATCGCAGCAATGTAGTCCGAAATAACAATCACTGAAAGATAATGCCAGAAGATATGAATGGCAGCTTCCGATGCTACGAAAGGGAAAACTCGAAATCTATCGAATCCCTTTCGCCATCCTTTCAGACCCTATAAAGCGTTCGGTCATCCGTACCTGATGCAACCGCGGACCGCACCGACCCAGCGCCGTCAGATAATTCCTGATTCGAGTAAGAAACTGTTGATTGCTGGGATGCTGCGAAAAAACTGTGCTAACTCGGATAGCACGTCCGTCACTGAGGCCTGTGGAGAAGCGGTCCTACAATGCATTGCCGCTGGAAGCTCCGTGATTGTTACCCCATGAATACTACTAATATGCGAGCGAACGAAGTGTATAGGCCTCGTGTCCCTTGGCTACCGGATGGCGTGACCTATTTGCCGTGGAATCACTGAATGACGAAACTGATCGGATACTCGAGGTCACGTAGCCAATGTGCGGTCGTGTGCCCTGCTGTGAGGATGAGGAAGCATTATCGACAGTCTCTCGGACTGTCAATATAACGGAGCGTCCCGACCGACGGACATATGCTCCGAATGTAAAATATTTGAACCACAACATGCGGTCCCCTATGTTGTTGGACGAGAGAGGGACCTCTCTCGCTCACAGCCCGGACGGACCTGGACAAGCCAGGAACCGGACTAACAGGCTTCCTCCGATCTGTCCTCAATCCGCCGTCACTGGGTGAGTACTAAAGTAATTATAGTGCTCGCATCACCCAAATCTCCTTCCTAGACCGCAACGGACGAACCCGGCAGCCGAACCATTCGATGAATGTACGCTACACCGGGTGAGCTAGCGAATGTCACTCTGGCGATCCTACAAGGGACCTCTTAGGCAATAGACATATTCCATGAGCACTTATTGCCGCTAGCTCTTCATTAACTATGACGACAGAGGCACACTTTTGAAAGACATCTCCGTAACTTTGCGAACAAGAAACCAGAAATGCTTGGTAATAGCAAGCATATAATAATAATATATATAGCATCGTTCAATAATTCGAAAGTTTGTGTGACATTATTGGACTATGTCGGAACTGAGGGACGATGTCCCTGAACCGAACCAAAAATTTCTAAGTCCACCGACGCTATCAGTTTCTTATCCGGCATCGCAGCATTCTGGTCCGATGAAAGAACCTGTAGAAGGTCAAGTCAGATGACATACACAACAGCATATGTTGTTCCGAAAGGGAAAGCTCGAAATCCTCCGAATCCCTTTCGGTATCCCGTCGGACCGGATGAAATTTTCGGACGTCCGTACCCGCTTCCGCGGAGCGTCCCGACCCAGCATCGTCGGATAAAAAATATGCGACAGATTCAGTTGATGCTGGGATGCTGCGATAAGCTGTACTATTTAGGAAAGCACGTCCGTCCCCGAGGCCTGTGCAGTAGCGGTCTTACGATGCATTGCCGCCGGAAGCTCCGTGAACGTTGACTCCCGCACACTTTCCTATGCGAATGTCCGGAGTCTGCAGGCCTCGTGTCCCTGGCTACCGGATGGTGTGACCTGGTCGCCGATGATTCTCTGACTGGCGAAGCTGACTGGATATCCGAGGTCACGTGGCCAAGAGCGGTCGTGTGCGCTACCATGAGAATGAGGAAGCCTTATTGACAGTCTACTCCGGACTGACTATATGTCGGAGCGTCCCGAGCGACGGACGTATGCTCCGAATGCGAAACATTTTGTACCACAACATCTGGGGCCAGATGTTGTTGTACGAGAGAGGGGCCTCTCTTGCTCGCCGTCCGGATGGACCAGAACGAGCTATGAACCGGACTAAAAGGCTTCCTCCGTTCTCCCTCTAATCCGCCGTCACTGGGTGTGCATTTGGTTGATTTATAGTGCTCGCATCACCCCAAAACTCCTTCTAGACCGCAACGGACGAACCCGGCTGCCGAACCAATCGATGAATGGACGCTACACCGGGCGAGCTAGCGGACGTCAAAGGCCGTCGAACCTACTAGGGTCCTCTTAGGCAATTGGCGTATTTACATGAGCACTTTTTCACTAGCCCTTCATTAATTGTGACGACGGAGGCACACTGTTGGAAGACATCACAGATACATCACCCTAATCTTGATCGTCTGAAATAGAAATTGATAAAGTAGAGTGACCCTGCGGGGAAAGGACCGGAGTGTCCAATTCCCCACTAACATATCGTGACATACGCTTCCCATGTTGTCATCGAAATCATACGATACAGAACAGGAGTTAATGCGAGTACACTGACCACATATAGAATGATTATAAAAGTCAGAGGAAGACTTCCTCTTATTACAATTGATCAAAATCCTTTCAATGTGAAAAGAAAACAAAGTCCTGGTACTCGCACCAACCCCTGGCAATCAAAATACATAATAATAATATGATCCATTAATATAGAAAAAATAATTGAAATCAAAATATTTTGAAAAAATATTTTTTCAGAACAGCCCAAGTTTCTGAAAAGTAACATTGAGCCCCAATGGATCCCAAGCCTAAGTGTGGACAAAAATTTTAAAAATATTTTAAACAATTTATTCAACACTTACGAACAATAATAATGTATCTAGTTATGATTAAAATAACATCAAGATGTTATTTTCAAGAAATCCCCCCCTCACACAGAGGGCTGTTGTAAATGTAAACAATGAGTGTAAAAACACTAAAATAAGACTCCAGGCACCCAGGCCCGGAATCAGTTACCAAAAATACACTATCTGATGCAAAACAGAGACTTCCAGGGAAGAAACTGCAGAACATCAGATGGTAGATGCAGAACACAACGCCTAACCACCCGTAGGTGAAGACGGAAAACATGGGGAAAGAACAGAATTCATTCTGTTATACAGCTAAAACTCCCAAGAAATTTTAGTAATAATAATTACAGAAACTATGCCAAAAGCATGGGAGAATAGCAAGAGGGGACTTAAAGGAAAGGGAGAGAGGAAAACACTGAAAAATCAGTGTAACTAAATAATCAGAATGACAACAAAATGGCTGCTGCCTCGAAAATAGGTAACTTAACATAATTTCATTAAAAAATTTTAAGTTACAGCCCTGATAATATTCTGTCACACATTTTTCCTCTCCTCCTTCTCTATCTTCCTTAGAATCACCATTTCACTAATATTTATGTGTCTGGCATCATTTAAACTGAGATTTACAAGCACAAAGATCAGTCAGATGTTAACTGATGAAGGGCCAAACTTAGAATGATTAATGGCGCCAATTTCGGAACGTCCTTGACACTGCGCATGCGCAGTAGAGGTGAAGTGTGGAGGGCCATTCAGGACATGTTTTCTTTGGTTTTAGATGCAAATTTTGTGAATTGGGGGGCAAAATTTGTGTTTGGCCCTATATTTTAAGAGTTAGCACCAGCTGTGTCTGGGTCATTGGTACAGTATAAAAATATTAAAATTTTTCTGTCCTGTGCTGCCATTTTTTTATTGATTGACTTGATCCATTGTGTGAAGATAACTCCTGTCATCCAGGCTTTTTTGTTGTTTTGATACACTACACCTAAGCCTTTCATGTCCATTCCTTTGAAACAACGAGGATGCTTCGCCTTTCCTATCACCATTTGAGCCAACTTCTCACCCGTTGCACTGCATGCCAGTAGAATTGTTACGCGTTCCTTCGCAAATTCCACCCCTTTTCTGGAATCTTCATTATTCACCAACGATTTTTGAGGAAGTCCACGAAAAAATAAACCTGTTTCATCAGCATTGAAAATGTCTTTCAGATCATATCCTTCTGTCACTGAGGGAAGGCATTTGATCCAGTCATCAATGGTCACGTTATCAACATCAGCTGACTCTCCGCTTAACACACTCGCCTTAATGTTGTACTTGGACCTAAAGCTCTCCAGCCACCCATTCGATGCGGTGAAATCGTCGTGACCGAGTTCCATGGAGCACACAATGGCTTTCTGTTGAATAAGTGTGCCAGTTATTGGGATATTCTTCTTTCTTGACATGCAAAACCATTGCCAAATTACTTCGTTTAGATCACCATATAATATTCTCCTGGCTACGCTGTATTTTCTTCTTGAGCAGGCTCCATTCTCCCACTCCTGTCATATCTTCTCTTTTTCTCTGATTATGTTTTGGACTTGTGTCTTCCCAACTGATAATTCTGACGCAATCTTTCTAGCACTGTCACCACGCTCAAACTTATCAATGACACCAACTCTTTCCTCCAAAGTCAAAACCTTTCTTTTTTTGGAAGGGGTGTCCAAATATACCATTATTCTTTTCTTTGTTGCCGTATCCATCGTACAATTTGTTTCTCAATTTTCTAGAACTGGAAATGCTTGATCGAATTGATTGAGGGTCAGGGCCAACCATTTCATTTATATACATTTTCCAGAGTTTTTATAAATTATACAACAAGCTAATGGCTTTTCATTTCAAGTTTGTTTCGAATTGAAAGAGTCGCTTGTGATATCAGAGGGATGCCGACAGTTTAGCCTACTTGGACAGATGACAGTGTTTTTACAGACAAGTTATACTTGATTGAACATCCTATGTTTTTACTAACATAAGTGTCCGGTGTCTGTGTACTGGTGTTGTGTTAAAGTGTATTGTGAAAAAAAATCATTGCTTGTTGTTTAAACACTTTCATTTACAAAAATATCTGTCAAAGTTGGACAATTATACAAACTTTTCATTCATTCAACTTTCTGGATTATGCAAGGATTTGTGATGTAGAACTTCACTGCCCTGCATGAATCTCATGCATAGCAGGAATAAAATTAAGAATAAACACAGGTAAAGACATTTCTAATATTTTTTATTCTACTTTAATTTCAACACACAATTGTTTGGCATTCATATTATTCATAAATCACGATCGCTCTCGATCATTCTCCCAATCCCTGGTCGCTCATAGCAGGTGAAAACACACTTCGGGACATGAAAAGGGCGGTCGCTGGTAGTTCAAGACAGGTGGTCGTTCATAGCAGTGGTATTATAGAAGAAATCTCGTCGGTGACTCGGAAAACCGGTCGCTCAAGACAGGTGGTCGCTCAAAACAGTGGTCGTTCAAAACAGGTTTCACTGTACCTGTTCCTGCCACATGCACAACAGCAATTGGTGATCAACATGTGTGCAAAGTTTGAACAATATAGCATGTAAAATGTTGAAGGAGAAGGCGACGCAATAGTGTAATGTTTCAAGTATTAAAAGGGGCATAACTCTGGAAACACAAAACAGAGTTACCTGCTCTTGTCACATGCACAATGGCAATTACTGATCAACATGTGTGCAAAGTTTGAACAATGTAGCATGTAAAATGTTGAAGGAGTCGGTGACACAATAGTGTAATGTTTCAAGTAGTAAGAGGGGGCATAACTCCAAAATACAAAACAGAGTTACCTGCTCTTGTCACATGCAAAACGGCAAGTGGTGATCAACATGTGTGCAAACTTTGAACAATATAGCATGTAAAATGTTGAAGGAGAAGGCGACACAACAGTGTAATGTTTTAAGTACTAAATGGGGCATAACTCTGGAAATACAAAATGGAGTTATCTGCTCTTGTCACATGCACAACAGCAATTGGTGATCACCATGTGTGCAAAGTTTGAACAATATAGCATGTAAAACGTTGAAAGAGTAGGCGACACAATACTGTAATGTTCTAAGTACTAAAAGGGGGCATAACTCTGGAAACACAAAATGGAGTTACCTGCTCTTGTCACATGCACAATGGCAATTGGTGATCACCATGTGTGCAAAGATTGAACAATATAGCATGTAAATTGTTGAAGTAGTTGACGACACAATACTGTAATGTTTTGAGAACTAAAAGGGGGCATAACTCTGGAAATACAAAATGGAGTTACCTGCACTTGTCACATGCACAATGGCAATTACTGATCAACATGTGTGCAAAGTTTGAACAATGTAGCATGTAAACTTTTGGAGGAGTAGGAGACACAAAAATTGTTTACGGACAGACAGACAACACCATAACATAATATGTCCGTCAAAAAATGACGGGCGTATATAAACTACCTATATATTAGGACGTTGACAATGTAAACAATGTCAATGTAAACAAGACATCAGGCACACAAAAAGGCCCAAAGTCAGAAACAATTTAAATGCTATCAGATGCAAATCTAGATCTTCATACGAAGAAAAAACAATACATCGGGTAGAAGATGCAAGACTAAATGACCTAACATCCCTAGAATGAGGGCGAAACCCTGAGGAAAAACAGAATAAATATTCTGTAATACATGTTAAACTCCCAAGAAATTTAATAAAAATTTTTTAATAAAAATAGCCAAAAAGCATAAGAGTTTAACAGGAAGGGTTCATGGAAGGATAGGGAAGGAATACTTAACAAACAGTGGAATAATCATTATCAAAAATGATGACGTCAGGCATATGTCCCGAAATTGGGAAACATAAAAATAATTTTATAAATATTAAAAAGTTACAGCCCTGAATGTCCAAAACCACCGTTGAACACTTCCTTCATCCAATAAGAGCCTTGTATCCACCAATTCTTGCATTGATTTGTGTCTGGCATCCTCAAATGAAAATGTCAATGTCACTGTACCTCAACTTGTTTAAGACATGCACATGTATAGTATGTGACACAGCAATGACAAACATCTAGGTAATGACCTGATAACAAAGGTACATGTAAAGTATTGTAACGGCCTGTACATAAATGCTGACCATAGCCTGTAACAAATGTGTAGGTAAAGTATTGTAAAGGTGGGTGACAGTTAGATGCTAAACTAGAAAAGAAATCTTTGTGTCCCAGAGTGGGTCTGACTGAACCCCAAAATATTTGTTCTCATAGCACAGTGATAACAAAGGCATCCAAGAACACTTGTTCCTGTCACAAGGTGATAACAAAGGTACCCCAAGAAGTTTCGTGAAGACCAATTCATAAATCCAGACACCAGCCCGAGCCGTATTGACATGTGCACTTACTGTGTATAAGTAGCACTGAATAAATCAAAGTTCATCTAATTTGCATAATTTCTGCATGAGAAAAAAACCTGTATTATATGTGATGTATTCCATGTTATTAAACACTCCTACAAAAATTTATTCAAATCAGAACTTTCATTCAGAAGTTCTGTACAAAAAACTGGTTGCACTAATTTTGGTACAAAAAGGTTGCTGGTGGCCATCTTGAATTCTGGACCGCACTCAAAAACACTTGTTCTCATCCCACGGTAATAACAAAGGTACCCAAGAAGTTTCGTAAAGATCAGTTCATAAATACGGCCTCCAGCCTGAGCCGTATAGAAGTTGTGTACAAAAAACTGATTGGACCTAACTTCGGTACAAAATGGCCACTGGCAGCCATCTTGAATTTTGTACCACACCCAGAAACACTCGTTCTCAGAGCACACTGCGATCTGTCAAATAAGACTGAATTGGTCAGATTCCATGATATTTTGAATTCAAGCATCAGTTTTCAGAGGGTTAAGTTTTATATGATACAAACCTCTACTGTTTGGACTTTCGATTGCATGCTTTCAAACATTTCACTATATGCTTTTTGAACCTTATCTAACTCAGCCTTCAGGTTCTTAATGTCATCTTCGTCATCTTTAAGAGTTCTCTGCAATGCTGCACCCTATTTTTGAAAAATATAAAACAAAGAAATTTAGTTTCACACCTATGGGGGCATGGTGGCATTGCGGTGACAGGTTCTCGTCAGATCACCGATGTTAAGCAACGTCGAGGCCGGTTAGTCCTCCCCTCGGATGGGTGACCGTCTCAGCGATCGATTTGAACCCCTGCATTGTGTCCGTGGGCAAGGCACTTAACCCTGATTGTCCACATGCGGGCACGATGATGCCATGTACTAAGGCGTACTGCATGCCGATGGTGTGCATGTCCTCAACCAATCTAACCCTGCCAGTGCTGCAGTACGGAGTTATGATGTTGGGGAGCTGGCAGCTGTTCGGCGTTGCTCGGTGGTTCTCTCCGGGTACTCCGGCTTCCTATACCCGTAAAACTGTCAGGGTCATGATTAGCCATTCTGCAGCAGTATGTGACCTTAAACACCAATAAATAAATAAATATCACATCTATATCACAGAATGTAATCCAATTTCTGAAGTCATCAGTCAAATTATTAAAACAATCTAATGCTGCTACGGCCTGGAACAAGTCTTGTTTTTAAAGAATCCTTCACATATTTTGAGATTCAATTGGTTGGAATATTTCAGTTGGTTGGAAAAGCAAACCTGAATGGTTTGCTTTTCTGACCAACTGAAATATTCTATCCAAATGAATCTGAAAATAACAAAAACATTCAATTACTTTGGATCAGAAAATGAAATGTTTCTCAATTGATACTTGACCAAATCTTTGATGGAACAGTGTAGCCCACTTAACTGGATATCTCTTAACTGAATAACCCTGTTAACTGAATATAATTTCCCAACACAAAACCATTTACCATACCTCCACTACAAAATTGACCTGTTAATTGAATGTAGGTTATAGAGTAAACTCCTGTTGATTGAATAAAAACTTGTGTAACCTGTCGAGAAATTACCCAGACTCTCCCCAGTTGTCCTTTGTTTATAGACCTATTTGGCCTCAGTATATCCAATACAGGCATTTAATCTGTTATATCTTGTTTGACAGAACTCATGCAGCTCTGTCAAACAAGATATTATAGAATAAATGCTAAGTTTATCTCTAGAATACAGGGAAGTGACACAACCCCTGTTAATTAAATATAATGTTAATTGAATAATTTTCATTGGCAAAGTGGCTATTAAATTAACAGTGTTCCACTGTGTAGTAAAGGGTTAATGCTTTTACTTTAGGTTTCAGTAATGATTTACAGCGATACCCAATTCCACAAATAAATTTAGTTGATTATTATCACCATAACAACCATATTTACTCAACATTTTGGTACACTCAGTCTATTGGGACTCGACATTTTTGCCACAAAAATAAGTTTTTATCGTACCCTCTAACTTTAGGACACATTGTGGACTGTATGGGACTTCCCGTTTGTTGATAGACATGCTTTACTGCTCTGACAGTGTATTTGTTTTTGACTGATCTGCTTTCTCCTTAAAATGTATATTGTCACTATTAACAATAGGGATTTTAAATATGTTCTGCTGGTGGTAGGTTGTCAGTGTGTCCCAAAGTTAGAGGGTAAAAGAAAAATTAATTTTGTGGTGAAAATATGGAGTCCCAATCAAGCCTGGAAGTATAAATTTTATAGTAAATTTACTTTCTTATTATACCTACCGAAATTGTTTACTACAGGCTTGCACTACAGTGGAAGAACCTAACTCGGATAAAATACTCTCTATTTTAATCTTTCCCAAGATTTGGGAAAGAAAAGTGGTGCAAAAACACCACGAAAAAATAAGCCAAAACTGGGCCTAGCGCCATCGGCGCATACCCAGAATGGGACGCTCTTCCATAGTACAAATCCACGACTTCCTTAACAGTGCACAATGCATCAATTCGTCATTCTTTTGATTCCGAACAACACAGGAGTTATGTGATCAGCGGGGAGGAAGGATTCTTACCCGAATAAGAAGACGGGAGGGCCTCCATGTAAACAATTTCGGTAGGTATAATAAGAAAGGAAATTTACTATAAAATTTATACTTCTTATCAACCTACCTCAATTGTTTACTACAGGCTGAATAGACAAAAGGCTGGAGGGAATCACATAACCAACCCACACATAACTGAATAGCACTGGGACCGTGGACAGGGGAAGAGATCCCTAGGCCTATCAAACCATAGCATCACAAACATTAGAAAAGCCAATGAAAGATGAGGCGTATGGTGAAGTGCGACGCACAGACAGAAGGGCAGTAACAGCACAAAGCTGGAACTGACCCTGAAAAAAGCTGAAAAGCTTGGATAGACAACATCCTGAGCCGAAGAAAGAGAGCCCCAAGGTTCTCTGTCGGCTCCTGCAACTGTCGCAGATAAAAGGAGAATGTAGCATTTCTCCAGAAGGCTGACAGTATAACATCAGTCATTCGACAACATGACAGAGTTATTAAAAGAGGAAGACAATGCACGCACCTCGTGGCAGAAAAAACAATTGGTAATACAAGCACCAGTAGCTAGACGAGCGGAAGCTGCACGAATAGCAAGACAAGTCCCTCAAGAAATGGATGCGGGAGAGATCTGGCAGGTGGGAAAACGCATATTCATCCAGGATAAAGGCGTGAATGCCCCTCACCCCCAAGCAGAGCAGCGCCCAAGAAAGTGACCATCTTGGAGTAAACTGCAAAGTCCTAGGTCTTTTCAAGGAAAAGAGCTGAACAAGCTTGGAGAGGCAAGGATGAGTGTCGAAACAATGCGGTATCACATAGGAAAAAATGTCTCCGAAGCATGGACAAGTACCCATTGCTGGAGACCCCCAGAAACAAACATATACCAGAAACTCCGCAAGCGGTGTGATCGAAGGAGTGACAGAAGCAACAGAGTGATCGCTCACCATCGACAGAAGAACCTTCCACTTAGCCACAGAGGCTAAGCCAGTGGAGTGAGTGCCTCCTTGAAGAAAAGCAACTCCACTGCGTGTCTCGAAAAACCACTACGGAGGAGACAGGACCCGATAAAAGACATGTGCGAAGGCACAATGAAGTCGGGTCAACTTGAAAACCTCCTCTGGCGACTTTAGCAGAGAAAGTCGCGAGGTAGAGGGAGACATGCCGGAACCGCTGCTAACAGAGAGCGGAGCAGATTGATCCACACCCACCATAGCGACGGGTGTGATCGAAAGGATTCGACGACTGCAGGTTCATATCTGGGTGAGAACCTGAGGCGGAATCGGAACTGGTAGCAAGGCGTAGCCGACAAGACCATCCCAAAGGAGGGCCAGAGCGTCCACGGCGAAAGCCAGAGCATCTGGACATGGGGACACAAAAGTGTCCACCGGATGGTTCCAACGAGTCACAAGAGATCGATGGAACCCGCCATGTGGAGCAGCCACCTGGTGGAAATGACCCTGCCCCAACGGGACAGGGAGTCGGCTAGGATGTTCAGGCAACCAGGAATGTGACGAACAGCCACCCCGGCGTGGACATCCTGAGCGAGCAGAAGATCCCAAGCCAATTCGTACATTGGAACAGAGTGCGTGCCGCCCTGGTTCCGAATGTAAGCAACCACCGTCGAATGGTCGGACAACAGAAGGACCTGGCGATTCGACAGGTGAGGGATCCACTGCCTGAAACGCAGAAGAAGAGCAAGAGGCTCCTTCTGGTTGATGTGTAGAGCCGCATGATCCTGGTCCCACATCCCGTGAATGGAAAGACCTAGAGGATCCAACGTCGCACCCCATCCGAGATCGCTGGCATCTGCCGTCAGAACGCGATCGGACGTGGGTAAGTCCGATGGAACACCCTGCAAAAGCCACTGGACATCCGCCCAGAGGAGAAGGTGAGGATAAAGATATTCTGGAAACTGAAGCACCAGATCCAGAAAATCTACATTCGGCCTCCAACGACTGAGCAGAAAGTGTTGGAGAGCAGCCGACCTAGAGGAATGAGATCCGTCACCGAACAGCAGAGACCGATTAGCCGGAGAAAACTCCGAGCCGACGCGGATGTGGACTGGGACAGAGTCAGAGCAAAAGCTGAGAGAATCACAGCCTTGGCCTGGGGAACCGCCATCAAATTGAATTGTGTGCGGAAAGCCATCCCCAGATGATAAAACGACTGAGAAGGGACCAGGTCCGACTTCTCCTCGTTGACTCTGAAACGTAGCGACGTGAGCAAGCTCAACAGAGTGGCAACATCCGACTCCAGTAAAGCAGCATTGGAATGCCCCTGGAAGATATCGTCCAGATATGCCGAAGTAGTCACCCTGGACTGTGTGCGATGGAAAGCTATCACATGCGACATCAGTCTGGTGAAGGCCCAAGGAACCAGGTTGAGGCCGAAAGGCATGGCCGTGAACTGGTAAACTCGCCCCAGAAAAACGAACCTGAGATACTTCCGTAACGCCCAATGAATCGGAACGTGAAAGTAAGCGACTCGCAGGTCGAAGCTGGAAGCGAAATCTCCCTGGTGAATTGAACGGTGGACCGACCTGAAAGTCTCCATGCTGAACTTGGGAGCAATGATAGACTGGTTCAGGAAACTCAGATCAAGAACCGGTCGGAGTCGGCCGACCTTCTTCGGCACCAAGAACAGGCGGGAATAGAAACCCACTGACCTAATGTTCTTGATGACCTCAATCGCCTCCTTTGTCAGGAGATTGTCTATCTACGTGGACAAAAGTTCCTGATGAAAATGTCTGAAGGAACTGTGGTTGGAAAAGGCACCCTGGACAGAGTGGAGTGCCGTCGGAAGGATATTCGCAGCCCGGACCAAACAACATCTAACATCCAAGGATCGGATGTGATGGTGGCCCAACGGTCTGCGAATTCTGCTATCCTTCCTCCAACCTAGGACGAGTCGAGGTGAGGACCTTCATTGCGAACCACGACGAGGCTCGTGAGAGGAGAAAACACCTCTACTGAATGAAGAATCCTGGGACTTCCCTCAAGACTGCCGACGCTTACCCTTACCCCTTGAGTAAGAAGTAGAAGCGGTGGCAGAAGGATCAGCCCCTTTGCTTCGCAGAGGAAGCCGAGGGCACTTTTTAGGCTTGGAACGGCTCGTGCCTACCCTAGAAGGCTGATCAAGCTGAAGAAACAGCAGCTGATCGTTGGAATGACGTAGGACGTCATCCCGGACCGTCAACACAGAACCATGGAAAGGTTGCGGACCTGCCAAAAAAGCAGATCGAAGAGTAGTGTACTGCTCCTCAGGAAGGGATCGGCCTGTGTCCCGCACAGAGTCCCCTCGAACTAATTCCAGATTAGCCGTGTTACAGGCATGCGTGTGAGTAAGATGCATGAGCGCCTTGGACAGCACACGCAAAGGAGCCTATACCTCGTCAAACTTATCTGAAGGCAGATAAGCAGCTAAAGCTGAGACGACGTGATCAGAGAGAGAAAGCATACCAAGCATCTCTCTCGATAAGCCCAATGACGGCAGACTTGGACTTGGAAAGCCCGAGGGAATTGGAGTCCTGATCCAAAACCGTCAAAGTCTGGTAGACCGACGGATTGGCGGAATCGTAGGAACGATAACGCGCCGGAGGCAAAAAGGTGTCAACCCTGGTGAAGAACGGAGCCTTCATAGCCTTGGAACTTAGCTTGGAGTCCAAGGCTGAAAATGCTTCAACCAACTGTACCGACGGGCACGGTCGAAGACGCCCAGAAGCAGGTTGCTCCATAGACTTGGCACGCGACCGATGATCATGGCCTGGCTGACACTGTCGACTGGTTAGATGGTTTGAGATCCGGAAGGAACCCAAACATGAAATCAAGAGCTGCCCCCAAGTCCGAAGACTGCTGGCTCTCGACATCAAGCATGTCTGACTCTTCCCCTGAGTCGGAAGACACATAGCCCATTGTGGGCAAACCAGCCGACGCCTCCCATGGTGTCGGAACACCAGGGGGATCAGAAAGCGGCCTGTTTCCAATCCCGGGAGGTGGCGCCATAGGAGGTGCCTGGAAACCACTCGCTGCCTCGCTGGAAGCAACAGGAAGGCTCTTTGACAGAACCTGAGTGAGTAAGGAGAGGACTCCCTAAGCTCACAGCCCGTACTGGCCGGTTCGACAGGGGAACGAACCGGCAAAGTGGCTTCACCTCTGACCCTCTTAACCAGCGAAGGGTCACGATCCTCCAAAAGACCCGACGTGGGACGACGGGCGGCAGCCGAAAACATCCGAAGGCAGATGTGTGTAGGGGTGTGACACACCCCGAGGATCAACATAGCAGGAACTCATAAGAGTCACCGCTGACCTCTGCAGGGCAGAAGGTCTAGGCTGCACAAAAGACGTTGGACCCCCAAAACTGGTCGTGTGGCCAGAATGAGTGGACGGAAATGCCACGGAGTTCATAGTGTCCCACTAAAAACAACCGAAACCAATGACAACTGTGGTGCTCGACGGCGCAGAGACCACAGGAGAGGGTCCGGCCGGCAGCCACTTCCAACTTCGCCGAGTTGAAGTCAGGGAAGGATGAGGCCGACACCCCCACGTCTACACAACCAGACACTGCAGCAGACCACTGCAGGTATAAAACTACTGTGCTCAATGGCTGAGAGGACACAGCACGGGGTTCAGTCGGCAGCCCCATTTGACTTCGCCGAGTGGAAGTCTGGGAAGGCTGAGGCCGAAACCCCACAACCACACTACAGACATCCCTGCAGACCCTGGCAGGGAGAAGCCGAGGCCGGCTAAAAACGGTGCCCAATGACGTTGTAGACGGAACAGCAGTAGCAGCAGATACGACGGGAGCTGTTGGAACTGGCGGGAAAGCAGAGAGAACCACCAAGCTCGGCCTCCAAAGGAGGAGTCACAACCCTAGTGACAGCCTCAGATGTCGACTGGAGAGGGTGCATAGTCCCGGAACCAGGCATCTCTACACCAGAAAACCAACAGCTCCCGCAGTATCCACCACGGTAAAACACTGCACATTCCCCACGGAAGGGGAATAACTCTCACCAGACATGGTCGAATCGGGAAGCCTTGAAACGGTAAACTCACATCAGACGTGGTCAGGTCGGGAGGCTCCCGAAACGACAGCATTCCACACCACCCGCGGGTGCGGACGAAACGGACACGAGAACGTGCACCAATGGCGAGGGCAAAAGGAATAGCCCTAAAGGAACCGAACTGGAAAGAACAGAGGTGAGAGCAGTAGAAGAAAAAGGTGAACTCAACAGAAACAGAAAGTAGAAGAACACCCTCAACTTTGAGAGAAGGTGGCAGAACCCAGACGGCCGACACCTACTCCAATAACAATTTTTTTATCAACCAAAAAAATTCATTGTCGAATCGCGATGACACGATGTCGCAAACAAAACATTCGCGAAAAGCCCTAAAGGAACCGAACTGGAAAGAACAGAGGTGAGAGCAGTAGAAGAAAAAGGTGAACTCAACAGAAACAGAAAGTAGAAGAACACCCTCAACTTTGAGAGAAGGTGGCAGAACCCAGACGGCCGACACCTACTCCAATAACAATTTTTTTATCAACCAAAAAAATTCATTGTCGAATCGCGATGACACGATGTCGCAAACAAAACATTCGCGAAAACGGAATAGTAATTAATAAACAATGAGAATGTGGTTGAAAATATAAACGAGAATATATAAAACACAGTCCTGTTATTATACGATCTTCAGATCCTTAATTCCAGTCACAGGAAAACCATTATCCACGAGTTGAATTATCACTGTTTCATAATGCATATGGCGGAAACACATCCTGCTCGTGCTTCGGATAGAAAAAGAATGACGACTTGATGCATTGCGCACTTACGGAAGTCGTGGATTTGTACTATGGAAGAGCGTCCCGTACTGGGTATGCGCCGATGGCACTCGGCCCAGTTTTGGCTTATTTTTTCGTGGTGTTTTTACACCACTTTTCTTTCCCAAATCTTGGGAAAGATTAAAATAGAGAGTATTTTATCCCAAGCCTGTAGTAAACAATTGAGGTAGGTTGATAAGAAATAACAATTAACAGGCTTCCACTGTATTAGTGTTAGACATGTTTGTTCACTGAATATTAAGAATGAAGACTCACAACAGATGTAGTTTCACAATTATACTGCGAAATTACAAAAATGTGTTATTATCTTGATGTTTTGAAGATGAATTAAATACTTATTGATTGGAATATTATAATTCCAGCATGAAAGAATATCTATTTATTTATTGGTGTTTA
The DNA here is from genome assembly GCA_031216915.1 of Pictodentalium vernedei. Taxonomy (NCBI): domain Eukaryota; kingdom Metazoa; phylum Mollusca; class Scaphopoda; order Dentaliida; family Dentaliidae; genus Pictodentalium; species Pictodentalium vernedei. The sequence continues at coordinate 130,885,811 of CM062296.1, read as the reverse complement.
AAGTCACACATTTCTGCACGATGACTAATCATGACCACGACAGTTTTACGAGGGGAGGAAGCTTGAGTACCCTGAGACAACCAACCAGAAACTGCCAGCTCCCCAACATACTAACTCCACACAAGCAGGGTAAGCATTGGCTGAAGACAAGTGCACCACTGACATGCAGTACACAATGCCACCTTGCCCCCAGACACATTAATTTGAGTATATCACATGAAACGTCGTTAATTTTGACGTAACAACCCATGTCTTATTTCCCGATTATCAACAAGTGTCTAATCGGCACGTGGTCCCATAGCAGCTCACATGACGTCAATTATGACAACAGGTGCAAGTAAAGTGCATTCACGACCTCATGGTGTGAAGCGTCTGAACCAACAAACTTACTGTCGGTTGTTTTGGGAGAATTTAGCGACAATGAATTAAATAAAAAGTGTAAAAAACATTCAAAAATTCATGTGATATACAGAATCTTTAACTTGTGATGTTTGGATATAAGATTTCTTGAAACTCGTTTGATGAATTTGATTCACAACTCGCCTAAAGGCTCGTTGTGAATCAAATTCATCAAACTCGTTTCAAAAAATCTTATATCCAAACATCACTCGTTTGAGATCCTCTATATATCTTGCCTGCCAGTCTTTGTAAAATATGTAAGCTGAAAACATGAAGAATACAATTAACAACAAGGGCTATGCAAAGAGTGGGCCACTGCCTCGACCCATAGGCATGTTCGAAGTAGACTTACAGGTATTGTGGGACAGAAATATTTTCAAAGTTGAAAGAGTGAAAAAGGGACATAACTCTGGGAAACATTATTGGATGGAACACGTTCCGTGGGCATATCCATTCCCCCATGCAGGTCTATCAATTAGCATTCCAAAGGAGATCCAAATCCAACCAATGGCTTTGAATTTACAATCCAAAATATTTGTATGCATGGATGGACAGATGGACAAAGGTCGCCACTAGATAACCCCAAATCCTCCTTTGGAGGTCAGGGCATAATAAGTGGTGAATCAATTTTGTATTTATGGAGAGGTTCAGGAATAATTCAATCCTACAGATGCTATAGGGCTGTAGGATTAAATTATTTCTGATCTTCCTTACCTATTCATTGTGTATTGAGTACTTTTGTCTTCTAATGCTATTTTCCTTGTGCAATCAAGAGGGCAGTTTGCCCCAGGGCATACACCCATGGTGCATACCACCAAACAATGTCAAGAGAAGAAATTAACCATGATACTGTGAAAGATATTCCCTCAATCTTCATTCTAAATTTCATTGAGAGCCACTAAACCCAAACCAGAGATACGAGGCGAACAGACACAAAATTGGCTATTTTAAGAGGCAAACAGTAAAATTATTGTCTTTGTTTTACAACAAGGTAATTGTGAAGGCCAGGAACACCTGTTACTGAAGTATAGTAAAGATCGGACCATCAGAAGAGATGTAGAACAAAGACATAATGCCACATGTGGGAAGGTGATTTGCATGTATTTTCTTTGGTTAACTGCAGGAACATGACTCATTTGAAAGCCTTTCCCATAAACAATCTTCATTTCAAATTTCACTGGGATCCAATAAGCCAAAACTGAGATACAAGGCGAACAGACAAAAAACAGCCTATTTTTGTGTATTCAAAGGGCCATAACTCACCAAAAAAATATTGCAACAGCAAAACGGCTGATGCTACTTAAAGACCTCATGATAGTGAACACTTGTACAAAATTTCATGGAAATCTGAGCAGAACATGATCAGACATCCGAGAGTGGAAGGACAGATGTACAGATGGATGCATAGACGCATGGACGCATGGACACATAGATGCAAAGATGAATGGACAGGCGCAATCCAGTATACCTCACTTTTTTTTAAAAAGTGGGGGAATAAAACCTGTGCATAACAGATGAAGGGTTAACCTACACTTCATAATGTAATAATTACATTGTTAATGTAGTTATACGTTTTGGGTCCAAATACTCAATTCCCATTGGTCAGCTGGGTAAAAACGTCATGACCAAATGTAATTCATTTTCCAATGAATACATTTGGTCGAACTTTGACCTGCATTTATGGTAGAGTGCAGTTGACAGAATGTAATTCGAGCGGTGTTTGGGCGGGTTTTTAACTTTTAGCGCCTCTCGCAGTGATCAACTCCGCTGCTATTTCTTTGGTGACATTTCCCAACTGTGGCATAAAGAACGTTACTAAAATACTCGTATCCATTTCTAAAGTTGTAAAAATTAAAAATCAGAGTTGTGCGCTTTGTATTTTGTGTGAGGGTGATTTTTCGCCTCGTTCGTTTGTACATGTTTTATTTTGTCTTTCTGCTTTGTTGTTTGGTGAAAAGTAGTTTAAACAGTTACGGAATGTAATTTTAAGAATTGAATGCAATTTTTATAATCTTTATTGGAGTATGAAAGTGTGGGAATGGTACAAATTATGTATGAATTTGTACCCATTCCCACACTTTCATACTCCAATAAAGATTATAAAAATTGCAGTCAATTCTTAAATGAAAATGTTGTCCACAAGCTGTTATAAAACCTAAAATACCTCATTAGTTAATTCAAGATGTTTCTGTTTGCCACTTTGAATATCATCATTCATCTTGACCATAAATTTCTGATGTTCGTGCTTGAAATCCTCAAGTTCTTTATGAACTTCATCCTTCGAACCTTGTAGATCCATCCTGTAAAGAAGAAGTAATTAGTTAACCCTTTGAAGACTGGTGGTATCTTCCATGCCAGTTAAATGGCAAAAATTGGAAGAGTCCATATCCATTATTTGGGGTAGAGCAATTAATATTTTCAATGTGCAGCCTTCAAGCTGCATGCTGAAAATATTAATTGTTCTACCACACACGTTCACTTAGTAGCCATCCTACTTAATGAGATTATGACATATCGTGTTGCTGGCCGGTAAAATGGTCTCTCGTGTTGCAATTGAAAGAGTTAATCTTGGAATAATTATAACCAAAATTAAAATATTTATTTATTTATTGGTTTTTAAGGTCACATACTTATGCACAATGGCTAGTCATGACCGCAACAGTTTTAGGGGTGGAGGAAACCGGAGTACCCGGAGAGAACCACCGAGCAATGACAAGTAGCTGCCAGCTCCCCAAAATCGTAACTCTGCACTGCAGCACAGACAGGGTTAGATTGGTTGAAGACATGCACACCATCGGCTTAGTACATGGCGTCATTGTAACCCCATGTGGACAATGGAGTTAAGTGCCTTGCCCAAGGACACAATGCAGGAGTGCGAATTGATCGCTCGGACGGTCACCCAGCCGGGGACAAACTGGGCTCGACGTTGCTTAACTTCGGTGATCTGACGAGAATCGGTTACCGCAATGCCACTGCGCCCCAACCAAAATGAAAATAAAATGAAATGAACATGAAATGAAATGAAATACAGTTTAAAAAAATAAAATAAATCAAAATGAAATAAAAGTAAATAATTAAATAAATATAGGCCCTCTTCTGTTTCTCGGGCCTTTCTTTGTAAAATTGCATGTGCGCAGGGTTTTTTTTATTTTATTTTATATTTTTGTAATTACTTCTTTGTGATCAAAAGTTCAATTCTTGGGTTTGTTTTATGTTTTAGGCCTCATAATCTACAGAATAGCATAGGTGGTGGTGTATTTTATCCCAAGAGTGCACGAAGGCTTTGCAATACTAAAGCATTGCAAAGCCTTGTTGCACTCAAAAGACAAACTTATCAATTTTATTATTTAGCATTGCAAAGCCTTGTTGCACTCAAGAGACAAACTTATCAATTTTATTAACTTAGGTAAAATAGCAGACATAAAGCATTCAATTTTTATTTTTTTAACTTTGCATTGATTACAAAAGAGAGCATGCAGCAGTCAAAAGGACCATGTGGGAGGGCCTGAGAAACAGATTTTCAACTTTTTTAGGCCTATACAGGAATTTCTACAACTACATAAAATGAATTAATCTTCATACATTTTGTATTTCCTAAAAGTGTTCCAAGAGTATAATACTTCTTCAAATGTTTCAGTTCCAAGGCTGATTTTAGCAGTGGGGAATATTTTTGTTTATCCTCTGAGTTTTTTTGATTGAGTGAATATTCAGTTATATAAATAATGGATGGAAAAAGTCCAGATAACCTATTTTATGCTACACAATATAGTACTTACAAAATGCAATTTTTTTAATTTTTCAGTGAAATTCCATTTAACCCTTTACCCAACACACATGATATCAACATATCAAAATTAATTATTTTAATTATTGGGTATTTTTAAAAAAAATTTCAAAGGATTTCAACAAATCCATATCTTGTGACCCCTCATTGGAATGAGCTTGATGAAATCATATTCATATTCTTGGTTTGTTTTATGTTCCAATAAGACTAAAATCCTCTTCCTCTGATTGGACAAGAGCTCGCTTAGTATATTCTATGTTTACGGCTCAAGTGACAAATGTTATCATCTGACATCACAAGGCAAAATATTTGAAATGACGTCAGCCGTTTCGTAATAGATTCACCAACGGAGTGACTAGCAAGCCGCTTCATTTTTCTGGATTTTTCTCTCGTGCAGCAGACAGTGTTCTGGATGAAGTGTTGTTTAAATTACAAAACCGATTTATGATTTGAAATGAGATGGAATGAGTTTATTTGGTTTATTGATTATTTATCCAGTGCCATTGTGGATACATGAGAGGTGTATTTACTAAACCTATGATTGTTAAAGTTGCCTTGAACAAGGCAACTTTTTAATGATCACAAGTTTAGAAAATAAGCTTCTCATGTTTCACAATGTAGGTTTTTTGGGTATGGGTATTGTCTGTTGGAACATATACGTTATTGTGAAGAATTGACGGTCACATGGTCTGAGGTTTGCGACTCGGAGTGTATGTTCAACCTTGACGCTTCACATCTCATGTTAACGTCAATTCACCACAATAACTTATAATGCTTTTAGCCTTATAATCTACAGAATAGCATATGGGTCGTCGAGCTCCTTCCAATGAGGGGGCACATGATATGGTTTCATTGAATTTTTTTTTCAATTTGAAAAAACAGAACAAGTTTACAACAGGTAATAAGCACTGCTCCAGATCCCACGGGAAAAAAAAATAATTGTTTATTTTTATTTGTTTGTGTTCAAGGTCAAGTTCTATTAACCCTTTACCCAATGTAATGGCCAAAACCGGCCAGCGCTATTCACAAAAATCGCCAATTAATTCTCATTATATTTTCATCTTTTGTCTCAAAAACATAGGTTACGACCCCTCTTTTGAACGAGCTCGTCGAGCTCGTTCCAATGAGGCATCATAACCTATGTTTTTGAAACAAAAAATGAAAGAAGTTAGTTATTAAAAAATTTTGTTTCCAAGTGTTGTCTGCTTTTCATATTAGATAAGGGGTTTACAACTCTGATTTGCTTAGTGACATGGTTTGTGAAATGACCTCCATAGAAGCAACTTTGTAGTCTCGCTCTTCTTGAATATTACAAAGAGATATTTAACCTGAATGGCGTGCGTCTCTATCCACACAGGGAACTGCATTTCACATCCACATCCAACAGGATTAGTACCGTGAGGTTATTGAATTTTCCCCTGCGGTTCGGTTTCGGTTCATTTATTTTTAAAACGAGTTGACTCACGTTTTGGTTTCAGTTTTTATTAGAAAGTATATTTAGCATCAACCACTGTCAGTGGAAACTCAATAATAGTCAACAGTATTCACATCTGTGTCTCAAGGGTCAATACAGTACAGTGGAACCCTGTTAATTGAATAACCACATTGACAATGAAAATTATTCAATTAACAGTAGTATTCAATTAACAGGGATAGTGTCACTTTCCTGTATTCTAGAGATAATCTTAGCATTTATCTCTAGAATACAGGAAAGTGACACAATCCTTGTTAATTGCATACTCCTGTTAATTGAATAATTTTCATTGGCAAAGTGGTTATTCAATTAACAGGGTTCCACAGTATATGGAGTCGCCAGACACAATGCACACCAAAATTTGAATGATGTAATCATAGAAGTCTGTTTGGCCACTCGGGGGATTCCAAGTTCAAAACAATGTGTTTAAATCTCCTCTGGTTAAAGTGATTTTGTTTCCAATCACTGATGCCTAAACTAAGGTATTTTCAAGTAATATTTATTAAAGTTTAAAAGACAAATTGTAATTAATTGTCGATTATGTGTGCTAAACAAAGGTTCCATAATCATATTAACAACATACCACTGCTGCTCTCTTAGATTTTCCTTTTCTGTAGACCGTTCTTTCAGCAATCATTTCATTTCGATGAAATCTTGCTTATTTTTATTTTCCACATGTCATGTTTGATTACTAGTATTTTCATAATTTGAAAATATTTCTTTGCTGCATGCATTGCACTTTGAATGTCTTGTAACCATCCGTGTAAAATACTTCCACGCAGGACTTGGGAGTTGATAGTGATTAGTCTGATATTTATTAACAACTTAACAAGCTTGTCAATGATGTGCTTTGGCATGTCGATGGATTATACTTCTTTAAGAATTTAGTATTTGCATTTTTTTTATAAAATGGATGTCGACTGAAAACTAAATGAGGCTTGATTAAATTTTTATTAGCTGAATATCTTATTTTCCTTCTAAGACATATTCTGAGTGTACACAATATCAAAATTAGTTATTTTACTAATTTGTTTTATCAAATTTTTTCAAAAGACCATATCACACAGGGCCCAGCGAAACAGACTTTTTTCTGTTCAAATCAAATACAGTAGAATCCTCTTAATTGAATATCCATTTTGCCAGTGAAATTTATTCAATTAACAGGAGTATACAATTAACAGGGATTTGGTCAGTTTCCTGTGTTCTGGAGGTAAACTGAGCATTTATTTTATTTTATTTTGTTTGACAGAGCTCATAGAGCTCTGTCAAACAAGATATAATAGAATAAATGCCTGTATTGGATGTAGTGAGGCCAAAAAGGTTGATAAATAAGGGGAATTTGGTGCTTGTCACAGAATTTTTTTTACATATTACAAAAATTTATATACAATTAACAGGAGTTTACTCTACAACCCATATGCAATTAACAGATCAAATTTGTACTGAAGGTATGGTAAATGGTTTTGTGTTTGAAAGTTAAAAAATTTATAGCAATTTATATGTTTTTTATACTTACCAATGACCCAGACTTAGCTGGTGCTAACTCTTAAAAATATAGGGCCAAACACAAATTTTGCCCCCCAATCCCCAAAATTTGCATCTAAACCCAAAGAAAACATGTCCTGAATGGCCCTCCACACTTCACCTCTACTGCGCATGCGCAGTGTCAAGGACGTCCTGAAATTGGCGCCATTAATCATTCTTGTAACCAGTGCCTGGTAAGCGCTATTTACTCAGCGGGGAAGTATGAGTTCCCAACTCCTGGGAGGGCCATCCCCGTCTGGGTCATTGGTAAGTATAAAAAATATATAAATTACTATAAATTTTTTAACATTTTTATACTGTACCAATGACCCAGACTTAGCTGAATAGTAAAAAGGCTGGAGGGCCTAGGACATAGAGCATGTTGAAATACGCTCAATTATATAAAATAGAGTCATCCCCTCTAGGGGAAAAGGAGTATTAGGCCTTACATGTATCTTTCTTATTTATGATAAATTAGAAAGACACAACACCTTCCAAAATTGAGCATCATAACATCCATGTACTCTATTAATATCCAGTATAATCCTTATACTAATAATTTTTAAAGTAAGCCAATAAATAAAGTCTAGAGAATAGAGACTCTTTATACTCCTTAAAACTGTCTGAGGATTGTATAATAACGCCCGTTTGACACGTGATATATTCAAAAGCTATACTTTAAAAACTATGACCTGAATGAATTTTTAAAACATAAACTTCTCACTTAAAAGCCATCCCAGTAACAGCTCATAATTACTAACTCCGGAGGAGGTATCCCCTTGTTTTCATAATAAAACAGGTGACACATGGGAACACCCTTCCCCCCCCCCCCCCCCCACACTTTTCTTGCCCTGGGTCAAATAGCCCAGAGCGAAGAGGGCAGCAGGATGGAGTCACTGCCGGAACAGAAAGCCTACCTAGCTATAGTAGCAACTGTTAAGTGAATGACATTCTGAGCAGTAGATAATAGACCTAACAATGGAGGCCTCCAAAAATGGACTCAATATTCTGAGATAAAAATTCATGAATGTGGATGGCTGAGCGCAATAAGCAGCCTTCAAAAATCTATAATAGCGACACTACTAGTGTAAGCCCAAGATGTAGAAAGAGCTCTTACTTCATGAGCCGAAATCTCAAGCACAAACTGCTGAGTCAATGATATACCATAAGCAGTACCGATAGTTAATTGAATCCATTAGCAATAGAATGGAGCGTAATGTCCTTCTATTAGGCATCAAAGACAGAAGAAGCTTACGTCCATACTAAAAAACTGATATCTGTTTATAAATACGTAAACTCTAACCGGACAGAGTAAAGGCCTATGCCCGTACGAAGACGGAAGGACCTTAATAACAATAGGTTCCAGATATTATTAGGAGCCTGACTCTTAACCAAAAATCCAACCTAAGTAGTAAAGGAAGTAGTGTTTCCGTCACTACAAAAGTGAGAATCGTCCACCGATAGTGCATGAAGCTCACTGACTCCTCAGTAAAAGAGAAGACTAACAGAATTACTGTCTTAAAAGGTCAGAATTTGAAAACTACTGTTTCCAGAGGCTCAAATGATTACTTAGCTAAATAAGAACCGAAGCTAAATTCCGTATAGGAATTTAATCCAATGATTCTAGGTCTATTTATCGAAAAGTTTCTAACTGACTTAGACAAAGAGACATAAGACTCAATTGTAAACTATCATAGAGTGCATAGGTATGAGATAACATAGACCTATAACCTTAATAGTAACAGGCTGCAGTAGATCTTGTCAAACAAGTATACTAGAAAGTTGCAATGTCTAGTATGGAGGGATCAAAAATATCAACATAATGATCCCTACACCAACGACGGAAGAGCCTCCACTTTAGCCGCATAGTATAGCGAAGAAGAGGTTCTCCTACAGTAAGAAATTGCGTCCAAAGCTCGTCCTGTACAATGCTTGCCATGCAAGAAGGACCACACAACGGAATACGTGAAGGTTGAGACCTTGCGGGTTGTGATGAAGTTGACACGATTTCCCCAGCGAAAGAAGATCCTCTCATGGAGGAAGTTTTCGCGGTAAGTCCCACAGTAGACACCTGAGTAAATTTACCCACGGTCTCTGTGAAGACAGAGATGCTATCAACAGAATTGCATTATGGATGTTTATCTCAGCAATACTTGCTGAATCAACAGCGCTGGAGGATATGCATATCCTATCATTCCGTCCTATTAGATCAATAGAGCGTTAACAACATAAGCTCAGGGATCCGGACATGCAAACACATACGTCTGCAAATGAATAGTGAGTTGTGTTGCAAATAAATTATCACTGGGCGTTCCCATTGATAGCAAATCTGATTGAATACTTGTTTGTTGAGAGTCCATTCTGACGGCAACAAGCGACCCTTACGTGAAAGGGAGTCTGCTAATACAATCAGACGACCCGGAATATGACGGACCGAAGCAGAACTTGGTGTACTATAACAAACAGAAGGATTCTTTCCGTTAAATTGAATAACGGAATCGAATAAGTGCCTCCCTGGTTCCGGAGATACGCAACTACTGTCATATTATCGGACAGAATTTGGACATGCATTTCTGAATAATGTTCATCCAATGACATAGTGCAAGCCTAAAGAACATTATTCCCTGGAAGATAAGTGCTTGCCTAGAAACTGCGGAACCCAAAGACCCTGGCACTTCGAATCCGTTGGGATCAATATTGTACCCCAACCTGTTTGACTGGCATCCGTCATAATCAGAAAACTCGGATCCGGCAACTGAAGTGGCACTCTCTGAGTCAACCACCGAATGTTGCCCCAGTCTGAAACTCTTGCTACACTTGATAGACAAGAGAACGTGTACATCGAGCAATTCATAGATTGCTGAAGAGTTGCCGTCGAAGAGAAGCTTCTCCGAGACCGAAGCGACTCTGAGAGAGTTCTTCACCTTACTATTCACACGCGTGGATGTAGCTAGGGCTGCGTCACGTCTAACCAACTCCAGGTTGCCACTGAAGGGCGGAGTTATACGTGGAAAAACTACTGCCCTTGAAAGAAATCACATTGAGGATCATATCCTGGAATTCTTTCTCTTGAAGACGTAATGATAACGCCTCAGAAAGGTGGTCTACGTATGATAAAGCGTCTAAGTTAAGTCTATTAGACATCATTGTCATTTCCAACATCGTGGTTGGAATTTGACATAGACGGCGAAAAAGACAATTCCCAGTCTTCAACCCCGCCGTCTAGACGCATATGAACTCTCGGTATGCCCTGTTCTGCCAAAATAAATTATTTCCTAAAATTGATAAAAGGCAGAAGAGCATTGCGGACAAGAAACTAGACTATCATGCTTGGTAGCAAGCTTATATATATAGCGTCGTTAAATAATTCGAATGTTCTAATGACATTATTGGACTGTGTCGGTAAGTCAGGGACAATGCCCCTGAATCGATCGAAAACTCTGTGTCCAATGACGCTATTAGTCTCTTATCCAGCATTGCAGCAATGTAGTCCTATGGAACAACCTGTGGAAGATAATGCCGGAAGATATGTGTGGCAGCTTCCGTTGTTCCGAAAGGAAAAGCTCGAAATCGTCGAATCCCTTTCGCCATCCTGTCGGACCCTATAAAGTGTTCGGTCGTCCGAACCTGATGCAACAGTGGAGCACACCGACCCAGCGCCGTCGGATAATTCCTGATCCGACCTAGAATCTGTCGATTGCTGGGATGCTGCGATAAACTGTGCTAACTTGGATAGCACATCCGTCACTGAGGCCTGTGGAGAAGCGGTCTTACGATGCATTGCCGCTGGAAACTCCGTGTTCGTTACCCCGTGCATCCTTCTATGATGCGAATGAACGGAGTGTATAGGCCTCGTGTCCCTTGGCTACCGGATGGCGTGACCTGTTCGCAGTGGAATCACTGAATGACGAAGCTGGCCAGATACTCGAGGTCACGTAGCCAATGTGCGGTCGTGTGCGCTGCTGTGAGGATGAGGAACCATTATCGACAGTCTCCCGGACTGTCAATATAACGGAGCGTCCCAAGCGGAGGACATATGCTCCGAATGCTATGCTCCGAATGCGAAATATCTGTACCACAACATCCGGTCCCATATGTTGTTGTACGAGAGAGGGACCTCTCTCGCTCGCAGCCCGGACGGACCTGGACGAGCTAGGAACCGGACTAACAGGCTTCCTCCGATCTGTCCTCTAATCCATCGTCACTGGGTGTATACTAAAGTTATTATAGTGCTTGCATCACCCAAATCTCCTTCGTAGACCGCAACGGACGAACCCGGCTGCCGAACCATTCGATGAATGGACACTACACCGGGTGAGCTAGCGAATGTCAACTCCGTCGATCCCACTAGGGACCTCTTAGGCGATTGACATATTCCAGGAGCACTTATTGCCGCTAGCTCTTCATTAACTATGACGACAGAGGCACACTTTTGAAAGACATCTCCGTAACTTTGCGAACAAGAAACCAGACATGCTTGTTAATAGCAAGCAAATAATAATATATATAGCATCGTTCAATAATTCGAAAGTTGTGTGACATTATTGGACTATGTCGGAACTGAGGGACGATGTCCCTGAACCGAACCAAAAATTTCTGTGTCCACCGACGCTATCAGTTTATTATCCGGCATCGCAGCATTCTGGTCCGACGAAAGAACCTCTAGAAGATAAAGTCAGATGACATAAACAACAGCTTATGTTGTTCCGAAAGGGAAAGCTCGAAATCCTCCGAATCCCTTTCGGCATCCCGTCGGACCGGATGAAATTTTCGGACGTCAGTACCTACTTTCGCGGAGCATCCCGACCCAGCGTCGTCGGATAATACATGATGCGACAGATTCTGTCGTTGCTGGTATGCTGCGATAAGCTGTGCTATTTGGGATAGCACGCCCGTCACCGAGGCCTGTGCAGTAGCGGTCTTACGATGCATTGCCGCCGGAAGCTCCGTGCACGTTGACTCCCGCACACTTTCTTATGCGAACGTCCGGAGTCTGCAGGCCTCGTGTCCCTGGCTACCGGATGGTGCGACCTGGTCGCCGATGATTCTCTGATTGGCGAAGCTGACTGGATATCCGAGGTCACGTAGTCAAGAGCGGTCGTGTGCGCTACCATGAGAATGAGGAAGCCTTATTGACAGTCTCTCCGGACTGACTATATATCGGAGCGTCCCGATCGGCGGACGTATGCTCCGAATGCGAAGCATTTTGTACCACAACATCTGGGGCCAGATGTTGCTGTACGAGAGAGGGGCCTCTCTCGCTCGCAGTCAGGATGGACCTGGACGAGCTAGGAACCGGACTGAAAGGCTTCCTCCGTTCTCACTCTAATCCGCCGTCACTGGGTGTGCATTTAGTTGATTTATAGTGCTCGCATCACCCCAAAACTCCTTCTAGACCGCAACGGACGAACCCGGCTGCCGAACCATTCGATGAATGGACGCTACACCGGGCGAGCTAGCGGACGTCAACGGCCGTCAAACCTACTAGGGTCCTCTTAGGCAATTAACGTATTTACATGAGCACTTTTCCGCTAGCTCTTCATTAATTGTGACGACGGAGGCACACTTTTGGAAGACATCACGGATACATCACCCTATTCTTGATCGTCTGAAATAGAGATTGATAAAGTAGAGTGACCCTGCGGGGAAAGGACCGGAATGGCCAATTCCCCACTAACATAACGTGACATACGCTTCCCATTTTGTCATCGAAATTAACACATACAGAACAGGAGTTAGTGCGAGTACACTGACTACATATACAATGATTATGAAAGTCAGAGGAAGTTTCCTCTTATTACAATTGAACAACATCCTTTCATTGTGAAAAGAAAACAAAGTCCTAGTACTCGCACCAACCCCTGACAATCAAAATACATAATAATATGATCCATTAATATAGAAAAAATAATTGCAATCAAAAAATTTTGAAAAAGTTAAAAAATTTATAGTAATTTATATATTTTTTATACTTACCAATGACCCAGACTTAGCTGGTGCTAACTCCACAAAAACCAGGGCCAAACACAAATTTTGCCCCCCAATCCCCAAAATTTGCATCCAAAACAAAAAGAAATCATGTCCTAAAGGACCTCCATAGTACGACTCTACTGCGCATGCGCAGTGACGCAGTCGTCCCGAAATTGGCGCCAAATATCATTCTTACTGGCAGTGCCTGGTCAGCGCTATGTACTCAGCGGGGAGGCAAGAGTTCCCAACTCAGGGAGGGCCATCCCCGTCTGGGTCATTGGTAAGTATAAAAAATATATAAATTACTATAAATTTTTTAACATTTTTATACTGTACCAATGACCCAGACTTAGCTGAATAGTAAACAGGCTGGAGGGCCTAGGACATAGAGGAAAATCCAATAAGCTCAATTATAAAATAAAGAGATAACCCCTTAAGGAGAAAAGGAGTATTAGGCTTTACATGTATCTTTCTTATTTAATATTTAAATTAGAAAGATACACTACCCTTAATAATTGAGCACGATAACATTCATGTTCTCTATTAATATCCAGTATAACCTTTATACTAATTATTATTAAAACAAGCCAATAAATAAAGTAGTCCAGAGAATTGAGACTCTTTATAATCATTTAAAAGTGTCCGAGTATTGTATATTAAAGCCCGTTTGACACTTGACATATACAAATGCTTCACACCGAGCTACACTTTAAAAATAAGACATGAATGAAATTAAACATTAATATTACACTTTAAAACCATCCCGGAAGCGACTCAGAAATACTGTCTTGGAGGAGGCATTCCCTTGCTTTTCACTATAAAGCAGGTGACCTAAGGGAACACCCGCCCCCCCCTTCCCCTTGCCCTGGGTCAAATAGCCCAGAGCGAAGAGGGCAGCCGGACGGAGTCACTGCCGGAACAGAAAGCCTGCATAACTATAGTTGCAACTGTTTAGTGGACGACATTCTGAGCAACAGATAACGGACCTAAACAATGCAGGTCTCCAGAAATGGACTCAATATTTCTGAGATAAAAATTAGTAAATGTGGATGGCTGAGACCAATAAGCAGCCTTCATTAAATCTGTAATAGCAACACTATTAGCATAAGCCCAGGAAGTAGAAAGAGCTCTTACTTCATGAGCAGAAATCTTAAGCACAGACTGCTGAGAAGAAGATAAATCTTCATACGCAGTACGGATAGTTAACTGAATCCATCTAGCAATAGAATGGACTGAAATGTCCTTTCTATTAGGCATCAAAGACAGAAAGAAACGTTTCCGTCCCTTTCTGATGAACTGAGATCTCTGTTTATAGATACGTAGTGCTCTAACAGGACAGAGTAAAGGCCTACGCCCGTCTGAAGACGGAAGAGCCTTAATAACAATAGGTTCCGGATATTTATTAGGAGCCTGATTCTTAGCTAAAAAACCGACGTTAGTAGTGAAGGTGATAGTGTTCCCAACACTACGATAATGAGAATCATCCACCGATAGTGCATGAAGCTCACTGACTCTTCTGGCAGAAGAGAAAGCTAAGAGAAAAGCTGTCTTATAAGATAAGAATTTGAAATCTACTGTCCCAAGAGGTTCAAATGGCTTTTCCTTCAATTTAAGGAGAACCCAAGCTAAATTCCACTTAGGAATTAATCTAAGAGTTCTGGGTCTATTTATCGAAAAGTTTCTAACCAATTTCGATAAAGAGACATTAGATCCAATTTGTAAACTATCATGATGTGCATAGGTATCAGATAACATAGATCTATAACCCTTTATAGTAACCGGTTGCAGTTTGATTTCGTCAAACAAGTATACTAGAAAGTTAGCAATGTCTGGTATAGAGGGATCAAATATATCAACAGAATGATCCCTACACCAACGACGGAAAACCTTCCACTTAGCCGCATAGTTTAGCGAAGAGGAGGTCCTCCTACAGTTAGAAATCGCGTCCACTGCTCGTCCTGTAAAGTGCTTGCCATGCAAGAAGGACCGCACAACGGAAAAACGTGAAGGTTGAGACCTTGCGGGTTGTGATGCAGTTGGCGCGATTTCCCCTGCCAAAGAAGATCCTCTCGTGGAGGGAGCTTCCGCGGTAGGTCCCACAACAGACACCTGAGTAGATTTATCCACGGTCTCTGTGGCGACAGAGATGCTACCAACAGAATCTTGCATTGAGATTGTTTTATCTTTAGCAATACTTGTTGAATTAACGGCGCTGGAGGATACGCATATCCTATCATTCCGTCCCAAGGGATCGATAGAGCGTCTACAGCAAATGCTCTTGGATCCGGACACGGGGACACATACGTCTGCAACTGATTGTTGAGATGTGTCGCAAATAAGTCTATCATTGGCCGTTCCCATTGGTAGCAAATCTGATTGAATACTTGTTTGTTGAGAGTCCACTCCGACGGCAACAAGCGACCCTTTCGAGAAAGGGAGTCTGCTAGCACATTCAGACGACCCGGTATGTGACGGACCGAAAGAAGAACGTGATGTTCCAACGCAAACAGAAGGATTCTTTCCGTTAGATTGAACAACGGAACTGAATGAGTGCCTCCCTGATTCCGTATATACGCCACTACTGTCGTATTGTCGGATAGGATTTGGACATGAGCATCGTGAATAATGTCCATCCAGTGACGTAACGCAAGCCAAATTGACATCATTTCCTTGATGTTTATGTGCTTGCACAGGAATTGCGGATCCCAAAGACCCTGGCATCTCGAATCCGTTGGGATTAATGATGCACCCCAACCTGTTTGACTGGCATCCGTCATAATGGTAAAACTCGGATCCGGCAACTGCAGCGGAACTCCTTGAGTTAACCACTGAATGTTTGCCCAAGTCTGAATCTCTTGTTTCACTTGATCTGACAAGAGAACGTCTACATCGAGCGAATGAATTTTCACACTCCAATTCTGAGTCAAGAAAATTTGAAGAGGCCGTGTGCGTAGCCGTCCCATCGGAATGAGATCCGCAGCGGCTCCGCACAGACCTATCAGTCTCATAAATTCTCTCGCTGCGACTTTGTCTGTATTTAGACAATAGCGAGCGTAACAACTGACTAATTTCGCTCTGGTTAACGGCAGACGAACGAGATTGTTGTGCGTCTCGAAGCTCATTCCCAGATGAGTGAATGACTTGGACGGCACCAGATCCGACTTCTCCTCGTTTACTATGAAACCGAGACGTCGGAGCAATAGAAGAAGATTCTGAACATCGTTCTGAAGCGTTAACTCGTTGCCGTACCTCTGAAGAATGTCGTCCAGGTAGGCCGACGTTACCGCAGACGAATGAGCTCGGAAGTAAATCATTACCGAGTTCATTACTCGAGTGAAAGCCCAGGGTGCTAGATTCAATCCGAAGCACATGGCCCGGAACTGATACACCACTCCTAGGACTGCGAAGCGTAGATACTTTCGGAATGTCGGATGTACCATGACGTGAAAGTACGCATCTTTGAGATCTATGCTCGTTGCATAATCGTTCACCCGAATACTCGCTCTGACCGATCGAATCGTCTCCATATAAAACTTCGGAGCGATGATCAGCTTGTTTATCCAGCTCAAATCTATGACTGGACGGAACGAGCCGTCTGGTTTCGGAACCAGAAACAGATGGCTGTAGAATCCCAGCGATTCCTGGTTTTCTACGACCTCTACCGCGTTCTTCATTAAAAGAGACTGCACCTCTGATAGCAGAGCGTCTCTTTTCTGAGGGTTTGACGGAAGATGAGTCCACTTTGGACTTCGAGTTAATGGAGGCTTTCGTTTGAAGGATATCTTTAGACCTTCCGAAGTCACTCCTCTCACCCAAGGGTCGTCCGTAATCGACGCCCACTCTTGAGAAAAACTCGACAACCTTCCGCCAACCGGAACGCGATAGAGGTTTGAGCCATCACCTCCTGGATCTGCGAGGCCTGCGGTAGGAGAAACCACGTCTTCCACGACCCGCACCTCGCCTCGTCGACCTCGGGGCGTCCGACCGATTGTCCCGGCCTGAAGGACGTCCCGAACGAGAGTCGCTATCCTGATGGTCTCTCGAATAAGAGCTAGAGGACGCACCGGAACCTCTATAGGAACCTCTCTTGGGCGGATAAGACCCAGAAGTGCCCGCCTTATTCGTGTCTGCTGAATCCGACCTTTTAGGAGCGGATCTAAACAACAGAGAATCACTAGCTTTCTTTTTAATATTATCATAAATAGCGGAAAGCTTGCCGTCAAAGAGAAGATCTCCTGAGACCGAAGCGACTCTAAGAGAGTTCTTCACCTTAGAATCCACTAGTGTGGATGTAGACAGGGCTGCGTCACGTCTAACCAACTCCAGATTAGCCACTGAAAGGGCGGAGTTACACGTGGAATAAGCTACTGCCCTTGAAAGAAGTCTTAAGGAGGATTGTATATCCTGAAACTCTTCCCCTTGAAGACGCAGTGATAACGCCTTCGTAAGGTGATCTGCGTAAGATAAGGCATCTAAATTGGCTCTGTTAGACGCAATAGCTGTTTCCAACACTGCGGTTGGAATAGAAGCTGACGACGGTAATGATAGCTCTAAGTCTTCCGCCTCGTCGTCCATACGCAGAGGAACTCTCGGTATACCCTGACCTGCCGTGTCGAATTTATTCCTTGCATTAATGAAAGGCAGGTTGAGAGTATTTGCGGACAAGAAGCCTGCTTTCCCTGTCCTGGAAGCAAGTTTAAAAATAGCGTCGTTCAATAATTCAAATGTTCTTGCAACATTATTGGACTGCGACGGAAACTCGGGAGCGATGTCCCTGAACCGCTCGAAAAAATCAGAGTCCAATGACGCTATAATTCTCCTGTCCGGAAGCGCAGCAGTCTGGCCCGACGGAACAACTTGAGGAAGAAAGTGCCGGATGAAGTCTACGGCAGCTTTGTGTTGTTCCGAAAGGGATAGCTCCAATTCATCCGTATCCCTTTCACCATCCGGTCGGACCTCCCGATGTTCCCGGTCGTCCGCCCCCGATGCTTCGGCGGAGCGTACCGACCCAGCGCCGTCGGATAATTCTCGATGCGACACCGTCTCTGTCGGCTGCTGGGATGCTGCGATAAGCTGTGCTATCTGCACTAGAATGTCCGACGTCGAGACCTGCGGAGGAGCGGTCTTTCGCTGCTTTGCCGAGGGCAGCTCCGCATCGGATGGCTCCCGCATACTTTTCCTATGCGAACGTCCGGAGTCCATCGGTCTCGAGTCCCTGGCTGCCGGATGGTGTGACCTGGTCGCCGAATAATCCTTCCTCGGCGAAGCTGGCAAGATATCGGAGGTCACGCAGCCAAGGTGCGGTCGTGTGCGCCGGCGAGAAGAGGAAGCCTTAACAGTCTCTGCGGACTGCTTATACAACGGAGCGTCCCGAGCGACGGACGTATGCTCCGCTAAAGACACATTTTGTACCACAACATCTGGTCCCAGATGTTGTTGTACGAGAGAGGGGCCTCTCTCGCTCGCGGCCCGGCTGGACCTGGACGAGCTAGGAACCGGACTAAAAGGCTTCCTCCGTTCTCGTTCACTATCCGCCGTCACTGGGTGTGCATCTATTATTTTTATAGTGCTCGCATCACCCAAAATTTCCTCTTGGACCGCATCGGACGAACCCGGCTGCCGAACCATTCGGTGAATGGACGCTACACCGGGCGAGCTAGCGGACGACATTTGTCTAATCTCCATGAGCACTTTTGCCGCTAGCTCTGTATTTAATTGTGACGACGGACGCACACTTGAAGAAGATAACATGGAAACATCACCCTGTTCTGGTTCCTCTGAAATAGAAACTGAGAGAGTAGAGTGACCTTGTGGAGAAAGAGCCGGCATCGCTCTTTCTCCAGAAACAACATATCGTGACACACGTTTCCAATGTTTCTCATCCCAATGTTCACATACAGGACAGGGATTAATGCGAGAACACTGACTACAATTTATGCAATAATCATGAAAGTCAGAGGAAGATTTCTTCCTATTACAATTTGAACAAGTTCCTTTCATTGTGAAGGAACAACAATAAGTCCTAGTTACTCGCAAAAACCCCTGACACAAAGATACATAATAACATGATCCATTAATAAATGAAAAAACAATTGCAAAACAAAATAATTTTGAAAAAATATTTTTTCAGAGAAGCCCAAGTTGCTGAAAAGTAACGTTGAGCCCCGATGGATCCGATGGCAAAGTGTGGTCAAAAATTTTAAAATTATATAAAATAATTAATGAGACACTTTCGGATAATATAAATGTATCTTATAATGAGATAAACTACCTCAAAGGCAAACAGCCCCCCTCAAAAAAGGCTGTTGCCAATGAAAACAAACAGTGTAAACACAGAAGAAAACATGACTCCAGGCACTGAAAAAACTGGCCCGGAATCAGTCCTCAATTACACTCTATCTGATGCAAAACAGAGACTCCCAGGGGAGAATCTGCAGAACATCAGATGGAAGATGCAGAACACAAACGTTATACACCCATGGGTGAAAACGTAACTATGGGGAAAATAACAGAAAACATTCTGTAACCAAGCAACTCTCCCAGGGAAATTTTAGAAATGAAACTTCTCAAAAATATGCCAAAAGCATGGGAGAATTGCAAGGGGGGACTTTAGAAGGTTAGGGGAGAGGAAACACTGAATAAGCAGTGCAACAATTAGCAAGAATGACAACAAGAGGCCCATGCCTCGAAAATAGGCAACTTAACATAATTTTAACAAAAAATTTTAAGTACAGCCCTGATTATTTTTTGCCACTTCTTTTTTCCTCTCCTCCTTCTATCCTCCTTAGAATCACATTTTCTCCAAGAATTACGTGTCTGGCATCCTTTAAACTGAGATTTACAAGCACAAAGATCAGTGAGATGTTGACTGATGAAGGGCCAAACAGAGAATGATATTTGGCGCCAATTTCGGGACGACTGCGTCACTGCGCATGCGCAGTAGAGTCGTACTATGGAGGTCCTTTAGGACATGATTTCTTTTTGTTTTGGATGCAAATTTTGGGGATTGGGGGGCAAAATTTGTGTTTGGCCCTGGTTTTTGTGGAGTTAGCACCAGCTAAGTCTGGGTCATTGGTACAGTATAAAAGTTAAAAAATTTATAGTAATTTATATATTTTTTATACTTACCAATGACCCAGACATAGCTGGTGCTAACTCTTAAAATATAGGGCCAAACACAAATTTTGCCCCCCAATCCCCAAAATTTGCATCTAAAACTAAAGAAAACATGTCCTGAAAGGCCCTCCACACCTCGCCCCCACTGCGCATGCGCAGTGTCCAGGACGTTCCGAAATTGGCGCCATTTATCATTCTAATAACCAGTGCCTGGTAAGCGCTATGTACTCAGCGGGGAGGCAAGAGTTCCCAACTCCTGGGAGGGCCATCCCCGTCTGGGTCATTGGTAAGTATAAAAAATATATAAATTACTATAAATTTTTTAACATTTTTATACTGTACCAATGACCCAGACATAGCTGAATAGTAAAAAGGCTGGAGGGCCAAGGACATAGAGCAAAATGGAATACGCTCAATAAAATAAAATAGAGTCATCCCCTGTAGGGAAAAGAAGTAATAGGCCTTACATGTATCTTTCTTATTTATGATAAATTAGAAAGATACAACACCTTCCAAAAATTGAGCTTCATACATCCATGTACTCTATTAATATCCAATAATCCTTATACTAATAATTTTTAAAGTAAGCCAATAATAAAGTAAGTCTAGAGAATAGAGACTCTTATACTCCTAAAAGTGTGTGAGAATTGCATAATCATGTCCGTTGACATATGCAATATTCAAAAGCTATACTTTAAAAACTAAGACTTGAATGAATTTTATAAACTTAAACTTCTCACTAAACAACCATCCCAATAACAGCTCAGAATTACTAACTCCGGAGGAGGTATCCCCTTGTTTTCATAGTAAAAACAGGTGACCCAAGGGAACACCCTCCCCCCCCCTTTTTCTTGCCCTGGGTCAAATAGCCCAGAGCGAAGAGGGCAGCCGAACGGAGACACTGCCGAAACAGACAGCCTACCTAGCTATAGTAGCAACTGTTAAGTGAATGACATTCTGAGCAGTAGATAATAGACCTAACAATAGAGGCCTCCAGAAATGGACTCGATATTTCTGAGATAAAATTCATGAATGGATGGCTGAGCGCAATGAGCAGCCTTCAAAAATCTATAATAGCAACACTATTAATGTAAGCCCAAGAAGTAGAAGAACTCTTACTTCAAGAGCCGAAATCTTAAGCACAACTGCTAAGCCAATGATATACCATAAGCAGTACGCTAGTTAATAGAATCGATTAACAATAAAATGGAGCGTAACGTCCTTCTACTAGACATCAAAGACAGAAGAAGCTTACGCCCTTGTAATAAACAGATATCTGTTTATAAATACATAAACTGTACCCGGAAAGAGTAAAGGCCTATGCCCATACGAAGACGGAAGGACCTTAAAATAATAGGTTCCGGATAATAGGAGCCTAACTCTTATGCAACAATCCAACCTAAATAGTAACGGAAGTATTGATTCCGAAACTATGAAAGTGAAAATCATCCATCGATAGTGCATGAAACTCACTGACTCTACAGTAAAAGAGAAACCAACAGAATTACTGTCTAAAAGGTCAGAATTTGAAAACTACTGTTTCCAGAGGCTCAAATGATTACTTAGCTAAATAAGAACCGAAGTTAAAATCCGTATAGGAATTTAATCTAAAGATTCTAAGTCGATTTATCAAAAAGTTACTAACTGACTTAGATAAAGAGACAAAAGACTCAATTGTAAACTATCGTAGAGTGCATAGGTATGAGGTAACATAAACCTATAACCTAAATAACAACAGGCTGCAGTAGATCTTGTGAAACAAGTATACTAAAAACTAGCAATGCGTAGTATGGAGGGATCAACCATATGAACATAATGATCCCTACACCACGACGGAAGAGCCTCCACTTTAGTCGCATAGAATAGCGAAGAAGAGGATCTCCTATAGTAAGAAATCGCGTCCAAAGCTCGTCCAGTACAGTGCTTACAATGCAATACGGACCACACAACGGAATACATGAAGGTTGCGACCTTGCTGGTTGTGATAAAGATGACACGATTTACCCAGTGAAAAAAGATCCTCACATAGAGGAAGATTTCACGTTAAGATCCACAGTAGACAAGAGAGTAAATTACTCATGATCTCTGTGAAGATAGAGATGCTATCAACAGAAATGTATTGTGGTTGTTTATCTTAGCAATACCTGCTAAAACAACAGCGCCGGAGGATACGCGTATCCTATCATTGCGTCCTATAGATCAATAGAGCGTTAACAGTATTAGCTCAGAGATCTGGACAAGCCAACACATACGTCTGCAATTGATTAGCAAGCTGTGTCATAATAAAACATCATTGGGCGCTCCCATAGATAGCAAATCTGATTAAATACTTGTTTGTTGAGAGTCCATTCTGACAGCAACAAGCGACCCGTAAGAGAACGGGAGTGCGATAAAACAATCAGACGACCCCGAATATGACGGACCAAAACTGAACTTGGTGTACTATAACCAACAGACGGATTCTTTCCATTAAATTGAATAACGGAAACGAAAGAGTGCCTCCCTGGTTCCGGAGATACGCCACTACTGTCGAATTAAAGGACAGGAATTTGGGCATGCATTTCTGAATAATGTTCATGCAATGACATAAAGCAAGCCTAAAAAACATTATTCCGCGGAAGTTAAACTGATAGCTAAAAGACTGCGGAACCCAAAGACCCTGGCACTTCGAATCCGTAGGGATCAGTATATATCCCAATCTGTTTGACTGGCAACCGTCATAACAGCCACACTAGGGTCCGGCAACTGCGGCGGCACTCTCTGAGTCAACCACCGAATGTTTGCCCCAGTCTGAATCTCTTGTAACAGTAGATAGACAAGAGAATGTATAAACCAAGCAATTCATGGATTGCCGGAAAGTTGCCGTCGAAGAGAAGCTCCTCCGAGAACGAAGCGACTCTGAGAGAGTTCTTAACCTACTATCCACGCGTGGATGTAGCTAGGGCTGCATCACGTCTAAACACTCCAATCAGCCACTGAAGGGCGGAGTTATACGTGAACAAAATACTGCCCTCAAAAGAAATTACATTGAGAATAATATCCCGTAAATCTTTTCTTGAAGACGTAATGATAACGCCTCAGTAAGGCGGATTACGTATAATAAAGCGTCTAAGTTAAGTCTACTATACATAATGTCGTTCCCAATATTGAAATTGGAAAAGACATAAACGGCGAAAAAGAATATATGCAGTCTTTAATCACACCGTCTAGACGCATATGAACTCTCGGTTTGCCCTGCTCTGCCAAAATAAACTATATGTAAAAAAGATAAAATGGCAGAAATGAGCCACGCGGACAAGAAACTAAACTATCATGCTTAGTAGCAGGCTTGTATATATATATATAATATATAGCGTCGAAAAATAAAACACATGTTGTAATGACAATATTGGACTGCGTCGGTAAGTCAGGGACAAAGTCCCTGTACCGATCGAAAAATCCGAGTCCAATGACGCTATAAGTCTCTTATCCAAGATCGCAGCAATGAAGTCCGAAAAATAATCACTGGAAGAAATGCCAGAAGATATGAAAGGCATCTTCCGATACTACTAAAGGGAAAACTCGAAATCTTTCGAATCCCTTTCGCCATCCTGTCGGACCCTATAAAGCGTTCGGTCGTCCGTAGCTTGATGCAACCGCGGACCGCACCGACCCAGCGCCGTCGGATAATTCCTGATTCGACCGAGAAACCGTCAATTGCTGGGATGCTGCGAAACAACTGTGCTAACTCGGATAGCACGTCCGTCACCGAGGCCTGAGGAGCAGCGGTCTTACGATGCATTGCCGCAGGAAGCTCCGAGATCGTTACCCCGTGCATACTTCCAATATGCGAGCGAACGGAGTGTATAGGCCTCGTGTCCCTTGGCTACCGGATGGCGCGACCTATTCGCTGTGGAATCACTGAATGCCGAAACTGATCGGATACTCGAGGTCACGTAGCCAATGTGCGGTCGTGTGCCCTGCTGTGAGGATGAGGAAGCATTAAAGACAGTCTCTCGGACTGTCAATATAACGGAGCGTCCCGAGCAACGGACATATGCTCCGAATGTAAAATATCTGAACCACAACATGCGGTCCCCTATGTTGTTGGCTTCCTCCGATCTGTCCTCAATCTGCCGTCACTGGGTGAGTACTAAAGTAATTAAAGTGCTCGCATCACCCAAATCTCCTTCCTAGACCGCAACGGACGAACCCGGCAGCCGAACCATTCGATGAATGTATGCTACACCGGGTGAGCTAGCGAATGTCATTCCGTAAGCGATAGACATATTCCATGAGCACTTATTGCCGCTAACTCTTCATTAACTATGACGACAGAGGCACACTTTTGAAAGACATCTCCATAACTCTTCGAACAAGAAACCAGAAATGCTTGGATAGCAAGCATAAAATAATAATATATATAGCGTCGTTCAATAATTCGAAAGTTTGTGTGACATTATTGGATTATGTCGGAACTGAGGGACGATGTCCCTGAACCGAACCAAAAATTTCTAAGTCCACCGACGCTATCAGTTTCTTATCCGGCATCGCAGCATATGTTGTTCCGAAAGGGAAAGCTTGAAATCCACCGAATCCCTTTCGGTATCCCGTCGGACCGGATGAAACTTTCGGACGTCCGTACCCGCTTCCGCGGAGCGTCCCGACCCAGCATCGTCGGATAAAATATATGCGACAGATTCAGTTGATGCTGGGATGCTGCGATAAACTGTGCTATTAAGGAAAGCACGTCCGTTCCCGAGGCCTGTGCCGTAGCGGACTTACGATGCATTGCCGCTGGAAGCTCCGTGTACGTTGACTCCCGCACACTTCCTATGCGAACGTCCGGAGTCTGCAGGCCTCGAGTCCCCGGCTACCGACCCAGCGCTGTCGGATAATTCTCGATCCGACACCGTTTCTGTCGGCTGCTGGGATGCTAGAGTCATCCCCTGCGATAAGCTGTGCTATGTGCACAAGAATGTCCGGCGTCGAGACCTGCGGAGGCGCAGTCTATCGGTGCTTCGCCGAGGGCAGCTCCGCATCAGATGGCTCCCGCATACTTCCTATGCGAACGTCCGGAGTCCATCGGTCTCGAATCCCTGGCTGCCGGATGGTGTGACCTGGTCGCCGAAGAATCCTTGATCGGCGAAGCTGGTAATATATCGGCGGTCACGCAGCCAAGGTGCGGTCGTGTGCGCTGATGAGAAGAGGAAGCCTTAGCAGTCTCAGCGGACTGCCTATACAACGGAGCGTCCCGAGCGACGGACGTATGCTCCGCTAACAACACATTTGTACCACAACATCTGGGGCCAGATGTTGTTGAACGAGAGAGGGGCCTCTCTCGCTTGCCGTCCGGATGGACCGGAACGAGCTATGAACCGGACTAAAAGGCTTCCTCCGTTCTCCCTCCGATCCGCCGTCACTGGGTGTGCATTAAGTTAATTTTATAGTGCTCGCATCACCCCAAAATTCCTTCTAGACCGCAACGGACGAACCCGGCTGCCGAACCATTCGGTGAATGGACGCTACACCGGGCGAGCTAGCGGACGTCAAAGGCCGTCGAACCTACTAGGGTCCTCTTAGGCAATTGGCGTATTACATGAGCACTTTTCCGCTAGCCCTTCATTAATTGTGACGACGGAGGCACACTGTTGGAAGACATCACAGATACATCACCCTAATCTTGATCGTCTGAAATAGAAATTGATAAAGTAGAGTGACCCTGCGGGGAAAGGACCGGAGTGTCCAAATCCCCAACAACATACCGTGACATACGCTTCCCATATTGTCATCGAAATCATACGATACAGAACAGGAGTTAATGCGAGTACACTGACCACATATAGAATGATAATAAGGTCAGAGGAAGACTTCCTCCTAAAACAATTGATCAATATCCTTTCAATGAGAAAAGAAAACAAGTCCTGGTACTCGCACTAACCCCTGGCAATCAAATACATAATAATAATATGATCCATTAATATAGAAAAAATAATTGAAATCAAAATATTTTGAAAAAATATTTTTTCAGAACAGCCCAAGTTTCTGAAAAGTAACGTTGAGCCCCAATGGATCCCAAGCCTAAGTGTGGACAAAAATTTTTAAAAATATTTTAAACAATTTATTCAACACTTACGAACAATAATAATGTATCTAGTTATGATTAAAATAACATAAAGATATTATTATTTAGAAATCCCCCCCTCACACAGAGGGCTGTTGTAAATGTAAACAATGAGTGTAAAAACACTAAAATAAGACTCCAGGCACCCAGGCCCGAAATCAGTTACCAAAAATACACCATCTGATGCAAAACAGAGACTTCCAGGGAAGAAACTGCAGAACATCAGATGGTAGATGCAGAACACAACGCCTAACCACCCGTAGGTGAAGACGTAAACATGGGGAAAGAACAGAATTCATTCTGTTATTAAGCTAAAACTCCCAAGAAATTTTAGTAATAATAATTACAGAAACTATGCCAAAAGCATGGGAGAATAGCAAGGGGGAACTTAAAGGACAGGGAGAGAGGAAAAACACTTGAAAAAACAGTGTAACTAAATAATCAGAATGACAACAAAATGGCTGCTGCCTTGAAAATAGGTAACTTAACATAATTTCATTAAAAAATTTTAAGTTACAGCCCTGATAATATTCTGTCACACATTCTTTTCCTCTCCTCCTTTTCTATCCTCCTTAGAATCACCATTTCACTAATATTTATGTGTCTGGCATCATTTAAACTGAGATTTAAAAGCACAAAGATCAGTCAGATGTTAACTGATGAAGGGCCAAACTTAGAATGATAAATGGCGCCAATTTCGGAACGTCCTGGACACTGCGCATGCGCAGTGGGGGCGAGGTGTGGAGGGCCTTTCAGGACATGTTTTCTTTAGTTTTAGATGCAAATTTTGGGGATTGGGGGGCAAAATTTGTGTTTGGCCCTATATTTTAAGAGTTAGCACCAGCTATGTCTGGGTCATTGGTACAGTATAAAAATATATATTTTTTCAGAACAGCCCAAGTTTCTGAAAAGTAATGTTGAGCCCCAATGGATCCCAAGCCTAAGTGTGGACAAAAATTCTAAAAATATTTTAAACAATTTATGCAACACCTACGAACAATAATAATGTATCTAGTTATGATTAAATTAACATCCAGATATTATTTTCAAGAAATCCCCCCTCACACAGAGGGCTGTAGTAAATGTAAACAATAAGTGTAAAAACACTAGAACAAGACTCCAGGCACCCTGGCCCGAAATCAGTTACCAAAAATACACTATCTGATGCAAAACAGAGACTTCCAGGGAAGAAACTGCAGAACATCAGATGGTAGATGCAGAACACTACGCCTAACCACCCTAAGGTGAAGACGTAAACATGGGGAAAAGAACAGAATTCATTCTGTTATCCAGCTAAAACTCCCAAGAAATTTTAGTAATAAAATTACAGAAAATATGCCAAAAGCATGGGTGAATAGCAAGAGGGGACTTAAAGGAAAGGGAGAGAGGAAAACACTGAACAAGCAGTGTAATTTGATTAACAAGAATGACCACAACAGGCTGATGCCTCGAAAGTTAAAAAATTTATAGTAATTTATATATTTTTTATACTTACCAATGACCCAGACTTAGCTGGTGCTAACTCCAACAAAACCAGGGCCAAACACAAATTTTGCCCCCCAATCCCCAAAATTTGCATCCAAAACAAAAAGAAATCATGTCCTAAAGGACCTCCATAGTACGCCTCTACTGCGCATGTGCAGTGACGCAGTCGTCCCGAAATTGGCGCCAATTATCATTCTTACTGGCAGTGCCTGGTCAGCGCTATGTACTCAGCGGGGAGGCAAGAGTTCCCAACTCCAGGGAGGGCCATCCCCGTCTGGGTCATTGGTAAGTATAAAAAATATATAAATTACTATAAATTTTTTAACATTTTTATACTGTACCAATGACCCAGACTTAGCTGAATAGTAAACAGGCTGGAGGGCCTAGGACATAGAGGAAAATCCAATAAGCTCAATTATATAGTAAAGAGGTAACCCCTTAAGGAGAAAAGGAGTATTAGGCTTTACATGTATCTTTCTTATTTAATATTAAATTAGAAAGATACACTACCCTTAATAATTGAGCACAATAACATTCATGTTCTCTATTAACATCCAGTATAACCCTTATACTAATTATTTTTAAAGCAAGCCAATAAATAAAGTAGTCCAGAGAATTGAGACTCTTTATAATCATTTAAAAGTGTCCGAGTATTGTATATTAAAGCCCGTTTGACACTTGACATATACAAATGCTTCACACCGAGCTACACTTTAAAAATAAGACATGAATGAATTTAAACATTAATATTACACTTTAAAACCATCCCGGAAGCGACTCAGAAATACTGACTTGGAGGAGGCATTCCCTTGCTTTTCACTATAAAGCAGGTGACCTAAGGGAACACCCACCCCCCCTTCCCCTTGCCCTGGGTCAAATAGCCCAGAGCGAAGAGGGCAGCCGGACGGAGTCACTGCCGGAACAGAAAGCCTGCATAACTATAGTTGCAACTGTTTAGTGGACGACATTCTGAGCAACAGATAACGGACCTAAACAATGCAGGTCTCCAGAAATGGACTCAATATTTCTGAGATAAAAATTCGTAAATGTGGATGGCTGAGACCAATAAGCAGCCTTCATTAAATCTGTAATAGCAACACTATTAGCATAAGCCCAGGAAGTAGAAAGAGCTCTTACTTCATGAGCAGAAATCTTAAGCACAGACTGCTGAGAAGAAGATAAATCTTCATAAGCAGTACGGATAGTTAACTGAATCCATCTAGCAATAGAATGGACTGAAATGTCCTTTCTATTAGGCATCAAAGACAGAAAGAAACGTTTCCGTCCCTTTCTGATAAACTGAGATCTCTGTTTATAGATACGTAGTGCTCTAACAGGACAGAGTAAAGGCCTACGCCCGTCTGAAGACGGAAGAGCCTTAATAACAATAGGTTCCGGATATTTATTAGGAGCCTGATTCTTTGCTAAAAAACCCACATTAGTAGTGAAGGTGATAGTGTTCCCAACACTACGATAATGAGAATCATCCACCGATAGTGCATGAAGCTCACTGACTCTTCTGGCAGAAGAGAAAGCTAAGAGAAAAGCTGTCTTATAAGATAAGAATTTGAAATCTACTGTCCCAAGAGGTTCAAATGGCTTTTCCTTCAATTTAAGGAGAACCCAAGCTAAATTCCACTTAGGAATTAATCTAAGAGTTCTGGGTCTATTTATCGAAAAGTTTCTAACCAATTTCGATAAAGAGACATTAGATCCAATTTGTAAACTATCATGATGTGCATAGGTATCAGATAACATAGATCTATAACCCTTTATAGTAACAGGCTGCAGTTTGATTTCGTCAAACAAGTATACTAGAAAGTTTGCAATGTCTGGTATAGAGGGATCAAATATATCTACAGAATGATCCCTACACCAACGACGAAAAACCTTCCACTTAGCCGCATAGTTTAGCGAAGAGGAGGTCCTCCTACAGTTAGAAATCACGTCCACTGCTCGTCCTGTAAAGTGCTTGCCATGCAAGAAGGACCGCACAACGGAAAAACGTGAAGGTTGAGACCTTGCGGGTTGTGATGGAGTTGGCGCGATTTCCCCTGCAAAAGAAGATCCTCTCGTGGACGAAGCTTCCGCGGTAGGTCCCACAACAGACACCTGAGTAGATTTATCCACGGTCTCTGTGGCGACAGAGATGCTACCAACAGAATCTTGCATTGAGATTGTTTTATCTTTAGCAATACTTGTTGAATTAACGGCGCTGGAGGATACGCATATCCTATCATTCCGTCCCAAGGGATCGACAGAGCGTCTACTGCAAATGCTCTTGGATCCGGACACGGAGACACATACGTCTGCAACTGATTGTTGAGATGTGTCGCAAATAAGTCTATCATTGGCCGTTCCCATTGGTAGCAAATCTGATTGAATACTTGTTTGTTGAGAGTCCACTCCGATGGCAACAAGCGACCCTTTCGTGAAAGGGAGTCTGCTAGCACATTCAGACGACCCGGTATGTGACGGACCGAAAGAAGAATGTGATGTTCTAACGCAAACAGAAGGATTCTTTCCGTTAGATTGAACAACGGAACTGAATGAGTGCCTCCCTGATTCCGTATATACGCCACTACTGTCGTATTGTCGGATAGGATTTGGACATGAGCATCGTGAATAATGTCCATCCAGTGACGTAACGCAAGCCAAATTGACATCATTTCCTTGATGTTTATGTGCTTGCACAGGAATTGCGGATCCCAAAGACCCTGGCATCTCGAATCCGTTGGGATTAATGATGCACCCCAACCTGTTTGACTGGCATCCGTCATAACGGTAAAACTCGGATCCGGCAACTGCAGCGGAACTCCTTGAGTTAACCACTGAATGTTTGCCCAAGTCTGAATCTCTTGTTTCACTTGATCTGACAAGAGAACATCTACATCGAGCGAATGAATTTTCACACTCCAATTCTGAGTCAGGAAAATTTGAAGAGGACGTGTGCGTAGCCGCCCCATCGGAATGAGATCCGCGGCGGCTCCGCACAGACCTATCAGTCTCATAAATTCTCTCGCCGTGACTTTGTCTGCGTGCAGACAATAGCGAGCGTAACAACTGACTAATTTCGCTCTGGTTAACGGCAAACGAACGAGATTGTTGTGCGTCTCGAAGCTCATTCCCAGATGAGTGAATGACTTGGACGGCACCAGATCCGACTTCTCCTCGTTTACTATAAAACCGAGACGTCGGAGCAATAGAAGAAGATTCTGAACATCGTTCTGAAGCGTTAACTCGTTGCCGTACCTCTGAAGAATGTCGTCCAGGTAGGCCGACGTTACCGCAGACGAATGAGCTCGGAAGTAGATCATTACCGAGTTCATTACCCGAGTGAAAGCCCAGGGTGCTAGATTCAATCCGAAGCACATCGCCCGGAATTGATACACCACTCCTAGGACTGCGAAGCGTAGATACTTTCGGAATGTCGGATGTACCATGACGTGAAAGTACGCATCTTTGAGATCTATGCTCGTTGCATAATCGTTCACCCGAATACTCGCTCTGACCGATCGAATCGTCTCCATATAAAACTTCGGAGCGACGATCAGCTTGTTTATCCAGCTCAAATCTATGACTGGACGGAACGAGCCGTCTGGTTTCGGAACCAGAAACAGATGGCTGTAGAATCCCAGAGATTCCTGGTTTTCTACGACCTCTACCGCGTTCTTCATTAAAAGAGACTGCACCTCTGATAACAGAGCGTCTCTTTTCTGTGGATTTGACGGAAGATGAGTCCACTTTGGACTTCGAGTTAATGGAGGCTTTCGTTTGAAGGATATCTTTAGACCTTCCGAAGTCACTCCTCTCACCCAAGGGTCGTCCGTAATCGACGCCCACTCTTGTGAAAAACTCGACAACCTTCCGCCAACTGGAACGCGATAGAGGTTTAAGCCATCACCTCCTAGACCTGCGAGGCCTGCGGTAGGAGAAACCACGTCTTCGTCGACCCGCACCTCGCCTCGTCGACCTCGGGGCATCCGACCGATTGTCCCGGCCTGAAGGACGTCCCGAACGAGAGTCGCTATCCTGACGGTCTCTCGAATAAGACCAAGAGGACGCACCGGAACCTCTATAGGAACCTCTCTTGGGCGCATTAGACCCAGAAGTGCCTGTCTTATTCGTGTCTGCTGTATCCGACTTTTTAGGAGCCGATCTGAACAACAGAGAATCATTAGCTTTCTTTTTAATTTTATCATAAATAGCGGAAAGCTTGCCGTCAAAGAGAAGTTCTCCTGAGACCGAAGCGACTCTAAGAGAGTTCTTCACCTTAGAATCCACTAGTGTGGATGTAGCTAGGGCTGCGTCACGTCTAACCAACTCCAGATTTGCCACTGAAAGGGCGGAGTTACACGTGGAATAAGCTACTGCCCTTGAAAGAAGTCTTAAAGAGGATTGTATATCCTGAAACTCTTCCCCTTGAAGGCGCAGTGATAACGCCTTAGTAAGGTGATCTGCGTAAGATAAGGCATCTAAATTGGCTCTGTTAGACGCAATAGCTGTTTCCAACACCGCGGTTGGAATAGAAGCTGACGACGGTAATGATAGCTCTAAGTCTTCCGCCTCGTCGTCCATACGCAGAGGAACTCTCGGTATACCCTGTCCTGCCGTATCGAATTTATTCCTTGCATTAATGAAAGGCAGGTTAAGAGTATTTGCGGACAAGAAACCTGCTTTCCCCGTCCTGGAAGCAAGTTTAAAAATAGCGTCGTTCAATAATTCAAATGTTCTTGCAACATTATTGGACTGCGACGGAAACTCGGGAGCGATGTCTCTGAACCGCTCAAAAAATTCAGAGTCCAATGACGCTATAATTCTCTTGTCCGGAAGCGCAGCAGTCTGGCCCGACGGAACAACTTGAGGGAGAAAGTGCCGGATGAAGTCCACGGCAGCTTTATGTTGTTCCGAAAGGGATAGCTCCAATTCATCCGTATCCCTTTCACCATCCGGTCGGACCTCCCGATGTTCCCGGTCGTCCGCCCCCGATGCTTCGGCGGAGCGTACCGACCCAGCGCCGTCGGATAATTCTCGATCCGACACCGTTCCTGTCGGCTGCTGGGATGCTGCGATAAGCTGTGCTATCTGCACAAGAATGTCCGACGTCGAGACCTGCGGAGGCGCAGTCTTTCGCTGCTTCGCCGAGGGCAGCTCCGCATCAGATGGCTCCCGCATACTTTTCCTATGCGAACGTCCGGAGTCCATCGGTCTCGAATCCCTGGCTGCCGGATGGTGTGACCTGGTCGCCGAAGAATCCTTCAACGGCGAAGCTGGTAAAATATCGGCGGTCACGCAGCCAAGGTGCGGTCGTGTGCGCTGACGAGAAGAGGAAGCCTTAACAGTCTCTGCGGACTGCTTATACAACGGAGCGTCCCGAGCGACGGACGTATGCTCCGCTAAAGACACATTTTGTACCACAACATCTGGTCCCAGATGTTGTTGTACGAGAGAGGGACCTCTCTCGCTCGCGGCCCGGCTGGACCTGGACGAGCTAGGAACCGGACTAAAAGGCTTCCTCCGTTCTCGTTTACTATCCGCCGTCACTGGGTGTGCATCTATTATGTTTATAGTGCTCGCATCACCCAAAATTTCCTCTTGGACCGCATCAGACGAACCCGGCTGCCGAACCATTCGGTGAATGGACGCTACACCGGGCGAGCTAGCGGACGACATTTGTCTAATCTCCATGAGCACTTTTGCCGCTAGCTCTGAATTCATTTGTGACGACGGACGCACACTTGAAGAAGATAACATGGAAACATCACCCTGTTCTGGTTCCTCTGAAATAGAAACTGAGAGAGTAGAGTGACCTTGTGGAGAAAGAGCCGGCATCGCTCTTTCTCCAGAAACAACATATCGTGACACACATTTCCAATGTTTCTCATCCCAATGTTCACATATAGGACAGGGATTAATGCGAGAACACTGACTACAATTAATACAATGATCATGAAAGTCAGAGGAAGATTTCTTCCTATTACAATTTGAACAATGTCCCTTCATTGTGAAAGAACAACAATAAGTCCTAGTTACTCGCAAAAACCCCTGACACAAAGATACATAATAACATGATCCATTAATAAATGAAAAAACAATTGCAAAACAAAATAATTTTGAAAAAATATTTTTTCAGAAAAGCCCAAGTTGCTGAAAAGTAACGTTGAGCCCCGATGGATCCGATGGCAAAGTGTGGTCAAAAATTTTAAAATTATATAAAATAATTAATGAGACACTTTCGGATAATATAAATGTATCTTATAATGAGATAAACTACCACAAAGGCAAACAGCCCCCCTCAAAAAAGGCTGTTGCCAATGAAAACAAACAGTGTAAACACACCAGAAAACATGACTCCAGGCACTGAAAAAACTGGCCCGGAATCAGTCATCAATTACACTCTATCTGATGCAAAACAGAGACTCCCAGGGGAGAATCTGTAGAACATCAGATGGAAGATGCAGAACACAAACGTTATACACCCATGGGTGAAAACGTAACTATGGGGAAAATAACAGAAAACATTCTGTAACCAAGCAACTCTCCCAGGAAATTTTAGAAATGAAACTTCTCAAAAATATGCCAAAAGCATGGGAGAATTGCCAGGGAGGACTTTAGAAGGCTAGGGGAGAGGAAACACTGAATAAGCAGTGCAACAATTAGCAAGAATGACAACAAGAGGCCCATGCCTCGAAAATAGGCAACTTAACATAATTTCATCAAA
Source organism: Pictodentalium vernedei (assembly GCA_031216915.1). NCBI lineage: Eukaryota > Metazoa > Mollusca > Scaphopoda > Dentaliida > Dentaliidae > Pictodentalium > Pictodentalium vernedei. The sequence goes on along the minus strand of CM062296.1, from coordinate 130,851,235 downwards.
AAATTTTAAGTACAGCCCTGATTATTTTTTGCCACTTCTTTTTCCTCTCCTCCTTCTATCCTCCTTAGAATCACATTTTCTCCAAAAATTACGTGTCTGGCATCCTTTAAACTGAGATTTACAAGCACAAAGATCAGTGAGATGTTGACTGATGAAGGGCCAAACAGAGAATGATAATTGGCGCCAATTTCGGGACCACTGCGTCACTGCGCATGCGCAGTAGAGGCGTACTATGGAGGTCCTTTAGGACATGATTTCTTTTTGTTTTGGATGCAAATTTTGGGGATTGGGGGGCAAAATTTGTGTTTGGCCCTGGTTTTGTTGGAGTTAGCACCAGCTAAGTCTGGGTCATTGGTACAGTATAAAAATATAGGTAACTTATCATAATTTCATTAAAAAATTTTAAGTTACAGCCCTGATTATTTTCTGTCACTCATTTTTCCTCTCCTCCTTCTATATCCTCCTTAGAATCACCATTTCTCTAATATTTATGTGTCTGGCATCATTTAAACTGAGATTTACAAGCACAAAGATCAGTCAGATGTTAACTGATGAAGGGCCAAACAAAGAATGATTAATGGCACCAATTTCGGGACGTCCTTGACACTGCGCATGCACAGTAGAGGTGAAGTGTGGAGGGCCATTCAGGACATGTTTTCTTTGGTTTTAGATGCAAATTTTGGGGATTGGGGGGGAAAATTTGTGTTGGCCCTATATTTTTAAGAGTTAGCACCAGCTAAGTCTGGGTCATTGGTACAATATAAAAATATTATATTCAATTAACAGGGATATACAATTAAGAGATATCCAATTAAGTGGGCTCCACTGTACAATCTGAAACGCATCTTTAAGATTCAATTTTGAATCAAATTCAAATCAAATCAGAAATTCAGTCAGTATATGGGGTGACTGCACAAAATCACAGTTGACACATCTCTCACATTCCCACCCTCTCAAGTTTATGCATTGATGAGCTGTCTGTTGATGAGCCGTCTGTACAACTGATACACACGCAAGCATTCTGACCAAACGTCTACTAGGTTGCCCCAAATGAGTTTCCATTGAGGGAAGCTACTTTCTTTTAAAATAATAACTACTAAACAGCTCAGACTGACCAGTCATTCTTGATATTAATGTAATTGGTGAGAAATAATGACCACATATATAGAGGACAAGCAGGGTTACCCGGCGTTGCATGTGAAAATGTAGGTTCATATGAAAAGTACACCCTAAAAAAACAAAAAATAGGGGTATTTTTCGACTCAGCCCACCCTATGGGCGGCACACTCGGCCCACCCTCGGGCAGAGCCTTCGATCCCATCACTTTTTAAACCCCACCTTTAGTTTCCTTGTAAAAAGTTACTCCTAGTAGATCCCTTTGAGGACCTATATCGATGAAATCCATCAATTTTGCCCCTCCTCACTCCTAAACACCACCATTAGATTCCTGATAAAAAAGTTACCACAAGTAGACCCCTTTGAAGACCTATATCGGTGAAAAAACAATTTGGTCATAACTTTTGGTGCTCCTCCCTGCCCCCCACCCCCACCCCCACACACTTTTTTAAACCGGACGAGGACCTCCGCCATAAAAAGTACCCCTAGTAGACACATTTTGGGCACTCTGGATGGCCCCCATATCCATTTCTATAGCAGACGGACGGACGAACGGACGCTCCAACATTTCGGGTTTATGGGCTACCAAAAAACATTTTGCATGTCCAAAACCTTATTTTACCCAGAACCCCACCCTCTCCACCCTAGAACTTATATTTAGCCCTAACCCCACCCCTCCACCCAAAAAAACACACCCTAACCCTAACCCTACCCCACCATGACCCTAAACCATAAAAGCCCACCCCAGACCCTAACCCCCACCCACCCCAGGACCTAACCCCCCCACCTTAAGCCCTACTCTGTGGCTACCCCTAACCCCCACCCCACCCCACCCCTGACCCAACACCACCCTAGCCAAACTAATAGGATTAGGAGCTATTTTTCGGTTTAGGGGCTACTAAAACTAAAATCTCACCCCTGACCCCAACCCTAACCCCCCCCCCCCCCCCCCCCCCCCGGGACCTAACCCTTCCCAACCTTAAGCCTTACTCTGGGGCTACCCCTAACCCTAACCCCACCCCACTCCTAACCCTAACACTACCTTAATTTGGAGGTAGCCCCTAATAATAATATCCCCTAAACCCCCAATGTTGGCCCGGACAGACGGATACACGGACGGACGGACAGATGGATGTACGTACCTACATACATACAGACATACATACAAACATACATTCTAAAATATAGTATAGATATCTATGCTGTTTTACTGTTTTAGTTAATATCAGGAATTATCTCCTGAGTGTAGACCTGAAAGTTTTTATTTCACAAGCTCTTGCTTTTAAGTCCACATGAATGAGATAATTCCTGATGCTCACTAAAACAGTGTAGATTTTCTTTTTATTATATGCTACGTGACATTTTAATGCGCAATATTCAGCCCAATTCGATTGCAAACAGTTTCAAGACAATAACAAAAAACTGCTATCGTTCCTTCAAGGCGACATTCAAGGTGACATCATGCGCCGAAGTGTAACATCATTTAGGAAGCTACTGAAAAAATTCATCATGTGGACCTGAAAGTATTATTTTTTACGAGCGCAAACCCTCATGAAAAATAAAACTTTCAGGTCCACACTCATGAGATAATTCCCGACACTGACTAAAAGAGAGTAGATTTTCTTTTTATTATATTCCACAAGACATTTTATTGCACAGTATTCAGCCCAATTCGACCCTAAATGCTTACGTTTCAAAACAATAACAAAGATCAGATGATCGTTCCTTCAAGGCGACATGATGCGGCATAGAATGACATCATTTAGGAAGCTACTGAGGAATATTTCTTGATATCTATCGAGTCAATAGATATCGAGAAATATCTTTCAGATAATTTGCGATAATTCACAGGCTAGCGTATAATAAAATAATATTCGCAAAAAGAGAGGACATAAGTTTCCTTGACCAACATTGGGATACTCAATTTCAGTATTTAGCAGCTGGACAAATGATTAAAAATTTGAAGATTTGTAGGGCCCTAACATCATGTAACCTCCTCATTGGAATGTGCATTCTGAGCACATACCATTCGGGGGAGGGGGGGGGGGTCCACAAAATATGGTTTTGTTGAAATTTCTAAAAGAAAAAAAAAATTTCAACGGTACAGTTTGTAAATTATGTGCAGTTGATTCATAAGGTTAGAGGGTTAAGATCTCACAGACTGATGCTATCAAAAAACACTTGACAGAAAATTAACATTGCTTAAATCTTCAATGAAATATTCACCAAATTATTTGACCTTGCCAATTGGTTTTGCAAGTCTTCCTGAAATTACTTTTGCAGTTAAAAATCTTGACAGCTTGTTTGAGGTAAGTGCATAAGGGAGAGGATATGAACTTTTGAACGGAATGTTTATGCCACATCTAGTTTAGAATAAAAGTACAATATTTTACCTGTCCTTTCTTTCCTTTTTCAGTTGGTCTCTATAATCTTCAACTTGCTTGCTCAACTGTGCAACAACAGCTCTTTAAAATTACATAAAAACAAAAATATCCATTTAGTGCTGTAACTAAGACAAAATAGCACTGTTTATTATATGCTAACAATAGATTATCGAAGAAATTGCAAAAAGAAAGAAATCGTATCCCCAACTGTGAAGATATAGAAATTTTGACTTTCGTGGTATCACTCAAAATGGCGGCTTTCAAAGCATCACTTCAAGGTAAATCCGAGTCAAATTATCACTGGAAATGATCAATTTGTTCTAAAAACATATAATGAAAAGTAAATCTAGTGTTTTTGAGTGGATACCGATTATTTCCAGCAATAATTCAACACATATTCACCTTGAATTGATGGATGAAACCCGCTAGTCCAAACATGGCCTGAAAGTCTGTAATATAAGTTTTTGGTTTGATACATCCTTTCAAAGGATGTACCAAACCAATAACTTATATTCCAAACTTTCAGGCCATGTTTGGACTAGAAACTCACCAGCTAAATCAGATTGCAAGATGCTATTTGTTCCAAGTATCAATCAAATCACTTCCACAAATCAATAATTCAATGCACTGTCTACTTTCATGCAACAATTCATGGTTCAAACGAGTGGAATTATCAGATTCTTATAAAATGCATATAATAAAAAGAAAATGTAGTGTTTTTGAGTGGATACCAAAAATTATCTCACTTGTGACCGAGACAAATAAACATTTGTCTCGGTCACTAATGAGATAATTTTTGGTATCCACTCAAAAGCACTAGATATCCTCTAAATAATATGAAACATCTGCAGAAATTTAAATCTACAGAAGTTTAATAACACAGTGAAATAAAAAAAATCTGAAATGAAAAATTCTACAAAATGTTACATCTGCTTTTATAACTCTTAAGGGACAGAGAGTTTTTAATGTTTGCTACACTTTGACAGTCTTCATCAAATGCCTTTGTAGTTGTTTCTAGCAAAGTCTTGACTGCCTAACTGCTGTATGTTGGGGCACCGGAATTAAGCCTCCAAGGATATTAACTGCTATGTTATCATTTCCAGTATGATTTTGTTTGTCCTCAATTATTTTATTACATTTACTCTCCAATAAAATTAACCCTTTATCTAACACAGTTTTTTTTTAAATAAATTAAAGTTCACATTTTTCAAAAACCAATTTTACATTTTTTTCAATAAAACCATACTAATATGGATATCATTAGAACCAGCTCAACGAGCTGGTTCTAATGATATCCATATTTGTATGGTTTTATTGAGAAACCTCCAAGATATTTTAGGCCGTGAGAGGCTTATTCTGGTTAATTTTCTGGCCGTTTTTTACTGCTATGTTATGTAAAGGATTAAACAAAACATGTACATGTACATGCGGACAAAATCAAATTTTATTCAAGTTCAATATGAAAACCATATGTTTTGTTAATTCTGCTTGTCATCTGTTTCTGATGTTTTTCTTTGGCTCATAAACATATTTTACGTTGTCTTTTTTTTTTTTCCTTCAGCCTGTACTTCCCATGTGAAGATATCTTCCTTTGTATCTAGTTCTCCACTAAGGCTGAAATTTTAGATATCACACCTTTATCCAAAGCAATGCTCAAATTAGGCATTTTTCTCTAACTTTTAATCTCAACTTAAGTACTAAATTTTCGTTCTCAAAAATTTCTAAACATGTTCTCCAACAAAAACCATATCTAAATATGTTGTACCTACCGACTTGTGAAATTCAGAAGGAATATGGCCCATTTTTTGAGTTTCCTAGCTTTAGAAATGAGCTATTGGTGGTATTATTCCTGTAACTGTGAGATTTTCTCCAGGTTAACATATTATTTTTGTTTACATTCAGTGTTTTTAAGTTCAGAGAACAATTCTCAACTTTTTTCAGTAAACATTAGCTATATGCTACAATAATATTGCGATGAAACCCTATTCAAACAGTTCTTTATGCATTGTTTCCAATTAAATTTGGATTCAATGTCAAAGCTGACAGTGGACCGATTATTCGATTTAAGATTGTATTCAAGGAAAGAAATTCCAATTCACAGGGTCCTAATATCAAAGAATGACTCTAATATTAGAGATCTTTCATTCAGGAATTCTATTACTCTTCTTAAGGCAGAGAAAAATTGGCCAAACCGAGTAACCATGCACAATATGTACATGATGCCTGGTACTCAAAGATGAAGATTAACAGGGCTTATATTTCAACGAGAATCCAAGAATCAATTCATGCAAAAATTCCTGATACAAAACCAGCGAGAATCCATGTAGGATTTGTGTGAAAAGAATCAAGTCAATTTTAACCCTTTACCTAACATAGTGGAAGCAAATTAACCAACACAAGGCCATTACGTGTACACTGCATTAAAGATCCCGATTCATCACCCTGATTTTCAAGTGACAAAGTCTGGGTGATCGACCCGGATTTTGTTACTATTAATATCCACTGGAGAATCCCATACAAAGACAATTAACTACGATATCGTTACGACCTAGCATGAAGTCACACCACGAGAGTTAATTCTCAAACAGGTGCAAGTGAATTCAAACCTAAAGGACACTTCTTTGTTCAACAAGTTGAAAATGTTATAAAACTATTAATTTGACAGGTATGTATGAAGAAAATCTGTCAATAATATGACGATTTAATCTGTGGATTGTTTTTCAGATTATCAAACAAGGACACAGTCTTAATCCCACCTACAAAACTTGGTCGTCCAATGAGACGCCGGCACAGATATGAGCAAATACCCCTGCATTTTGAACTGAAACACATTGTGAAGCTGGTCACAAAATTTGAAGACAGTTTGAGACGAAGAATAGTTGTTGGAAAGTGGAACCTTACTATGAATATGTTAAAGATATACACATTTATTTAATGTAATAGGAATAAACAGTTTTGATGATAAAACAAACCAACAGTTTATATGCGTGATGGAAATGTGAAATAATTTCAAATAAACCCTGAAAGTTCGTTTTATTTGTGGTCTTTGAACTTAACTGTTTTAAAAAATTTACCAAAATCTTTAAATGTCATTTGCCGATGAAACATTGACCGGAAAAAATCTTGGTAATTTTTAATAAATTGGGAAAAATTCTGATTCACGATTTAAAAAAGGTAAGTTGAGAGTGGAATTGTATTTTTGGTGAAATCTTTGAAAGTTGCAGTTTACATACATAATTAAATTACATGAACGAAGAAGGAATGCTTGTGTGTGGTGGTTCTTGGACTTTTCACCCCTGGGATGTTTCAGACCTGGTTCGCGGCCTGAGATGTTTCGGCGTCCACTTCCTCACTCAGAGAAACTGAATTTATGACCTCTCAAAATAATGGCATTTCTTGTCTGGCCCTCCCCACCTCCCGGAATATCTAGCCCCCCCCCCCTCCCCCGGACTAGCGCTAGCCTTGCACAAATTATTAGGTGTTTGGCAACTCTGAAAGAACCATTATTTAACAAATTGTTGGTCCGACCATGGCCCTGGGTAGTCCAAACTTGGACCTAATGTTAACAATTTAATTTTTTTGGTGTGGTACGTTCATGCAAGCCACAAAAAAATATATATATTGCAGACCTCTGCCCAGGTTTGAAAAACAGCTCATCATTTTTTTACACCAAAGCTAGGTTTATCAACCTGACCGACAAATTATTAAAACTCCACAAAAATATTAGGGGGATCTCATGCTGCCCCCTTCCTCCCAAATTTACAGCCCTGCCCCCATGGTACACATCTGTCTGGTTATTTGTTGAGCGATTTGTTATTGCATTTCCAATCCCCCTCCCAACTTGCAAACTAATTAAGCATGTTTCCATCAATATTTACAAACACAGCTGGGTTGTTTATTGTCATGGAGATGAAATAGTTCAGTTTAGTGGGGAATCTATTTATAGTCAAAGGTGGGCATTAATTAGCTTGCTGAACTGGACTCAAATTTTTAATGCACTGTACACGTAATGCTAACATGACCTGAAATATCCTGACACTTTGTCAATAAAATTGTACAATTTGGTTGTCATTGGAACCTGGGGAGTCATAGGACATAGGAGTAAACATTTTTTATATATGCACTCTAAATCCTTCCAAAAAAAAAAAAATTGCCTATATTTCTATATTTGGCACCCACCATGGGGGCATGATGACGCTGTGTACTAAGGCATACTGCATGTCGATGGTGCACATATCTTCAACAATCTAACCCTGCCCTGCAGTGCAGAGTTAAGATGTTGGGGAGGTGGCAGCTGCTCATTGTTGCTTTGTGGTTCTCTCTGATTCTTCCGGCTTCCTCCACCCGTAAAACTGTCATGGTCATGATTAGCCATTGTGCATAAGTTTGTGACCTTAAACACCAATAAATAATAAATATTTGGCACCCTTGGGGTGGGGGGTGGGAGGGGGCAGAGGAGAGGTGGAGTAAGAGGAGTCAAATTTTTTTTCCACATGAAGTTACTCTAAATCCTTCAAAATGCTTTTCTGTGCAAAGAAAAACTAATTTATTTCACAGCATACAAATACAAGTGAAAGATGAGAAAAAGAATCAAAATTACAAATTCATAGATAGATGTATGTGACTGTCTTCCTGTCATCCCTTAGACAATCAAAATATTGAATAAAACAGAATGGCAGTTGGCAAACATTAGATTTGAGGAAAATAAATCTCAACACCTGGTAGTTGTTGCGATTATGTTAACATTATATTGATAGGAATTGAGTATTGTTTCCTCATCATGGATCAAACACCCAACGTTCTAACTCGAGTATAAATGAAGTACTATGTTTAAATAAGATGGGCATAATTTGAGCCTGTCTCAAGTTTTACGGAGTGTAAAACTGAACCCATCAAAATCGCTCACATGAAGGTCTGTTTGAACATACTTGAACCTGACCCCAAGGATCCTGCATACCAGATATCAAAAGATTCAGGTTGGTGGTTCTGAAGAAGATTTTCTTAATTTTTGAAAAACATTTTGGTGTGCTAACAGAATTATGCCCCTTGTGGTGCTCCCTCTGGGCATGGGAATTTTATTTGAACAAACTTGAAATAACGTATGATGTGGAACATGCAAACCAAATTTGGTTCAATTTGATCCAGTAGATTATGAAATGTTGATAAGGTAAAGTTCACGCTGGATGACGGATGGACGACAATGGATGGAAAGTGATTACTAAAGCTCCTCTTGAGCTTTACACAGGTGAGCTAAAAACAGAATTTTCTTGGAAAAATTTAATTCCTTCCTAGTCTACCACACCTCTGAATCTCAATAAGAGAAAGTGAATAAATCAATATGATATCTGAGAAGCTTTTAGAATTTCCATGAATCTAGTTGACAAGCTAATTCAGCATAATACTAAGGCCATACAAAATAAATTAATTGATTCATAGGGAATTTGTTTTTCAAATTAGTGAGGGAGGGGGTTATTTTATTTTTTCCTAGCACATAATGAGCATGAAGTGAATGGCTTACAGCTGTCTTTTAACACAGATATAGAAAGTACCTAATAATACAAATTTGTTCATTTAACTTTTACCTTTACGGGCCTAATTCTGACTTCAACAGAACAGGTACCCCTACTTGCTATCTCTGGGGAACTTGCAAGTTACATTCTAAGAGCCTTGAGGGTCATTTCTAGGCAAGTCTTGGCTGCCTATATAGGCAGCCAAGACTTGCCTAGAAACAACTGCAAAGCCATGTGATGCAGACTGTCTTTAGTTAGGCTCTTCAGATTCCAGCAAAATACATCAATAAAAACACCAGAAAGTTTTGAGACCTCAGATTTGTAGTAAACGTTAAAAAATTTATAGTAATTTATATATTTTTTATACTTACCAATGACCCAGACTTAGCTGGTGCTAACTCTAACAAAACCAGGGCCAAACACAAATTTTGCCCCCCAATCCCCAAAATTTGCATCCAAAACAAAAAGAAATCATGTCCTAAAGGACCTCCATACTACGCCTCTACTGCGCATGCGCAGTGACGCAGACGTCCCGAAATTGGCGCCAATTATCATTCTTACTGGCAGTGCCTGGTCAGCGCTATGTACTCAGCGGGGAGGCAAGAGTTCCCAACTCCAGGGAGGGCCATCCCCATCTGGGTCATTGGTAAGTATAAAAAATATATAAATTACTATAAATTTTTTAACATTTTTATACTGTACCAATGACCCAGACTTAGCTGAATAGTAAACAGGCTGGAGGGCCTAGGACATAGAGGAAAATCCAATAAGCTCAACTATATAGTAAAGAGGTAACCCCTTAAGGAGAAAAGGAGTATTAGGCTTTACATGTATCTTTCTTATTTAATATTAAATTAGAAAGATACACTACCCTTAATAATTGAGCACAATAACATTCATGTTCTCTATTAACATCCAGTATAACCCTTATACTAATTATTTTTAAAGCAAGCCAATAAATAAAGTAGTCCAGAGAACTGAGACTCTTTATTGTCATTTAAAAGTGTCCGAGTATTGTATATTAAAGCCCGTTTGACACTTGACATATACAAATGCTTCACACCGAGCTACACTTTAAAAATAAGACATGAATGAATTTAAACATCAATATTACACTTTAAAACCATCCCGGAAGCGACTCAGAAATACTGACTTCGAGGAGGCATTCCCTTGCTTTTCACTATAAAGCAGGTGACCTAAGGGAACACCCGCCCCCCCCCCCCCCCCCCCCCCCTTCCCCTTGCCCTGGGTCAAATAGCCCAGAGCGAAGAGGGCAGCCGGACGGAGTCACTGCCGGAACAGAAAGCCTGCATAACTATAGTTGCAACTGTTTAGTGGACGACATTCTGAGCAACAGATAACGGACCTAAACAATGCAGGTCTCCAGAAATGGACTCAATATTTCTGAGATAAAAATTTGTAAATGTGGATGGCTGAGACCAATAAGCAGCCTTCATTAAATCTGTAATAGCAACACTATTAGCATAAGCCCAGGAAGTAGAAAGAGCTCTTACTTCATGAGCAGAAATCTTAAGCACAGACTGCTGAGAAGAAGATAAATCTTCATAAGCAGTACGGATAGTTAACTGAATCCATCTAGCAATAGAATGGACTGAAATATCCTTTCTATTAGGCATCAAAGACAGAAAGAAACGTTTCCGTCCCTTTCTGATAAACTGAGATCTCTGTTTATAGATACGTAATGCTCTAACAGGACAGAGTAAAGGCCTACGCCCGTCTGAAGACGGAAGAGCCTTAATAACAATAGGTTCCGGATATTTATTAGGAGCCTGATTCTTAGCTAAAAAACCCACATTAGTAGTGAAGGTGATAGTGTTCCCAACACTACGATAATGAGAATCATCCACCGATAGTGCATGAAGCTCACTGACTCTTCTAGCAGAAGAGAAAGCTAAGAGAAAAGCTGTCTTATAAGATAAGAATTTGAAATCTACTGTCCCAAGAGGTTCAAATGGCTTTTCCTTCAATTTAAGAAGAACCCAAGCTAAATTCCACTTAGGAATTAATCTAAGAGTTCTGGGTCTATTTATCGAAAAGTTTCTAACCAACTTCGATAAAGAGACATTAGATCCAATTTGTAAACTATCATGATGTGCATAGGTATCAGATAACATAGATCTATAACCCTTTATAGTAACAGGCTGCAGTTTGATTTCGTCAAACAAGTATACTAGAAAGTTTGCAATGTCTGGTATAGAGGGATCGAATATATCTACAGAATGATCCCTACACCAACGACGAAAAACCTTCCACTTAGCCGCATAGTTTAGCGAAGAGGAGGTCCTCCTACAGTTAGAAATCGCGTCCACTGCTCATCCTGTAAAGTGCTTGCCATGCAAGAAGGACCGCACAATGGAAAAAACGTGAAGGTTGAGACCTTGCGGGTTGTGATGGAGTTGGCGCGATTTCCCCTGTGAAAGAAGATCCTCCCGTGGAGGAAGCTTCCGCGGTAGGTCCCACAACAGACACCTGAGTAGATTTATCCACGGTCTCTGTGGCGACAGAGATGCTACCAACAGAATCTTGCATTGAGATTGTTTTATCTTTAGCAATACTTGTTGAATTAACGGCGCTGGAGGATACGCATATCCTATCATTCCGTCCCAAGGGATCGACAGAGCGTCTACTGCAAATGCTCTTGGATCCGGACACGGAGACACATACGTCTGCAACTGATTGTTGAGATGTGTCGCAAATAAGTCTATCATTGGCCGTTCCCATTGGTAGCAAATCTGATTGAATACTTGTTTGTTGAGAGTCCACTCCGACGGCAACAAGCGACCCTTTCGTGAAAGGGAGTCTGCTAGCACATTCAGACGACCCGGTATGTGACGGACCGTAAGAAGAACGTGATGTTCTAACGCAAACAGAAGGATTCTTTCCGTTAGATTGAACAACGGAACTGAATGAGTGCCTCCCTGATTCCGTATATACGCCACTACTGTCGTATTGTCGGATAGGATTTGAACATGAGCATCGTGAATAATGTCCATCCAGTGACGTAACGCAAGCCAAATTGACATCATTTCCTTGATGTTTATGTGCTTGCACAGGAATTGCGGATCCCAAAGACCCTGGCATTTCGAATCCGTTGGGATTAATGATGCACCCCAACCTGTTTGACTGGCATCCGTCATAACGGTAAAACTCGGATCCGGCAACTGCAGCGGAACTCCTTGAGTTAACCACTGAATGTTTGCCCAAGTCTGAATCTCTTGTTTCACTTGATCTGACAAGAGAACGTCTACATCGAGCGAATGAATTTTCACACTCCAATTCTGAGTCAGGAAAATTTGAAGAGGACGTGTGCGTAACCGCCCCATCGGAATGAGATCCGCGGCGGCTCCGCACAGACCTATCAGTCTCATAAATTCTCTCGCCGTGACTTTGTCTGCGTGCAGACAATAGCGAGCGTAACAACTGACTAATTTCACTCTGGTTAACGGCAGACGAACGAGATTGTTGTGCGTCTCGAAGCTCATTCCCAGATGAGTGAATGACTTGGACGGCACCAGATCCGACTTCTCCTCGTTTACTATAAAACCGAGACGTCGGAGCAATAGAAGAAGATTCTGAACATCGTTCTGAAGCATTAACTCGTTGCCGTACCTCTGAAGAATGTCATCCAGGTAGGCCGACGTTACCGCAGACGAATGAGCTCGGAAGTAGATCATTACCGAGTTCATTACCCGAGTGAAAGCCCAGGGTGCTAGATTCAATCCGAAGCACATCGCCCGGAATTGATACACCACTCCTAGGACTGCGAAGCGTAGATACTTTCGGAATGTCGGATGTACCATGACGTGAAAGTACGCATCTTTGAGATCTATGCTCGTTGCATAATCGTTCACCCGAATACTCGCTCTGACCGATCGAATCGTCTCCATATAAAACTTCGGAGCGACGATCAGCTTGTTTATCCAGCTCAAATCTATGACTGGACGGAACGAGCCGTCTGGTTTCGGAACCAGAAACAGATGGCTGTAGAATCCCGGAGATTCCTGGTTTTCTACGACCTCTACCGCGTTCTTCATTAAAAGAGACTGCACCTCTGATAACAGAGCGTCTCTTTTCTGCGGATTTGACGGAAGATGAGTCCACTTTGGACTTCGAGTTAATGGAGGCTTTCGTTTGAAGGATATCTTTAGACCTTCCGAAGTCACTCCTCTCACCCAAGGGTCGTCCATAATCGACGCCCATTCTTGTGAAAAGCTTGACAACCTTCCGCCAACCGGAACGCGATAGAGGTTTAAGCCATCACCTCCTGGACCTGCGAGGCCTGCGGTAGGAGAAACCACGTCTTCCACGGCCCGCACCTCGCCCCGTCGACCTCGGGGCGTCCGACCGATTGTCCCGGCCTGAAGGACATCCCAAACGAGAGTCGCTATCCTGACGGTCTCTCGAATAAGACCAAGAGGACGCACCGGAACCTCTATAGGAACCTCTCTTGGGCGCATTAGACCCAGAAGTGCCTGTCTTATTCGTGTCTGCTGTATCCGACTTCTTAGGAGCAGATTTGAACAACAGAGAATCCTTAGCTTTCTTTGTAATTTTATCATAAATAGCGGAAAGCTTGCCGTCAAAGAGAAGTTCTCCTGAGACCGAAGCGACTCTAAGAGAGTTCTTCACCTTAGAATCCACTAGTGTGGATGTAGCTAGGGCTGCGTCACGTCTAACCAACTCCAGATTTGCCACTGAAAGGGCGGAGTTACACGTGGAATAAGCTACTGCCCTTGAAAGAAGTCTTAAAGAGGATTGTATATCCTGAAACTCTTTCCCCTGAAGGCGCAGTGATAACGCCTTAGTAAGGTGATCTGCGTAAGATAAGGCATCTAAATTGGCTCTGTTAGACGCAATAGCTGTTTCCAACACCGCGGTTGGAATAGAAGCTGACGACGGTAATGATAGCTCTAAGTCTTCCGCCTCGTCGTCCATACGCAGAGGAACTCTCGGTATACCCTGTCCTGCCGTATCGAATTTATTCCTTGCATTAATGAAAGGCAGGTTGAGAGTATTAGCGGACAAGAAACCTGCTTTCCCCGTCCTGGAAGCAAGTTTAAATATAGCGTCGTTCAATAATTCAAATGTTCTTGCAACATTATTGGACTGCGACGGAAACTCGGGAGCGATGTCCCTGAACCGCTCAAAAAATTCAGAGTCCAATGACGCTATAATTCTCTTGTCCGGAAGCGCAGCAGTCTAGCCCGACGGAACAACTTGAGGGAGAAAGTGCCGGATGAAGTCCACGGCAGCTTTATGTTGTTCCGAAAGGGATAGCTCCAAGTCATCCGTATCCCTTTCACCATCCGGTCGGACCTCATGATGTTCCCGGTCGTCCGCCCCCGATGCTTCGGCGGAACGTACCGACCCAGCGCCGTCGGATAATTCTCGATCCGACACCGTTTCTGTCGGCTGCTGGGATGCTGCAATAAGCTGTGCTATCTGCACAAGAATGTCCGGCGTCGAGACCTGCGGAGGCGCAGTCTTTCGCTGCTTCGCCGAGGGCAGCTCCGCATCAGATGGCTCCCGCATACTTTTCCTATGCGAACGTCCGGAGTCCATCGGTCTCGAATCCCTGGCTGCCGGATGGTGTGACCTGGTCGCTGAAGAATCCTTGATCGGCGAAGCTGGTAATATATCGGTGGTCACGCAGCCAAGGTGCGGTCGTGTGCGCTGACGAGAAGAGGAAGCCTTAACAGTCTCTGCGGACTTCTTATACAACGGAGCGTCCCGAGCGACGGACGTATGCTCCGCTAAAGACACATTTTGTACCACAACATCTGGTCCCAGATGTTGTTGTACGAGAGAGGGGCCTCTCTCGCTCGCGGCCCGGCTGGACCTGGACGAGCTAGGAACCGGACTCAAAGGCTTCCTCCGTTCTCGCTTACTATCCGCCGTCACTGGGTGTGCATCTATTATGTTTATAGTGCTCGCATCACCCAAAATTTCCTCTTGGACCGCATCGGACGAACCCGGCTGCCGAACCATTCGGTGAATGGACGCTACACCGGGCGAGCTAGCGGACGACATTTGTCTAATCTCCATGAGCACTTTTGCCGCTAGCTCTGAATTCATTTGTGACGACGGACGCACACTTGAAGAAGATAACATGGAAACATCACCCTGTTCTGGTTCCTCTGAAATAGAAACTGAGAGAGTAGAGTGACCTTGTGGAGAAAGAGCCGGCATCGCTCTTTCTCCAGAAACAACATATCGTGACACACGTTTCCAATGTTTCTCATCCCAATGTTCACATATAGGACAGGGATTAATGCGAGAACACTGACTACAATTAATACAATGATCATGAAAGTCAGAGGAAGATTTCTTCCTATTACAATTTGAACAATGTCCCTTCATTGTGAAAGAACAACAATAAGTCCTAGTTACTCGCAAAAACCCCTGACACAAAGATACATAATAACATGATCCATTAATAAATGAAAAAACAATTGCAAAACAAAATAATTTTGAAAAAATATTTTTTCAATGAAGCCCAAGTTGCTGAAAAGTAATGTTGAGCCCCGATGGATCCGATGGCAAAGTGTGGTCAAAAATTTTAAATTTATATTAAATAATTAATGAGACACTTTCGGATAATATAAATGTACCTTATAGTGAGATAAACTACAGCAAAGGCAAACAGCCCCCCTCAAAAAAGGCTGTTGCCAATGAAAACAAACAGTGTAAAAACACCAGAAAACATGACTCCAGGCACTGAAAAAACTGGCCCGGAATCAGTCATCAATTACACTCTATCTGATGCAAAACAGAGACTCCCAGGGGAGAATCTGTAGAACATCAGATGGAAGATGCAGAACACAAATGTTATACACCCACGGGTGAAAACGTAACTATGGGGAAAATAACAGAAAACATTCTGTAACCAAGCAACTCTCCCAGGAAATTTTAGAAATGAAATTTCTCAAAAATATGCCAAAAGCATGGGAGAATTGCAAGGGGGGACTTTAGAAGGCTAGGGGAGAGGAAACACTGAATAAGCAGTGCAACAATTAGCAAGAATGACAACAAGAGGCCCATGCCTCGAAAATAGGCAACTTAACATAATTTCATCAAAAAATTTTAAGTACAGCCCTGATTATTTTTTGTCACTTCTTTTTCCTCTCCTCCTTCTATCCTCCTTAGAATCACATTTTCTCCAAAAATTATGTGTCTGGCATCCTTTAAACTGAGATTTACAAGCACAAAGATCAGTGAGATGTTGACTGATGAAGGGCCAAACAGAGAATGATAATTGGCGCCAATTTCGGGACGTATGCGTCACTGCGCATGCGCAGTAGAGGCGTAGTATGGAGGTCCTTTAGGACATGATTTCTTTTTGTTTTGGATGCAGATTTTGGGGATTGGGGGGCAAAATTTGTGTTTGGCCCTGGTTTTGTTAGAGTTAGCACCAGCTAAGTCTGGGTCATTGGTACAGTATAAAAATATTGGAAGATACTGCAAGACAATAAAATGTCCAATAAGGGGGTTCAATTTCAAGGAGGGATTACCCGAGAATCAAAAACATTTATTTTTTGCCTAATGGTAATGTTCTTTTTGCCTTAAAGAATATTAATCTAAGATTCTCAAAAGGTATTTCTGTTGATAAAACTAAACTAAAATAGTGGACAGTATAATTACCGGATTGTTGTGACAAATGGAAGGATAGAGGTACAATATTCTTTCTATACCATTTTACTAGAGAAAGTGGGGCATGCAGACAGGGTTAAAATAGCTTGATAAAAGATACAAATCATACCATCAATTTTATTTTAGATAACATATCGTTATTTAATTGACAGAGCTTTCTATGAAGAAAATCAAAGATGTTATCTACTTTTCACTGAATTTCATCTGTTATCTCTGAGAATACTTACATGTTAATAAAATGTTAAAAAATTTATAGTAATTTATATATTTTTTATACTTACCAATGACCCAGACATAGCTGGTGCTAACTCTTAAAATATAGGGCCAAACACAAATTTTGCCCCCCAATCCCCAAAATTTGCATCTAAAACTAAAGAAAACATGTCCTGAAAGGCCCTCCACACTTCGCCCCTACTGCGCATGCGCAGTGTCAAGGACGTTCCGAAATTGGCGCCATTTATCATTCTAATAACCAGTGCCTGGTAAGCGCTATGTACTCAGCGGGGAGGCAAGAGTTCCCAACTCCTGGGAGGGCCATCCCCGTCTGGGTCATTGGTAAGTATAAAAAATATATAAATTACTATAAATTTTTTAACATTTTTATACTGTACCAATGACCCAGACATAGCTGAATAGTAAAAAGGCTGGAGGGCCAAGGACATAGAGCAAAATGGAATACGCTCAATAAAATAAAATAGAGTCATCCCCTGTAGGGAAAAGAAGTAATAGGCCTTACATGTATCTTTCTTATTTATGATAAATTAGAAAGATACAACACCTTCCAAAATTGAGCTTCATACATCCATGTACTCTATTAATATCCAATATAATCCTTATACTAATAATTTTTAAAGTAAGCCAATAATAAAGTAAGTCTAGAGAATAGAGACTCTTATACTCCTAAAAGTGTCTGAGAATTGCATAATCATGTCCGTTGACATATGCAATATTCAAAAGCTATACTTTAAAAACTAAGACTTGAATGAATTTTATAAACTTAAACTTCTCACTAAACAACCATCCCAATAACAGCTCAGAATTACTAACTCCGGAGGAGGTATCCCCTTGTTTTCATAGTAAAACAGGTGACCCAAGGGAACACCCTCCCCCCCCCCCCCCCTTTTTCTTGCCCTGGGTCAAATAGCCCAGAGCGAAGAGGGCAGCCGAACGGAGAAACTGCCGAAACAGACAGCCTACCTAGCTATAGTAGCAACTGTTATGTGAATGACATTCTGAGCAGTAGATAATAGACCTAACAAAAGAGGCCTCAAGACATTGACTCGATATTTCTAAGATAAAATTCATGAATGTGGATGGCTGAGCGCAATGAGCGGCCTTCAAAAATCTATAATAGCGACGCTATTAATGTAAGCCCAAGAAGTAGAAGAACTCTTACTTCATGAGCCGAAATCTTAAGCACAACTGCTAAGTCAATGATATACCATAAGCAGTACCGATAGTTAATAGAATCCATTAACAATAAAATGGAGCGTACTGTCCTTCTACTAGACATCAAAGACAGAAGAAGCTTACGCCCTTGTAATAAACAGATATCTGTTTATAAATACATAAACTGTACCCGGAAAGAGTAAAGGCCTATGCCCATACGAAGACGGAAGGACCTTAAAATAATAGGTTCCGGATAATAGGAGCCTAACTCTTATGCAACAATCCAACCTAAATAGTAACGGAAGTATTGATTCCGAAACTATGAAAGTGAAAATCATCCATCGATAGTGCATGAAACTCACTGACTCTACAGTAAAAGAGAAACCAACAGAATTACTGTCTAAAAGGTCAGAATTTGAAAACTACTGTTTCCAGAGGCTCAAATGATTACTTAGCTAAATAAGAACCGAAGTTAAAATCCGTATAGGAATTTAATCTAAAGATTCTAAGTCTATTTATCAAAAAGTTACTAACTGACTTAGATAAAAAGACAAAAGACTCAATTGTAAACTATCGTAGAGTGCATAGGTATGAGGTAACATAAACCTATAACCTAAATAATAACAGGCTGCAGTAGATCTTGTGAAACAAGTATACTAAAAAAT
Source organism: Pictodentalium vernedei (assembly GCA_031216915.1). Lineage (NCBI taxonomy): Eukaryota > Metazoa > Mollusca > Scaphopoda > Dentaliida > Dentaliidae > Pictodentalium > Pictodentalium vernedei. Next base: position 130,832,500 of record CM062296.1, on the reverse strand, counting down.
AGCAATGAGTAGTATGGAGGGATCAACAATATGAACATAATGATCCCTACACCACGACGGAAGAGCCTCCACTTTAGTCGCATAGAATAGCGAAGAAGAGGATCTCCTATAGTAAGAAATCGCGTCCAAAGCTCGTCCAGTACAGTGCTTACAATGTAATACGGACCACACAACAGAATACCTGAAGGTTGCGACCTTGCTGGTTGTGATAAAGATGACACGATTTACCCAGTGAAAAAAGATCCTAACATAGAGGAAGATTTCACGTTAAGACCCACAGTAGACAAGAGAGTAAATTACTCATGATCTCTGTGAAGATAGAGATGCTATCAACAGAAATGTATTGTGGTTGTTTATCTTAGCAATACCTGCTAAAACAACAGCGCCGGAGGATACGCGTATCCTATCATTCCGTCCTATAGATCAATAGAGCGTTAACACTATTAGCTCAGAGATCTGGACAAGCCAACACATACGTCTGCAATTGATTAGCAAGCTGTGTCATAAATAAATCATCATTGGGCGCTCCCATAGATAGCAAATCTGATTGAATACTTGTTTGTTGAGAGTCCATTCTGACAGCAACAAGCGACCCGTAAGAGAACGGGAGTCCGATAAAACAATCAGACGACCCGGAATATGACGGACCAAAACTGAACTTGGTGTACTATAACCAACAGACGGATTCTTTCCATTAAATTGAATAACGGAAACGAAAGAGTGCCTCCCTGGTTCCGGAGATACGCCACTACTGTCGAATTAAAGGACAGGAATTTGGGCATGCGTTTCTGAATAATGTTCATGCAATGACATAAAGCAAGCCTAAAAAACATTATTCCGCGGAAGTTAAACTGATAGCTAAAAGACTGCGGAACCCAAAGACCCTGGCACTTCGAATCCGTAGGGATCAGTATATATCCCAATCTGTTTGACTGGCAACCGTCATAACAGCCACACTCGGGTCCGGCAACTGCGGCGGCACTCTCTGAGTCAACCACCGAATGTTTGCCCCAGTCTGAATCTCTTGTAACACTAGATAGACAAGAGAACGTATAAATCGAGCAATTCATGGATTGCCGGAAAGTTGCCGTCGAAGAGAAGCTCCTCCGAGAACGAAGCGACTCTGAGAGAGTTTTTAACCTTACTATCCACGCGTGTGGATGAAGCTAGGGCTGCGTCACGTCTAACCAACTCCAATCAGCCACTGAAGGGCGGAGTTATACGTGAACAAACTACTGCCCTCAAAAGAAATTACATTGAGAATAATATCCCGTAAATCTTTTCTTGAAGACGTAATGATAACGCCTCAGTAAGGCGGATTACGTATAATAAAGCGTCTAAGTTAAGTCTACTATACATAATGTCGTTCCCAACATTGAAATTGGAAAAGACATAAACGGCGAAAAAGAATATATGCAGTCTTTAATCACACCGTCTAGACACATATGAACTCTCGGTATGCCCTGCTCTGCCAAAATAAACTATTTGTAAAAATGATAAAATGGCAGAAATGAGCAACGCGGACAAGAAACTAAACTATCATGCTTAGTAGCAGGCTTGTATATATATATATATATAGCGTCGAAAAATAAAACACATGTTGTAATGACAATATTGGACTGCGTCGGTAAGTCAGGGACAATGTCCCTGTACCGATCGAAAAATCCGAGTCCAATGACGCTATAAGTCTCTTATCCAAGATCGCAGCAATGAAGTCCGAAATAATAATCACTGGAAGAAATGCCAGAAGATATGAAAGGCATCTTCCGATACTACTAAAGGGAAAACTCGAAATCTTTCGAATCCCTTTCGCCATCCTGTCGGACCCTATAAAGCGTTCGGTCGTCCGTAGCTGATGCAACCGCGGACCGCACCGACCCAGCGCCGACGGATAATTCCTGATTCGACCGAGAAACTGTCAATTGCTGGGATGCTGCGAAACAACTGTGCTAACTCAGATAGCACGTCCGTCACTGAGGCCTGAGGAGAAGCGGTCTTACGATGCATTGCCGCTGGAAGCTCCGTGATCGTTACCCCGTGCATACTTCCAATATGCGAGCGAACGGAGTGTATAGGCCTCGTGTCCCTTGGCTACCGGATGGCGCGACCTATTCGCCGTGGAATCACTGAATGCCGAAACTGATCGGATACTCGAGGTCACGTAGCCAATGTGCGGTCGTGTGCCCTGCTGTGAGGATGAGGAAGCATTAAAGACAGTCTCTCGGACTGTCAATATAACGGAGCGTCCCGAGCAACGGACATATGCTCCGAATGTAAAATATCTGAACCACAACATGCGGTCCCCTATGTTGTTGGGCGAGAGAGGAACCTCTCTCGCTCACAGCCCAGACGGACCTGGACAAGCCAGGAACCGGACTAACAGGCTTCCTCCGATCTGTCCTCAATCTGCCGTCACTGGGTGAGTACTAAAGTAATTAAAGTGCTCGATCACCCAAATCTCCTTCCTAGACCGCAACGGACGAACCCGGCAGCCGAACCATTCGATGAATGTACGCTACACCGGGTGAGCTAGCGAATGTCACTCCGTAAGCGATAGACATATTCCATGAGCACTTATTGCCGCTAACTCTTCATTAACTATGACGACAGAGGCACACTTTTGAAAGACATCTCCATAACTCTTCGAACAAGAAACCAGAAATGCTTGGATAGCAAGCATAAAATAATAATATATATAGCGTCGTTCAATAATTCGAAAGTTTGTGTGACATTATTGGACTATGTCGGAACTGAGGGACGATGTCCCTGAACCGAACCAAAAAATTTCTAAGTCCACCGACGCTATCAGTTTCTTATCCGGCATCGCAGCATATGTTGTTCCGAAAGGGAAAGCTTGAAATCCTCTGAATCCCTTTCGGTATCCCGTCGGACCGGATGAAACTTTCGGACGTCCGTACCCACTTCCGCGGAGCGTCCCGACCCAGCATCGTCGGATAAAATATATGCGACAGACTCAGTTGATGCTGGGATGCTGCAATAAACTGTGCTATTAAAGAAAGCACGTCCGTTCCCGAGGCCTGTGCAGTAGCGGACTTACGATGCATTGCCGCCGGAAGCTCCGTGTACGTTGACTCCCGCACACTTTCTATGCAAACGTCCGGAGTCTGCAGGCCTCGAGTCCCCGGCTACCGACCCAGCGATGTCGGATAATTCTCGATCCGACACCGTTTCTGTCGGCTGCTGGGATGCTGCGATAAGCTGTGCTATGTGCACAAGAATGTCCGGCGTCGAGACCTGCGGAGGCGCAGTCTATCGCTGCTTCGCCGAGGGCAGCTCCGCATCAGATGGCTCCCGCATACTTTTCCTATGCGAACGTCCGGAGTCCATCGGTCTCGAATCCCTGGCTGCCGGATGGTGTGACCTGGTCGCCGAAGAATCCTTGATCGGCGAAGCTGGTAATATATCGGCGGTCACGCAGCCAAGGTGCGGTCGTGTGCGCTGACGAGAAGAGGAAGCCTTAGCAGTCTCAGCGGACTGCCTATACAACGGAGCGTCCCGAGCGACGGACGTATGCTCCGCTAGCGACACATTTTGTACCACAACATCTGGGGCCAGATGTTGTTGAACGAGAGAGGGGCCTCTCTCGCTTGCCGTCCGGATGGACCGGAACGAGCTATGAACCGGACTAAAAGGCTTCCTCCATTCTCCCTCTGATCCGCCGTCACTGGGTGTGCATTAAGTTAATTTTATAGTGCTCGCATCACCCCAAAATTCCTTCTAGACCGCAACGGACGAACCCGGCTGCCGAACCATTCGGTGAATGGACGCTACACCGGGCGAGCTAGCGGACGTCAAAGGCCGTCGAACCTACTAGGGTCCTCTTAGGCAATTGGCGTATTACATGAGCACTTTTCCGCTAGCCCTTCATTAATTGTGACGACGGAGGCACACTGTTGGAAGACATCACAGATACATCACCCTAATCTTGATCGTCTGAAATAGAAATTGATAAAGTAGAGTGACCCTGCGGGGAAAGGACCGGAGTGTCCAAATCCCCAACAACATACCGTGACATACGCTTCCCATATTGTCATCGAAATCATACGATACAGAACAGGAGTTAATGCGAGTACACTGAACACATATAGAATGATAATAAGGTCAGAGGAAGACTTCCTCTTAAAACAATTGATCAATATCCTTTCAATGTGAAAAGAAAACAAGTCCTAGTACTCGCACTAACCCCTGGCAATCAAAATACATAATAATAATAAGATCCATTAATATAGAAAAAATAACTGAAATCAAAATATTTTGAAAAAATATTTTTTCAGAACAGCCCAAGTTTCTGAAAAGTAACGTTGAGCCCCAATGGATCCCAAGCCTAAGTGTGGACAAAAATTTTAAAAATATTTTAAACAATTTATTCAACACTTACGAACAATAATAATGTATCTAGTTATGATTAAAATAACATAAAGATATTATTTTTTAGAAATCCCCCCCTCACACAGAGGGCTGTTGTAAATGTAAACAATGAGTGTAAAAACACTAAAATAAGACTCCAGGCACCCAGGCCCGAAATCAGTTACCAAAAATACACTATCTGATGCAAAACAGAGACTTCCAGGGAAGAAACTGCAGAACATCAGATGGTAGATGCAGAACACAACGCCTAACCACCCGTAGGTGAAGACGTAAACATGGGGAAAGAACAGAATTCATTCTGTTATTCAGCTAAAACTCCCAAGAAATTTTAGTAATAATAATTACAGAAACTATGCCAAAAGCATGGGAGAATAGCAAGGGGGAACTTAAAGGAGAGGGAGAGAGGAAAACACTTGAAAAAACAGTGTAACTAAATAATCAGAATGACAACAAAATGGCTGCTGCCTTGAAAATAGGTAACTTAACATAATTTCATTAAAAAATTCTAAGTTACAGCCCTGATAATATTCTGTCACACATTCTTTTCCTCTCCTCCTTCTCTATCCTCCTTAGAATCACCATTTCACTAATATTTATGTGTCTGGCATCATTTAAACTGAGATTTAAAAGCACAAAGATCAGTCAGATGTTAACTGATGAAGGGCCAAACTTAGAATGATAAATGGCGCCAATTTCGGAACGTCCTTGACACTGCGCATGCGCAGTAGGGGCGAAGTGTGGAGGGCCTTTCAGGACATGTTTTCTTTAGTTTTAGATGCAAATTTTGGGGATTGGGGGGCAAAATTTGTGTTTGGCCCTATATTTTAAGAGTTAGCACCAGCTATGTCTGGGTCATTGGTACAGTATAAAAATATATATTTGTTATAAACTTGACTGAAGCATGCCCCCGCACAGCACATGAACACAGGAGGTTGAAGAGCAAACTTTGATTTGTTACTCGTAAATGAGCTGTGTCTGTAAGACACATATGATGCTCCTGCAAAGTCTACCACACACAAACCACACACCATACAGGTGACATTCTATAAAAAATTGATCAAGTTCAATAACCTGTAATTTTGTGGAGTATTCAAGCAAATCAAAATCCTGGCAATATGCATACCTCTGGTATATGTACAAACACACTGTGAAATAAAAAAAAAAGTCTTAACTTGAAAACTGTGAGAGGAATTAGCCGGACAAACAATGCACCCTAGATGCAGATGGACAGATACTGTTAAAACCAGAAGTCCTGTCCTGAAATGCACACAAATAGCACGTCGATTTACGCTTTAATCTACGCGTTATGATGATGGTAAGGCTATCATATTCTGCACATATGGCCTGTGTACAAGCAAAGTTTCAGCCAATGGACCTCCGGGTAACCCGGAGGTCCATTGGCAGGAACATTGCTTGTGTTTGCTATGGGTAACAAGGAGAACCTGCCATGCTTTGGGTGCCATTCGATATGGCAATTGCACGCAATTCCTACACGCAATTAAGCCTAGATAAGCGCACAGTTCGTGACAGGACTTCTAGTTTTAACTGTAGATGAACAGCAGATGGACAGTGGGTGGATGGCAGATGGATGGGTGGATGGCAGATGGATGGACTGATGGACAGAGGTAAAATAATAAGCCCCTGACTATTCATCACAGGGGCATAAAAATACTTACTTGTGAGATTCACCAATAGCTTCTATCTGTTCAGTCATGTCAACATTTTCTGTTTGCATTCTACCTACTTCCTCTGCTTTCTGAGCCAGCAGCTCTTTGGACACCTGTAGCCTGAAAATTAATTTCCATATCAATCAACTGAAATATGGTAAAGAATAAAGTGAACAAGAGATATATTAACTCTCCACCCAAAAGGCCTTGAAATCTTTATACATTTTTGATATACTTTGAAAGTCTACATCCTGTTGGCTTGTAGTTGTTTCTTGGCCAGAGAATGGGGGTGGGGTGGGCTGCACATTGAAAATATTAATAGGTCTACCCCCAAATAATGAATATGGACTCTTCCTACTGCTGTCATTGAACTGACATGGAAGATACCCCCAGGGTTCAAAGGGTTAAGCAAGATAAAATAGATTAGATAACAAAGAAATGTTGTAATAAGAATCAGATTAAGGATAAACTGCTAACTCTCTACCAAACTTGAAAGGCAGACTAAACTTGTAAATAAAATTCTTGAATAAACCAATTTTTTTCATTTTTTGCATCGAAAACCTAGCTTATCAACAGTCACTGGAACAAGCTCCTTCCAACAAGTGCTCATAAGTTATGTTTTTGACACAAAAAATTGAAAAATAATGAAAACTGAGTGGTTACTTTTGTAAATAGCATTGGCTGATTTTGGCCATTACAATGATAAAGGGTTAATTCAGCAAAGAGTCATGGTTAATCCAGTTACCAAGAAATTACTTGACAGACATGAATGCTGTCTCCCTTGTGTTGTCAGATAGCGATTTTATTGAAAATGACGCATTGAAATAATAAACCACAAAGCCTCTGAGACCTGCCAAAAGGATATAGTGAAAGACAACTTTTGGTACCAAAAGCTTTATTTTGGGTGCCAAATGGAATTATTTAAGGCAATTGGCACCATTTGACACTTGGCGGCATGAACACTGTCCAGCAGCCATTACCTGATTTGATGAAAAATTCAATTTAGTCTGGCATCAGTGAGTTGTTGATGAGCAAATTACTCCTATTAAAAGGAATATATTTTGTCAGAAAGATCCAGAATAATACCTCTCCTTCGTCGAAGGGCATTTCTGTACAGAGCGGGAAAATCAAACTGGAGCAGGAAAAAGTCAAAGTGACTCTCAAATTCTGCTTAAACTGAATAAAAATGTTAGGTCCCACAAAGTAGACCTTCTGTTTCTCAGGCCATTTTTTGTAAAATTTCAAGTAGACAGGCTTTTTTATTTTAATTTTTCTGTAATTATTTCTTTGCCATCAAAAGTTCATGTTCTTGGTTTGTTTTATGTTTTAGGCCTCATAATCTACAGATTAGCATGGGTGGTGGTGTATTTCATCCCTTGAGTGCAAGAAGACTTTGCAAAGCTAAAGCATTGCAAAGCTTTGTTGCAATCAAGAGACAAATTTATCAATTTGATTAACTTGGGTAAAATAGCAGCAGAGAATGAAATCTTGAATTTTGAGATAACCTACAGTTAAAACTTGAAGTCCTGTCATGAAATGCGCACAAATAGCACGTTGATATGCGCGTTAATGTACCTGTTATGGCCCAAGTAAAGCTACCAAATTCTGTTCATATGGCCTGTGCACAAGCAATGTTTCAGGCAATGGACCTGTGGGTAACCCAGAGGTCCATTGGCAGAAACATTGCACATGTTTGCTATGAGTAACCAGGAGAACCTGCCGTGCTTTGGATGTCATTCGATATGGCAATTGCGCTCAATTTCAACGCGCAATTAAGCCAAGATAAGTGCACTATTTGTGACAGGACTTCTAGTTTTAACTGTATTTACTGTTCATCTGGATATAATAAAGAGGGCCGATTACAGTACAACCATCGTGGACGGGTCAAAATCTATGGTTGGGTGTTTTTTAATGCATATATTATAATTCAAAGATCATCCAGTATAATGACACCTAGCAAAATTTCCACCAATGAAGCACCGGGATAATCCCGGTGCTTCATTGGTGGAAATTTCGCTAGGAGTCATAGCAGATCATCTCTGAATCATTTTCATGGAGAAAATGTCAACCTGCGAATTTTGACCCATCCACGATGGCCCTAATGTATGACAGTTCACAGATTTTGAAAGCATCCATGGCAAGCACAGGGGGTGTCAGTTATCTTAAGGAATTTGAGCATTGAAGAGAGGGATTTTCCCACAGAAACATTTTAAAACAGCGCTATCAAATAAGATGATAAGACACAACCTTTTGACGAACTGCTTGTAGTTCCAGGCGAACAACTTTTCGGTCATCTGTTTTTTTTTAATTCAGATAACCATCAGAGGAACGATAAACTCATTCCTCTCAACATTTATAGCCTGTAGCAGACATAAACCATTTAATTTTTATTTTTTTAACTTTGCATTGGTTATAAAAGTGAGCATGTGGCAGCCAAAAGGATCATGCAGGGTGGCCTGAGAAAGAGATTTTCAACTTTTTTAGGCCTATACAGGAATTTCTACAACTACATAGAATGAACTAATTTTCGTACATTTTGTATTTTCTAAAAGTGTTCCAAGAGAATAATACTTCTTCAAGTGTTTCAGTTCCAAGGCTGATTTTAGCAGTGAGGAATATTTTTGTTTATCCTATGAGTGTTTTTGATTGAGTGAATATTCGGTTATGTAAATCATGGATGGAAAAAGGCCAGATAACCTCCTCTTTTATGCTACACAATATAGTTCCTACAAAATGCATTTTTATAAATTTTTCTGTGAAATTCCAGTTAACCCTTTACCCAATACACATGATACCAAAATATCAAAATTTATTATTTTAATTATTGTTTTTTTTTTAAAAGTTTCAAAAGATTTCAACAAATCCATATCATGTGATCCCTCATTGGAATGAGCTTGATGAGCTCGTTCCAATGAAGGGGTTATATGATACGGTTCTGTAGAAAGTTTTTGAACAATAGGTTTTTCAATTTCTCACTTAGTAAATTAAGTGGGGGGATGTGGCCGATTCATTCAGTAAAGGGTTAATAAGAGTGCGTAAATGTACAAAACAATAATGTTATAATATCAAAAAGTCAACCTACAAATTTTCCCCATAATGCAACAAGGATTTTAATCAAAGCAATCTTGTTGAACAGAGCTCATTGAGATCTGTCAAAACAACACTAAATGGTTAAAATTTGTTGTTTGAAATTTTGGTACAGTAGAATCCTCTTAATTGAATATCCATTTTGCCAGTGAAAATTATTCAATTAACAGGAGTATACAATTAACAGGGATTAGGTCAGTTTCCTGTGTTCTGGAGGCAAACTGAGCATTTATTCTATTCTATCTTGTTTGACAGAGCTCACAGAGCTCTGTCAAACAAGATAGAATAGAATAAATGCCTGTATTGGATGTAGTGAGGCCAAAAAGGTTGATAAATAAGGGGAATTTGGTGCGACTCACAGTAATTTTTTCGACATATTACAAAAATTTATATACAATTAACAGGAGTTTACTCTACAACCCATGTGCAATTAACAGATCAAATTTGTGCTGAAGGTATGGTAAATGGTTTTGTGTTTGAAAATTATATTCAATTAACAGGGATATACAATTAAGAGATATCCAATTAAGTGGGCTCCACTGTAATTTGACAACAGTGTGAATTAGGTTAAAGCCCTAAGCCCAGTTGACACACAAATGGCACACATTAAATGCCAATGAGTTTCCATTTCCCTGCAAATATTTACAGTTATGATACAAGTGTAAGAAAAGAATTTATCAATCAGTCATATTGTAAATTATATAAATAAAGCATATGCATGACTTTACAATATAAAACCTACTTTAGATGGATTTCAGATTCCAGACCTATGACATCAAATCTGACAACCATCATGTGACTAAAAATGATCAGCAGCTGTGATGCGATCAATAGTACATTATTTTACTAAATACTTATTCTATATAATTGTTTTGACAATTAATTTCAGCCACTTGTTATTTATCTGACAATATTACAGACTAGGAATAGTACTTAGCTTCACTCCTTCTGACTACAGCAGGTACCCAGCCACACCCTGGATATAGATTTCTGCAGGTTGTTGACTGATAAAATATGCCTCACAAAACATGTCTGTGAAATTAGTTAATGAAAGTGTCAATGACACTGTAGCTTAACTTGGCTATGTGTAGTGTTTGATGAAAAGGATAATGTTCAATATTTTTTAAAGGATTATGATGAAATAAGACAAGATTTGTGATAATTGAGAATATGGTAATTTCTGTTCCCTTCATGCTATGTTTTCAATAAGAATAATTTTAGGTGTAGACTGTACATGTACTAAAGAATTTAGGCCTGGGTTGATGTGGCCCTCACAGTTATAATGAAATCCCTTCATAAATGTGACTCGTAGACTTTACTAAAGGAATCTAGGTCACGTGCCAGTCCATGACTAAAATTTGATAGTCTCATCTGGATATCATACTGAGTTATCCCACCAAGTTACAATGAAATCCCTTCATAAAAACAACCTGAAGACAGTGCTAAAGGAATCTAAGTCAAGTGAAGCAGTAACGGCTGACTGATTGTGATGAAAATAGGATAGTCTCATCTAGACATCATACTGAATTATCCTTCCAAGTTACAATGAAGTCACTTCATAAATGTGAACTGTAGACTGTGCTGAACAAATCTAGGTCACATGCCTGTGTAGCCATCACAGAGGACCGATCATGGCCAAAATAGGAGACGTTCTCATCTAGACATTATACCGAGTCATCCTACCAATTTACAATGAAATCCCTTCATAAATATGACCTGTAGACTGTGCTAAAGGTTTTTGAGTTTTGGGTCCATCCTGCCATCATGGTCGACCAATTGTGACCAAAAGGGGACGTTCTCATTTTTAAGACTAGTCTGGACTAAGCCCTAAAAATTAGAATGGCATATTGAGAATGAGAGAAAATTGCTCATAAACCTACGCCAAACAATAATACTACAGCTGATCACCGAATAATATAGTACTGACAAAACAGCTTCCTTAATAGTTACATACCCAATAAGCCAGAGACGTGAACAAAATGCCCCCCCCCCCCCTTTTTTTTTACCATATCTTCAAAAGAAAGAGGGGAGAGCTCTGGAATGAATAAGCAGAACCCGGAAACGATATAAAAAATATCGATCAGGCACTCAAAAATTAATTCATGAACAAGAGGGATGTTACATCCCAACGCTCACCTACATTCGCGCTTGATAATGTCGTTCCAATGTAACATGCCTAATATTTAGTTAAAATAAATCATTAATAACTAGGCATCAAATGATTAATGTGGTTTATGTGATGGCTTTGGAAAGTCTATATTTCTGCATTTATTATATATCAATTCAACATAGAATCATTGGATATAAAAGCATTTTTTTCTTTTAGAAATGTTTATGATTAAGAATATGAATCGTGAGGCCAGATATTAAATCATAAATAAGAATTAGGAAAGGCTTTCATAAATTTATTTTAGAAGAAATTGCAGTTAAATTTCTGCATACAGTCGGGTTAATATGTACAGTTCTTATTGAAATATGAAAATCAACAGTAATGAGAAGTTAAAGCAGCACAATCTGCACAAAAGCTGACTTTAACGCAAATTCTTACAACACCTAAACGCAAATTCTTACAACAAGTTTTGGCTGAAAATTGTAGGAGAAATTTGAAAGAAAGTCATAGTATCAAGGTTAAATAATATGCTGATAGTTGCCTACAACATACATATGCAATATGAAAGGCCTGAGGCCAGTGATCTTTGAAAAAAATCCTTAACATTAAATCTTACAATATTGGACACGCCGGACGCCGACACTGACGCCCGAGGTCATCATATAAGCTCACCACTTGTAATAGAAGTAAGTGAGCTAATAAAAATACATCAGATCAAAAAATAAAATAGGAGGTGCAAAATGGCATTATGTAATGAAGAATCACTGAAATTGTAATTGAAGTACATTCAATGGTTAAAGAGGAGTTGCGGAAAAACATTCGTTCAAGACAGTGACTATAAGTCCCAACAAAAATACATCACATCAACAACTAAAATAAGCCTTAATGTTACTAGTAACAAGTATGAGAAAGTATTAAATAAAAAAAAAAAATTAAAAAAAAATTTTTTTAAAGAAAGTGAATATAAGTCCCAAAAATCCCCCTCAAATTCCTCAAATATGCATGTAATGAGGGCGCAATGTTACCTCAATGTAGTTCAGTAACCCATGTGTACAATATCAATTGCCTGGAAAGACACATAGAAACAGAACTCACCTTAACACAAACTTTTAGAACTTAAAATTGAGTAAGTCAGAGAAAAACGTGAACATTGTGACTGAAAAAAAGAAAAGAAATCAGTTAAATTTCTGCATACAGTAGGGTTAATACCTAAAGTAGTTGTTGAAATGAGAAAATAAACAGTAATGAGAGGTGAAGGCACCACAATCTGCACAAAAGTTGACTTTAACGCAAATTCTTACAACACCTAAACGCTAATTCTTACAAGTTTTGGCAGAAAATCAGCCTCAAATTCCTCAAATATACATATAATGAGGGTTACATATTACTGCAATGGAGTTCAGTAACCCAAGAGTAGAATATTAATCGCCTGGAAAGACACATAGGAGCACAACTCACCTAAACACAAAGTTTACAAAGTTTTACAACTTAAAATTTACCAAGTCCGAGAAAAACATGAAAATTTTGACTGAAAAAAAAGAAAATTTCCATTAAATTTCTGCATACAGTAGGGTTAATACCTACAGTTGTTATTGAAATATGAAAATCAACAGTAATGAGAAGTCAAAGCAGCACATCTGCACAAAAGCTGACTTTAATGCAAATTCTTACAACACCTAAACGCAAATTCTTACAAGTTTTGGCAGAAAATTTTAGGTGAAATTTGGAAAAAAGTCATAGTATCAGGGTTAAATACTGTTCTGATAGTCCCCTACAGCCTACATATGGAAAATCAAAGCCCTGAGCACACTGATCTTTGAGAAATTAACCTTAACATTAAATCTTACAATATTGGACACGCCAACGCCGACGCCTGAGGTCACGTCAATAATTCACAACTTCTTTCAGAAGTAGGTGAGATAATAATAAATGGTGCTTAGTGCCATTTCACAAGCCAAGGCTATAGCAAAGATTTTGGTAAATAACATTATCCGCTACAAAATATGCACTGCAGACCGCCCCCGAAATATATAATAATTTTAAGGTCCACCAAAGTGATAGCGTAATCACATTGTGCGAGTGCATAAAAATCCCACCTGTAATCATCTAAAAACCACTAAATGGCTATGCTGTAAACTATGAACTCAAATAGCAGCCATTATGATGATTAAATAAGTGCTGTATATTAGAAATCAGAAAATAAACACCGGAAACTAATGCAACAGAATTGCATATATGCCTATGAGGGTGCCATCCAACACGACCCAAATGCAAAGTATGTATGTATTAAAATATATACATGCGACAGCGTGAGTGTGTGTGGGGGGGGGGGGGGGGGGGGGGGGGGAGCGGAGGGGGGGTGGAATTCGAATATATGCCAAAACCTCCTCACCCACATTAATAATCATTGCTGGTCCAGGCAACAATAATAATAATATAGTGGCCACAAAGCTCTTTCACGTCTGACATACTCCGTAATGCCACTGAGAGCGGAGAATGACGTGAAGAACAAAACTTCCCTTGAAGAAGAAAACCCTCTTGAGGTGAAGCTTCTGGCGAATGTTCAATAACAGACACCAGAACCTCAATGTAATCAATAGAAACAAATGAATTGATGGATACACCTATCCTATCATTCATTCCCATGAAAATGGCTGAGCATCAATTGCGCTCAAATGCCTAATACTGGCAACACAAATAATGGAAACTATCATTCCTGTGCATCGCAAACTTAACTATCTTGAAGTGATCCTATATAAGATCATGTAATAGCCATACAGTTAGAATAAGCCCAAGATGTAGACAGCGCTTACTTCATGAGCTGAAATCCTATCATTCATTCCCATGAAAATGGCTGAGCTTCAAATGTATGCGCTCAAATGCCTAATACTGGAGACACAAATAATTGTAACTATTATACCTGTGCGACGCAAACTTAACTATCCTGAAGTGATCCTATATAAGATCATGTAATAGCCATACAGTTAGAATAAGCCCAAGATGATGACCTTATGTTAAAAGATTCAAAAAGTCTACCACTCTAGTTAATAATAACTGGAGGGGACATGTGCGTAAGCGACCCATCGAAATAACATTCAAAGCCGCTCCGCACAACTCCATGCGGCACATAAAATTTTCCGCTGTTAATGCATCAGATAACAGATAAAAGCGAGCCAAACAGCTGGCTAATTCGCTCTGTGAAACAACAGATGAACCAGCCAGATCATTAATCCCATGAGACATTATCTAGTTCACAATACAAGTGATCTAAAGAACTATACTCGCTACATTGCCGAACACTCGCTTTTCGACTGAAAGATAATGATAAATAATCTAATTATCCAGTTCCAGTCAAAATTGGTCGGACCGAGCTCTATAAAAGCCTCGAGCCACCGGCTCAGGGGCGTCTGATCAGTAACTCAAACAGACGTAAACCACCTATCCAAGAGGCTGTATAGACAATCCTAAAGAAATATATAGGAGAGATACCTATACCTTCACTATGAGCCCTTATAGGCGAACTGAGTCTAGGACAACCTCACCTACTCTTTCTGTTGGTGTGATCGATTAGACCCCAACTTAAAGAGTCGAGTATTGATGCTTTCTTGTAGCTTAATCCTACAATAATGAAAGCTTACTATCAAAGACTTGGGTATATCTATACCTTCGCTATGAGTCCTTATAGACGATCTGAGTCTAGGACAACCTCACCTACTCTTTCTGTTGGTGTGATCGATTAGACCCCAACTTAAAGAGTCGAGTATTGATGCTTTCTTGTAGCTTAATCCTACAATAATGAAAGCTTACTATCAAAGACTTAGGTATACCTATACCTTCGCTATGAGTCCTTATAGACGATCTGAGTCTAGGACAACCTCTCCTACTCTTTCTGCTGGTGTTGGTCCATTAGACCCCAACTTAAAGAGTCGAGTATTGATGCTCTCTTGTAGCTTAATCCTACATTAATGAAAGCTTACCACCTAGTCAAATGTTAAAGATGAAGATGCAAGGCTTCGTCACATCAGAATAACTCCAACTTAACATTTGTTAAGACAGAGATATATATATAATAGGTCTGGAAAGAATTTTTAACAAGTACAAACGACCACAAAATTCCTTTCCATATAGACGTTGCTTCACAGTACATAAAATTGAAGTACAAAAGACCATGAGTCTAAATTTGCTCTGAATAAGAAATTATCTTCTCAATTGTGTCCATGCAAACAGCTAAAAGATGAAGGTAAGGCTACAACTAAGATCTTAGCCTGCTCATTCAACGCAGAGAAACTCTCAACACATCTTCCCCTGTTGTTTTTAAAAGTATGTGAACAAACACAAACGATTAAAAATACAGAGGAAGAAGCTAAGAAACCAAATTACTTTTTCCTGCAGGAAGTTAAATATGGTGTCGTCTACACAATCGAAGACCTGTGACACACATGTAGACTTAACCGGAAGGAGATTTTATTACCCTGCTCTTTGTCCGGATGAAGTCAGCATCAAACTACTCTAGCGGTTTCTCATAATTACTCGCAGCATTGTGATTCACTGGAACAAGTTCAAGGAAACGATAATGTATAGTATCCATATCATCCAAGAGTTGTTCCGAAAGGGAAAGTTACCCTCTTCCATATCCCTTACATTATTCGTCTAAATCAGTTAGAATCATGGTTACCAGCATCTGAACAGGCAGATGACTGGACCGATTACGCACCATTCAACAACTCAAGTTTTGAGACTGACGTTGAGTGCTTCTGCCTTAGCAGGAATACTGTGATTAGCTGCGCAATTGTGACAGCAAGTCCATTATGGAGGCCTGAAGAGCAGCGGTCATGAATTGCTTGTCTGCCGGCTGCTCCTGGGACAGGGTGTTCAAGATAGCTGTTACTGCTGTCGTCCCGATGAATGAAGCCTCATCTCCTTGGCTACTATATGGTGCGACTTTCTTCACAAAAGATGGACCTTTGACGATGAAGACTAGAAGTCACTTTGCCAAGGTGCGGTCGGGAGTGCTTGGTAGACACTAAAGAAGCAAAACTGTAGCTATCCCCGGCTAAGAATTGAACTAAGCGTACCAGACAATAGCTATGTACGTAAGCTGTGACTAATGCAAGTTCCTACCAACAACACTCGGCTCCAGATGTTGTTAAAAGAGAGAGAGGGGTCTCCCTCTTGCTCGCAGTCCGGGGAGACCTAACGAGCATACCTCAGAACTTGCCGGCTTCTTCCTTCCCTCAACACAGGGTGGAGCATGATTCGATTAAATAGTGCTCGCTACACCCTTATTCTGTCTCGACCGCTACAGACATACCCGTCGTCACACCACTTGTCTACATGATTTATCTGCCAGTTGAGCTAGCAGGAGACAAGGGACGTAAACCCCTTTTGAAGCCTAGCCCTTGTCTAATATCGTTGAGCACTTTTCCACTAGCTCTGAATACAATGCACATGCAACACATCCGGTGTCACGGTCCTCATATTCAATCTTAACCGCTTCACCAGTGTCAGGGAACTGAAACCACTCATCGCGGTTTATAGCCCTGTGCAATATAAAGATCACTTTGTCCGTTATGTAGAGGAAACCATAAGACTAGCCGACCCCGGCTGCCTATTAGATGGGACATCCCGGACAAGAGGCATGGACGTATACTCCTACCAACAACATCGGTCCCCAGATGATGCTGTAAGAGAGAGAGGCCTCTCTCTTGATCGCGGTCCTGGGTGACCTGGACAAGCGTACCTCAGAACTTGCCGGTTTCCTCCTTCCGTCGTCGCTGGGTGAGCATGGTTGCATATTATAGTGTTTGCTCCACCCTATATCATCTCCTAGCCCAAATCGGATACACCCGGCATCACAGTTCTCAGAGGCCTGAGTAACCACTTCATCAGTCGAGCTAGCTGGCAACAACGGACTTTGTGAGGTCATGTGTGCTTTTCGAACGTACAGGAAGCTATAAGACTAGCCGACCCCGGCAGTCTATGGAAGGAGCATCCCGGACAAGAAGGCATGGACATAAGCTTCAACTGACACAAGTTCCTACCAACAACCTCTGATCCCAGATGTTGTTATAAGAGAGAGGGACCTCTCTCTTGCTCGCGATCATGGAAGACCTGGACGAGCACACCTCAGAACTTGTCAACTTCCTCCTTCCCATGCTTCCTCCTTTCTGTCATCGCAGGGTGAGCATGTTCGTATTTTTATAGTGCTCGCCACACCCTTATTCCTCTTCTCGACTGCTACGGACATACCCGGCATCACACCACCCATATTATGTCATGATAGATCTGCCGGTTGAGCTAGCTGAAGACAAGGGATGTAAACTGCTTTCGAAGCCTAACCCTTGTCTATATCATTGAGCACTTTTCAGCTAGCTCTTATAGTATAATGCGACGACGGAAGCACACTCCCTGACGGCGTCACGAAACCACACCGTGTTCTTGTTCCTCTGTAAAATGAAACTAAAAAACAATAGTGACATTTTGACGTGAGGACCAGCAGGAGTGCCCTTGCTGTGATAGGACCGATAGTGTCCACTCACCTGACACAAACCATGACACCCGTCATCCACATTGTCAAATCTGACACATGGAACAAGAATTAGTGGTAGTACATCAACTATACTCAAGACAACGACCAAGTAAATAGAAGAAAGGCTTCCTCTATTTGCGATTCTATTAGATAAATATTATTACCTAAATTCTAATATATATGTCATTGTACCACCACGAAATCTACATATAATATATAGACAAAACTACATGTACGTTTCAATGAGTCGTTTTGTATTCCATGAGTCAGATGTGCGTAGGAAGAAAACGTCGAGACCGAAGGTCGAGACGTTTTCTTTCTACGCACATCTGACGAATTGAATACAAAACGACTCATTAAAACATACATGTGGTTTTGTATTTATTACATGACCCAAGCACCTACTGACCTAATTTTCTTTTCTATCAACGGTGGTAAACACCATGCACTTTATGCAGTCGCTTTGCATAAAAAAAGTCCCAGTTGGAACAGGTTGGTGTGCAATACGGAATTCTGTATTGCACAGCCGTATTGCATGCCGTATTGCATAAGAGAGACTGCATGGGCATGTAATAAAAGATAACATTAAAATACAATCGATGAAATAAAAATATCCAAAAGAAAAATTCTTTCAAAAATAAAATAACAATTTTTGAAAATATTTTTCTTATACAAGAGCCCAAGTTCCCAAAGGGAACGATGAGCCCCAAAAAAGCCTAAGTGTGGACAAAATTAAAAAAATCTGCTGTAAAATTAACTACAACACTATCAGAATATATAATGTTACTTACAACTGTCGTTCTTAACAAAAATAGGAAACTACCTAGAGCATTGTAAATGTAAACAAAACCCGGAAACAAGACCCCAGGCAACACGGCCCGAAGTCAGTAACAGAAACAAGACTATCCGATGTAAAGCAAGATCTTCATCAGAAGAAAAAACGATACATTGGATGTATGATGCATGACCAAAACGCCCAAACACCCCAAGGGTGAGGATGTAACCCTGGGGATGTACAGAAAAATCTTCTGTATAATACATTAAACTCCCAAGAAATTTTATAAAAAAAAAATTTCATTAAAACAAGCTAAAAAGCTTGGGAGCTTAACTGGGGGGATCAAGGGAAGGTAGGGAAGGAATACTAAATAAACAGTGGATAGATCATAATCAATCAGTGATAACGTCAGGCCCATGTCCCGAAATTAGGGAACATGAACTAATTTTTATAAATATTATAAAATTACAGCCCGAAATTAGGGAACATGAACTAATTTTTATAAATATTATAAAATTACAGCCCTGAACATTTCAAACCACCGTTTCTTCCTTCCTTTATCCAGTTGTGTCCTTGGATCCACCAATGAACCATTGATTTGTGTCTGGCATCATTATTAATTGAGATTTAAAAAGCACAAATGTCAGTTTGTTGTTATCTGACAAGGGCCAAACAAAGAATGATCTTGGTGCCAGATTCGGTTACTTCCTGGCGTCTGTGCATGCGTGGAGGTTAAATGTATGGAGGGACAGAAAGGACATCAAATTTTTGGTTTTGCATGCAAATTTGGGGGATTGGGGAGGGACAAAATTTGTGTTTGGCCCTAGATATTTTGGGGTTAGCACCAGCTCGTCTGTGCCATTGGTATACAGTATAAAAATATATTATTTTTCACTTGCGCAAGAGCTCATGAAAAATAGAATTTTCAGGTCCGCACTCATGAGATAATTCCATATACTGACACAAATAGATTAGATTTTCATTTTTTATTATATGCTACAAGGCATTTTATTGCTCAATATTCAAGCCCAATTCAACCCTAAATGCGTATGTTTCAAAACAATAACAAAGATCAGCTAATCGTTCCATCAAGGTGACCTGATGTGGCATGGCGTGATGTCATTTATGAAGCTACTGAGGGATATTCCTCAATATCCATTGAGTTGATAGAAATCGAGAAATATCTTTCAGATAATATGGCTAGCGTATAATAAAGATGCATATTTTCTGGGTTCACTGAGTAAGTAAACAAAAGTTAAGATCTCAAAGATTCTTTGATCTTTGACAGATGGGTGAACAGACAGGTAGATAGACAGAACAGACAGACAGACACAGATGGATCCAACCTGAAAGAAAGAAAGAAAGAAAGAAAGAAAGAAAGAAAGAAAGAAAGAAAGAAAGAAAGAAAGAAAGAAAGAAAGAAAGAAAGAAAGAAAGAAAGAAAGACAGGCAGGCAGGCAGGCGGGCGGGCGGGCAGGCGGATGGATGGATGGAGATGGATGGATGGATGGATGGATGGATAGTGACAGATGAATAAGCAGACAGACTCTGTCAGACACAGACAGACAGTCTATCTCATTTTAAAGATAGAATAATTAGACATACATTTCATCAAGTTCATTCACTTTGCCATTATCTTCATGACGTATTGCCATCTTTGCCTTCAGCTCTATAATATAAGAAATAATGTATCAAAAATGTTGCAAAGACAGGTCTTTAAAAAATATTGGATACAAAATAGGAAACTTCTCATGACCAGGCTCATTGGGGAACACAGTTTGAATAAAACATGCTTCATGAATTATAATTTAAATCATCCATCTGGAAATCATTCAATGATGTTTTCAGTCACCATTTCCACTGATGTATATAAAAAAAATTTAGGTCCTTCAGAAAAATGACATAAGGAATACAAACTTTAAATATCTGTTAACTTGTATGATCCTTACCATCATCTGACATGTGGGTGTATTTATATTGTTCTCAACCTTAACCCTTTACCCAACGAATCGCCCGCATCCGCCCGCGAAATATGCAAATTTAGAACTGAAAAAATATTATTTTTCGAAAAATGTCAAGAAAACCATACCATACCTCGTCGAGCTCGTTCCAAAGAGGGGTCACATATGGGTTTGTTGAAATTTTTTGAAAAAATTTAAAAAATGGTATTTAAAATAATAAATTTTGAAATCGTCTGCGTTGGGTAAAGGGTTAAAGGCTTGTTTTTCTTTCATTTTTTCTACACTTTGAGTCTACAACCTGTGGCTTTGCAACTGTTTCTAGCCAAGTCTAGGGTGCCTATGGAGGCAGCCAAGACTTGCCTTGTTGCCTTGAAACAGCAGCCAAGGTACATAGCATTTAAGTTGTAAGTTTACCAACGACTGCATGTTGGAGCACCTGTTTTGTTGCAGTAAAGTAACCAAATTCACAATTTGGCCTTAAACTTCTTGCAAGCTACTGGCAGATGTTCTGGTCCAGGAGAAGATTTCTTTGGCATTGAATTAAGTATAATGTGGGAACATTTAAATTGATTTAATGAAATTGTCCTCCTGTAAATTGAATGGATTTTTACATCAATGATTCTTGAGTTAAATTTGCCTGAATTTTTGGTCAAAATCTAGTCAAGGTTTCTTAACAGCAGCCAAGGCTAGATTTGATGAAAAATATCTAGAAAATACTCAGTGGATTAACCCTTTACCTAATGAATTGGCTGCATCCATCCACATAATTCACAAAATGAGGATGCGAACAAAATATTATTTCTCTAAAAATACCAACAAAACCATATAATGTGACCATTCATTGGAATGAGCTCCTCAAGATAATTCCAATGAGCAGTTACTTGGTATGGTTTTGTTGACCTCTTTGAAAAATTTTAATAAAAGAATAATTATAATTATTATATACCAGCCTGTGAATTATCACCAATAATCTAAAGGATATTTCACGTTATCTATCGACTGGATAGATATCGAGAAATATTCCTCAGTATCATGTTGGCTTGAAGGAACAATCAGCTGCTCTTTGCTATTGTTCTGAAAGGTACACATTTGGAGTTGAATTGGGCTGAATATTGTGCAATAAATTGTCTCGAAGCGTATAATAAAAAAGAAATCTACTCTGTTTTAGTCAGTATTTGGAACTATCTCATGAGTGTGGACCTGAAAGTTTTATTTTTCATGAGTGCTTGTGCGAGTGAAAAATATTTTAGGGTTTTTTAGTAGCTTCCTAAATGACGTCATGCTTCGGCACATGACATCACCTTGAATGTCGTCATGAAGGAACAATCAGGAGATCTTTGTTATTGTCTTGAAACTGTTTGCAGTCGAATTGGGCTGAATATTGCGCAGTAAAATGTCCCGTAGCATATAATAAAAAGAAAATCTACATTATTTTTGTGAATATCAGGAATTATCTCATTCGTTTTGACCTGAACATATTATTTTTCGCTCGCACAAGTACTCGTAAAAATAAAACGTTCAATTCCACACTCATGAGATAATTCCTCATATCCACTAAAATAGCGTAGATATCCTCTATTTATAAATTTTGATACTGTACAGTTAAAACTAGAAATTCTGTCACGAACTGTGCGCTTATCTAGGCTTAACTGCGCATTGGAATTGCGCGCAATTGCCATATTGAATGGCATCCAAAGCACGGCAGGTTCTCCTGGTTACTCATAGCAAACACATGCAATGTTTCTGCCAATGGACCTCCGGGTTACCCGGAGGTCCATTGGATGAAACATTGCTTGTGCGCAGGCCATATGTACAAAATTTGATAGCTTTACTTGGGCCATAACGTGCACATTAACGCACATATCAATGTGCTATTTCTGCACATTTCATGACAGGACTTCTAGTTTTAACTGTATGTGATGGAGAAAGGGTTAAAGCAGATTAACTCTTTATCCAATGCAGAGAATATGAAAATTTATTATTTTCAAATATTTTTTTGTAATTTTCCAATTGTTCCAATGAGGGGTCACATGATATGTTTTTGTTGAAACGTTTTGGAAAAGTTAAAAAATTTATAGTAATTTATATATTTTTTATACTTACCAATGACCCAGACTTAGCTGGTGCTAACTCCAACAAAACCAGGGCCAAACACAAATTTTGCCCCCCAATCCCCAAAATTTGCATCCAAAACAAAAAGAAATCATGTCCTAAAGGACCTCCATACTACGCCTCTACTGCGCATGCGCAGTGACGCAGTCGTCCCGAAATTGGCGCCAATTATCATTCTTACTGGCAGTGCCTGGTCAGCGCTATGTACTCAGCGGGGAGGCAAGAGTTCCCAACTCCAGGGAGGGCCATCCCCGTCTGGGTCATTGGTAAGTATAAAAAATATATAAATTACTATAAATTTTTTAACATTTTTATACTGTACCAATGACCCAGACTTAGCTGAATAGTAAACAGGCTGGAGGGCCTAGGACATAGAGGAAAATCCAATAAGCTCAACTATATAGTAAAGAGGTAACCCCTTAAGGAGAAAAGGAGTATTAGGCTTTACATGTATCTTTCTTATTTAATATTAAATTAGAAAGATACACTACCCTTAATAATTGAGCACAATAACATTCATGTTCTCTATTAACATCCAGTATAACCCTTATACTAATTATTTTTAAAGCAAGCCAATAAATAAAGTAGTCCAGAGAATTGAGACTCTTTATAATCATTTAAAAGTGTCCGAGTATTGTATATTAAAGCCCGTTTGACACTTGACATATACAAATGCTTCACACCGAGCTACACTTTAAAAATAAGACATGAATGAAATTAAACATTAATATTACACTTTAAAACCATCCTGGAAGCGACTCAGAAATACTGACTTGGAGGAGGCATTCCCTTGCTTTTCACTATAAAGCAGGTGACCTAAGGGAACACCCGCCCCCCCCCCCCCCCCTTCCCCTTGCCCTGGGTCAAATAGCCCAGAGCGAAGAGGGCAGCCGGACGGAGTCACTGCCGCAACAGAAAGCCTGCATAACTATAGTTGCAACTGTTTAGTGGATGACATTCTGAGCAACAGATAACGGACCTAAACAATGCAGGTCTCCAGAAATGGACTCAATATTTCTGAGATAAAAATTCGTAAATGTGGATGGCTGAGACCAATAAGCAGCCTTCATTAAATCTGTAATAGCAACACTATTAGCATAAGCCCAGGAAGTAGAAAAAGCTCTTACTTCATGAGCAGAAATCTTAAGCACAGACTGCTGAGAAGAAGATAAATCTTCATAAGCAGTACGGATAGTTAACTGAATCCATCTAGCAATAGAATGGACTGAAATGTCCTTTCTATTAGGCATCAAAGACAGAAAGAAACGTTTCCGTCCCTTTCTGATAAACTGAGATCTCTGTTTATATATACGTAGTGCTCTAACAGGACAGAGTAAAGGCCTACGCCCGTCTGAAGACGGAAGAGCCTTAATAACAATAGGTTCCGGATATTTATTAGGAGCCTGATTCTTAGCTAAAAAACCCACATTAGTAGTGAAGGTGATAGTGTTCCCAACACTACGATAATGAGAATCATCCACCGATAGTGCATGAAGCTCACTGACTCTTCTGGCAGAAGAGAAAGCTAAGAGAAAAGCTGTCTTATAAGATAAGAATTTGAAATCTACTGTCCCAAGAGGTTCAAATGGCTTTTCCTTCAATTTAAGGAGAACCCGAGCTAAATTCCACTTAGGAATTAATCTAAGAGTTCTGGGTCTATTTATCGAAAAGTTTCTAACCAACTTCGATAAAGAGACATTAGATCCAATTTGTAAACTATCATGATGTGCATAGGTATCAGATAACATAGATCTATAACCCTTTATAGTAACAGGCTGCAGTTTGATTTCGTCAAACAAGTATACTAGAAAGTTTGCAATGTCTGGTATAGAGGGATCAAATGTATCTACAGAATGATCCCTACACCAACGACGAAAAACCTTCCACTTAGCCGCATAGTTTAGCGAAGAGGAGGTCCTCCTACAGTTAGAAATCGCGTCCACTGCTCGTCCTGTAAAGTGCTTGCCATGCAAGAAGGACCGCACAACGGAAAAACGTGAAGGTTGAGACCTTGCGGGTTGTGATGGAGTTGGCGCGATTTCCCCTGTGAAAGAAGATCCTCTCGTGGAGGAAGCTTCCGCGGTAGGTCCCACAACAGACACCTGAGTAGATTTATCCACGGTCTCTGTGGCGACAGAGATGCTACCAACAGAATCTTGCACTGAGATTGTTTTATCTTTAGCAATACTTGTTGAATTAACGGCGCTGGAGGATACGCATATCCTATCATTCCGTCCCAAGGGATCGACAGAGCGTCTACTGCAAATGCTCTTGGATCCGGACACGGAGACACATACGTCTGCAACTGATTGTTGAGATGTGTCGCAAATAAGTCTATCATTGGCCGTTCCCATTGGTAGCAAATCTGATTGAATACTTGTTTGTTGAGAGTCCACTCCGACGGCAACAAGCGACCCTTTCGTGAAAGGGAGTCTGCTAGCACATTCAGACGATCCGGTATGTGACGGACCGAAAGAAGAACGTGATGTTCTAACGCAAACAGAAGGATTCTTTCCGTTAGATTGAACAACGGAACTGAATGAGTGCCTCCCTGATTCCGTATATACGCCACTACTGTCGTATTGTCGGATAGGATTTGGACATGAGCATCGTGAATAATGTCCATCCAGTGACGTAACGCAAGCCAAATTGACATCATTCCCTTGATGTTTATGTGCTTGCACAGGAATTGCGGATCCCAAAGACCCTGGCATCTCGAATCCGTTGGGATTAATGATGCACCCCAACCTGTTTGACTGGCATCCGTCATAACGGTAAAACTCAGATCCGGCAACTGCAGCAGAACTCCTTGAGTTAACCACTGAATGTTTGCCCAAGTCTGAATCTCTTGTTTCACTTGATCTGACAAGAGAACGTCTACATCGAGCGAATGAATTTTCACACTCCAATTCTGAGTCAGGAAAATTTGAAGAGGACGTGTGCGTAGCCGCCCCATCGGAATGAGATCCGCAGCGGCTCCGCACAGACCTATCAGTCTCATAAATTCTCTCGCCGTGACTTTGTCTGCGTGCAGACAATAGCGAGCGTAACAACTGACTAATTTCGCTCTGGTTAACGGCAGACGAACGAGATTGTTGTGCGTCTCGAAGCTCATTCCCAGAAGAGTGAATGACTTGGACGGCACCAGATCCGACTTCTCCTCGTTTACTATAAAACCGAGACGTCGCAGCAATAGAAGAAGATTCTGAACATCGTTCTGAAGCGTTAACTCGTTGCCGTACCTCTGAAGAATGTCGTCCAGGTAGGCCGACGTTACCGCAGACGAATGAGCTCGGAAGTAGATCATTACCGAGTTCATTACCCGAGTGAAAGCCCTGGGTGCTAGATTCAATCCGAAGCACATCGCCCGGAATTGATACACCACTCCTAGGACTGCGAAGCGTAGATACTTTCGGAATGTCGGATGTACCATGACGTGAAAGTACGCATCTTTGAGATCTATGCTCGTTGCATAATCGTTCACCCGAATACTCACTCTGACCGATCGAATCGTCTCCATATAAAACTTCGGAGCGACGATCAGCTTGTTTATCCAGCTCAAATCTATGACTGGACGGAACGAGCCGTCTGGTTTCGGAACCAGAAACAGATGGCTGTAGAATCCCAGAGATTCCTGGTTTTCTACGACCTCTACCGCGTTCTTCATTAAAAGAGACTGCACCTCTGATAACAGAGCGTCTCTTTTCTGTGGATTTGACGGAAGATGAGTCCACTTTGGACTTCGAGTTAATGGAGGCTTTCGTTTGAAGGATATCTTTAGACCTTCCGAAGTCACTCCTCTCACCCAAGGGTCGTCCGTAATCGACGCCCACTCTTGTGAAAAACTCGACAACCTTCCGCCAACCGGAACGCGATAGAGGTTTAAGCCATCACCTCCTGGACCTGCGAGGCCTGCGGTAGGAGAAACCACTTCTTCCACGACCCGCACCTCGCCTCGTCGACCTCGGGGCGTCCGACCGATTGTCCCGGCCTGAAGGACGTCCCGAACGAGAGTCGCTATCCTGACGGTCTCTCGAATAAGACCAAGAGGACGCACCGGAACCTCTATAGGAACCTCTCTTGGGCGCATTAGACCCAGAAGTGCCTGTCTTATTCGTGTCTGCTGTATCCGACTTTTTAGGAGCCGATCTGAACAACAGAGAATCATTAGCTTTCTTTTTAATTTTATCATAAATAGCGGAAAGCTTGCCGTCAAAGAGAAGTTCTCCTGAGACCGAAGCGACTCTAAGAGAGTTCTTCACCTTAGAATCCACTAGTGTGGATGTAGCTAGGGCTGCGTCACGTCTAACCAACTCCAGATTTGCCACTGAAAGGGCGGAGTTACACGTGGAATAAGCTACTGCCCTTGAAAGAAGTCTTAAAGAGGATTGTATATCCTGAAACTCTTCCCCTTGAAGGCGCAGTGATAACGCCTTAGTAAGGTGATCTGCGTAAGATAAGGCATCTAAATTGGCTCTGTTAGACGCAATAGCTGTTTCCAACACCGCGGTTGGAATAGAAGCTGACGACGGTAATGATAGCTCTAAGTCTTCCGCCTCGTCGTCCATACGCAGAGGAACTCTCGGTATACCCTGTCCTGCCGTATCGAATTTATTCCTTGCATTAATGAAAGGCAGGTTAAGAGTATTAGCGGACAAGAAACCTGCTTTCCCCGTCCTGGAAGCAAGTTTAAATATAGCGTCGTTCAATAATTCAAATGTTCTTGCAACATTATTGGACTGCGACGGAAACTCGGGAGCGATGTCCCTGAACCGCTCAAAAAATTCAGAGTCCAATGACGCTATAATTCTCTTGTCCGGAAGCGCAGCAGTCTGGCCCGACGGAACAACTTGAGGGAGAAAGTGCCGGATGAAGTCCACGGCAGCTTTATGTTGTTCCGAAAGGGATAGCTCCAAGTCATCCGTATCCCTTTCACCATCCGGTCGGACCTCCCGATGTTCCCGGTCGTCCGCCCCCGATGCTTCGGCGGAGCGTACCGACCCAGCGCCGTCGGATAATTCTCGATCCGACACCGTTTCTGTCGGCTGCTGGGATGCTGCGATAAGCTGTGCTATCGGCACAAGAATGTCCGATGTCGAGACCTGCGGAGGCGCAGTCTTTCGCTGCTTCGCCGAGGGCAGCTCCGCATCAGATGGCTCCCGCATACTTTTCCTATGCGAACGTCCGGAGTCCATCGGTCTCGAATCCCTGGCTGCCGGATGGTGTGACCTGGTCGCCGAAGAATCCTTCATCGGCGAAGCTGGTAAAATATCGGCGGTCACGCAGCCAAGGTGCGGTCGTGTGCGCTGACGAGAAGAGGAAGCCTTAACAGTCTCTGCGGACTGCTTATACAACGGAGCGTCCCGAGCGACGGACGTATGCTCCGCTAAAGACACATTTTGTACCACAACATCTGGTCCCAGATGTTGTTGTACGAGAGAGGGACCTCTCTCGCTCGTGGCCCGGCTGGACCTGGACGAGCTAGGAACCGGACTAAAAGGCTTCCTCCGTTCTCGCTTACTATCCGCCGTCACTGGGTGTGCATCTATTATGTTTATAGTGCTCGCATCACCCAAAATTTCCTCTTGGACTGCATCGGACGAACCCGGCTGCCGAACCATTCGGTGAATGGACGCTACACCGGGCGAGCTAGCGGACGACATTTGTCTAATCTCCATGAGCACTTTTGCCGCTAGCTCTGAATTCATTTGTGACGACGGACGCACACTTGAAGAAGATAACATGGAAACATCACCCTGTTCTGGTTCCTCTGAAATAGAAACTGAGAGAGTAGAGTGACCTTGTGGAGAAAGAGCCGGCATCGATCTTTCTCCAGAAACAACATATCGTGACACACGTTTCCAATGTTTCTCATCCCAATGTTCACATATAGGACAGGGATTAATGCGAGAACACTGACTACAATTAATACAATGATCATGAAAGTCAGAGGAAGATTTCTTCCTATTACAATTTGAACAATGTCCCTTCATTGTGAAAGAACAACAATAAGTCCTAGTTACTCGCAAAAACCCCTGACACAAAGATACATAATAACATGATCCATTAATAAATGAAAAAACAATTGCAAAACAAAATAATTTTGAAAAAATATTTTTTCAGAGAAGCCCAAGTTGCTGAAAAGTAACGTTGATCCCCGATGGATCCGATGGCAAAGTGTGGTCAAAAATTTTAAATTTATATAAAATAATTAATGAGACACTTTCGGATAATATAAATGTATCTTATAATGAGATAAACTACCACAAAGGCAAACAGCCCCCCTCAAAAAAGGCTGTTGCCAATGAAAACAAACAGTGTAAACACACAAGAAAACATGACTCCAGGCACTGAAAAAAACTGGCCCGGAATCAGTCATCAATTACACTCTATCTGATGCAAAACAGAGACTCCCAGGGGAGAATCTGTAGAACATCAGATGGAAGATGCAGAACACAAACGTTATACACCCATGGGTGAAAACATAACTATGGGGAAAATAACAGAAAACATTCTGTAACCAAGCAACTCTCCCAGGAAATTTTAGAAATGAAATTTCTCAAAAATATGCCAAAAGCATGGGAGAATTGCCAGGGGGGACTTTAGAAGGCTAGGGGAGAGGAAACACTGAATAAGCAGTGCAACAATTAGCAAGAATGACAACAAGAGGCCCATGCCTCGAAAATAGGCAACTTAACATAATTTCATCAAAAAATTTTAAGTACAGCCCTGATTATTTTTTGCCACTTCTTTTTCCTCTCCTCCTTCTATCCTCCTTAGAATCACATTTTCTCCAAAAATTACGTGTCTGGCATCCTTTAAACTGAGATTTACAAGCACAAAGATCAGTGAGATGTTGACTGATGAAGGGCCAAACAGAGAATGATAATTGGCGCCAATTTCGGGACGACTGCGTCACTGCGCATGCGCAGTAGAGGCGTAGTATGGAGGTCCTTTAGGACATGATTTCTTTTTGTTTTGGATGCAAATTTTGGGGATTGGGGGGCAAAATTTGTGTTTGACCCTGGTTTTGTTGGAGTTAGCACCAGCTAAGTCTGGGTCATTGGTACAGTATAAAAATATGATTTTTTTCCTTCAGCTAAATCTGTAAATTACATGGGTGGATGCAGCCGATTCGTTAGGTAAAGGTTAATTAACCCTTTACCCAATGAATCGCCCGCATCCGCCCGTGTAATATGCAAATTCAGCAGTTGAAAAAATATTATTTTTCAAAAGATTTCAACAAAACCATATCATGTGACCCCTCGTTGGAACGAGCTTGTCGAGCTCGTTCCAACGAGGGGTCACATGATATCGTTTTGTTGAAATTTTCTGAAAAAGTTTAAAAAATGATATTTAAAATAATAAATTTTGATATCGTCTGCGTTGGGTAAAGGGTTAAATAGCCACAGTGCTGGTAAATTACTGATTATGTCTTTGGGTTAAAAGTCACTTTCAGCATCTATGGCTATATCATGACAGCAACACAAGAATAAAATCAAGTTTAGCTAATCGCATATAATTAAGTTGCCTACATTTGAAGACTCTTGGAGGCCAGGTTATTACTGGGTATCATTTAGGCCTGTCATGATTTATCAAGATGTTGACTAATCATCGGAAACACCCATAATTAACTGCAATTCGAAAGTTGACGATTATGGGTTTTCATCACTCCTTTACTTTTTAGTTATTAGTTATTACTCTCCTCCCCATCATGATGTAAGAAGTGTCAGAGGCTGTAGAATGACAAAATACATTTAACTGGTAGAGTGCTAGAAGCCACTATCAGGGCTTTGATATGAAGAGCAGGTACCCCAGCCTAAAGGTGTCATATTCTGTGGATGTGCTTCTTTTCATGTTAGAAGTGAAATTCCTTAGTCTGTATTGGTTTGCCTTGTTACAATTTATGGGAGAGTGCCTCTTGGCACTCTCCCATAAATTGTAACAAGGCAAAGACATGTGAACAAATTTTAATGACCAAAAATAACTTAGCACTCTACCAGTTAATTGATATGGGAAAGATGTATAAAGATACAACACATGACACCAGTTCTGGCATTCTAGAAAGTATGGGGGTACACACAATTGCCCTTCCCAGTTTGCCTAGGAGTACAATTGCCATCTTAAATCTCAATGCAACTATTATTAGACTGTTGACTACCTCAGGTCCAGGCTCAGGTTTGGGCCTGAGATGGTAAGGAGTCTGAACTTTCCTCGGAAAGCAGTTGACATGCAGCTTGCCTGCATGCCTAAAGAATGTCCAGTCTGAAGAACTAATGACCAAAAATATTGTTTTCTATATTGATCCAGAGGTCAGAGAGTTTGATTAAAGTTGACTTAAATCGATTAGTCTTCTTCAAAAGTCAATCATGAAATTTTATAATCGTGCCAGCCCTAGTACAGTGGAACCCTGTTAATTGAATAGCCACTTTGTCAATGAAAATTATTCAATTAACAGGAGTATTCAATTAACAGGGATTGTGTCACTTTCCTGTATTCTAGAGATAATAGCATTTATTCTATTATATCTTGTTTGAGAGCTCCATGAGCTCTGTCAAACAAGATATAATAGATTAAATGCCTATTTTGGATGTACTGAGGCCAAATAGGTCTATAACCAAAGGAAAACTGGGAAGAGTCAGGGTAATTTATCGACATGTTACAAGATTTTTTATTCAATTAACCAGAGTTTACTCTATAACCTTTATTCAATTAACAGGTCAAATTTGTACTGGAGGTATGGTAAATGTTTTTGTGTTGGGAAATTATATTCAATTAACAGGGATATACAATTAAGAGATATCCAATTAAGTGGGCTACACTGAACCATTATGAAAAAAAACAACATATCTACTGTAAAAATGTTGCATTCCACTTCTCTGGTTTTCCATGGTGAACAGATCTAGTGAAGATTATAAGTCAGTTAACTGGAATATTCAATTAACCAAACATTGACAAGTCTTATATGTTCTTGTGATAAACTAATGAACATATCGGAAATTATCTCATTCGTGTGGACCTGAAAGTATTATTTTTCACTCATACTAGCTCTCATGAAAAATAAAACTTTCAGGTCCACCCTAATGAGATAATTCCCGTTATTCACTAAAACAGCATAGATTTTCTTTTTATTATATGCTATGTGGCATTTTACTGCACAAAATTCAGCCCAATTTGCAAACAGTTTCAAGAGAATAACAAAAAAGCTGCTGATAATTCACAGGCTAGCATATAATAAAACCAATTAACTCCTCGCATGATGCTGCCCAGAATATAAAAGTCTCTTATCTCTGAAATAAGTATAATTTGGGCACATTTAACCAAATTTCTCAACTGTGAATTGAATGGACTTTTTAACCAATGATTTCACCAGTTAAATTTAAATGAATTTTTCATCAAATCTGGTCATGGTTGCTTCAAAGCAGCCAAGACTAGATTTGATGAAAAATATTTTGAAAATACTCAGAGGGTAAAGATTTAAATGCTTATATTCTTAATTCAGTGTTCTGAGTCTGAACATATCTGTAAAGCAGGAGAAATTGAGGCCTGTAAGCATCTTTCATCAATGTATCACAAAATATTTCTTCTACAATCAACAAAGTTTTACTCATTTATCTATATGAAACTAGAACTATCAGTCAAGGTGATTAATACCCCCGCTTTGGTTTTTAGAGGAATGCACTTCTGATCATGTAGGCGAAGGCCATAAGGAAATTGATTGATAAATGTAGGAGGAGTTGCGCACACAAGAATTTCATGTAGAAACCCATATTAAATCAAAGTTCAAGAGAGATAACCTGGTTAAAATTGTCGCAGATCAAAAATTTTGGAATATGCGCATGTTCACTTAGTAGTGATGATGTTTGAAAGGTTTCTTCAAAATCGGTTCTTTAATGTAGGAGGAGTTGCGCACACAAGAATTTGTTCGGATGGAAAGACGTACGGATGGACGGACGGATGTACGTACGGACGGATGGATGGATGTACGGACGGACGTACATACGGACGTACAGGGCGATTCCTATATAGCCCCCACTTCTTCGAAGCAGGGGTATAATTAACAGCTCAAATTTGTACTGAATGTATGTTAAATGTTTTGAGTCCGAATGCTTTAAGCAACTGACCAGGTTATTCAGGAAACCAATAGCTACACTTTGAGAATGACATTTGCAAAATATTCGTGAATAAATAAAAAGCTATGTTTTGACGGCAAAAATATGAAAAAGAATATTAATTGCCAGTTTCAGTAAATTGTATCGGTTGCAAATTTCCATTATGTTAGGCAAGAGTTAAATGAGATCCACAGTGCATTCATATTGTATTCATATTTAACCTTCTGCACAATGATGACAAAATAGAAAAACTTCAAGCAGAAAGTTTTTCCCACAATGCAACTAGTAGAATTTAACCAATTCCATCTTAAGACAGAACTCCTGGGGCATTTTGTCAAAAATTGAACTGGTTAAATTCCTAGTTGCATTATGGGAAGGAAAAATTTGCAGGATGAAATTTTGATATTTTGACATCATTGTACAGAGTGTTAACTGGTTGAGTGCTAGAAGCCACTATCAGGGCTTTCAAAAAATGACGACACCAGAGAAAAAGCCAACATTTCCATTGCTTATGTTTCATATTCAATAAAATGCAAATAATATTTTGTTTATATAAATTTGTTTTATTACAAACTATTGAAGAGTGCCTGGGGACTCTTCAATAATTTGTAATAAAACAAATTTTGATGAAAATATTCATACCACCAAAAATAATGTATCCCTCAACCAGTTAAGATGCTGTTCAACAAAACAAGCTACAAAGTCAAGTCCCTGTCATCAAAAAAAAAAAAAACCTAAAAATTCTGAGCACAGTGCACTTTGATTACTCTTAAAAGATAAAACTTAAAAATGTGCATTTTTAACCCATTTCTAACAAAAAGGTAACCTCTGAACTTGTAATTATTCTGCCCAAATTAAATTTTGGTTTTATTCTTTAACTCTCATATAAGTAATAATCTATAGGAAGATACCTTATCAGGGCCTCATGATTCGAAGATTTAAAATATCAAAAGCAATTCACAAAAGTCTGATTTTTTTCTAAAAATCAGACAAGTAGCATACCTCATTTCTAGTCTGTAGAGGTAACAGAGACATGACTAGAAATCATTGCTCAGAAATGGTTAATATTGCCAGGAATATTTCAGGACTACATGCTGGAGCATGTATTTTGAGACCTCAGTTATGCTAAAATTAGCATTTGGCCTTGAGGGTTAAAAACAAAATGCTAATGAACTGAGTTGACTGTAACAGACAGAAAATCAAAACTTTGTAAAATATCACCTAATGCCAACTCAATTTTTCTGTTCTCCAAGTCATCATATCCATGTGTTTCTTCATAAGTGTCTTTTTCTATCTAAAAAATATGGAAGAAGTATTGTACAGGGGAAACCTGTTAATAGAATAGCTACTTTGCCAATAAAAATTATTCAATAAATTGTTGTATTCGATTAACAGGGATTGTGTTGCTTTCCTGTATTCTAGAGATAAACTTAGCATTTATTCTATTATATTTTGTTTGACAGAGCTCCATGAGCTCTGTAATAGATTAAATGCCTGTATTGAATGCACTGATGCCAAATAGGTCTGTAAACAGCAAAAAAGAGGGGAGAGTCAGGGAAATATCTTGAGCGGTTACAAGATTTTTTATTCAATTAACAGGAGTTTACTCTATAACCTATATTCAATTGACAGGTCAAATTTGTACTGGAGGTATGGTAAACAGTTTTGTGTTGGGAAATTTTTTTCAATTAACAGGGTTATTCAGTTAAGAGGTATCCAATTAAGTGGGTTCCACTGTAATAGAAAAATGTGTTCTTCATTATCAACAATAAGCCTTTTTCGAAACTGCCAGCTTGGCTTTTAATCTATGCAAGGTCACAGGTCGCAGGGTGTAAACAAAGCGATTCCATGTTCATCTCATTGAGTTCTGTGTCAGCCAAATCCACTAGATTTGTGAAATATCAAGTTTAAATTTGTAGAACCGATGTCATCATTCGCATTAACTGAAGGGGCAACCCTAGATGATTTTAAATGATGAGTATCACAGGTTTAAAGAATTTTTTACTGGGGCGAGGACTTGTTTTGAGTGGCAACAAGGAAATACTTGTTGCACGAGGTTTCTCGGCTTGGGAAAGCCCCAAAAGTTGTCGAAACAGTGATCACGTCTACAGAGTCATCACACAGCGTGCATTCAAACACCTTTTAAGTCGATAATAATTCAATTTGAAATAATGAAAGTTCTCATACAATATTGTCATTGCCTTAAACAAATGGTAACCTTGGATAAATGTTTTTTGAATTCGCACTAATCAACGTGCTTTCTTGAAATGTTTACACCTCATGACCTGTGACCTTGCATAGCTTAAAAACCAAGATGGCAGTTTAAGCTAGAGGTACTGTGAGCAAGCTCACAAAGTGATACCTCCCGAATGTATAAGTTAGATTATCTCCCCTTGGAAATGTCAGAACGGAATTATATTGCTTCATGCACATCTTCATATGGAGTTCTTCCATTGTGTAAAGTTTCATGAAAATTCTTCAAACGATTTAGGAGGAGTTACACTTATAAGGATGGACAGACGGAGGATGGACAGGGTGATTCCTATATACCCCCCCCCCCCCCCAAACTTTGTTTGCGGGGGGTATAAAAAAGGCTTTATTAACTTTATAACAAGATCTAACACTTTTTCCAACCATGAAACTTATACTTCATCTCCTTGCATTCTGCTGGCGGATATTCCTGCCCAGGACAGGATTTCTCTTGCCACAGAAATAAGTATAATTAGGGCATACTGAACAAGCCAGAAAATAAGCAGTCTGACACTGCCAAAATGAGGTCCTCAGGGGGTGAATTTGATGATGCTATCCTATACAGTGGGCCAATTTATCCTCTGGGTGCCTCTTTATGTTTAGTTTTGAGACTCTGATTCAGATTGAGGTTCACAGAGGGTAAGTTTAGTGATGCTACCCTGCTGTGCAGGGTAGCATCACTAAATTCACCCTCCGGGGACCTCATTTTGCAGATGTCTGTCTGCTTATTTTCTGGCTTGATACTGAAACAAATTTTACCTCTGTAAATTGTATGAAGTTTTCACCAATGATTCCTAGAGTTAAATTTAGATGAACTTTTCATCAAATCTAGTCATGGCTGCTTTACAGCAGCCATGACTAGATTTGATGAAAAATATTTAGAAAATACTTTGCAGGTTAAGACTTAAAAGTGGTCAAGCACTTTAATAAAATTAAGGAAGTAACCCATGCAGTTGTATTCTTTGGTAAAACTTTAACCCTGACCTCTGGTCCTGTTTACATTTTCTACGCTACAGAGTGCAAAAATACGATTTTTGAATTTTGAACGGTTGTTTCAAAGCCTACACAAAATGGGTGAATGATCATTCAACTATCATATTTGCCTAAAAAAATTAAGGTGCTAAATCTAAGATGGCCACTGGCAGCCATGATATTTAATGAAATTCGGAAAAATTTGATTGCTCCCATCTGGAGTCACACCAAAGCTAAAATGAATTTAAAGAGATGGGGATGCGGGATGTGGCCTGCAGGGTGTGCTAATGGAATTGTTGACAATTTATATGCCAAATCCAAGATGGCCATTGGCGGCCATATTTTTCAACAAAATTCAGAAAAATTAGATAGCTCCCATCTAGATATCACACCAAAGCTATATATGAAATTCAAAAAAGATCAGGTGAGAGATGCAGTCTGTAGGGTGTGCTCCCGTGTTGTGTCCTTGGGCAAGGCACTTAACCCTGATTGTCTACATGGGGGCACGATGATGCTGTGTACTAAGGCGTACTGCACGTCGAAGGTGCGCATGTCTTCAACCAATCTAACCCTGTCTGTGCCACAGTGCAGAGTTCATGGTTACGATGTTGGGGAGCTGGCAGCTGCTTGTAGTTGCTTGGTGGTTCTCTCCAGGTTCTCCAGTTTCCTACACCCGTAAAACTGTGACCAACATGATATGACCCTGGCTATTCATGTGTCGTTAAACCCTAATAAAAAAATAAAAAAAAAAAAAGGAGATGAGGCAGATTTTCAAAGATGAGGGAGGTTCATGAAAAACGATAATTTTTTTTTAACCCTTTACCTAGCGAATCGTCCACATACACATGTATAATTTACAAATTAGGTAGTGGAAAAAATCATATTTTAAAATAATCTTAAAAAACCCATAACATGTGACCCCCCCCCCTCCCCCCCCCCCCCCCCCCCCCCATCCTCATTGTAATGAGATCACTGAGATTGCTCCAATTAGGGGTCAAATGATATGGTTTTGTTAAAAAAAAAATTTTAAAATTAAAAAAAAAACATTAATTCAAATAAATTTTTACATCCTGTGTATTGGGTAAAGGGCTTATAGCCTTACTTTCACAAGTTTTTCCTGTAACATTTTCTTCTTCTCATCAAAGTCTTGCTGTATGCGTTGATCTTCATTTATTATGGCAGATCTGAAATAAGAAGAAAAAATTTTCATCACGCCAGCATCAAAGAAAGAAGAAATCTCGAACTGATTCTGGTATTGTTCTATCACCTATGCCAAACAACTAGTATTTTGTCATGATCAGAATCTGTCACATTCAAGCGAAGATAGTGTGACAAAAGTCAGCTGATGTGCACCCATACCCCAAAAGTAACACCTGCAGATATAGAAAACTTGTTCACAAACATTCAAAGGATAGGAACACTTGAACATTGATGTAGGTGAAGCAAGTATTTTGATCAGTTCATTTCCTCATGGATAAACACCAGCATACCAAACATCATGAGAATCAGGCCTAAAAAAGTAAAAACTCAAAATAACTTTAAATTGCAATTCAAAGGGCAACAAGTCGTGATAAACTTTGCAGAATGAGCTGGAAAACTATACAAATCTTGCCATTCTATGTTTACACTTGTATACCACACATAAGGAAAATCAGAATAAAATCTGATTGCTTGATTTATTGAAAGACTTAGCTCATGTTTCCGTAGTCCATTCCAGAATACATGGTTTATTCCGGGTATGTGCAGACAACTCGGATTATCAATCTGGCTGTTTTCTTTGCAAACCGTCATTCTGGAATATCATCCTGAATCATTCTGAGTAAACCACCTCGCGAGCAGGTTTAGATGGTTTACCTTTTATTCCTGACATGCGCAATTATCAACAAAAAAGTGGAAAATATTTCCGTTCGTTGTATTCTCCAAAAAAGTGTGAGCATTCAAGACAATAACAAATATGTCAGGTACTAGGAATTCAGCAAAGTATTTAAACATAACATACCCACAAATAATTGATGAAAATAAAGAGAAAGAACTATGAAGTCAATTAAACAACAGGCCTGTTGACCCCCTTCTGGGGCGGTGCAAAGGTAGACCATCATCAGTATACAGATTCATCGTCATCAAAACATCATCATCAAAGTAGTTGTTCTCAGCAATTTTCTCTTTGATCTTACCTCTAACCAATAGTTTTTGTTAATTATAATATTGATTGTTAAGACAAAACACTTGCCTATGGAGGCAGATTGGGCAGTAGAAATCGCGAAGACACAAATTTAATTTATACTCCACACCCGCAAGCACTCAAATTGTGAAGTGTGAAATCTTACAAATGAATTTCCATAAAAAACCTCAAAATATCCGCTCAGATGTGCGAGGAAATGGGTTTTTTTGGACCCTGAAATTCATTCTTTTTTCTACGAAGCGACAATGCGCCCTTGACCGCCCATAACTGACTCATTTATTTCCCCTTGACCTGAAACTTTGTTTGTTGTGACAGAACATTACATCTGGATGTGAAATCCTAACATGATGAATGACAGGGGGTGGGGGTGGGGTGGTTGGGGGGAGTACAACCAACTTGATTACAAGGCTCAAATCCTACGGATGCAAAAATGCCAAAATTCTGAAAACTGAAGATCTGGAAACCTTTCTCCACCCCACCCCCACCAGTTAGAAATGTGAGGGGTGTCACCACACCCCACCCATTATAATGCTCTAGCCAGGCTGTGTGAGTTTGCCCCCTCCCCCACATTCACCCTGGAGAGATCGGGTATTCTTACTGAACCTTGACACTATGCGGCGGTGCATTCATGACCTTCTTGTTAACAGAAACTCTGTGGTGAGAGTGCACAAACAGGCTTTGCTGGTTCCCAGTATACTCATAACCAACAAATAGTGGACACCAAGTACTGAAATTTTGTTTAAAAATTCTAGCTCAAATAACGTCAATGAGCAGAGTTGTTTGGACACAATGGTGAGAACCTGTCCACAATCTCCCGGCTCAGCCAGCATCCTGGCCAGTGGCATAGCGCTGGGGGCTGGAGGCCCAGGTCAACCTAAAGCTTTAGCAGCCACCCCCCCCCCCCCCCCCAAATAAAAAAGAAATATTGACCCAAATGCTCTCCAATATAGGGCTACACATGCTACAATTGAATCAGATTCGATCTCAGAGCACTTAAATTTGCAAAATTTTCTCAGCAGAGGCTCTATCTTGACTTGGTTGGTCTGGCCGTTACCCCCTCCTCGAACTTCCCTGTCTTAACTAGGACACTGTGGTCGTTACCCCATCCTCCCACTTCCCTTCAGGGAAGTGGAAGGAGGGGTAATGACGAAGAGTCCTAGCTAGTTACAACCTTCAACAACCTTCCAAACAGTAAACCACCAACCTCTCACCCAGGGGTGGCGGAAGCTCAAAACAAGAAGTGGAGGGGCACAATTTTTTTTCTGTGTAACCACAGGGTTGCAGGAAGGAAAAAAAATAGGAGCTCAATATGTGTGGGTGGGGGGGCTGGATTGGAGGGATACTTTGTT
The DNA here is from genome assembly GCA_031216915.1 of Pictodentalium vernedei. Classification (NCBI taxonomy): domain Eukaryota; kingdom Metazoa; phylum Mollusca; class Scaphopoda; order Dentaliida; family Dentaliidae; genus Pictodentalium; species Pictodentalium vernedei. The sequence continues at coordinate 130,793,005 of CM062296.1, read as the reverse complement.
ATCACGTATGTCATGAATACTGAACAAATTTAAATGCAACTCCAGAAATGGAACACATGCGCACGTTAAATACCATAGTCCAAACTTTGACACAAAGTCTGCAATATAAATAGTTTTTGGGTTTGGCATGTCCAAAGGACGTATGAAACCCAAAAAGTAAAATTACGGAATTTGGGTCCAAATTTGGACTAGTTTATCAAACTCAAAAATTATATTACGGAATTTGGGTCCAAGTTTGGACTAGTTGTACTATTACTATAGTCTGTGCTTATTGGATTTAATATTGGATTTACTGGTTGCGACGTGCAATATCTCCATTATATAAAATGGACAACGGTGCCGACAGTATTATGTTGCTAGTTTTGTTAGAACTATTATCATCTTCCACAGTCAATGTGGCCATAGGTATTGTGTAGGTTATGTGAGAATACTCCTGTTTGTTTGGGTACCCATAATTGGTGAAAAAAGAAGGGGCACGTGCCTCCTGTGCCCCCCGACTCTGCCGCCCCTGACCTCCAATCCCCCCCCACCCTCTTCAATTATAGAATCTGATAATCCTGGGCCTGGATACACCCCTGTACATGAATGCTCATGTGTCGAACATCCATCTCAGTCGGCAGTGAAATAAATATAAAAAAAACCTAAAATATTCCTTGTTTCAAAATCAATCTGGAACATGATAGGGTTGGAGGCATTAATTTCTCGGCAAAGAATCAGCTTCAGACCACGGCATAACAATTGCAGTGGCGTAGCCATGGGTGGGGAGGGGAGGGGGCACAGGACCCTCAAAAGTTTTGCATCCCCTCTCCCAAAACATTGATCCAATGCAAGTTTCAAACAACTTAAAAGCCCCAAAATGCTCTCCAATATAGGGCTACACATGCTACAATTGCCTCATATTCGATCTTGGAGCACTAAATTTTGCAAAATTTTCTCGGAAAAGGCCTTGTCCAAACTAGGACCCTCTGGTCGTCACCCGCCTTCTCCCACGTCCTTGTCCTACGTTACACCCTCCTCCCATTTCCTTGAAGGGAAGTGGGAGGAGGGGGTAACAATGGAAGGGTACTAGCTTGGATTAGGCAAGGACCCCCGAAACCCCACAACATTACAAATATCATGGTATCCCCCCCACCCAAAAAAAAAAAAATGGCTAGAAATAGCTAGCGCACCAAAACCCCCACCCCCCCCCCCCCCCACCCACCCCTGCCCCTCAATTATAGAATCCTGTCTATGCCCCTGAATAAATGGGAGTCGAAATAATAAGAAAACTCATGTGCTCTGGCCAGCATTTCTTTGTAAATTTTTTGTTTCTTTTTAATCTGGTCATATAGACCTACCTATCCATAGGAAGTGTTGTGCTGTTTTGTACAGATGCAGCAATGAGATGAGCAAAAACAGCAGCCATATTGTCATTGACAACATCATCAACAAAAATTGCGTGTGCCACTTCCTCAAATTCCATTCTGGTTTACATTTGAAGTGCAATTTGCTGTTTCCTTGTGAATACTATTCTGTAACTTCACTGCACATGTCACACTATTCCATGTAATCCGGAATAGACTATGGAAACATAAGCATATATTGAAATAGCTTAAAATTGCAATTCAAAGGGAAATAACTCACGTTTTTGCATACAAAGCTAAAAAACTACACAGCATTGATCCTCATGTCAATATACATGATCAATCATCATTATTTCTAAACGTTTAAGTATGTTAAGGTTTAACCCTTTACCTAACATAGCGGCCAAAAACTGCCAGAAAATTAACCAGAATAAGCCTACCCCAGCCAAAATATATCGGAAGATTCTCAATAAAACCAAACAAATATGGATATCATTAGAACCAGCTCGTAGAGCTGGTTCTAATGATATCCATATTTGTACGGTTTTATTGAAAATTGTGAAATTTGTTTTCGAACAATGTGAAATTTAATTTACTTTTTAAAAATACTGTGTTAGGTAAAGGGTTAAAGCCCTATCAATTACCAATATCTGTGACTATGTAAGGATTATAACACAAGAATTTATAGAGGTTATCTTGTGTTTTTGAGTGGATACTGAAAATTATCTCATGAGTGACCGAGACAAATGTTTATTTCCGGTCACAAATGAGATAATTTTTGGTATCCACTTAAAAACACTAGATTTTCTTTTTATTATACGTTTTTTATAAGAATCTGATAATTCCTGTCGTTTCAACCTTGAATTGATGCATGAAAGTTAAAAAATTTATAGTAATTTATATATTTTTTATACTTACCAGTGACCCAGACATAGCTGGTGCTAACTCTTAAAATATAGGGCCAAACACAAATTTTGCCCCCCAATCCCCAAAATTTGCATCTAAAACCAAAGAAAACATGTCCTGAAAGGCCCTCCACACTTCGCCCCTACTGCGCATGCGCAGTGTCAAGGACGTTCCGAAATTGGCGCCATTAATCATTCTAATAACCAGTGCCTGGTAAGCGCTATGTACTCAGCGTGGAGGCAAGAGTTCCCAACTCCTGGGAGGGCCATCCCCGTCTGGGTCATTGGTAAGTATAAAAAATATATAAATTACTATAAATTTTTTAACATTTTTATACTGTACCAATGACCCAGACATAGCTGAATAGTAAAAAGGCTGGAGGGCCAAGGACATAGAGCAAAATGGAATACGCTCAATAAAATAAAATAGAGTCATCCCCTGTAGGGAAAAAGAAGTAATAGGCCTTACATGTATCTTTCTTATTTATGATAAATTAGAAAGATACAACACCTTCCAAAATTGAGCTTCATACATCCATGTACTCTATTAATATCCAATATAATCCTTATACTAATAATTTTTAAAGTAAGCCAATAAATAAAGTAAGTCTAGAGAATAGAGACTCTTATACTCCTAAAAGTGTCTGAGGATTGCATAATCATGTCCGTTGACATATGCAATATTCAAAAGCTATACTTTAAAAACTAAGACTTGAATGAATTTTAAAAACCTAAACTTCTCACTAAACAACCATCCCAATAACAGCTCAGAATTACTAACTCCGGAGGAGGTATCCTCTTGTTTTCATAGTAAAACAGGTGACCCAAGGGAACACCCTCCCCCCCCCCCCCCCCCCCTTTTTCTTGCCCTGGGTCAAATAGCCCAGAGCGAAGAGGGCAGCCGAACGGAGACACTTCTGAAACAGACAGCCTACCTAGCTATAGTAGCAACTGTTAAGTGAATGACATTCTGAGCAGTAGATAATAGACCTAACAATAGAGGCCTCCAGAAATGGACTCGATATTTCTGAGATAAAATTCATGAATGTGGATGGCTGAGCGCAATGAGCGGCCTTCAAAAATCTATAATAGCGACACTATTAATGTAAGCCCAAGAAGTAGAAGAACTCTTACTTCATGAGCCGAAATCTTAAGCACAACTGCTAAGTCAATGATATACCATAAGCAGTACCGATAGTTAATAGAATCCATTAACAATAAAATGGAGCGTAACGTCCTTCTACTAGACATCAAAGACAAGAAGCTTACGCCCATAGTAATAAACAGATATCTGTTTATAAATACATAAACTGTACCCGGAAAGAGTAAAGGCCTATGCCCATACGAAGACGGAAGGACCTTAAAATAATAGGTTCCGGATAATAGGAGCCTAACTCTTATGCAACAATCCAACCTAAATAGTAACGGAAGTAGTGATTCCGAAACTACGAAAGTGAAAATCATCCATCGATAGTGCATGAAACTCACTGACTCTACAGTAAAAGAGAAACCAACAGAATTACTGTCTAAAAGGTCAGAATTTGAAAACTACTGTTTCCAGAGGCTCAAATGATTACTTAGCTAAATAAGAACCGAAGTTAAAATCCATATAGGAATTCAATCTAAAGATTCTAAGTCTATTTATCAAAAAGTTACTAACTGACTTAGATAAAGAGACAAAAGACTCAATTGTAAACTATCGTAGAGTGCATAGGTATGAGGTAACATAAACCTATAACCTAAATAATAACAGGCTGCAGTAGATCTTGTGAAACAAGTATACTAAAAAATAGCAATGAGTAGTATGGAGGGATCAACAATATGAACATAATGATCCCTACACCAACAACGGAAGAGCCTCCACTTTAGCCGCATAGAATAGCGAAGAAGAGGATCTCCTATAGTAAGAAATCGCGTCCAAAGCTCGTCCAGTACAGTGCTTACAATGCAATACGGACCACACAACGGAATACATGAAGGTTGCGACCTTGCGGGTTGTGATAAAGATGACACGATTACCCAGTGAAAAAAGATCCTCACATAGAGGAAGATTTCACGTTAAGCCCCACAGTAGACAAGAGAGTAAATTACCCATGATCTCTGTGAAGATAGAGATGCTATCAACAGAAATGTATTGTGGTTGTTTATCTTAGCAATACCTGCTGAAACAACAGTGCCGGAGGATACGCATATCCTATCATTCCGTCCTATAGATCAATAGAGCGTTAACAACATTAGCTCAGAGATCTGGACAAGCCAACACATACGTCTGCAATTGATTAGCAAGCTGTGTCATAAATAAATCATCATTGGGCGCTCCCATAGATAGCAAATCTGATTGAATACTTGTTTGTTGAGAGTCCATTCTGACAGCAACAAGCGACCTGTAAGAGAACGGGAGTCCGATAAAACAATCAGACGACCCGGAATATGACGGACCAAAACTGAACTTGGTGTACTATAACCAACAGACGGATTCTTTCCATTAAATTGAATAACGGAAACGAAAGAGTGCCTCCCTGGTTCCGGAGATACGCCACTACTGTCGAATTAAAGGACAGGAATTTGGGCATGCGTTTCTGAATAATGTTCATGCAATGACATAAAGCAAGCCTAAAAAACATTATTCCGCGGAAGAAAACTGATTGCTAAGAGACTGCGGAACCCAAAGACCCTGGCACTTCGAATCCGTAGGGATCAGTATTATATCCCAATCTGTTTGACTGGCAACCGTCATAACAGCCACACTCGGGTCCGGCAACTGCGGTGGCACTCTCTGAGTCAACCACCGAATGTTTGCCCCAGTCTGAATCTCTTGTAACACTAGATAGACAAGAGAACGTGTAAATCGAGCAATTCATGGATTGCCGAAAAGTTGCCGTCGAAGAGAAGCTCCTCCGAGACTGAAGCGACTCTGATAGAGTTCTTAACCTTATTACCCACGCGTGTGGATGTAGCTAGGGCTGCGTCACGTCTAACCAACTCCAATCAGCCACTGAAGGGCGGAGTTATACGTGAACAAACTACTGCCCTCAAAAGAAATTACATTGAGAATAATATCCCGTAAATCTTTTCTTGAAGACGTAATGATAACGCCTCAGTAAGGCGGATTACGTATGATAAAGCGTCTAAGTTAAGTCTACTATACATCATGTTGTTCCCAACATTGAAATTGGAAAAGACATAAACGGCGAAAAAGAATATATGCAGTCTTTAATCACACCGTCTAGACGCATATGAACTCTCGGTATGCCCTGCTCTGCCAAAATAAACTATTCGTATAAATGATAAAATGGCAGAAATGAGCAACGCGGACAAGAAACTAAACTATCATGCTTGGTAGCAGGCTTGTATATATATATATATAGCGTCGAAAAATAAAACACATGTTGCAATGACAATATTGGACTGCGTCGGTAAGTCAGGGACAATGTCCCTGAACCGATCGAAAAATCCGAGTCCAATGACGCTATAAGTCTCTTATCCAAGATCGCAGCAATGAAGTCCGAAGTAACAATCACTGGAAGATAATGCCAGAAGAGATGAAAGGCATCTTCCGATACTACTAAAGGGAAAACTCGAAATCTTTCGAATCCCTTTCGCCATCCTGTCGGACCCTATAAAGCGTTCGGTCGTCAGTACCTGATGCAACCGCGGACCGCACCGACCCAGCGCCGTCGGATAATTCCTGATTCGACCGAGAAACTGTCAATTGCTGGGATGCTGCGAAACAACTGTGCTAACTCGGATAGCACGTCCGTCACTGAGGCCTGAGGAGAAGCGGTCTTACGATGCATTGCCGCTGGAAGCTCCGTGATCGTTACCCCGTGCATACTACCAATATGCGAGCGAACGGAGTGTATAGGCCTCGTGTCCCTTGGCTACCGGATGGCGCGACCTATTCGCCGTGGAATCACTGAATGCCGAAACTGATCAGATACTCGAGGTCACGTAGCCAATGTACGGTCGTGTGCCCTGCTGTGAGGATGAGGAAGCATTAAGGACAGTCTCTCAGACTGTCAATATAACGGAGCGTCCCGACCGACGGACATATGCTCCGAATGTAAAATATCTGAACCACAACATGCGGTCCCCTATGTTGTTGGACGAGAGAGGGACCTCTCTCGCTCACAGCCCGGACGGACCTGGACAAGCCAGGAACCGGACTAACAGGCTTCCTCCGATCTGTCCTCAATCTGCCATCACTGGGTGAGTACTAAAGTAATTAAAGTGCTCGCATCACCCAAATCTCCTTCCTAGACCACAACGGACGAACCCGGCAGCCGAACCATTCGATGAATGTACGCTACACCAGGTGAGCTAGCGAATGTCACTCCGTAGGCGATAGACATATTCCATGAGCACTTATTGCCGCTAGCTCTTCATTAACTATGACGACAGAGGCACACTTTTGAAAGACATCTCCATAACTCTTCGAACAAGAAACCAGAAATGCTTGGTTAGCAAGCATAAAATAATAATATATATAGCGTCATTCAATAATTCGAAAGTTTGTGTGACATTATTGGACTATGTCGGAACTGAGGGACGATGTCCCTGAACCGACCCAAAAATTTCTAAGTCCACCGACGCTATCAGTTTCTTATCCGGCATCGCAGCATTCTGGTCCGACGAAAGAAGCTGTAGAAGACCAAGTCAGATGACATACACAACAGCATATGTTGTTCCGAAAGGGAAAGCTCGAAATCCTCCGAATCCCTTTCGGTATCCCGTCGGACCGGATGAAACTTTCGGACGTCCGACCCAGCATCGTCGGATAAAATATATGCGACAGATTCAGTTGATGCTGGGATGCTGCGATAAGCTGTGCTATTAAGGAAAGCACGTCCGTTCCCGAGGCCTGTGCAGTAGCGGTCTTACGATGCATTGCCGCCGGAAGCTCCGTGTACGTTGACTCCCGCACACTTCCTATGCGAACGTCCGGAGTCTGCAGGCCTCGTGTCCCTGGCTACCGGATGGTGTGACCTGGTCGCCGAAGAATCCTTGATCGGCGAAGCTGGTAATATATCGGCGGTCACGCAGCCAAGGTGCGGTCGTGTGCGCTGACGAGAAGAGGAAGCCTTAGCAGTCTCCGCGGACTGCCTATACAACGGAGCGTCCGGAGCGTCCCGAGTGACGGACGTATGCTCCGCTTGCGACACATTTTGTACCACAACATCTGGGGCCAGATGTTGTTGAACGAGAGAGGGGCCTCTCTCGCTTGCCGTCCGGATGGACCGGAACGAGCTATGAACCGGACTAAAAGGCTTCCTCCGTTCTCCCTCCGATCCGCCGTCACTGGGTGTGCATTAGGTTAATTTATAGTGCTCGCATCACCCCAAAATTCCTTCTAGACCGCAACGGACGAACCCGGCTGCCGAACCATTCGGTGAATGGATGCTACACCGGGCGAGCTAGCGGACGTCAAAGGCCGTCGAACCTACTAGGGTCCTCTTAGGCAATTGGCGTATTTACATGAGCACTTTTCCGCTAGCCCTTCATTAATTGTGACGACGGAGGCACACTGTTGGAAGACATCACAGATACATCACCCTAATCTTGATCGTCTGAAATAGAAATTGATAAAGTAGAGTGACCCTGCAGGGAAAGGACCGGAGTGTCCAAATCCCCAATAACATACCGTGACATACGCTTCCCATATTGTCATCGAAATCATACGATACAGAACAGGAGTTAATGCGAGTACACTGACCACATATAGAATGATAATAAAGTCAGAGGAAGACTTCCTCTTAAAACAATTGATCAATATCCTTTCAATGTGAAAAGAAAAACAAGTCCTGGTACTCGCACTAAGCCCTGGCAATCAAAATACATAATAATAAAATGATCCATTAATATAGAAAAAATAATTGAAATCAAAATATTTTGAAAAAATATTTTTTCAGAACAGCCCAAGTTTCTGAAAAGTAACGAGCCCCAATGGATCCCAAGCCTAAGTGTGGACAAAAATTTTAAAAATATTTTAAACAATTTATTCAACACTTACGAACAATAATAATGTATCTAGTTATGATTAAAATAACATCAAGATATTATTTTTTAGAAATCCCCCCCTCACACAGAGGGCTGTTGTAAATGTAAACAATGAGTGTAAAAACACTAAAATAAGACTCCAGGCACCCAGGCCCGAAATCAGTTACCAAAAATACACTATCTGATGCAAAACAGAGACTTCCAGGGAAGAAACTGCAGAACATCAGATGGTAGATGCAGAACACAACGCCTAACCACCCGTAGGTGAAGACGTAAACATGGGGAAAAGAACAGAATTCATTCTGTTATTCAGCTAAAACTCCCAAGAAAATTTAGTAATAATAATTACAAAAACTATGCCAAAAGCATGGGAGAATAGCAAGGGGGGACTTAAAGGACAGGGAGAGAGGAAAACACTTAAAAAACAGTGTAACTAAATAATCAGAATGACAACAAAATGGCTGCTGCCTCGAAAATAGGTAACTTAACATAATTTCATTAAAAAATTTTAAGTTACAGCCCTAATAATATTCTGTCACACATTTTTTTCATCTCCTCCTTCTCTATCCTCCTTAGAATCACCATTTCACTAATATTTATGTGTCTGGCATCATTTAAACTGAGATTTATAAGCACAAAGATCAGTCAGATGTTAACTGATGAAGGGCCAAACTTAGAATGATTAATGGCGCCAATTTCGGAACGTCCTTGACACTGCGCATGCGCAGTAGAGGTGAAGTGTGGAGGGCCATTCAGGACATGTTTTCTTTGGTTTTAGATGCAAATTTTGGGGATTGGGGGGCAAAATTTGTGTTTGGCCCTATATTTTAAGAGTTAGCACCAGCTATGTCTGGGTCATTGGTACAGTATAAAAATGTAAACAGCATATTGAAAACTGAAATACGGAAGTGATTTGATCAATACTCAGAACAAATGACGATCTGAAAGGACGTAGCAAACCAAAAACTTATATTATTATCTTTCAGGCCATGTTTGAAATAGCAGGTTTCATGCATCAATTCAAGGTGAATATGTGTTGAATTATTGCTAGAAATGATCGGTATCCACTCAAAAACACTAGATTTAGTTTTCATTATACATTTTTATAACAAACTGATCATTTCCAATGATAATTTGACTCGTACTCACCTTGAAGTGATACTTTGAAAGCTGCCATTTTGATTGATACCGTGAAAGTGAAAATTTCTATATCTTCACAGTGGGAGATACGATTTCTATCTTTCCACAATCTCTTCGATAATCTATCATTTAGCATATAATAAAAAGTTAAGTTTAGCCAATCATTTCTAAGTTATGAGGCCCACTTTTCAGAACTAGCATAAACAGTCCTGCTTGGTCCTATCGGACCACCATAACAGAACGTATTTTCCACAGCAATAAAGTCTTGATCCAGTTCCTGGGATTCCCATGAGGGACTAGCCTGTTATACTCTTGCCTTGCCACATGTGCCACAAAGAGTTTATGATTCAATTCAATTTGACTCGCGCAGATTCGGAAATTTTTTAGATCTTCTCAAAATCCTACCAAGTGTCTCCTCTTGAGCTCTTCATCTATCAACAGGCCTCCTGCAGAGACGACATAATGACTGAAAAAGAGTTCAAGGCAGTTCTTCTTCTGAAACTACTGGAAAATTCAACTTTTTTTATTGACTTGTCAAAACAGACGAGTTGGTGTTGAATACAATATATGAATGGAGACTAGCAATATTTATGGTTGTAAGAAGATGCAATACAGTGGAGCACACTTAATTGGATATCTCTTAATTGTATATCCCTGTTAATTGAATATAATTTTCAAACACAAAACCATTTACCATACCTTCAGTACAAATTTGATCTGTTAATTGCATATGGGTTGTAGAGTAAACTCCTGTTAATTGTATATACATTTTTGCAATATGTCGAAAAAGTTAAAAAATTTATAGTAATTTCTATATTTTTTATACTTACCAATGACCCAGACATAGCTGGTGCTAACTCTTAAAATATAGGGCCAAACACAAATTTTGCCCCCCAATCCCCAAAATTTGCATCTAAAACCAAAGAAAACATGTCCTGAATGGCCCTCCACACTTCACCTCTACTGCGCATGCGCAGTGTCAAGGACGTTCCGAAATTGGCGCCATTAATCATTCTAATAACCAGTGCCTGGTAAGCGCTATGTACTCAGCGGGGAGGCAAGAGTTCCCAACTCCTGGGAGGGCCATCCCCGTCTGGGTCATTGGTAAGTATAAAAAATATAGAAATTACTATAAATTTTTAAACATTTTTATACTGTACCAATGACTCAGACATAGCTGAATAGTAAAAAGGCTGGAGGGCCAAGGACATAGAGCAAGATGGAATACGCTCAATAATATAAAATAGAGTCATCCCCTCTAGGGAAAAAGAACTAATAGGCCTTATATGTATCTTTCTTATTTATGATAAATTAGAAAGATACAACACCTTCCAAAATTGAGCATCATACATCCATGTACTCTATTAATATCCAATATAATCCTTATACTAATAATTTTTAAAGTAAGCCAATAAATAAAGTAAGTCTAGAGAATAGAGACTCTTATACTCCTTAAAAGTGTCTGAGGATTGCATAATCATGTCCGTTGACACATGCTATATTCAAAAGCTATACTTTAAACTAAGACTTGAATGAATTTTTAAAACATAAACTTCTCACTAAACAACCATCCCAATAACAGCTCAGAATTACTAACTCCGGAGGAGGTATCCCCTTGTTTTCATAGTAAAACAGGTGACCCAAGGGAACACCCTCCCCCCCCCCCCCTTTTTCTTGCCCTGGGACAAATAGCCCAGAGCGAAGAGGGCAGCAGAACGGAGTCACTGCCGAAACAGACAGCCTACCTAGCTATAGTAGCAACTGTTAAGTGAATGACATTCTGAGCAGTAGATAATAGACCTAACAATAGAGGCCTCCAGAAAATGGACTCGATATTCTGAGATAAAAATTCATGAATGTGGAAGGCTGAGCGCAATGAGCAGCCTTCAAAAATCTATAATAGCGACACTATTAATGTAAGCCCAAGATGTAGAAGAACTCTTACTTCATGAGCCGAAATCTTAAGCACAACTGCTGAGTCAATGATATACCATAAGCAGTACCGATAGTTAATTAAATCCATTAGCAATAGAATGGAGCGTAACGTCCTTCTATTAGGCATCAAAGACAGAAGAAGCTTACGCCCGTAGTAATAAACAGATATCTGTTTATAAATACATAAACTCTAACCGGACAGAGTAAAGGCCTATACCCGTACGAAGACGGAAGGACCTTAATAACAATAGGTTCCGGATATTAGGAGCCTAACTCTTATGCAAAAATCCAACCTAAATAGTAAAGGAAGTAGTGATTCCGAAACTACGAAAGTGAAAATCATCCATCGATAGTGCATGAAACTCACTGACTCTTCAGTAAAAGAGAAGCCAACAGAATTACTGTCTAAAAGGTCAGAATTTGAAAACTACTGTTTCCAGAGGCTCAAATGATTACTTAGCTAAATAAGAACCGAAGTTAAATTCCATATAGGAATTTAATCTAAAGATTCTAAGTCTATTTATCAAAAAGTTACTAACTGACTTAGATAAAGAGACATAAGACTCAATTGTAAACTATCATAGAGTGCATAGGTATGAGGTAACATAAACCTATAACCTTAATAATAACAGGCTGCAGTAGATCTTGTCAAACAAGTATACTAAAAAGTTGCAATGAGTAGTATGGAGGGATCAACAATATGAACATAGTGATCCCTACACCAACGACGGAAGAGCCTCCACTTTAGCCGCATAGAATAGCGAAGAAGAGGATCTCCTATAGTAAGAAATCGCATCCAAAGCTCGTCCAGTACAATGCTTACAATGCAATCCGGACCACACAACGGAATACGTGAAGGTTGCGACCTTGCGGGTTGTGATAAAGATGACACGATTTACCCAGCGAAAAAGATCCTCTCATTGAGGAAGATTTCGCGTTAAGTCCCACAGTAGACATCAGAGTAAATTACCCACGGTCTCTGTGAAGACAGAGATGCTATCAACAGAAATGTATTGTGGTTGTTTATCTTAGCAATACCTGCTGAAACAACAGCGCCGGAGGATACGCGTATCCTAACATTCCGTCCTATTAGATCAATTGAGTGTTACCAACATTAGCTCAGAGATCCAGACAAGCCAACACATACGTCTGCAATTGATTAGCAAGCTGTGTCGTAAATAAATTATCATTGGGCGCTCCCATAGATAGCAAATCTGATTGAATACTTGTTTGTTGAGAGTCCATTCTGACGGCAACAAGCGACCCCTAAGTGAACGGGAGTCCGGTAAAACAATCAGACGACCCGGAATATGACGGACCGAAACAGAACTTGGTGTACTATAACCAACAGACGGATTCTTTCCATTAAATTGAATAACGGAAACGAATGAGTGCCTCCCTGGTTCCGGAGATACGCCACTACTGTCGAATTAACAGACAGGATTTGGACATGCGTTACTGAATAATGTTCATGCAATGACATAAAGCAAGCCTAAAAAACATTATTCTGCGGAAGATAATTGCTTGGTTAGAGACTGCGGAACCCAAAGACCCCGGCACTTCGAATCCGTTGGGATCAATATTATATCCCAATCTGTTTGACTGGCAACCGTCATAACTATAACACTCGGATCCGGCAACTGCAGTGGCACTCTCTGAGTCAACCACCGAATGTTTGCCCCAGTCTGAATCTCTTGTAACACTAGATAGACAAGAGAACGTGTAAATCGAGCAATTCATGGATTGCTGAAAAGTTGCCGTCGAAGAGAGGCTTCTCCGAGAACGAAGCGACTCTGAGAGAGTTCTTCACCTTACTATCCACGCGCGTGGATGTAGCTAGGGCTGCGTCACGTCTAACCAACTCCAATCAGCCACTGAAGGGCGGAGTTATACGTGAACAAACTACTGCCCTCAAAAGAAATCACATTGAGAATAATATCCCGTAAATCTTTTCTTGAAGACGTAAAGATAACGCCTCAGTAAGGTGGATTACGTATGATAAAGCGTCTAAGTTAAGTCTACTAGACATCATTGTCGTTTCCAACCTTGTGGTTGGAAAAGACATAGACGGCGAAAAAGAATATTTCCAGTCTTTAATCACGCCATCTAGACGCATATGAACTCTCGGTATGCCCTGCTCTGCCAAAATAAATTATTCGTATAAATGATAAAACGGCAGAAATGAGCATTGCGGACAAGAAACTAAACTATCATGCTTGGTAGCAGGCTTATATGCATATATAGCGTCGAAAAATAAAACACATGTTGTAATGACATTATTGGACTGTGTCGGTAAGTCAGGGACAATGTCCCTGAACCGATCGAAAATTCCGTATCCAATGACGCTATAAGTCTCTTATCCAACATCGCAGCAATGTAGTCCGAAATAACAATCACTGGAAGATAATGCCAGAAGATATGAATGGCAGCTTCCGATGCTACAAAAGGGAAAACTCGAAATCTTTCGAATCCCTTTCGCCATCCTGTCGGACCCTATAAAGCGTTCGGTCGTCCGTACCTGATGCAACCGCGGACCGCACCGACCCAGCGCCGGCAGATAATTCCTGACTCAAGTAAGAAACTGTCGATTGCTGGGATGCTGCGAAACAACTGTGCTAACTCGGATAGCACGTCCGTCACTGAGGCCTGAGGAGAAGCGGTCCTTCAATGCATTGCCGCTGGAAGCTCCGTGATCGCTACCCCGTGCATACTACCAATATGCGAGCGAATGGAGTGTATAGGCCTCGTGTCCCTTGGCTACCGGATGGCGTGACCTATTCGCCGTGGAATCACTGAATGACGAAACTGATCGGATACTCGAGGTCACGTAGCCAATGTGCGGTCGTGTGCCCTGCTGTGAGAATGAGGAAGCATTATCGACAGCCTCTCGGACTGTCAATATAACGGAGCGTCCCGACCGACAGACATATGCTCCGAATGTAAAATATCTGAACCACAACATGCGGTCCCCTATGTTGTTGGACGAGAGAGGGACCTCTCTCGCTCACAGCCCGGACGGACCTGGACAAGCCAGGAACCGGACTAACAGGCTTCCTCCGATCTGTCCTCAATCCGCCGTCACTGGGTGAGTACTAAAGTAATTATAGTGCTCGCATCACCCAAATCTCCTTCCTAGACCGCAACGGACGAACCCGGCAGCCGAACCATTCGATGAATGTACGCTACACCGGGTGAGCTAGCGAATGTCACTCCGTCGATCCTACAAGGGATCTCTTAGGTGATAGACATATTCCATGAGCACTTATTGCCGCTAGCTCTTCATTAACTATGACGACAGAGGCACACTTTTGAAAGACATCTCCGTAACTTTGCGAACAAGAAACCAGAAATGCTTGGTTATAGCAAGCATATAATAATAATATATATAGCGTCATTCAATAATTCGAAAGTTTGTGTGACATTATTGGACTATGTCGGAACTGAGGGACGATGTCCCTGAACCGAACCAAAAATTTCTAAGTCCACCGATGCTATCAGTTTCTTATCCGGCATCGCAGCATTCTGGTCCGACGAAAGAAGCTGTAGAAGATCAAGTCAGATGACATACACAACAGCATATGTTGTTCCGAAAGGGAAAGCTCGAAATCCTCCAAATCCCTTTCGGTATCCCGTCGGACCGGATGAAATTTTCGGACGTCCGTATCCGCTTCCGCGGAGCGTCCCGACCCAGCATCGTCGGATAAAAAATATGCGACAGATTCAGTTGATGCTGGGATGCTGCGATAAGCTGTGCTATTTAGGAAAGCACGTCCGTTCCCGAGGCGAGTAGCGGTCTTACGATGCATTGCCGCCAGAAGCTCCGTGTACGTTGACTCCCGCACACTTTCCTATGCGAACGTCCGGAGTCTGCAGGCCTCGTGTTCCTGGCTACCGGATGGTGTGACCTGGTCGCCGATGATTCTCTGACTGGCAAAGCTGACTGGATATCCGAGGTCACGTAGCCAAGAGCAGTCGTGTGCGCTACCATGAGAATGAGGAAGCCTTATTGACAGTCTACTCCGGACTTACTATATGTCGGAGCGTCCCGAGCGACGGACGTATGCTCCGAATGCGAAACATTTTGTACCACATCTGGGGCCAGATGTTGTTGTACAAGAGAGGGGCCTCTCTCGCTCGCCGTCCGGATGGACCAGAACGAGCTATGAACCGGACTAAAAGGCTTCCTCCGTTCTCCCTCTAATCCGCCGTCACTGGGTGTGCATTTGGTTGATTTATAGTGCTCGCATCACCCCAAAACTCCTTCTAGACCGCAACGGACGAACCCGGCTGCCGAACCATTCGATGAATGGACGCTACACCGGGCGAGCTAGCGGACGTCAAAGGCCGTCGAACCTACTAGGGTCCTCTTAGGCAATTGGTGTATTTACATGAGCACTTTTCCGCTAGCCCTTCATTAATTGTGACGACGGAGGCACACTGTTGGAAGACATCACAGATACATCACCCTAATCTTGATCGTCTGAAATAGAAATTGATAAAGTAGAGTGACCCTGCGGGGAAAGGACCGGAGTGTCCAATTCCCCACTAACATACCGTGACATACGCTTCCCATGTTGTCATCAAAATCATACGATACAGAACAGGAGTTAATGCAAGTACACTGACCACATATAGAATGATTATAAAAGTCAGAGGAAGACTTCCTCTTATTACAATTGATCAAAATCCTTTCAATGTGAAAAGTAAACAAGTCCTGGTACTCGCACCAACCCCTGGCAATCAAAATACATAATAATAATATGATCCATTAATATAGAAAAAATAATTGAAATCAAAATATTTTGAAAAAATTTTTTTTCAGAACAGCCCAAGTTTCTGAAAAGTAACGTTGAGCCCCAATGGATCCCAAGCCTAAGTGTGGACAAAAATTTTAAAAATATTTTAAACAATGTATTCAACACTTACGAATAATAATAATGTATCTAGTTATGATTAAAATAACATCAAGATATTATTTTCAAGAAATCCCCCCCTCACACAGAGGGCTGTTGAAAATGTAAACAATGAATGTAAAAACACTAAAATAAGACTCCAGGCACTCAGACCCGGAATCAGTTACCAAAAATACACTATCTGATGCAAAACAGAGACTTCCAGGGAAGAAACTGCAGAACATCAGATGGTAGATGCAGAACACAATGCCTAACCACCCGTAGGTGAAGACGTAAACATGGGGAAAAGAACAGAATTCATTCTGTTATTCAGCTAAAACTCCCAAGAAAATTTAGTAATAATAATTACAGAAACTATGCCAAAAGCATGGGAGAATAGCAAGGGGGGACTTAAAGGAAAGGGAGAGAGGAAAACACTGAAAAATCAGTGTAACTAAATAATCAGAATGACAACAAAATGGCTGCTGCCTCGAAAATAGGTAACTTAACATAATTTCATTAAAAAATTTTAAGTTACAGCCCTGATAATATTCTGTCACACATTTTTCCTCTCCTCCTTCTCTATCCTCCTTAGAATCACCATTTCACTAATATTTATGCGTCTGGCATCATTTAAACTGAGATTTACAAGCACAAAGATCAGTCAGATGTTAACTGATGAAGGGCCAAACTTAGAATGATTAATGGCGCCAATTTCTGAACGTCCTTGACACTGCGCATGCGCAGTAGAGGTGAAGTGTGGAGGGCCATTCAGGACATGTTTTCTTTGGTTTTAGATGCAAATTTTGGGGATTGGGGGGCAAAATTTGTGTTTGGCCCTATATTTTAAGAGTTAGCACCAGCTATGTCTGGGTCATTGGTACAGTATAAAAATATTACTGTGACAGGCACCAAATTCCCCTTATTTATCAACCTTTTTGGCCTCACTGCATCCAATACAGACATTTATTCTATTATATCTTGTTTGACAGAACTCCATGAGCTCTGTCAAACAAGATATAATAGAATAAATGCTCAGTTTACCTCCAGAACACAGGAAACTGACCAAATCCCTGTTAATTGTATACTCCTGTTAATTGAATAATTTTCACTGGCAAAATGGATATTCAATTAAGAGGATTCAACTGTATCTACATCTCGAGGAGTGGTGAGAAACAACTTGATTTGACTTTGCTTTATTTCAAAAACCATTGCCTGATTCGAATTGGGATTTGATTTGACTTGAAATCTGAGATTTGCAGGGCTCTAGTTAATCAGTCTAAACAAGCTGTTAGATTCAGCACCACAAAGAGATAAGTGTTTCCCAATTTATAGCGACCTAATTAAGCCTCTCTTTCCCTTAACTGGTAGAGTGCTGGAAGCCCATATTTGGGCTTTATTCTGAAGTGCAGGTGCCACAACTTAAAGGCTTCGTATTCTGTGAATGTGCTTCACATTATTTTTGAAGTAAAATTATTTAATCTGTGGAGATTTGCCTCGTTACAATTTATGGGAGAGTGCCAATAGGCACTCCCATAAATTGTATCAAGGCAAAGAGACGTGGACAAATTAGGATGACCAAAAATAATTTAGCACTCTACCAGTTAAGAGACTGGACACTTTGCATAATTTCTACCATAATAAGAAAAGTCAGGCACTATGTCTTTGCAGTCGCTTCTGGTCAAACCTTGGTTGCCTGTTTGGGCAGACAAGACATGCTTGAAACCAGTAATATGGCACTATGAATGTAACTTTTACCCTCAGTCTGCAGTACCTGCTGTAGGGTTGCATAATTTTAACAAACCATTACCAGGTACTTGCAAGACTAGAGGTTTGACAGGGATTTTTAGAGAAAACTTGTGTAGCTATATAGGTAGCCAGGACCACACTTGAATGCACAGTCACTGTAGTTTGATCAATGCCTCAAATCTCCCTGAAGATTGCATGTTGTGGCCAGGCTAGGGTTATGTTATATCAGACAGGAGGAAGCTGGAGTACCTGGGGAGAACAATCAAGCAGTGGCGAGAAACTGTCAGACTCTCCAACATACTAACTCTGAGCAGAGCTACTAGTGGTTGAAAGCAAGTGCACAATTGGCATGTAGACAGTCTCAGTGTGTCCCCACATGGTCAATCAGGATTAAGTGCCTTGCTCAGGGACACAAAGGAGCAAGCCTGAAAATAAGCAATCTGTCATTTGCAGAATGAGGTTCCCAGTGGGTGAATTTGCTGATGCTATCCCATACAGTGGGCCAATTTATCCCCTGGGTACCTCTTTCTGTTTAGGTTTGAGGCCCTGATTCAGATTGAGGTTCACAGAGGGTAAATTTAGTGATGCTACCCTGCTTTGCAGGGTAGCATCACTAAATTCACCCTCTGGGGACCTCATTTTGCAGATGACAGTCTGCTTATTTTCTGGCTTGCAAAGGAGTTACCACTGCTCAGGATCGAACCATTGACCTTTCAGTTTGAGCCCAATACTCTAACCACTAAGCCACCTTGCTCTTAACTGCCAGATACTAGATATAACCTGTAGGGTTACATAAAGGCTCTCCCCGATTGTCTACATGGGGGCACAATGATGCCGTGTACTAAGGCGTACTGTACGTCGATGGTATGCATGTCCAACCAATCTAACCTTGCCAGTGCTGCAGTGTGAAGTTACGATGTTGGGGAGCTGGCAGCAGCTCGTCGTTGCTCGGTGGTTCTCTCTGGGTACTCCGGCTTCCTCCATCCGTAAAACTGTCATGGTCATGATTAGCCATTGTGCATAAGTATATGACCTTAAACACCAATAAATAAATCAATAAATACATAAAGGCTTGATATTGGGAAATCTATTTTCAGAGAGTAAGACTGATCAAGGGTGGCAGAGCCATGATAAAAGTGGAGGGGCACAAATTTACAATGCTACCATGGTTGGACCCAGTGTGAGAAAGGTTACAATCATATAGCAGTAAATGTACCATGACTAGTTATAGTCTCTCGTTTAGATGTATATGCCACTGTGTGGTCACTGTCCTGTCCGTTTCTTCTACTTCAACCATCTTCCAACCTGAATGCCAGCCTTCGGGTTGGAAGATAGTTGAAGTAGAAGAAACGGACCTAAGCGACCAAAGGTGGGATTCTTTGGCTAAATATTGTTTGGATTTGCAAATAATGTTGCAGGAATGCCTGTCTATTGATATGTTTGTATGCACCCATTTTAACTCATTGTGTAACTGCAAAACATATCTGTGGAAAAAAAGTGGAGGGGCATGTGTCCCCTGTGCTGCCCTGTGCTCCCCTGGCTCTGCCGCCTCTGAGATTGACTAAAGTCAGAATTAGGCCATTAACTGGTAGAGTTCTTGAAGCCCATATTGGGGGCTTTATTCTGAAGTACAGGTAACACATCTTAACCCTTTACCCAACACAGACAATTTCAAAATTTATTATTTTATATAACATTTTTAAAATTTTTTCAAAAAATTTCAATAAAACCATATCATGTGACCTTCTTTGGAATGAGCTCAATGAGCCCGTTCCAAAGAGGGGTCACATGACATGTTTTTTTTTTAATTTTTCAAAAAGTTAAAAAATTTATAGTAATTTATATATTTTTTATACTTACCAATGACCCAGACTTAGCTGGTGCTAACTCTTAAAAATCTAGGGCCAAACACAAATTTTGCCCCAAAATCCCCAAAATTTGCATCTAAAACCAAAAGAAATCTTGTCCTAAAGGACCTCCATACTTTGCCCCCACTGCGCATGCGCAGTGTCAAGGACGTTCCGAAATTGGCGCCAATCATCATTCTTACTGGCAGTGCCTGGTCAGCGCTATGTACTCAGTGGGGAGGTATGAGTTCCCAACTCCTGGGAGGGACATCCCCGTCTGGGTCATTGGTAAGTATAAAAAATATATAAATTACTATAAATTTTTTAACATTTTTATACTGTACCAATGACCCAGACTTAGCTGAATAGTAAAAAGGCTGGAGGGCCTAGGACATAGAGGAAAATCCAATAAGCTCAACTATATAATACAGAGAGAACCCCTCAAGGAGAAAAGGAGTATTAGGCTTTACATGTATCTTTCTTATTTTATGATAAATTAGAAAGATACAATACCCTTCATAATTGAGCACAATAATATTCATGTTCTCTATTAACATCCAGTATAACCCATTATACTAATTATTTTTAAAGCAAGCCAATAAATAAAGTTAGTCCAGAGAATTGAGACTCTTTATATTCATTAAAAGTGTCCGAGGATTGTATATTAACGCCCGTTTGACACTTGACATATACAAATGCTTCACACCGAGCTACACTTTAAAAATATGACATGAATGAATTTTCAACATTAATATTACACTTTAAAACCATCCTGGAAACGACTCAGAATTACTGACTCCAGAGGAGGAATTCCCTTGCTTTTCACTATAAAGCAGGTGACCTAAGGGAACACCCTCCCCCCCTTCCCCTTGCCCTGGGTCAAATAGCCCTGAGCGAAGATGGCAGCAGGACGGAGTCACTGCCGGAACAGAAAGCCTGCATAACTATAGTTGCAACTGTTTAGTGGACGACATTCTGAGCAACAGATAACGGACCTAAACAATGCAGGTCTCCAGAAATGGACTCAATATTTCTGAGATAAAAATTTGTGAATGTGGATGGCTGAGACCAATAAGCAGCCTTCATTAAATCTGTAATAGCCACACTATTAGTGTAAGCCCAAGATGTAGAAAGATATCTTACTTCATGAGCCGAAATCTTAAGCACAGACTGCTGGGAAGAAGATAAATTTTCATAAGCAGTATGGATAGTTAATTGAATCCATCTAGCAATAGAATGGACCGAAATGTCCTTTCTATTAGGCATCAGAGACAGAAAGAAACGTTTTCGTCCCTTTCTGATAAACTGAGATCTCTGTTTATAAATGCGTAAAGCTCTAACAGGAAAGAGTAAAGGCCTACGCCCGTCTGAAGATGGAAGAGCCTTAATAACAATAGGTTCCGGATATTTATTAGGAGCCTGATTCTTAGCTAAAAATCCAACATTAGTAGTGAAGGTGATAGTGTTCCCGACACTACGATAGTGAGAATCGTCCACCGATAGTGCATGAAGCTCACTGACTCTTCTAGCAGAAGAGAAAGCTAAGAGAAAAGCTGTCTTATAAGACAAGAATTTGAAATCTACCGTCCCAAGAGGCTCAAATGCCTTTAGTTTAAAAAGAACCCAAGCTAAATTCCACTTAGGAATTAACCTAAGAGTTCTGGGTCTATTTATCAAAAAGTTTCTAACTAACTTAGATAAAAAGACATTAGATCCAATTTGTAAACTATCATGATGTGCATAGGTATCAGATAACATAGACCTTTAACCCTTAATAGTAACAGGCTGCAGTTTGATTTCGTCAAACAAGTAGACTAGAAAGTTTGCAATGTCTGGTATGGAGGGATCAAAAATATCAACAGAATGATCCCTACACCAACGATGAAAAACCTTCCACTTAGCCGCATAATTTAGCGAAGAGGAGGTCCTCCTACAGTTAGAAATCGCGTCCACTGCTCGTCCTGTAAAGTGCTTGCCATGCAAGAAGGACCGCACAACGGAAAACGTGAAGGTTGAGACCTTGCGGGTTGTGATGAAGTCGACGCGGTTTCCCCTGCGAAAGAAGATCCTCCCGTGGAGGAAGCTTTCGCGGTAGGTCCCACAACAGACACCTGAGTAGATTTATCCACGGTCTCTGTGGAGACAGAGATGCTACCAACAGAATCTTGCACTGAGATTGTTTTATCTTTAGCAATATTTGCTGAATCAACGGCGCTGGAGGATACGCATATCCTATCATTCCGTCCCATGAGATCGATAGAGCGTCTACTGCAAATGCTCTTGGATCCAGGCACGGTCACACATACATCTGCAACTGATTGTTGAGATGTGTCGCAAATAAGTCTATCATTGGCCGTGTCGGACAGAATTTGGACATGAGCTTTGTGAATAATGTCCATCCAATGACGTAACGCAAGCCAAATTGACATCATTTCCTTGATGTTTATGTGCTTGCTTAGGAACTGTGGATCCCAAAGACCCTGGCATCTCGAATCCGTTGGGATCAATGTTGCACCCCAATCTGTTTGACTGGCATCCGTCATAATGGTAAAACTCGGATCCGGCAACTGCAGCGGAACTCCCTGAGTTAACCACTGAATGTTTGCCCAAGTCTGAATCTCTTGTTTCACTTGATCTGACAAGAGAACGTCTATGTCGAGCGAATGAATCTTCCCACTCCAATTCTGAGTTAAGAAAATTTGGAGAGGACGAGTGCGTAACCGCCCCATCGGAATGAGATCCGCGGCAGCTCCGCACAGACCGATCAGTCTCATAAACTCCCTCACTGTGACTTTGTCTGCATGAAGACAATAGCAAGCGTAACAACTGACTAATTTCGCTCTGGTTAACGGCAGACGAACGAGATTGTTGTGCATCTCGAAGCTCATTCCCAGATGAGTGAATGACTTGGACGGCACCAGATCCGACTTCTCCTCGTTTATAACAAAACCGAGACATCGGAGCAAAAGAAGCAGATTCTGCACATCGTTCTGAAGCGTTAACTCGTTGCCGTACCTCTGAAGAATGTCGTCCAGGTAGGCCGACATTACCGCAGACGAATGAGCTCGGAAATACATCATTACCGAGTTCATTACCCGAGTGAAAGCCCAGGGTGCTAGGTTCAATCCGAAGCACATCGCCCGGAATTGATACACAACTTCTAGGACTGCGAAGCGTAGATACTTTTTGAATGTCGGATGTACCATGACATGAAAGTACGCATCCTTGAGATCTATGCTTGTAGCATAATCGTTCACCCGAATACTCGCTCTGACCGACCGAATCGTCTCCATATAAAATCTCGGAGCGACGATCAGCTTGTTTATCCAGCTCAAATCTATGACTGGACGGAACGAGCCGTCTGGTTTCGGAACCAGAAACAGATGGCTGTAGAATCCCGGTGTTTCCTGGTCTTCTACGACTTCTACCGCGTTCTTCATTAAAAGAGACTGCACCTCCGATAACAGTGTGTCTCTTTTCTGCGGATTTGACGGAAGTTGAGTCCATTTTGGACTTCGAGTTAAAGGAGGCTTTCGTTTGATGGATATTCTTAGACCTTCCGAAATCACCCCTCTCACCCAAGGGTCGTCCGTAATCGACGCCCACTCTTCTGAAAAACTCGACAACCTTCCGCCAACCGGAACACGATAGAGGTTGAAGCCATCACCTCCTGGACCTGCGAGGCCTGCGGGAGGAGAAACCACGTCCTCCACGACCCGCACCTCGTCCCGTCAACCTCGGAGCGTCCGACCGATTGTCCCGGCCCGAAGGACGTCCCGCACGAGAGTCGCTGCCTTGATGGTCTCTTGAATAAGACCAAGAGGACGCACCGGAACCTCTATAGGAACCTTTCTTGGGTGCATTAGACCCAGAAGTGCCTGTCTTATTCTTCTCTGCCGTATCCGACTTTTTGGAAGTGGATTTAAACAGCAGAAAATCCGAAGCTTTCTTAGTAATTTTATCGTAGATTGCAGAAAGCTTGCCGTCGAATAGAAGTTCTCCGGAGACCGAAGCGACTCTGAGAGAGTTCTTCACCTTACTATCCACGCGTGTGGATGTAGCTAAGGCTGCGTCACGTCTAACCAACTCCAGGTTTGCCACTGAGAGGGCGGAGTTATACGTGGAATAAGCCACTGCCCTTGAAAGAAGTCTTAAAGAGGATTGTATATCCTGGAATTCTTTCCCTTGAAGACACAGTGATAACGCCTTTGTAAGGTGGTCTGCGTAAGATAAAGCGTCTAAACTGGCCCTGTTAGACGTGATTGTCGTATCCAACACCGCGGTTGGAACGGACATAGACGACGGTAACGACAATTCTAAGTCTTCCGCCTCGTCGTCAAGACGCAGAGGAACTCTCGGAATACCCTGTCCTGCCGTATCGAATTTATTCCTTGCATTAATGAAAGGCAGGTTAAGAGCACTGGAGGACAAGAAACCAGCTTTGCCTGTTTTCGAAGCAAGCTTGAATATAGCGTTGTGCAATAATTCAAATGTTCTTGTGACATTATTGGACTGAGACGGAAACTCAGGGACGATGTCTCTGAACCGCTCAAAGAATTCATTGTCCAATGACGCTATTATTCTCTTGTCCGGTACCGCAGCAGTCTGGCCCGACGGAACAACGTGCGGAAGGAAGTGCCGGATGAAATCCATGGCAGCTTTATGTTGTTCCGAAAGGGATAGCTCCAAGTCATCCGTATCCCTTTCACCATCCGGTCGGACCTCATGATGCTCCCGGTCGTCCGCACCCGATGCTTCGGCGGAGCATACCAACCCAGCGCCGTCGGATAATTCCCGATCCGACACCGATTCTGTTGGTTGCTGGGATGCTGCGATAATTTGTGCTATCTGAGCAAGCACGTCCATCATCAAGGCCTGCGGAGTGGCGGTCTTTCGCTGCTTCGCCGCGGGAAGCTCCGCATGAACTGACTCCCGCATACTCTTCCTATGCGAACGTCTGGAGTCTACCGGCCTCGTGTCCCTGGCTACCGGATGGCGTGACCTGGTCGTCGAAGAATCCCTTATCGGCGAAGCTGGTAGAATATCCGCGGTCACATAGCCAAGGTGCGGTCGTGTGCGCTGGTGAGAGGATGAGGAAGCCTGAGCAGTCTCCGCGGACTGCCTAAACAATGGAGCGTCCCGAGCGATGGACATGTGCTCCGCTTGCGACACATTTTGTACCACAACATCAGGTCCCTGATGTTGTTGTACGAGAGAGGGGCCTCTCTCGCTCGCGGCCCGGCTGGACCTGGACGAGCTAGGAACCGGACTAGAAGGCTTCCTCCGATCTCTCCTAACATCCGCCGTCACTGGGTGTGCACCTAGTATATTTATAGTGCTCGCATCACCCAACATTTCCTCCTGGACCGCAATGGACGAACCCGGCTGCCGAACCATTCGGAGAATGGACGCTACACCGGGCGAGCTAGCGGACGACAGTGCCGTCGATCCTACTAGGGACCTCTTAGGCAACTGTCGTATCTCCATGAGCACTTTTGCCGCTAACTCTTCATTCAATTGTGACGACGGAAGCGCACTCTTGGAAGATAACATGGAAACATCACCCTGTTCTTGTTCCTCTGAAATAGAAACTGATAGACTAGAGTGACCCTGCGGAGAAAGGACCGGCATAGCCCTTTCTCCACTAACAACATACCGTGACACACGTTTCCAATGTTTGTCATCCCAATATTGACATATTGAACAGGAGTTAGTGCGAGTACACTGACTACAATTAATACAATGATCATGAAAGTCAGAGGAAGATTTCTTCCAATTACAATTTGAACAATGTCCTTTCATTGTGAAAAGACAACAACAAGTCCTAGTACTCGCACAAACCCCTAAACACAAAGATACATAATAACATGATCCATTAACATTGAAAAAAGCAAATGAAATTCAAAATAATTTTTGAAAAATATTTTTTCAGCGAAGCCCAAGTTTCTGAAAAGTAACGTTGAGCCCCAATGGATCCCAAGGGTAAGTGTGGTCAAAAATTTTAAAATTATTTTAAATAATTATTGCAACACTTATGGATAATAATAATGTATCTTGTAATGAGATAAACTACTCCAAAGGCAAAAAGCCCCCCTCAAAAGAGACTGTTGCCAATGTTAACAAGAAGTGTATAAACACCAGAAAATATGACTCCAGGCACTGACAATACTGGCCCGAAATCAGTTATCAATATTACACACTATCTGATGCAAAACAGAGACTTCCAAAGAAGAATCTGCAGAACATCAGATGGTAGATGCAGAACACAACGTCTAAACACCCATGGGTGAAAACGTAAACATGGGGAAAATAACAGAATTCATTCTGTAACCAAGCTAATTCTCCCAAGAAATTTTAGTAGTAATCTTACTCAAAAATATGCCAAAAGCATGGGAGAATAGCAAGGAGGGACTTACAGGATAAGGAGAGAGGAAACACTGAATAAGCAGTGCAACTTCAAAGCAAGAATGACAACAACAGGCCCATGCCTCGAATATAGGCAACTTAACATAATTTCATAACAAAAAGTTTTAAGTTACAGCCCTGAATATTTTCTGTCACTCCTTTTTCCTCTCCTCCTTCTCTATCCTCCTTAGAATCACCATTTCTCCAATATTTATGTGTCTGGCATCATTTAAACTGAGATTTACAAGCACAAAGATCAGTGAGATGTTAACTGATGAAGGGCCAAACAAAGAATGATGATTGGCGCCAATTTCGGGACGTCTGCGTCACTGCGCATGCGCAGTAGAGGCATAGTATGGAGGTCCTTTAGGACATGATTTCTTTTGGTTTTAGATTCAAATTTTGGGGATTGGGGGGCAAAATTTGTGTTTGGACCTAGATTTTTAAGAGTTAGCACCAGCTAAGTCTGGGTCATTGGTACAGTATAAAAATATAATATTTTTTTAGCTACTGAATTTGCATATTACATGGGCGGATGCGGCCGATTCGTTGGGTAAAGGGTTAAAGACTTAACTGGTTGAATGTTAGAAGCCACTATCATGGATCTATTGAAAAGTGCTGAAAGCCACCTTAGTGGCTTTACACTGCGTGCCTTAGCTCGAGGTTTGTTCAGCTGCAGAACAAAGAATATTTATATGAAATTGTTTTGTTACAATTTATTCGA
This sequence comes from Pictodentalium vernedei, assembly GCA_031216915.1. Classification (NCBI taxonomy): domain Eukaryota; kingdom Metazoa; phylum Mollusca; class Scaphopoda; order Dentaliida; family Dentaliidae; genus Pictodentalium; species Pictodentalium vernedei. The sequence goes on along the minus strand of CM062296.1, from coordinate 130,766,068 downwards.
GAGAACTAACAGGCACTCTCCAAGAAATTGAAACAAATCAACAATTTATCAACAAAATCTTGATAAACTAAGGTTTTCATTGCTGGTAGCAAGAGGTTCTGCAAAAAGATACACATTACAAATAACTTTTGCAAAAATGATTTAGTACTCTACCAGTTAATATTCACAGGAAGTGGTTCAAATTAACTTTGAATTAAAATTATTTAGTCTGTAAGGATTTACTTTGTTACAATTTATGGGAGAGTGCCTATAGGCGTGTCTCTCGGCATGCCTGTAGGCACCCTCCCATAAATTGTAACAATACAAAGATATGTGAACAAATTTTGATGGCCAAAAAATAAATAATTTAGCACTGTACCAGTTAAAGGCAAAAGGTAAGCAGAGAAAACTTCTAAAAATGAAAAAGTTATACCAATTTTAATATTTTTAATACTTACCAATGGCCCAGACTAGCTGGTGCAACCCAATTTATTACCAGGGCCAAACACAAATTTTGAATCCCCAAACCCCCCCAAAATTTGCCAAAAAACGCAAAAACGAGAAGACCAGTATGGTCCTCCATACTTTTGCACAATGCGCAACTTGTTGTCAAGGACAACAATAGGCTACCGCCATCATGTCATTCTTTATTGTTGTGCCTGTTAAATGTTATTAAGAACTGTAAAATATAACTCAGCAGGGAGGAAGGAGTGTCTACTCCAGGGAGGGCCATTGGTAAGTATTAAAAATATTAAAATTGGTATAAATTTTTCATATTTTTCCACTATACCAATGGCCCAGACTAGCTGAGAATAGTAAACAGGCAGGCGGGCCCAGTACTTGATATTCATTGCTCTTATTACAGAAAAAACAATGAAAATATAGGTGTAACTCTATTTAAGGCCTAGCATAACCCATTATGCTAATTTTATAAAGGAAGCCAAAATATAAAGAAGTCCAGAGAAATGAGACTCTTTATAAATCATTAAAAGTGTCCGAGTATTGTATAGTAAAGCTCGTCTTGACACATAACATATACAAAAACTAAAAAGGTATGTCCATACTTTTCACTATAAAGCCAGATGACTATTTGGAAATACCATCCCCCCCCCCCCCCTTCCCCTTGTTTTGAAAGTAACTGCACTTCAAAACGAAGAGGGTAGAAGGCTGGAGACAGTGCTAGAGCAGAATGAAAATCCTAATTAGAATGGATGACATTCTGAGCTACCGATAACGGTCCTAAAGATCTGAGATCATCTGAAATTGATTCTAAATCTCGAAGATAAAATTTTGTAAAAGTCGTCTGTTGTGTCCAGTAAGCTGTTTGCATCAAATCCTTCAAAGAAGTACAACTAGCATAAGCCCAAGAAGAAGCTAAAGCTCTAACTTCGTGAGCTGAAATCTTATAAGCTATTCTCTGATTCACAGACAAAGCATTATAAGCCGACTGAATAGATAATTGAATCCATCTAGATATGGAATGAACAGAAATATCATTTCTGTTAGGAAGAAGAGAAAGAAATAACCTCTTCCTACCTCTTCTAATAAAACTAGAACGCTCCTTATAAATCCTAAGTGCTCTTACTGGACACAACAAAGGTCTCTGACCATCTGAAGACGGTAATGCTTTAATAAGAATAGGACTAGGCCGTTTCTCCGGAACCTGATTCTTAGCTAAGAATCCCACTTTCGTAGTGAGGGTAATAGAATTACCAACACTACAATAATGAGAGTCTTCAACAGACAAAGCATGAAGCTCACTAACTCTTCTAGCTGATGTAAATGCTAAGAGAAAAAACGTTTTATAAGTAAGAAATTTAAACTCAACAGTATTTAACAGTTCAAAAGGTGCTTCCTGAAGTTTCAGAAGAACCCAAGCTAAATTCCACTTAGGGACTAGTCTCAAGGTGCGAGGTCTATTCACAGAGAAGTTCCTCATTAATTTATTTAAAGATAAATCTGACCCAATGTTTAATTTCCCTTGGTGTGCATAGGTGTCAGAAAGCATAGACCTATAACCCTTAATAGTGACTGGCTGTAGCTTAACTTCATCAAAAAGATAAATAAAAAAGTTAGCTAATTGAGGAATAGTTGGGTTAAAAAAATCAATCAATTGTGATTCACACCAACGAACAAAAACCTTCCACTTCGCTTCATAATTTAATGAAGAGGAGGTCCTCCTACAGTTAGAAATTGCGTCCATTGCTCATCTGGAAAGTTAAAAAATTTATAGTAATTTATATATTTTTTATACTTACCAATGACCCAGACATAGCTGGTGCTAACTCTTAAAATATAGGGCCAAACACAAATTTTGCCCCCCAATCCCCAAAATTTGCATCTAAAACCAAAGAAAACATGTCCTGAATGGCCCTCCACACTTCACCTCTACTGCGCATGCGCAGTGTCAAGGACGTTCCGAAATTGGCGCCATTAATCATTCTAATAACCAGTGGCTGGTAAGCGCTATGTACTCAGCGGGGAGGTAAGAGTTCCCAACTCCTGGGAGGGCCATCCCCGTCTGGGTCAATGGTAAGTATAAAAAATATATAAATTACTATAAATTTTTTAACATTTTTATACTGTACCAATGACCCAGACATAGCTGAATAGTAAAAAGGCTGGAGGGCCAAGGACATAGAGCAAGATGGAATACGCTCAATTATATAAAATAGAGTCACCCCCTCTAGGGAAAAAGAAGTATTAGGCCTTACATGTATCTTTCTTATTTATGATAAATTAGAAAGATACAACACCTTCCAAAATTGAGCATCATACATCCATGTACTCTATTAATATCTAGTATAATCCTTATACTAATAATTTTTAAAGTAAGCCAATAAATAAAGTAAGTCTAGAGAATAGAGACTCTTTATACTCCTTAAAAGTGTCTGAGGATTGTATAATAATGTCCGTTGACACGTGCTATATTCAAAAGCTATACTTTAAAAACTAAGACCTGAATGAATTTTTAAAACATAAACTTCTCACTAAACAACCATCCCAATAGCAGCTCAGAATTACTAACTCCGGAGGAGGTATCCCCTTGTTTTCATAGTAAAACAGGTGACCCAAGGGAACACCCTACCCCCCCCCCCCCTCCTTTTTCTTGCCCTGGGTCAAATAGCCCAGAGCGAAGAGGGCAGCAGAACGGAGTCACTGCCGAAACAGACAGCCTACCTAGCTATAGTAGCAACTGTTAAGTGAATGACATTCTGAGCAGTAGATAATAGACCTAACAATAGAGGCCTCCAGAAATGGACTCAATATTTCTGAGATAAAAATTCATGAATGTGGATGGCTGAGCGCAATGAGCAGCCTTCAAAAATCTATAATAGCGACACTGTTAATGTAAGCCCAAGATGTAGAAGAACTCTTACTTCATGAGCCGAAATCTCAAACACAACTGCTGAGTCAATGATATACCATAAGCAGTATCGATAGTTAATTGAATCCATTAGCAATAGAATGGAGCGTAACGTCCTTCTATTAGGCATCAAAGACAGAAGAAGCTTACGCCCGTAGTAATAAACAGATATCTGTTTATAAATACATAAACTCTAACCGGACAGAGTAAAGGCCTATGCCCGTACGAAGACGGAAGGACCTTAATAACAATAGGTTCTGGATATTAATTAAGAGCCTGACTCTTATGCAAAAATCCAACCTAAATAGTAAAGGAAGTAGTGATTCCGAAACTACGAAAGTGAAAATCATCCACCGATAGTGCATGAAACTCACTGACTCTTCAGTAAAAGAGAAGCCAACAGAATTACTGTCTAAAAGGTCAGAATTTGAAAACTACTGTTTCCAGAGGCTCAAATGATTACTTAGCTAAATAAGAACCAAAGTTAAATTCAATATAGGAATTTAATCTAATGATTCTAAGTCTATTTATAGAAAAGTTACTGACTTAGATAAAGAGACATAAGACTCAATTGTAAACTATCATAGAGTGCATAGGTATGAGGTAACATAAACCTATAACCTTAATAATAACAGGCTGCAGTAGATCTTGTCAAACAAGTATACTAAAAAGTTGCAATGACTAGTATGGAGGGATCAACAATATCAACATAGTGATCCCTACACCAACGACGGAAGAGCCTCCACTTTAGCCGCATAGTATAGCGAAGAAGAGGTTCTCCTATAGTAAGAAATCGCGTCCAAAGCTCGTCCAGTACAATGCTTACAATGCAATAAGGACCACACAACGGAATACGTGAAGGTTGAGACCTTGCGGGTTGTGATAATGATGACACGATTTTACCCAGCGAAAAAAGATCCTCTCATGGAGGAAGATTTCGCGTTAAGTCCCACAGTAGACATCAGAGTAAATTTACCCATGGTCTCTGTGAAGACAGAGATGCTATCAACAGAAATGTATTGTGGTTGTTTATCTTAGCAATACTTGCTGAAACAACAGCGCAATCCTATGATTCCGTCCTATTAGATCAATAGAGCGTTAACAACATAAGCTCAGAGATCCGGACAAGCAAACACATACGTCTGCAATTGACAAGCAAGTTGTGTCGTAAATAAATTATCATTGGGCGCTCCCATTGATAGCAAATCTGATTGAATACTTGTTTGTTGAGAGTCCATTCTGACGGCAACAAGCGACCCATAAGTGAACGGGAGTCCGGTAATACAATCAGACGACCCGGAATATGACGGACCGAAGCAGAACTTGGTGTACTATAACAAACAGAAGGATTCTTTCCATTAAATTGAATAACGGAAACGAATGAGTGCCTCCCTGGTTCCGGAGATACGCCACTACTGTCGAATTAACGGACAGGATTTGGACATGCGTTTCTGAATAATGTTCATCCAATGACATAAAGCAAGCCTAAAAAAACATTATTCCGTGGAAGGTAAGTGCTTGCTTAGAGACTGCGGAACCCAAAGACCCTGGCACTTCGAATCCGTTGGGATCAATATTATATCCCAACCTGTTTGACTGGCAACCGTCATAATTATAAAACTCGGATCCAGCAACTGCAGTGGCAGTCTCTGAGTCAACCACCGAATGTTTGCCCCAGTCTGAATCTCTTGCTACACTAGATAGACACGAGAACGTGTAAATCGAGCAATTCATGGATTGCTGAAAAGTTGCCGTCAAAGAGAAGCTTCTCCGAGAACGAAGCGACTCTGAGAGAGTTCTTCACCTTACTATCCACGCGCGTGGATGTAGCTAGGGCTGCGTCACGTCTAACCAACTCCAAGCAGCCACTGAAGGGCGGAGTTATACGTGAACAAACTACTGCCCTCAAAAGAAATCACATTGAGGATTATATCCCGGAATTCTTTCTCTTGAAGACGTAATGATAACGCCTCAGTAAGGTGGATTACGTATGATAAAGTGTCTAAGTTAAGTCTATTAGACATCATTGTTGTTTCCAACATTGTGGTTGGAAAAGACATAGACGGCGAAAAAGATTATTTCCAGTCTTTAACCACGCCGTCTAGACGCATATGAACTCTCGGTATGCCCTGTTCTGCCAAAATAAATTATTCGTATAAATGATAAAAGGCAGAAATGAGCATTGCGGACAAGAAACTAAACTATCATGCTTGGTAGCAGGCTTATATATATATATAGCGTCGATAAATAATACACATGTTCTAATGACATTATTGGACTGTGTCGGTAAGTCAGGGACAATGTCCCAGAACCGATCCAAAATTCCGTGTCCAATGACGCTATAAGTCTCTTATCCAACATCGCAGCAATGTAGTCTGAAATAACAATCACTGGAAGATAATGCCGGAAGATATGTATGGCAGCTTCCGATGCTACGAAAGGAAAAACTCGAAATCTTTCGAATCCCTTTCGCCATCCTGTCGGACCCTATAAAGCGTTCGGTCGTCCGTACCTGATGCAACCGCGGACCGCACCGACCCAGCGCCGTCAGATAATTCCTGATTCGACCAAGAAACTGTTGATTGCTGGGATGCTGCGAAAAAACTGTGCTAACTCGGATAGCATGTCCGTCACTGAGGCCTGTAGAGAAGCGGTCCTACGATGCATTGCCGCTGGAAGCTCCGTGATCGTTACCCCGTGCATACTACTAATATGCGAGCGAACGGAGTGTATAGGCCTTGTGTCCCTTGGCTACCGGATGGCATGACCTGTTCGCCGTGGAATCACTGAATGATGAAACTGATTGGATACTCGAGGTCACGTAGCCAATGTGCGGTCGTGTGCACTGCTGTGAGGATGAGGAAGCATTATCGACAGTCTCTCGGACTGTCAATATAACGGAGCGCCCCGAGCGACAGACATATGCTCCGAATGTAAAATATCTGAACCACAACATGCGGTCCCCTATGTTGTTGGACGAGAGAGGGACCTCTCTCGCTCACAGCCCGGACGTACCTGGACAAGCCAGGAACCGGACTAACAGGCTTCCTCCGATCTGTCCTCAATCTGCCGTCACTGGGTGAGTACTAAAGTAATTATAGTGCTCGCATCACCCAAATCTCCTTCCTAGACCGCAACGGATGAACCCGGCAGCCGAACCATTCGATGAATGTACGCTACACCGGGTGAGCTAGCGAATGTCACTCCGTCGATCCTACAAGGGACCTCTTAGGCAATAGACATATTCCATGAGCACTTATTGCCGCTAGCTCTTCATTAACTATGACGACAGAGGCACACTTTTGAAAGACATCTCCGTAACTTTGCGAACAAGAAACCAGAAATGCTTGGTAATAGCAAGCATATAATAATAAATATATAGCGTCGTTCAATAATTCGAAAGTTTGTGTGACATTATTGGACTATGTCAGAACTGAGGGACGAAGTCCCTGAACCGAACCAAAAATTTCTAAGTCCACCGACGCTATCAGTTTCTTATCCGGCATCGCAGCATTCTGGTCCGACGAAAGAACCTGTAGAAGATCAAGTCAGATGACATACACAACAGCATATATTGTTCCGAAAGGGAAAGCTCGAAATCCTCCGAATCCCTTTCGGTATCCCGTCGGACCGGATGAAATTTTCGGACGTCCGTACCCGCTTCCGTGGAGCGTCCCGACCCAGCATCGTCGGATAAAACATTATGCGACAGATTCAGTTGTTGTTGGGATGCTGCGATAAGCTGTGCTATTTAGGATAGCACGTCCGTCCCCGAGGCCTGTGCAGTAGCGGTCTTACGATGCATTGCCACCGGAAGCTCCGTGTACGTTGACTCCCGCACACTTTCCTATGCGAACGTCCGGAGTCTGCAGGCCTCGTGTCCCTGGCTACCGGATGGTGTGACCTGGTCGCCGATGATTCTCTGACTGGCGAAGCTGACTGGATATCCGACGTCACGTAGCCAAGAGCGGTCGTGTGCGCTACCATGAGAATGAGGAAGCCTTATTGACAGTCTCTCTGGACTGACTATATGTCGGAGCGTCCCGAGCGGCGGACGTATGCTCCGAATGCGAAACATTTTGTACCACAACATCTGGGGCCAGATGTTGTTGTACGAGAGAGGGGCCTCTCTCGCTCGCCGTCCGGATGGACCAGAACGAGCTATGAACCGGACTAAAAGGCTTCCTCCGTTCTCCCTCTAATCCGCCGTCACTGGGTGTGCATTTGGTTGATTTATAGTGCTCGCATCACCCCAAAACTCCTTCTAGACCGCAACGGACGAACCCGGCTGCCGAACCATTCGATGAATGGACGCTACACCGGGCGAGCTAGCGGACGTCAAAGGCCGTCGAACCTACTAGGGTCCTCTTAGGCAATTGGCGAATTTACATGAGCACTTTTCCGCTAGCCCTTCATTAATTGTGACGACGGAGGCACACTGTTGGAAGACATCACGGATACATCACCCTAATCTTGATCGTCTGAAATAGAAATTGATAAAGTAGAGTGACCCTGCGGGGAAAGGACCGGAATGTCCAATTCCCCACTAACATACCGTGACATACGCTTCCCATGTTGTCATCGAAATCATCAGATACAGAACAGGAGTTAATGCGAGTACACTGACCACATACAGAATGATTATAAAAGTCAGAGGAAGACTTCCTCTTATTACAATTGATCAAAATCCTTTCAATGTGAAAAGAAAACAAAGTCCTGGTACTCGCACCAACCCCTGACAATCAAAATACATAATAATAATATGATCCATTAACATAGAAAAAATAATTGAAATCAAAATATTTTGAAAAAATATTTTTTCAGAACAGCCCAAGTTTTTGAAAAGTAACGTTGAGCCCCAATGGATCCCAAGCCTAAGTGTAGACAAAAAATTTAAAAATATTTTAAACAATTTATGCAACACTTACGAACAATAATAATGTATCTAGTTATGATTAAATTAACATCAAGATATTATTTTCAAGAAATCCCCCTTCACACAGAGGGCTGTTGTAAATGTAAACAATGAGTGTGAAAACACTAAAATAAGACTCCAGGCACCCAGGCCCGAAATCCGTTACCAAAAATACACTATCTGATGCAAAACAGAGACTTCCAGGGAAGAAACTGCAGAACATCAGATGGTAGATGCAGAACACAACGCCTAACCACCCATAGGTGAAGACGTAAACATGGGGAAAAGAACAGAATTCATTCTGTTATTCAGCTAAAACTCCCAAGAAATTTTAGTAATAATAATTACAGAAACTATGCCAAAAGCATGGGAGAATAGCAAGAGGGGACTTAAAGGAAAGGGAGAGCGGAAAACACTGAAAAATCAGTGTAACTAAATAACAAGAATGACAACAAAATGGCTGCTGCCTCGAAAATAGGTAACTTAACATAATTTCATTAAAAAATTTTAAGTTACAGCCCTGATAATATTCTGTCACACATTTTTCCTCTCCTCCTTCTCTATCCTCCTTAGAATCACCATTTCACTAATATTTATGTGTCTGGCATCATTCAAACTGAGATTTACAAGCACAAAGATCAGTCAGATGTTAACTGATGAAGGGCCAAACTTAGAATGATTAATGGCGCCAATTTTGGAACGTCCTTGACACTGCGCATGCGCAGTAGAGGTGAAGTGTGGAGGGCCATTCAGGACATGTTTTCTTTGGTTTTAGATGCAAATTTTGGGGATTGGGGGGCAAAATTTGTGTTTGGCCCTATATTTTAAGAGTTAGCACCAGCTATGTCTGGGTCATTGGTACAGTATAAAAATACTGTTTTCCGTGCAAGAAGGACCGCACAACGGAAAAACGTGAAGGTTGAGGCCTTCCAGATTGTGATGAAGCCGACAGAGTTTCCCCTGCATCAGAAGATCCCAGAGAGGTGGTAACTTCCGTGGAACGTCCCAAAGAAGTTCCCGGAGAAGATTTATCCATGGTCTGTGAGCCGACAGACTTGCAATCAGAAGAATCTTGCAAGAAGACTGTTTTATCTTTAGCAAGATCTGTTGAATGAGGGGAGCTGGAAGGTAAGCATACCCTATGACCCCGTTCCAAGAAATTGACAGAGCGTCTACTGCATAAGCCTGAGGGTCCGGGCATGGAGACACAAACGTCTGTAACTGATTGTTCAGACTCGTGGCAAAAAGATCGATCATTGGACGTTCCCACTGGAAGCAAATCTGATTGAAGACAGACTTTTTTAACATCCATTCTGAATCATGATGTGAAAATACGCGTCCTTCAAATCTATACTTGCGGCGTAATCGTTCACTCGGATGCTGCTTTTCACCGATCGAATTGTCTCCATATAAAATCTTGGAGCAATTATTAGCTTGTTTATCCAACTGAGATCGATGACCGGTCTGTACGAGCCTTCTGGCTTCGGCACAAGAAAAAGATGACTGTAGAATCCCTTTGAATTGGGATTCTCTATGACCTCCACTGCCTCCTTTTGTAGGAGAGAGTCTACTGCTGAAATCAAAGCCTCTCTCTTTGTTATATTTTGTGGAAGGCTCAAAAATCGCGGAATCCGCGTTAATGGAGGTTTTCTCCGGAACGAAAGACGTAGACCATTTTTCACAAGGTCTCGAACCCAAAGATCCTGAGTTATTTTGTTCCAGTTGCTTGCGAATTTTGAAAGCCTTCCGCCAACCGGAGAACAGTAGAGGTCGAAATCTTCATTTGTAGGACTTTCGAGGTTTATACGACGAGAAACCTCGTGAAGCTCTCGCACCCCTCTGTGACGTCGGTGTGGGGTTACACGTTTCGTTATTATCCGACTGCGCCATCCCCTTTTTGAAATCGCTCCCCTGTTTCGAGCCACCATGCCCATGATTAGCTTTAGAAGCAGCACGGGCTGAGCCTCTCTTGGAGAAAAATTTACCTCTCCGAGGAGTACCACTTGTGGAAGGCTGAGGTTGCGAAGCTGAGCGCAACAAAAGCTGACTTGTAGCTTTCTTAGAAGCATCTTCAAATACAGCTTTTAGCTTATCATTAAATAATGAAGAGCCCAAAATGGGAGCGGCCCTTAGGGAGCTCTTAACACTGTCAATAAATGACGTAGATTTAAGGGCAGCATTGCGCCTGACCAACTCTAAATTCGCTACTGAAAGAGCAGAGTGGGATGTTGTATACATTATGGTGCGAGAGAGCACTCTCAAAGGAGATAACAACTCCTGTAACCTCTCAGATTCCAGATTGCCGGCCAATGCCCTGCAAATATGATCTGCATAAGACATAGCGTCCAAAATACTTCTGCTAGATTCAATGCAAGTATCTATAACAAAAGAACTGACGCTACACGATGACGGAAGAGACATACCCAAGTCCCTAGCTCCGTCATCCAATCGCAGAGGAGCTCTTGGAATCTTATTCTCGCCTACCGTATTTAAGAAGGTATTGCCTCTAAACGGTAGGTCAAGCTTCTTTTCCGAAAAAGAAAGAATTTTTTCTAGCCTGAGCCAGGTCAGCAATAGCCTCGTCACAACAATCAAATGCATCTGACGCTTGGACTGATTGAGACGGATACAGAAGGATACTTTCCTTCGACTTAATGACCTCCCTGTCTAAAGAAACCAGGCACTTGGCTCTAGAAGGCGCAGAACTCTGACCAGAAGGAATTAATTCAGGTGAAAAATCCTGCAGGAACCTCATAGTTTCCATATGCTGCTCAGCCAAAGATGTAGTGTCAGTCTCGTCTTCATCAAACTCCCTAACACTACAAGCTAGAGGTTCTATTATCGGCATACTGATTATTTGAGGAAACCCTTCTTTCTGCCGATCCAGCACCGTCTGAATCATCCGAAGCGGAGATCGATGACGGCCGCATATTATGCTGCTGGGAGTCTGCAATTAGCTGGGCAATTTGCTCCAGCAATTCCGTATTCGAGGCTATGTTCACCCCCGTTCTATGCCTTTTAGGCTCCAGAAGGTGATCTGACACAGCGTCCTGTGTCCGTCTTTTTGAAAAAGATGTTTGCCTCAAAATGCTAGCCTTAGAGAGAGCCGTATCCTGGCTCTGACTCTCTACCTCTGGATCTTGCCGGCTAGCATGCGGTCTACTGTGCTGAGTCCTGGAAACGGACAAAGAAGAGGCTCTTATATCAAAATTACTGCCAGCCGCACTGGCAGAGAAAGGTACACCAGAAACAACTGGCTCCGAAGCATTTTCTACCGGACTACCAGTGGAACTGGCAACAAAAGACGAATCTTTCTGTTTTGTCCCCAAAACAGAAGAATGCTTCGCTAATGATGCACCTTTCAATTTGACTGGCCTCTTCCCCTTACGTGCCGTCGTCTGAACAGAGGACTGTCTTCCATCCTCCGTATCCTGGACCGCTACGGATTTTCCCGGTATTGAAGCACTAATTAAAGGCTCCGTTACACAGGTCGAGCTAGTTGACCGTCTGCTTGCCCGAGGTACCGAGTATTCTGCGATACCTCGTAAGTCAACATGCTCTGTATCTGAAGACGACGGCAGCACAGAACTTGATGTTATACCATGACCAATACCATGTACTTGTTCCTCTGAAATGGAAACTAAATTTTGATTAGTTACCTTAGGCGAAAGCACCAAAATCGGCGCTTCGCCAACACATACATAAGTGGAGAGAGAATTCCATTGCTTGGAATCCCAAGAACAGCAAGTTGCACAGGTAACATCTTTCGAGCAACGAGTGCAAGCTAAACATGAAGAATGAGAATCAAGAGAGGACTTCTTCCTCTTACATTTCGAACATGAGGATTTCATAATACCCACACGCCCGAGGCAAAAATTTAAACTGAATAGGAGCTGGTAACCAAGTCCAAAACAGGCACAACAAAGGCCCAGGTCAGACAACCGGTATCCCAATAATACCCTTAACAATAGAGAAACTTCACAGAAGACTCCCCACAGAGAAGGGTAATGGCAAACAGACACGTCCGACTAAGTCAAAAATAACCGGTACGCGACAAAGGGGGTACGAATAATCCACATTCCGTAAATTATCTAAGATTTTTAAGAAGAATTTTAATTAATAACAAATTCGCTAACAGCAATTAGTTCTTAAAAATCTAATGAGAGGATTCAAGGGGAAAAAGGTGAACATTGAACACACACATATGATAAACAAAGAATGAACAAATCAGGTGCATATCCCGAAAACGGAAAGAACAAGAAATATTATTTTAATTTCAATAAAGTTATAGCCCTCATGTTCAAAAACTCAATGTCTATATTCAGCTGCATTCTGCTGCAATTATTCCACCATTCCACTTCAAAATCGTGTCTGGCTACATTATACTGTAGGATTTTATAGCACAAAAGTCAGGATACGTGTTGATCTGACATGGGCCAAACAACAGAATGACATGATGGTGGTAGCCTATTGTTGTCCTTGACAACAAGTTGCACATTGCGCAAAAATATGGAGGACCATACTGGTCTTCTCGTTTTTGCGTTTTTTGGCAAATTTTGGGGGGTTTGGGGATTCAAAATTTGTGTTTGGCCCTGGTAATAAATTGGGTTGCACCAGCTAGTCTGGGCCATTGGTATAGTGGAAAAATATACAGGCTGTACAACTGACAAAATTTATTTTTGATTAGGTTTGTTTTTCAAAGCCTATATTATGATTTATCATTGAAACAAGCCGGATTTTTGCTAGTTCTGACGAGGGATAGTAATTTGTGTCTGAAATAGAAAGTTAGCACAAAACAATGTGTGGTTTTTAGTGCTCCACATATTATCAGATCTAATTGAAATTAAAGAAAACTTTGGAATAAAAAATGCCTTACGTCTTTCTACTAAGCTCTTCATTTTGTTTAAGCTCTCTATTCAAATGTGCTGAGAGAGCTCTCTCTTGACCTTCCAGTTTGGACCTTGATGTTTCATATCTTCTTATACTCTGAAACGTGAAATTAAAATTTATTTAAATTCTTACTCAAACCATGAGCTTAAACCGAGTTCCTGTGATGTATCTGGATGAGAGTACTGCAGAAGTCCATCAGTGATTAAGTGCTCAGCTTTTCCTGGTACAGTAGAATCCTCTTAATTTGATATCTATTTTGCCAGTGAAAATTATTCACTTAACAGGAGTATACAATTAACAGGGATTTGGTTAGTTTCCTGTGTTCTGGAGGTAAACTGAGCATTTATTCTATTATATCTTGTTTGACAGAGCTCATAGAGCTCTGTCAAACAAGATATAATAGAATAAATGCCTGTATTGGATGTAGTGAGGCCAAAAAGGTTGATAAATAAGGGGAATTTGGTGCGTGTCACAGTAATTTTTTTGACATATTACAAAAATTTATATACAATTAACAGGAGTTTACTCTACAACCCATATGCAATTAACAGATCAAATTTGTACTGAAGGTATGGTAAATGGTTATGCATTTGAAAATTATATTCAATTAACAGGGATATACAATTAAGAGATATCCAATTAAGTGGGCTTCACTGTACATGTTTATACTGTGGATGAACTAGAACAAGAGAGATTAAGTGCCGAGAACAAGAATACAGCATGAGTGGCATGGATCAGAAACCTTATCTAGTAAAGTATTAAGCTATTAACTAATTCAGTTTGAGGGAGTACAGTGGCATCCACTTAACCCTTTATCCATAGCAGACGATATCAATATTTCTTATTTTAAAATCCATTTTTCAAAAAATTTCAACAAAACCATATCATGTGACAGGGAGTACAGTGGCATCTACTTAACCCTTTACCCAACGCAGACGATATCAAAATTTATTATTTTAAATACCATTTTTTGAATTTTTTCAAAACATTTCAACAAAACCATATCATGTGACCCCTCATTGGAATGAGCTCAATGAGCTCATTCAGAAGAGGGTCACATGATATGGTTTTGTTGAAATTCTTTTCGTAAAACACTATTTTTTCAGCTGCTTAATTTGCATATTACGTAGGCAGATGAGGGCGATTCGTTGAGTAAAGGGTTAAAAGAACAATAAGCAGCTAATTTGAGAAAAATATCGACTTTTCAATTTTTCTTTTATGTGAAAGAGCATTAACCCCCTGCACACTGATGTCAAAATATCCAGATTTGAAGTAGCCATTTTTCCCATAATGCAACTGGGAATTTAACCAATTCAATCTTGTTTAAACAAAACTCACTGAGCTCTGTCAAACAAGATTGAATTGGTTAAATTTCTAGTTGCTTTATGGGAAATATTTGCACCCTGAACTTTAGATATTTCGACATCAGTGTGCAGGAAGTTAAAAAAAAACACTGTATACAAAGTGTAAGATATGAGAAGAAATGAGAACTTACTTAACTATTTACCCAACAAATTGGCTCTATCCGCCCACGTAATATACAAATTGAGCAGATGAATAAATACTGTTTTTCAAAAGATTTCAACAAAACCATGTCATGTGTCTTTGGAATGAGCCTCTTGAGCTCATTCCAATGAGGGGATCACATGGTATGATTTTGTTGAAATGTTTTCAAAAATTTTTTAAATAATATTTAAAATAATAAATTTTGATATTGTCAGTGTTGCATAAATGGTTAAACCTGTAACTGAAAAACTTTAATGCAGAGAAATTTTAATAAGATATGACATTGCAAAGATACGAAGCTGGGCAAAAGTTATTAGAAATAAACAAGAACGTGATATCATTTCTGAAGACAAGTGGTTACTAATTTTAACTCTGATGTTGTCCCGATGTATGATCTCCACAAACAAAAACTTTTATAACTTTGTATTATTTTTAATAAGGCACAATTATGCTTCCAATAAAATTATTCAGACAACATTTCGGCCCCTGAGTTCCAATGTGTTCTATGTGCCAGTAGGCACATAGAACACATTGGAACTCAGTGGACGATTTATTGACAACAATCTTGATCATCTTCCATGAACACATATGCTATAAATAAAATAAAATAATTGTGTACAAAAGTAAATAATGCCAAATATGGAAAAAGATATGGCAGTTTGTACTGTGCCAGAATTTACCATTATTAATCGGTTAACCAATTTAGATTGACAAATGCTGTCTGCTTTTTCATAAATCTGATGAAGACTAACATTCAAGTTAATTTATTTAATTGAATCAAGACACTTTCGTACTAATGATATATATAATACGGAATTGTGCTTTTCTTAAAAGGTCAACTTAGGTCTAACAAAGTTAAAAATCTGTTTCTCAGGCCCTCCCGCATGGTCCTTTTGGCTGCTGCATGCTCTCTTTTTATAACCAATGTAAACTTTAAAAAATTTAAATATTTGACCCAAGATAACTAGAGGATGGCCACCAAAGGGTGGCTGATTCCCCCGAAAAAAGCCTTGATAGCCATTCCAACCTTATTCGCGACACACCCTCTGGTTGTGGGCAATAATAATACCAAGTATCATTAATATCCTTGAAGGCTGTAAGAAGTTATGGAGCGGACACGAATTCCGTCTACGCCCGGACGGACAGATGGACAGATGGACAGACAGACAGATGGACAGATGGACAGACGGACGACGTCACGGCTAGATTCCCCCAAATTTTTTTCGGGGGAATAATAAAATTTATAAATTTGTCCCTTGAGTGCAAGAAGGCTTTGCAATGCTTCTGCATTGCAAAGCCTTCTTGCACTCAAGGGACAAAATACACCACCACCAATGTTATTCTGTAGATTATGAGGCCTAAACATAAAGCACACTATGAACGTTTGATAGCAAAGAAATTATTACAAAAATAAAAAAATTAAATTAAAAACCGGCCACCCACCCGCCCGAAAGGCCGCCCGCCCGAAAGTCTGCATGCAATTATACAAAAAATGGCCTGAGAAACAGAAGATCTACTTTGTGTGGGTCTTATTTTTTTTGTTTAAATCGCAGCTTACTGTCCCTTCAACCCTTTATCTAATGAACTGGTTGCATCCTTCTGTGTAATTTACAAGATAAGCAGTTGAAAAAACATTATTTTTCCAGAAACTTCAACAAAACTATATCATGTGACTCTCACTTGAATGAGCTCATCCAATGAGGTGTAACATGGTATGATATATACATTTGTAAACCACAGTATACAAAGTGTAAGACATCAGAGCAACATGAAAATACATAAATCTGTAATTAAAAAGCTTTAATGCAGATGAAATTTCAGAAAAAAAACAACATTGCAAAGATATAAACAAAGTTACCTGAAAATTATCAGAAGTAAACAAATTCCTGTGACATCATTTCTGAATACACATGGTTTCTACAGAGTGTGATAACATAGTGGTTATGGCATTGAGCTTGAAACGGAGAGGTCTATGGTTCAATTCCCACCAGGGGTAACTGTGTTGTGTCCTTGGGCAAGGCACTTAATTGCCCTTTTGGGGGCACAGTGGCACTGTATAGGAATGCATACTGCCTTCAACCAATACTTACCCCCCTGCTGGTGTGCAGTAAGTATGTTGGGGAGTCTGACAGTTGCTCGCCATTGCTTGGTGGTTCTCTCTGGGTACTCTGGCTTCCTCCCATAAACTGTCTGACAAGAGGAGACATTGGCTGTTGAAAGTGTCATTAAACTCCAATAAATTAATAAATAAACATGCTTTCTAATTTTAACTTTCTGCTGTTCGAATAAATGCCCACAACAAAGAAGAACTGTACATTATTTTAGCAATAATTGGGCATTATTAGATAAAAACTTTTGTTGACATTCAAATAAATTTCCATTATATATCCAATAAAACCTTCAACACGTTTATCGACAATGCCAGTCTGAAATAGATTTCATTGAGGTGTATGCCATAAACAGACTCTCAGGAACACAACCTTCACCTTTGTTCTTCAAGAAAGTTAATTTTGATGAATATGGAAAATGACATTGAACAGAATTTTTCATGAGTGATCGCTAACTAGTTACGGTTGAAAAATTACAGGCTGCCGTTTTTCCAATGTTCGATAAATTATCGCTCCAAGTTAATTTATTTGATGAAATCAGATGCTTTTGCATGAATGAAATGTAATTTATAGAGCATTTTGGATAACAAACATTGTGGTTTTGTTAAATGGTCAACTTATTTTTTTCAAAATTGTGGCTTATTGTCCCTTAAATGTATTAAATATTGTTTGATGGAACTTCTTGAGCTCTGTGAAACAATATATATAAAACAAAAAATGCTCAGTTTATCACTAGGATACAAAAAATATCTCACAATTTTTTTTTTCCTTTCATAATAGATTAGGAACTCACATATGTTTGGCTTAAACAACACTGTTCCAGTCTAGGGCCTAATCGACTAACTGAGTGCTAAAACCGGATAATATCCGGTTGTCCGTGGCCATTATTTCACCGAATATGGGATCAAAACTATAGGAATTGGAAAGCAGTATTCTCAAACTATTCCGTAGTGTGTACATAAATGTACTCGACAATGTTCATTTGTATACACAGTATGGAATAGTTTCTGCGATTACTCATTTCTCAAGAAAACTGCCGATTATTAATTAA
This sequence comes from Pictodentalium vernedei, assembly GCA_031216915.1. Classification (NCBI taxonomy): domain Eukaryota; kingdom Metazoa; phylum Mollusca; class Scaphopoda; order Dentaliida; family Dentaliidae; genus Pictodentalium; species Pictodentalium vernedei. The sequence continues at coordinate 130,748,252 of CM062296.1, read as the reverse complement.
CAGAGTCTTGAACGCCAAAGTCAATCATTTCTCAATATTTGCAACGCAGCTTCGATGTGTAATCTATCACAAAAGAGAGGCAGCAGATTTATTACGTTTTAAACATGGAATGACGATCACTATCAATATTTTGGATAACCGGTTAATGGGTTTTCTAATCAGTTAGATAGCTAACTGGTTTCAAACTGATTATCTGGTGAACCATTTCAGTACTATTCCAGTCACTTGTCATTAGCCAATGTCTGGGAAGGGTGAATAAAATAGATGATGAAAACTCAATGGCCATTTCTGTGCAGAGTACAGGCTGCATTTAGTTAGATTATTAGGTACAGAGGTAATGTTATCCCCGCTGTATATATATCATTCCTTCATCACACATGACAATTTTAAAATTTTCTAATTTCTTAAACCAAACATGTTTGATAAAAAAATTGTTAAAATACAGAAAATGCTCAAAACTTGAAATACATTTTGAAAAGAGGGGTAGATGGTGCAAATGCTTCTCATAAAATTGGTCTTGATTTGTGCATATTCTTCTGTAATATTAAAAAGGCTTGGTTTGTTTTTTCTCTCTGAGTGGCCTCCATACATAAATCAAAAAGCAATGAATATAGCGACATGGAATTTTGTACATTTATTAAATAGACACTAAGGTCATACATTTTACAGGATAGAATGAAAGTGAATTCAAACCATGCTCTCTTCATATGAAGATGCAGAGGAACCCTGTTAATTGAATAGCCATGTTGCCCATGAAAATTATTCAATTGGGTCAAATAGCCCAGAGCGAAGAGGGCAGCAGAACGGAGACACTGCCGAAACAGACAGCCTACCTAGCTATAGTAGCAACTGTTAAGTGAATGACATTCTGAGCAGTAGATAATAGACCTAACAATAGAGGCCTCCAGAAATGGACTCGATATTTCTGAGATAAAATTCATGAATGTGGATGGCTGAGCGCAATGAGCGGCCTTCAAAAATCTATAATAGCGACACTATTAATGTAAGCCCAAGAAGTAGAAGAGCTCTTACTTCATGAGCCGAAATCTTAAGCACAACTGCTAAGTCAATGATATACCATAAGCAGTACCGATAGTAAATAGAATCCATTAACAATAAAATGGAGCGTATCGTCCTTCTACTAGGCATCAAAGACAGAAGAAGCTTACGCCCATAGTAATAAACAGATATCTGTTTATAAATACATAAACTGTACCCGGAGAGAGTAAAGGCCTATGCCCATACGAAGACGGAAGGACCTTAAAATAATAGGTTCCGGATAATAGGAGCCTAACTCTTATGCAAAAATCCAACCTAAATAGTAACGGAAGTAGTGATTCCGAAACTACGAAAGTGAAAATCATCCATCGATAGTGCATGAAACTCATTGACTCTACAGTAAAAGAGAAACCAACAGAATTACTGTCTAAAAGGTCAGAATTTGAAAACTACTGTTTCCAGAGGCTCAAATGATTACTTAGCTAAATAAGAACCGAAGTTAAAATCCATATAGGAATTTAATCTAAAGATTCTAAGTCTATTTATCAAAAAGTTACTAACTGACTTAGATAAAGAGACAAAAGACTCAATTGTAAACTATCGTAGAGTGCATAGGTATGAGGTAACATAAACCTATAACCTAAATAATAACAGGCTGCAGTAGATCTTGTGAAACAAGTATACTAAAAAATTGCAATGAGTAGTATGGAGGGATCAACAATATGAACATAATGAACCCTACACCACGACGGAAGAGCCTCCACTTTAGCCACATAGAATAGCGAAGAAGAGGATCTCCTATAGTAAGAAATCGCGTCCAAAGCTCGTCCAGTACAGTGCATACAATGCAATACGGACCACACAACGGAATACATGAAGGTTGCGATCTTGCGGGTTGTGATAAAGATGACACGATTTACCCAGTGAAAAAAAGATCCTCACATAGAGGAAGATTTCATGTTAAGACCCACAGTAGACAAGAGAGTAAAATACCCATGATCTCTGTGAAGATAGAGATGCTATCAACAGAAATGTATTGTAGTTGTTTATCTTAGCAATACCTGCTGAAACAACAGCGCCGGAGGATACGCGTATCCTATCATTCCGTCCTATAGATCAATAGAGCGTTAACAACATTAGCTCAGAGATCTGGACAAGCTAACACATATGTCTGCAATTGATTAGCAAACTGTGTCGTAAATAAATCATCATTGGGCACTCCCATAGATAGCAAATCTGATTGAATACTTGTTTGTTGAGAGTCCATTCTGACAGCAACAAGCGACCCGTAAGAGAACGTGAGTCCGGTAAAACAATCAGACTACCCGGAATATGACGGACCAAAACAGAACTTGGTGTACTATAACCAACAGACGGATTCTTTCCATTAAATTGAATAACGGAAACGAAAGAGTGCCTCCCTGGTTCCGGAGATACGCCACTACTGTCGAATTAAAGGACAGGATTTGGGCATGCGTTTCTGAATAATGTTCATGCAATGACATAAAGCAAGCCTAAAAAACATTATTCCGCGGAAGAAAACTGATTGCTAAGAGACTGCGGAACCCAAAGACCCTGGCACTTCGAATCCGTAGGGATCAGTATTATATCCCAATCTGTTTGACTGGCAACCGTCATAACAGCCACAATCGGGTCCGGCAACTGCGGTGGCACTCTCTGAGTCAACCACCGAATGTTTGCCCCAGTCTGAATCTCTTGTAACACTAGATAGACAAGAGAACGTGTAAATCGAGCAAATCATGGATTGCCGAAAAGTTGCCGTCGAAGAGAAGCTCCTCCGAGAACGAAGCGACTCTGAGAGAGTTCTTAACCTTACTATCCACGCGTGTGGATGTAGCTAGGGCTGCGTCACGTCTAACCAACTCTAATCAGCCACTGAAGGGCGGAGTTATACGTGAACAAACTACTGCCCTCAAAAGAAATTACATTGAGAATAATATCCCGTAAATCTTTTCTTGAAGACGTAATGATAACGCCTCAGTAAGGCGGATTACGTATGATAAAGCGTCTAAGTTAAGTCTACTATACATCATGTCGTTTCCAACATTGAAATTGGAAAAGACATAAACGGCTAAAAAGAATATATGCAGTCTTTAACCACACCGTCTAGATGCATAAGAACTCTCGGTATGCCCTGCTCTGCCAAAATAAACAATTCATATAAAAGATAAAATGGCAGAAATGAGCAACGCGGACAAGAAACTAAACTATCATGCTTGGTAGCAGGCTTGTATATATATATATATATAGCGTCGAAAAATAAAACACATGTTGTAATGACAATATTGGACTGCGTCGGTAAGTCAGGGACAATGTCCCTGAACCGATGAAAAATCCGAGTCCAATGACGCTATAAGTCTCTTATCCAAGATCGCAGCAATGAAGTCCGAAATAACAATCACTGGAAGATAATGCCAGAAGATATGAAAGGCAGCTTCCGATACTACTAAAGGGAAAACTCGAAATCTTTCGAATCCCTTTCGCCATCCTGTCGGACCCTATAAAGCGTTCGGTCATCCGTAGCTGAAACAACCGCGGACCGCACCGACCCAGCGCCGTCGGATAATTCCTGATTCGACCGAGAAACTGTCAATTGCTGGGATGCTGCGAAACAACTGTGCTAACTCGGATAGCACGTCCGTCACTGAGGCCTGAGGAGAAGCAGTCTTACGATGCATTGCCGCTGGAAGCTCCGTGATTGTTACCCCGTGCATACTACCAATATGCGAGCGAACGGAGTGTATAGGCCTCGTGTCCCTTGGCTACCGGATGGCGCGACCTATTCGCCGTGGAATCACTGAATGACGAAACTGATCGGATACTCGAGGTCACGTAGCCAATGTGCGGTCGTGTGCCCTGCTGTGAGGATGAGGAAGCATTAAGGACAGTCTCTCGGACTGTCAATATAACGGAGCGTCCCGACCGACGGACATATGCTCCGAATGTAAAATATCTGAACCACAACATGCGGTCCCCTATGTTGTTGGACGAGAGGGGGACCTCTCTCGCTCACAGCCCGGACGGACCTGGACAAGCCAGGAACCGGACTAACAGGCTTTCTCCGATCTGTCCTCAATCTGCCGTCACTGGGTGAGTACTAAAGTAATTAAAGTGCTCGCATCACCCAAATCTCCTTCCTAGACCGCAACGGACGAACCCGGCAGCCGAACCATTCGATGAATGTACGCTACACCGGGTGAGCTAGCGAATGTCACTCCGTAGGCGATAGACATATTCCATGAGCACTTATTGCCACTAGCTCTTCATTAACTATGACGACAGAGGCACAATTATGAAAGACATCTCCATAACTCTGCGAACAAGAAACCAGAAATGCTTGGTTATAGCAAGCATAAAATAATAATATATATAGCGTCGTGCAATAATTCGAAAGTTTGTGTGACATTATTGGACTATGTCGGAACTGAGGGACGATGTCCCTGAACCGAACCAAAAATTTCTAAGTCCACCGACGCTATCAGTTTCTTATCCGGCATCGCAGCATTCTGGTCCGACAAAAGAAGCTGTAGAAGACCAAGTCAGATGACATACACAACAGCATATGTTGTTCTGAAAGGGAAAGCTCGAAATCCTCCAAATCCCTTTCGGTATCCCGTTGGACCGGATGAAACTTTCGGACGTCCCGCCCCAGCATCGTCGGATAAAATATATGCGACAGATTCAGTTGATGCTGGGATGCTGCGAAAAACTGTGCTATTAAGGAAAGCACGTCCGTTCCCGAGGCCTGTGCAGTAGCGGTCTTACGATGCATTGCCGCCGGAAGCTCCGTGAACATTGACTCCCGCACACTTCCTATGCGAACGTCCGGAGTCTGCAGGCCTTGTGTCCCTGGCTACCGGATGGTGTGACCTGGTCGCCGAAGAATCCTTGATCGGCGAAGCTGGTAATATATCGGCGGTCACGCAGCCAAGGTGCGGTCGTGTGCGCTGACGAGAAGAGGAAGCCTTAGCAGTCTCCGCGGACTGCCTATACAATGGAGCGTCCCGAGCGACGGACGTATGCTCCGCTTGCGACACATTTTGTACCACAACATCTGGGGCCAGATGTTGTTGAACGAGAGAGGGGCCTCTCTCGCTTGCCGTCCAGATGGACCGGAACGAGCTATGAACCGGACTAAAAGGCTTCCTCCGTTCTCCCTCCGATCCGCCGTCACTGGGTGTGCATTAGGTTAATTTATAGTGCTCGCATCACCCCAAAATTCCTTCTAGACCTCAACGGACGAACCCGGCTGCCGAACCATTTGGTGAATGGACGCTACACCGGCGAGCTAGCGGACGTCAAAGGCCGTCGAACCTACTAGGGTCCTCTTAGGCAATTGGCGTATTTACATGAGCACTTTTCCGCTAGCCCTTCATTAATTGTGACGACGGAGGCACACTGTTGGAAGACATCACAGATACATCACCCTAATCTTGATCGTCTGAAATAGAAATTGATAAAGTAGAGTGACCCTGCGGGGAAAGGACCGGAGTGTCCAAATCCCCAATAACATACCGTGACATACGCTTCCCATATTGTCATCGAAATCATACGATACAGAACAGGGGAGTTAATGCGAGTACACTGACCACATATAGAATGATTATGAAGTCAGAGGAAGACTTCCTCTTAATACAATTGATCAATATCCTTTCAATGTGAAAAGAAAACAAGTCCTGGTACTCGCACTAACCCCTGGCAATCAAAATACATAATAATAATATGATCCATTAATATAGAAAAAATAATTGAAATCAAAATATTTTGAAAAATATTTTTTCAGAACAGCCCAAGTTTCTGAAAAGTAACGTTGAGCCCCAATGGATCCCAAGCCTAAGTGTGGACAAAAATTTTAAAAATATTTTAAACAATTTATTCAACACTTACGAACAATAATAATGTATCTAGTTATGATTAAAATAACATCAAGATATTATTTTCCAGAAATCCCCCCCTCACACAGAGGGCTGTTGTAAATGTAAACAATGAGTGTAAAAACACTAAAATAAGACTCCAGGCACCCAGGCCCGAAATCAGTTACCAAAAATACACTATCTGATGCAAAACAGAGACTTCCAGGGAAGAAACTGCAGAACATCAGATGGTAGATGCAGAACACAACGCCTAACCACCCGTAGGTAAAGACGTAAACATGGGGAAAAGAACAGAATTCAATCTGTTATTCAGCTAAAACTCCCAAGAAAATTTAGTAATAATAATTACAAAAACTATGCCAAAAGCATGGGAGAATAGCAAGGGGGGACTTAAAGGACAGGGAGAGAGGAAAACACTTAAAAAACAGTGTAACTAAATAATCAGAATGACAACAAAATGGCTGCTGCCTCGAAAATAGGTAACTTAACATAATTTCATTAAAAAATTTTAAGTTACAGCCCTGATAATATCGTGTCACACATTTTTTTCCTCTCCTCCTTCTCTATCCTCCTTAGAATCACCATTTCACTAATATTTTATTTATGTGTCTGGCATCATTTAAACTGAGATTTATAAGCACAAAGATCAGTCAGATGTTAACTGATGAAGGGCCAAACTTAGAATGATTAATGGCGCCAATTTCGGAACGTCCTTGACACTGCGCATGCGCAGTAGGGGCGAAGTGTGGAGGGCCTTTCAGGACATGTTTTCTTTGGTTTTAGATGCAAATTTTGGGGATTGGGGGGCAAAATTTGTGTTTGGCCCTATATTTTAAGAGTTAGCACCAGCTATGTCTGGGTCATTGGTACAGTATAAAAATATTATTTTCCAAAAATTTTCAACAAAACCATATCATGTGACCCCTCGTTGGAACGAGCTCATCGAGCTCGTTCCAACGAGGGGTCACATGATATGGTTTTGTTGAAATTTTTTGAAAAATTTGAAAAAATGATATTTAAAATAATAAATTCTGATATCGTCTGCGTTGGGTAAAGGGTTAAGGGGCTAGCAACTTCAAACAAAGATAATTTGTGCCAAGTTTGATTGGATTGGGGCTTGTGGTTCTCAACAGGAAGATTGATATGCAAAAACTAATGGATGATGGATGTCTAATGCCAAGTGATAGCCACAGCTCAATCTCAGTCAGGTGAGCTAAAAATAATAAATTTCGAATAGCGATTTTAAGAATAGCACAGGCCAGATATGGCCATATACTTACGGTAAAGGGATAAGGTTATCGGAGGTTCTAAAAGCAAAGATTACTGCAATTACAACTTCAATTCTATTTAGTACCTTTCTTATTTGGTCTAATTCTGCTTCATTCTCCGTAAGTTCTTCAATCAGTGTATCTAGCTCCCTGAAATGAACATGGCATTCATAAATTTATGTACATCGAACAACATAAAGCTTTATTATTACCACTCAATCTATAAGTTACTAGTGGATTAACATGATTTTGGAGGGCCGTTAAAACTCCATAATTTCAGTGACGTCATTCGACGGAGGCTGGATGCGTGCGATAATGGTATAAATAGCCATTAGCGGCCCGCGGCCCGGCTATTTTTAAATTCCATGGTCTAATGAATTACGCCCATTGGGATGACGTCCCTTTGTATTTCTGAACTGAAGTCGAACGCACGATCGAAACAGAAATATCAAACCGACTTTAGTGATTATTTCTTTCAGAAATTCCCTCGTGCGGTTAGCTGTAACAGGGAGTGGTAATAATAGTAATAACATGATTGTTGTCAGGCATCATGATTCATTAGCGGCCCTGCAGCAATGATGAACAGCCCTTGGGCTTATTAATGGCCCCCGACTTCGTCTCGGGCCTTTAATAAACCCTCTGGCTTTTCATCATTGCTGCAGGGCCACTAATGAACCATAATGCCCTCCAAAATCATGTTATTGTTATATTAACCAAAGACACAGCTATAAATAACATAAATTATGAGAAGGTGTCATAGAGCAGACCTAAATAAAACTTCATCCATAAAATTGACAAAGTTTTGGTTGAAAAAAAATAATAGGTGTAACATACACACAACTTAAGGGTTAATTACTGTTGTCATGGTTCCAAATGACTGGAATACAAGAAGATGCCCCAAATGGCCTGAGGTACTGATCTGAAAGACGTTTTGGTAAAAGTAAATATATTTAAGGCCCAGAAGAGTTAAAAATCTGTTTCTGAGGCCCTCCCACATGGTCACTTTGGCTGCCACATATTCTCTTTTTATAACCAATGCAAACTTTAAAAAAAAGTTAAATTTAATGGTTTATGTCTCATATTTTACCTAAGATAATAAAATTGATAAATATGCCCCTGAGTGCAATAAGGCTTTGCAATGCTAACCTTCTTGCACTCAAGGGACAAAATACACCACCACCTAGGCTATTCTGTAGCTTATGAGGCTAAAAACATAGAACAAATCAAGAATATGAACTTGTGATGGCAAAAAAATAATTACAAAAAATAAAAAATAAAATATAAAAACTCTCGCCCAAACAGAATTTTACCAAAAATAGCCTGAGAAACAGAAGATCTACTTTGTGGGGCCTAACCAAACTGATTGGAATAGTTTTAACCCTTTACCCAATGCAGACGATTTCAAAATTTATTATTTTAAATATTATTTTTTAAATTTTTAAAAAAAATTTCAACAAAACTATATCATGTGACCCCTCTTTGGAACGAGCTTGTTCCAAAGAGGGGTCACATGATATGGTGTTGTTGAAATTTTTCGAAAAGTAATATTTTTTCAGCTGCTGAATTTGCATATTACGCGGGCGGATGCGGGCGATTGGTTGGGTAAAGGGTTAACCCTTAAAGACCTAATTCCAACTGTGATCAGTTTTTACTGCTATAAACATGTCCCAAACGTACAGTTTGAGTAATCTTGCAAATTACATTCTTAGTGCATAAGCAGTTATTTCTAGGCAAATCTTGGCTGCCTATTTAATTGGGGTTGGGCCAACACTTGCCTAGGAACAACTACAAAGCCACAGGGTGTGAACTGTTTGTTTGTTTGTTTGCTGGGGTTTATTGACAATTTCAACAGCCCGAGTTACATCGTGTCTAACAGTTTAACAGGTGAAAGGAAGCAGGAGTATACCCATAGAGAACCACCAAGCAGTGACAAACAATGATCAGACTCTCCAACTTACCATCTCTTCAGAGTCAGCAGCAGTTGAAGGCGGGTGCACCATTGACATCAGGCATGTCATCTGGTACCTGTACCGGTACCAGTACCACCAGTACTCTCATGTTTCAACCAGTACTGGTAAATGTACTGAAAATTTTGTCCTGACGATATCGGGACAAATTTATTTTATAGGCAAATTCTGGATTGAACGAGAGTAAGCAGGCTGATAATTGTGCTTGGCACACTTGCATGACATACTTTTAGCTTATTCCTGAATGAACATATCAAAACACTCTGAAGGTGCATATTCTGTCTGCACCATGGCCTCAATAAGGCCAACCATTCTGACTTTTCAAACATGGCATCAAAGGCAATGAAAGTGCCGTCATCGGCTACTTGAAAGAAATCCTGTGGTGACATCAAAGTTCTCATAAAGCACAATCTTCATGCTTTATCATTATTTTGATGTCGCCACAGAATAATTGGCACGATGCCATGTTTGAATTGCGATCTTGGGGACTGGGGCAGTTTAAATGCAAATATGATAAATTTAAAGTAATTTGTATATTTTTTATACCTACCAATGGCCCCGACTTAGCTGGTGCAAACTCGATATTATCAAGGGTCAAACACAAATTTTGAATCCCCCATCCCCAAAATTTGCATACAATACCAAAAAATAAAAGACCTATCTGGCCCTCCATACCTTTACCATCTGCACATGCACAGCAGTCAGAAAGAGACTGGAATTGGTGCCAACATCATTCTTTGTACATGAGCGTACTAAATAATAACTCAGCCTGGAGGTATGAGTGCCATCTCATGGGTGGGCCATCCCCGTCTGGGCCATTGGTAAGTATAAAAAATATACAAATTACTTTAAATTTATCATATTTTTATACTAATAACCAATGGCCCAGACTTAGTTGAATCGTAAAAAGGTGGAGGGCCTAAGACTTAAGAATTAGCAGACCAAATATAGCTCCTAAGCCTGCATACAAGGTGACAAGGAGATTAAAATTAAAAGAATTACATGTATGTCTCTCTATACAATAATAGAGAAGACATATCATCAATAAGGAGCCATATCTAAGTAATTCCGTATTCTTAGCATGAATGATTATGATTAATGATTAATTATTAATGATTATGCTAATTGGGTTTAACGAGCCCCACAATTTAAGGCTATACCGGACTAAGCCACTTAAATCAGGAGGGCATATTCGAGAGTGAGAGACTAACCCCACAAACACTAAGGACAGAGAGGGACATGATGAACAAATAATACACCATATAGACAAAATATCCAGTCTCTAAGGTGGAAATATAATTCACAGCAATAGACTGGATAGAAATGAAAAGGGAGATGAAAACAATGTTCCGAAACCCGATCATAAAAAACCTATTAGAATTTCTTACGTTCGATATGATATCAGGAAATATATTGCTGAGAAGGAGTTAGTATAGGCATTTGAAGAAACGCTCATTAATCACACTAGGTTAATATGGCTTATTGCCTCAGATAACTAACACCAAACCATTCCAGTAGGAAGAGAATAACCTCCTCTAACATAACAGTATCATGTCCGATAGAACAATGAACTCAGCCTCGGTGAAGCAGCTAAAGGTCTTCCTATCCATGAAGACAAATAAAAGGCTATTAGCTGCAGCCTTAGAAGCTCACTAAGGAGACTTACAATGCCAGCAGTAGCTTATAAGTCTTCATCTCCATGAAGACAGATATATCAGTGTAAGTTGCGACCTTGAAAGCTCACTAAACGGAGACTTACAATTATTGTCGTGCAAGTTAGGGAATGAAGAGCCACTATATTAACATCCCTAAATTCTCAAAGAGACAGTTGTCTGAAGAGATAATTATTTCAGTTATGTCATTGCATAATTACTGAAAAAACATCGCTCATGATTCTGGCTAGGCTACTACGATGTAAACAATAAGACTCAAGTCTATGACACCTAGAAAAACAAACAGAAAAGCACTCTTTCTTTAGCAGTTTTATTCCCAAAAGACAGCGGTCAGAGCCTAATTGACGTAGCTTAAAAGTCTTCATCTCCGTGAAGACAGATATCTCTGTGTAAATTGCGACCTTGAAAGCTCACTAAACGGAGACTTACAACCATCGTTGCACAAGGTAGGGAATGAGGAGCCACTATTCTAACAGCCGTAATTCCCAAAGGTAACTACGGAGGTATGAGTCTTCGTCTGCTCGAAGACATATCTGTGTCACTTGTGGCCTTTGAAAGCTCACTAAATGGAGACTTACAATACTAGCCACTTATGTATAAGAAAAGACTGCTGTAACAGTACATAAGGCTACTATGGCATCCACAATAGCATTAAATGTCTTGCCGCCAAGTAATACAACACCGAGAAGGAAGACGAACTCATGCCCTCTAACGGCTCTATTCCAAACAAGACAGCTATCTCAGCCTATCTATGCACTATGGAACCTCTATTGGTAAAGAGTAGGGCAGAGCATTTCTTATACTATTGCTAAGGCAAGGAAGGCGTCGTTACTCAGGAGAAAAGCCCTCGATACCTGAGCCAAAAGATCCGGGTATGAAAGATCTTTGTCGTTCCATCACCCGATATGATAAGCTGTTTTGCCTAGCAAATGCAGACTTATATTCAGATGAAACAATATTCTAAGAGCTTAAGACTAAAATTTCATAGTCTTAAAGTGCTCTTCTGTGAGGGATGGAGACTCTGTAGCCCTCTCACCATCCAAATGTTCCATCTGAAAATATGGTCGACTCCATCCAACTGAACGGATGACTGGACTAACGCATCACTATCCGACAGCTCACCATCAGAGACTGTTAAACGGTAGTGCCAGCAACTAATGGTGCGATATGCAGAGAAATCTGCAGCAGCCGGTCCGTGACCAAGGCTAGCAGAACAATAATAATCCACTTGTTACCATTAGCTGCTCACAGGATGGAGATCTCGCCTCAGATCCTCGACACATGACCTGTATAAAAATGCCTCGAACGACTAGCTATCAAGCTGAACATGCAAAGTCAGATAGCTAGTCTGCGGTCACCATGCTTCATTAATAAAGCAGGGAAGATGCCTTAGCTGCATCTGGATCCGGCTGCTGAGTGGAAGGAGTGTCCTGAACCACAACCATGAATAGGCGTCCCAACTCACTAAAGTTTCACGAACCAAAAACAGTCAACCTGACTGCTGACAGAAAGGAGATGGTTCTCCAGCTCAGTTTGCTCCAGACCTCGCCGAGTATTCCATTAGAAACTTGCAGGCATCTATCCTTTATCATGCATATCCATGGAAGAAGAGGAAGCCGTAACCACAGCCGACCCAGGCTGAGTGTGGAAGAAGCATCCCGACTCGTCACATAGGATGGATGCTCCTGCTCACTGAAGTTTCTTACAACACAAAACAGTCATCACTGACTGTTAATGGGAAGAAAAATGCTCTGCACTCATGATCTGTCCCCAGATCTCGCTGAGTATCCTGCTTAGAAACTTCTAGGCTAATCCTCTTTCGTGCACTTCCATGTAAGTAGAGGAATCCATAACTGCCGCCGGACCCAGCTGCAGTGTGGAAGGAACGTTTCGAAGCTTCTTCTGACTCAATATGGTTTCTCACAATGGACACAGTCGACCCCGACTGTTAACTGGTAGAGTGCTGAATTATTTTAGCCATCAAAATTTATTCACAAGTCTTTGCCATGTTACAATTTATGGGAGAGTGCCAACAGGCACTCTCCCATAAATTGTAACAAGAGAAATCTATACAGACAAACTAATTTAGCTTCAAAGATAATATGAAGCACATCCACATAGTTTGAAGCCTTTGAGCTGCAGTACCTGCACTTTAGAGTGAAGCCCAAATATGGGCTTCCAGCACTCTACCAGTTAACAGGACAAAGAGGGTTCTCCAAACGGTGATCTGACCCCAGATCTAGCCAATTGTCCTGTAGAGAAACTTCTGGCTTAGCCTACATTAACAATTGACTGGACCAACCCAGCACCGTCCGACAGCTCACCCCCGGAGCCTGCAGAAGGCTGCTCTTGCACTTGCTGGAATGCTCCGATTAGCTGCGTAATCTGCGACAGCAAGTCCGTTACCGAGGCTTGAGGAGCAGAGGTCTTCTTGGGACGAAGATGCAGACGTAGATCTCTACTCCAAAAGTCCCAATGATTGAAGCCTCGGATCACAAGCTACCAGATGGACCGAATTCACAGGTGAAGACTGGATACTTCTTCTGGTGGCTGCCTGGATATCCAAAGTCACGTAGCTAGTATGCATTCGTGTGTGCTATATCTGCCTGAGGAAGAAGCCATAACTGTAGCCAACCCCGGCAGCAGTTTAGAAGAAGCGTCCCAAGCGGCAAGTGTGGACGTTAGCTCCTAAACAGGCATGTTTATCAAACAACATTTGGCCCCAAATGTTGTGGGTTAGAGAGGGACCTCTCCCGCTCGCTGTCTTTTCAGACCTCAACAAGCCTCCCTAAGATAAACTTGCAGAATCCTACACAGGCAAGTTTCTCAACAACATTTGGCCCCAAATGTTGCTGGGTTAGAGAGGGGCATCTCCCGCTCGTGGTCTTATTAGACCTCGCCGAGTCTCCCTATGAGAAAGCAGGCTACCTCCCTATTTACGTCATCTCTGGGTGAGCTTTAGTTTTTGAGGTGCTCGCTCTACCCAAATCTAAACTTCCCTCAACTGCAATGGACTTACCCGGTGTCACGGCTCCCACGAACATAGTAACCGCATCACCAGTCGAGCTAGCTGCTTGCAAAGGATAAGAACACTAACTATAGGCCTTATCCCTCGCTTATATTCATGAGCACCTTGCAGCTAGCTCTATTTGCTCACCATAGCACGACGACCATAGCACACTTTGGATGGGTGTCACAATAGCATCACCATGTTCTTGTTCCTCTGAAATAGAAACTGAAAAACTTGAATTATATTGTGGTGAGAGCTCCGGCAGAGGAACCTCACCACCAATGACGTACCGTGACACCCGTCTCCAACGTCTGTCATCCCAATGTACAAAAAATAGGATCAGAATTCGCAGGAGTGCATTGACTACAGACAAGGGCACTCCTACAAACTCCGCAACAAAATAGATGATAAAAATACATGAATAATAGCAATCAAAATTAAATTCAAAAAATTTTAAAAAAAAAATTTTCGAAAAAAATTTTGAGAAAATGCCAAAGTTCCCAAAGGGAGCATAATGAGCCCAAGGGCATCCCAAGAGAGCCTAAGTGTGGACAAAATCCAAATTTTTGAGCTACACTACCGGAATAATAATCAATGTATCCTACAGTAATTCTACAGTAATATAATATAAATACTACATATATTTGAGGACACAAGACATCAGGCACACATCACACACAGAAAGACCCAAAGTCATTAACCAATTTAAATGCTACCAGATGCAAAGCTAGATCTTCAGACGAAGAAAAAACGATACATCAGATAGAAGATGCAAGACCAAAATGACCTAACACCCCTAGGGTGAGGACATAACCAAGGGGATAAACAGAATAAACATTCTGTAATACACGTTAAACTCCCAGGAAATTTAATAAAAAATTTCAATAAAAAATAGCCAAAAAGCTTAGGAGTTTAACTGGAAGGGTTCATGGAAGGATAGGGAAGGAACACTTAACAAACAGCAGAATAATCATTAGCAAGAATGATTATGTCAGGCATATGTCCCGAAATTGGGAAACATGAAATAATTTTATAAATATTATAAAGTTACAGCCCTGAACGTTTGAAACCACTGCTGATCACTTCCATCATCCATTAACAGCCTTGGATCCTCCAATTCTTGCATTGATTTGTGTCTGGCATCCTCAAAAAAGGAGATTTTAAAGCACAGATGTCAGATCATTGTTACTGACTTTAGGGCCAAACAAAGAATATTTCTGGTACCGGTTATGTTCATACCAGCGGTACTTTGACATACCTGATCAACATGCAGTATGCATAAATACACGGTTCCACCATGCCTCCATGTAGGCAATTGGGATTAAGTATCTTGCCCAAGAATACAGGGCGGTTACCACTGGTCAGGATCGAATCATTGACCTTATGTGAACTGCTAATGTATAGCAACAATGTATAAAAATTTCCAGGGCCCTAAAGATTAAACAAAACCTTCCAAAAAACTACACTGATAAAACTATAAGTGTTCTCAAATTCTAAAGGGAACTACGTGTTTCCAGTTACAAAACTAAAATTTGACAACTCATGTAAGGATGTCTACTCAGACCTGAAAATGATATTTCATTCCATTTGGGGCCGATTCATGTTGTAGGTCATGTCAAATAAATTTGTTCTCACTGATAGGTATGAACCAAGAGGATCCACGATGGAATCAAAAATTTAACTACTCACACTATTATGTGGCAAATCAACATTTTCAGCAGTGAAAAATTCCCCAAATTTAGTTGAAAATTTAACAAACTACATCTTGTCTGACAGAGCTATGTGAGCTCAAACAAGGTATATTTGGTAAATATTAGTCCTACAAGTTCAAAATAGTGTCATAGAATAGGTTGCCAGGTGAAAAAAGGTGATGTGGCAGACTTTCTAGGATGAGGGAGGTGCTTGAGAAACAAGAATGTTTTTCTAATAGCTTTAAGATGCCAAAACAATTCTAAAACTGCTCATACCGTTTCTTTTCATTGTTAAGCCTTTTCTGTTCTGTTGTCTTCTCTGAGGTATCAGCCTTGAGAATGAGAAAATTAGAATACAATTGCAACTGCAACATAAAATTTGTACTCTTATAATGACAGATAAAATATACTACCTCATTGTCATTAATGAAAAAATGCTTGGGAGTGAAACAGTAAGAGAGACAATACACTACAAACAAACACATTTTTTTATTCATTTGCCCAGCAGCAAAGCCACAAAGACTGGGGAGACTTGAGGAGACTATGCTTGTAAAGTAAACTCCTGTTAACAAAATCAAAAATCTTGTAATCTATCAAAAAGGACCCTTCGTAGTTGTACAACACTGATGATCCAATTTAGAATTGATACCTTATCAGGTTACAACTTTGTATTTTAAAATTTGGTCAGCAAGGCCCCACAAAGTAGATCTTCTGTTTCTCTGGCCATTTTTTTGTAGAAATGTATGTGGGTGGGCATTTTTTGGTTTTATTTTTTTATTTTTGTTGTAATAACTTCCTTTCTATCAAAAGTTCATATCAAAAGTTCATGTTTTTGGTGTGTTTTATGTTTTTGGCCTCCTAGTCTACAGAACATAATGGGTGGTGGTTTATTTTGTCCCTGGAGTGCAAGAAGGCTTTGCAATGCTTAAAGTATTGGAAAGCCTTGTTGCACTCATGGGACAAATTTATCAATTTTATTAATTTGAGTAAAATATCTGACATGAACCATTTAATTTTTATTTTTTTAACTTTGCATTAGTTTTAAAAGAAGGCATGCAGCAGCCAAGGGAGGGCCTGAGGAACATATTTTTTTAGGCCTAATGGAACCGTATTTTAAACCTTGGTTATCGATCAATGATCATAGCATGAGCATGAGTTAAGTTCATCAATATATATTCAATAATGGTGAAAGCACCAGTAATCTTGTTCCATTGGCAGGGTCCAATGGTGTACAAATGGTTAACAAATGTAGCTTATCTACCTGAGAACAATTATCTGCTGAAGTTAACATCAAGGAATAATTGGTAATTCAGAAAATAATTGAAAAAGATGTCTAATACTTGGAGAATATCTGACAAACAACAAGATCTGGAGTCCTCAGCATTGTTTATATCATCATCTCAAAAGAGATAGAGAGTAATCGCTTGGCTGGACTGGTTATGTGAAATAATTTGTCAGAGGTGAGTGACGTACAAGCAGGAGTCGAGTGCGCGAAGTGTTTTACAATACAGTCCCTCACCTCAAATGAATTATTTCACGTAACCAGTCCAGTCAAGCGATTTTATATTATTTAACCCTTTACCTAACGTAATGGCCAAAACCAGCCAGTGCTAGTCTAAAAAATTGCCAATTAATTTTCATTATTTTTTCATTTTTGATCTCTAAAACATAGGTTTTGACCCTTTATTGGAACAAGCTCATCGAGTTCGTTCCAATGAGGGGTCATAACCTCATGTTTTTGAGACAAAAATTGAAAATAATAGTTAATCAAGAATTATTTTTGTAAGTGTCAGGTAAAGGGTTAAAAAAAACAAAAAACAATGAAGTCCCCATTACACCCACAGCAAAGCGTCTTCATTTGCACACACAGATACATGACACAATTGTTGATTGCATAATTCACTTGTGAAGTTATCGTTTATAATCAAACCCGGAAATCCCAGTAAATCACACTTTGGAAAGTAATAAATCGGGTGTAAATGAAGCCAGATATGAGTGAGTAATGAGTGGTGAGCCTGGCCTAGAGATCCCCCTCCTCTATGGGGTTTTGCATTACCCTCCATTTACTTAACCCTTTACCCAACATAACAGCCAAAATTGGCCAGCACTATTCACAAAATTCCCCATTCAATTTTTATTACTTTTTCATTTTTTGTCACAAAAATATAGCTTATGCCCCCTCATTGGAACGAGCTCATTCTAATGAAGGGTCATAAGCTATGTTTTTGATGCAAAAGACCAACAAAATTAGTGCTTTAAGAATTTTATTTGCAAGTGTCATCTGCTTTTACATGTTAGGCAAAGGGTTAAGTGGGGATGTCACAAATCTTAAGGTGCTTGAATGGAAGCGATGCCTCACTCATATTGCTAAAAAATTATCGATCTGACTTGACTGCTAAGAATGGATTTTTTCCAACATATCTGAAGAAAAAATAGACATGTGGATTGGAAACCAACTGCCTGGAGGTGAAAAGGTTTGCCAATCCTGAGACAATTGATGTACACTAACTTGTTTGTGTGGGTGACAAAAGGAAGAAGGCTGATGAACCACAGTCTGCTATACTGTAGAAAGGTTGAGTAAGTGACCTAAAAACTTCTTAAATTGGAGCAGTTGTGATAGAGAAAATTCACATTGAGTAGTAATATGTCACAGAGATCTAAATTTAACTTCTTCCTGAATAACACAGATTCATCTCAGTTTGGGCGGATTAGCTTTATGTAAGTATTTATCCAGTGTGGAAAATTTCCAAAATGACTCTAACCAACTGACCGTTCACATGGTTTGGAGATGGCTAACCAAATGCTCAGCTGAATAAACATTCTTGGGAAACTGCCTTTTTATCATTAACAAGTATTGATGTATTGCACGGAATTGAAATATATATAGCATCTCAAGGCAAATGTCTAAAAATCTATTAAGATACAAAGAAGGCTGGTTAACTGGTAGAGTGCTAGAAGCCCATATTTGGGATTTATTTTGAACTGCAGGTACCTAAAGTTAAAGGCTTCATATTCTGTGAATGTCCTTCATATTATCTTGGAAGTAAAATTACTTCATCTCCTTCCATTTGCATTGTTACAATTTATGGGAAAGTGCCTATGGGCACTCTCCCATTAATTGTAACAAGACAAAAATGTGTGAACAAATCTTGAGGCTGAGAAAAAATTTAGCCCTCTACCAGTTAAGTTACTCAAGATGCAACTTTTGGCTAACCGGTCATCCATTTGCATAGATTCAAATTTGTGTAACCACCATGCGAATGAGCCAAGCATTCTCGTTAAATTTTGCACACCGTTATCAATGTAAATGTTTCAATAAATGGGTAAGCATTTCCAAGCCCTCCTCAGCTGGATGCTTGTCCCAGATAGTTCCTCGCAGAGACACTCATTCTTATATTTTGCATTTGTAAAATTGTAGCATTGGAATTTTTGCATTGGAAGTTTGCATGAGTCTGATATGAGACTGTCCTGACAACAAATTCATAAAAGTACAGAGTTTGAGTTTCTAGAGAACCAGTATTGATGTGCAAATGTGATCAATTTCTAGGAGATATCTGTGGCAATTATGGAACAAATTCTCTTACCACAGCTACTTTCAGTCTCTTTTTCTCAACTCTGGCATCAGTTCTTTCCTGGATAAGATCTTCTTTCAATTGCAGTATGCTATCTTCTAAATCCACAATCTACATATGAAAATAAAATCATTTCATTCAATAATGACACTTTACACACTCATCATCATTAAAAATGCATACAGGAGAATAGTTTGCCCCTTGAACAAGGTGCCACCTACAATGCATGGGTTTAACACATAAAAGGACATTTGTTTAATTTAGATGTTCATCACCTATCCGATCAATAACCCCCCACTCCCTTCCCCCTCCCCTTCGCCCCCATCTTGGACACAAACACTACTGATTGGATTATGACAAACGGAATTCAGATGAGAATAGTCTTAACCATTTACCTAACATGAAAAGCAGACGACACTTGCAAACAAAATTCTTGAATATCTACTTTTTTTTCATTTTTTTGTCTGAAAAACATAGTTTATTACCCTGAGCTCATTCCAAAGAGGAGGGGTCATCACCTATGTTTTTGAGACAAAAATGAAAATCAATTGGTGATTTTTGAGAATAGTGGTGGACAGTTTTGTCTGTTACGTTGGGTAAACAGTTAAATTTGGATAATTCTATTTTGTTTGTGACATACTTTCCAATTCATGATAACTCAAGTTTAAACTGTTCATGTCCAAGTTGTGAGATTTTATTTATTAAGTAGGGGACAAATGTCCACCTTGATCTATTGTCATTCATGTTAAGGCTTTGAGTTAGAATTTCATTGTTTAGCCATCTGATTTCATCTTTAACTGTTTTTTTTAGGGATAATCAGGGTGATTATCTCTGTTGATACTTCAAATTATTTTAACCCTTTACCCAACAAATTGGCCGCATCCCCCCACGTAATATGCAAATTCAGCAGTTGAAAAAATATTATTTTTCAAAAAATTTCAACAAAATCATATCATGTGATCCCTCTCATTGGAACGAGCTCATTCCAACGAGGGGTCACATGATATGGTTTTGTGACAGTTTTTGAAAAATTTGAAAAAATTATATTTAAAATAATAAATTTTGATATCTGCATTGGGTAAAGGGTTAAAAAGCTTTGGCAGGTGTCTTTGAACCTCTGCACACTGATGTTGAAATATTAAAATTATAAACTGCTCTTTTTTCCCTTAACCCTTAATGGCCTGGAGATTTTTATATATTTTTGCTACCCTTTGACAGTCAACATCTGTGGCTTTGTAGTTGTTTTTAGGCAAGTCTTGGCTGCCTATATAGGCAGCCAAGACATGTCTAGAAACAACTTCTAAGGTACTTAGAATGTAATTTGTGAGTTCACTATGATACTGCATGTTGGGGCACCTGTTCTGCTGCAGGAAAAGTGATCAAAGTTGGAATTAGGCCCTTAAGCCTTTACCCAATGAATTGGCCACATCCGCCCGCGTAATATGCAAATTCAGCAGCTGAAAAAATAATATTTTTCAAAAATTTTCACCAAAACTATATCATGTGACCCCTCTTTTGAATGAGCTCATTCAGCTCGTTCCAATGAGGGGTCACATGATATGGTTTTGTTGAAATTTTTTTTTAAATTTAAAAGAATGATATTTAAAATAATAAATTTTGATATTGTCTGCATTGGGTAAAGGGTTAAGGTTAATGCAACTGAGAATTTAACCAATACAATCATGTTTGACAGAGCTCCTTGATATTGCATTGGTTAAATTCCTGGTTGCATTGTGAGAAAAATTTGCTTTTTGTGGTTGCATTATGGAAAAAATTTGCTTTTTGTAGTTGCATTACAGAAAAAATATGCTTTTTGAAATTTTGAAATTAGTGTGCAGAGAGGTAATATACCTTGTTCCTAAATAGACGATACTTGGTTTCCTGCAGCTCGGTGTTTAAAAATCACCGATAAATTCTGTCTTCTGATTGCACCAGAATGCCTAGGACAAATAGCCATGGCAAAGGGCACACCCAACATCCAAAGTATATGAGAGCATGCAACATCCAGAGTATAAGGGACATGCAAAACATTGGTGGTATATGGTTTAAATGAAAGCTTTTCACTTTTGCTCGCCTCGATATAAAAATAGAACCAAAAAAACTTTAAAAAGTCACAAATATCCTCAGATTCCTGACAATTCAATCACATTTTGCTGTTATAAATTAAATAGTCAAATAATTAAATCAAACAACTTGAGAAAACTAAAATAAGAGCAAATCTGTCCACAAAATAGCACCTGATGTGTTTACACGTTTCCAATAATGACCCAAGGGATGTAACTCTATCTGATATCTTCTGCATTTGTAAAAACAAAACAATTGGTCATTGTACTTTATACTTTATCAAAAAATGTTGATTTCACGAGAAATGAATCCACAAATTTATTTCCACTGTTTCTAATGTGTTTCAAATGGGACAAAAACGTTATCTCCACTGACATGTGTGGTATATGGAGATTTAATACCTGGATGTCTCATTTAAATAATTTGACTGCAGCTCGGTGTTTAAAAACAAACATCCAAGTATTAAATCTCCATATACCATAAATGTTGGTGGAGATATATAATAATCATAACCACCAACTATGTTCAAATGTGCTTTTTTAACACTTCAGTTAACCAGGGTTTCTGCTTAGCCGGTTTTAGATCTGGTAAACAGATACATTACCCTTGCTGGTCGTGGTTAGAAAAATGTTGAATTAAGCTTGTTTACGAATGCAGAATTAGGCTCCAAAAATCAGATCTTGTTTCTCAGGCCTCTTTTGTAAAATTGCATGTTTGTGGGCATTTTTTTTTAAATTTTTATAATTATTTCTTTGTCATCAAAAGTTCATGTTCTTGGTTAGTTTTATGTTTTAGGCCTCATAATCTACAGAAAAGCATGGGTGGTGGTGTATTTCATCCCCTGAGTGCAACAAGGCTTTGCAATGCTAAATTTAAAGCGCTGCAAAGCATTGTTGCACTCAAGGGACAAATTTATCAATTTGATTAACTTGGGTAAAATATTAGACATAAACCATTTAATTTTACATTGGCATGGCGGGGGTTCGAACCCACGCAGAGAGTTTCCTTCAGCACCAACCGCCTAGCGAAACTATACTGAAACACACACACCACTCGCCATGCCAATGTAAATAAAACCAGCAACCTTTCTTAATTCTATGGAATCTGGAAAATTTGAAAAAGACAAATGTTGCTGATTTCTTATGAGGTGCAGTTCATAGAATTAAGTACTTAGATGCAACTATATGATGAACATTTTATTTTATTTTTTTAAATTAGCATTCATTATAAAACATGAGCATGCGGCAGGCAAAATGACCATGCAAGAGGGCCTGAGAAATTAAAATTTTTTAGTAAATTTTGTTTCTTAACATACCTTCCACAATTGTTTACAACTGGCTGTAGCATAAGTGCAAGCCCTACTTCGGAACTAACTCAAGCTTTTAGAATCTTTTCCAAACAAGTTGGAAAAGTACTAGAGTGCAAAAGCACGAAAAAGATCGAAAAAAGGGTCGAGCGACGAGCGAGACCAGCGCTCGAAATTACAGGTACTCTCTCTGCACACCTCTTGCGTTTACTGAGCGCATGCGCAACAACCGTGACGTCAATTCCGTATTTCCGCCAACGAGAAGTTTGTGATTTAGCGGGGAGGCATCGATATCAAAGATATCCCCAAGGAGGGTGGGTCTCCGGTAAACAATTGTGGTAGGAGTGTTAAGAAACAAAATTTACAAAAAAATTTTAATTTCTTTTCAACCTACTCACAATTGTTTACAATTGGCTGAATAAACAATAGCAGGAGGTGAATCACATAACCAATACCAACAAGAGTAGCAGAACGAAAGCAAGGATGGCAGAGAACAAAAACGAAAACCTGTAATGAAGATAGAGAGAAGGCACCTGAAAAGAACAAGGCTGAGCGAAGCGCAACCTCGACAAAAACAATTTTAACGAGGGTGCACAACAGCCTGAGCAGCAACGAGAGGGCCTAAAGAATAAAGGTCCTCAGATTGCTGCTGAAGGTGGTGGAGATAAAAGGAGGAGACGGTAGAAGCATTCCTCCAGTAAGCCGCATTCATAACATCACGGAGCGAAACAGAATTGGAGAACGCCCAGGATGTAGAAATGGCACGAACCTCGTGAGCGTTAAGCCGGTTCGAAACAAGATCCGATGCAGACAAGCGAGAATAAGCCAGCTTGATTGCAAGACAGATCCACCTGGAAATAGAATGGGAAGAGATAGACTGCCTCTTAGGAATGAGAGACAGAAAGAATCTCTTCCGACCCCTCCTAATGAACTGAGTGCGAGTAATGTAAGTCTTGACCGCACGAACAGGACAAAGAAGAGGCCTCCGTCCATCTACAGCAGGGAGAGCCCGAATGCAGATGGGAGGAGGTACCGAATGGGGAGTTGATTCTTAGCCAGAAAAGAGCAATCAGTAGTGAATGTGACACTGTTAGCCTCATTTCGGAAGAAGGCAGAATCAACAGATAGCGCATGAAGCTCACTGACTCGACGAGCAGAAGCAAACGCTAGAAGAAAAGCCGTCTTATAGGTGAGAAAACGCATGTCGGTCTCAGATAAAGGCTCGAATGGCGCCCCCTCCAAACAGTGCAACACCCATGCCAAGTTCCACTTGGGTGTAAGACGCAAAACTCGAGGCCTCTTCAAAGAAAAGTGCCGAATAAGTTTGGAGAGGAAAAGATTACGACCGATGCACCGCTTTCCCACATAAGAGAAAGTATCAGACAGCATAGACCGATAGCCCTTAATCGTAATAGGCTGGAGGCCCTTGGAGTCAAAAAGAAAAACCAGAAAATCCGCAATTTGAGCGATTGACGGATCACGGTAATTCACATTGTGATCTAAACACCAGCGGCAGAAAACCTTCCACTTGGCGGCATAAGTCATTCCAGTGGAATGTCGCCGTGATGCAGAAATGCACTCCACTGATCGTCTCGAAAAACCTCTACGTCGGAGACTGGACCTGATAAAAGACAGGCGTGAAGGGACAGGCTCGCCAGGTTGTTGTGATACTTCCTGGGACGACCCTGTGAAAGAAGATCGCGACGTAGAGGTAGATGAATCGGTCGATCGGCCAATAGAGGCCACAGCAGATTGATCCACACCCTCTGTGGAGACAGGGGTGTGATCAGAATGATCCTGCAACTGCAAGCACGAATCTTCGCTAAAACTTGGAGGAAAGGCATAGCCGACCCAACCTGTCCAGTCCAGAGACAGAGCATCTACTGCAAATGCCAGAGGATCTGGACAAGGGGAGACAAAAGTCTCTACCTGATGATTCCAGCGAGTAGCGAAAAGGTCGACCTGAGGATGACCCCACTGCTCGCAAATCGCCTGAAACACCGACCGATGTAGCATCCATTCGGTTGGAAGGACACTGTCGCGTCGGGACAGGGAGTCTGCTAGGACGTTGAGACGCCCGGGAATGTGTCGAATGGACACCCGAGCATTCACATCCCGTGCCAACAGAAGAAGATCCCGCGACAGCCGATACATGGGAATCGAATGTGTGCCTCCCTGATTCCGTATGTAGGCCACTACAGTCGAATTGTCCGAAAGAAGTAGGACAACATGGTCCGACAGATGAGGGAACCAAAGCCGAAAACTCAACAGAAGAGCAAGGAGCTCCTTCTGGTTGATATGAAGGCCCACCTGCTCGTTGTCCCACTCTCTGTGAGTAGACAGACCGAGAGGATCCAACATCACACCCCAACCCCGATCGCTGGCATCCGCAGTAAGGATGCGATCAGCCAAAGGAAGATCCAACGGAACACCCTGTGTCAGCCAGGGAATATCTGCCCAAGGGCGGAGGTGACAAAGCAGAGACCGAGGAATAGTGAGTTCCAGGTCCAGCGGATCTACATTCGGACGCCAATGATCCAACAGGAAGTGTTGGAGAGGTCGGACAAACAAGCAACCGAGCGGAATGAGATCTGTCACCGAACCGCAAAGGCCCAGCATCCGAAGGAAAGTCCTGGCCCAGACCGAGGAAGATTGAAGCAGGTCCCGAGTCAAGGCGGAAAGAATCGTCGCCCGAGCCTGGGGGACCGACACTACATTGTGAAGAGTGTCGAAATCCATCCCCAAATGACGGAATCGCTGAGAAGGAAGAAGATCCGACTTCTTGCGATTGACTCTGAAACCCAGCGATGCTAGCAGGCAAAGAAACTGCCGGACATCGAACTCCAGAACAGCAGCATCGTGGTGCCATTGGAGGATGTCGTCTAGGTAGGCTGACGAAGTCACTGCCGACTGAGTGCGGTGGAAAGCAAGCACATGTGACATCAGTCGGGTGAAGGCCCAAGGAGCCAGGTTCAAACCGAACGGGAAAGCTCTGAATTGAAAAATTCGATCCCAAAACGAGAACCGAAGGTATTTCCGTGACGCCAGATGAATGGGTACATGGAAGTAGGCATCCTTCAGGTCGATACTGGCCGCAAAATCGCCCTGATGAACTGAACGTCGAACCGACCGGAGAGTCTCCATACTGAAACGAGGAGCAATTATGTACTCGTTCAGGGTACTCAGATCGATGACAGGACGATATTGGCCATTTTTCTTCGGCACCAAGAAAAGTGTTGAGTAAAACCCCGGTGAAAGGGTGTTCCTGACCACCTTGATCGCCCCTTTGGTGAGGAGATTGTCGATCTCCTGCACCAGAAGGTCCCGACGCAGAGAATCTGAAGGGACCTGAGTCGGAAGGGGCACCCGAGATAAACTGGGGTGCCGATGGAAGGACAGTCGCAGACCGGACTGAATGACGTCGAGGACCCAAGAGTCCGACGTTATCTCTGTCCAACGGTCGTAAAACAGCGACAGCCTTCCCCCAACTGGAGGCGAATCGAGGTGAGAACCTTCACTTGCGGCCTCAACGAGGCCCCCGAGAGGAGAAACCACCTCGGGAAGTGACAGAGTCCTGAGACTTTCCAGCCTGAGGCTGCCA
This sequence comes from Pictodentalium vernedei, assembly GCA_031216915.1. NCBI lineage: Eukaryota > Metazoa > Mollusca > Scaphopoda > Dentaliida > Dentaliidae > Pictodentalium > Pictodentalium vernedei. The sequence goes on along the minus strand of CM062296.1, from coordinate 130,722,206 downwards.
GCAGGCCTGGCCACGTCGGCGCTTCTTATGAGCAGAAGGAGCAGACGTCGCCGACGTCGCCGACGAGGCAGATGCAGCAGCACGCTTGGCGGGCCTGGAACGATCCCCACCCGCAGCAGCAGGTGGGTCAAGCTGTCTCAGCAAAAGCTGGTCCTTCGAATGACGAAGAACTTCGCCACGAACAGCTTCCACGGAACCATAGAACAACTGAGGTCCCACCAAAGAGGCAGACCTCAGAACAGCACGTTGCTCAGAAGGAAGGGATGGTAAAGAATCCAAAACCGCATCCCGGCGTGCCAGCTCCAAATTAGCCGTGTTACAGGCGTGAGCGTGAGTCAAGTTCATAAGAGCCTGTGACAAAACGCGAAAAGGCGCCTGAGCGTCATCAAACTCCCCTGGTGGAAAATATTCAGCCAGAGCAGCGACGACATGGTCCGCAAGAGATAACATACCCAGCATCTCTCGGGACAGGCCCACCATAGACTCAACTACCGACATCGGGAGAGCTGCCGACTTAGGCTTAGTCAACCCGAGGGAAGAAGAATCCTCATCCACAGTAGTCATCCCTTGGAAGACTGGTGGAGAGACGGAATCGTACACACGAAACCGCGATGGAGGCAGAAAGGCATCAGCTCTAGAAAAGAAGGAACCCTTGAGGGCCTTAGAACGCATTTTGGCATCTAAGCCCTGGAAGGACTCAACCACCTGAGCTGATTGCAGAGGACGCAAAGCCCCGGAGCTAGAAGGCTCAACAGGGTTACGGCGGTCCACAGTGGACCGCGTCCGGACGGTCACAGAAGGCTGGTCGGAAGGTTGAATGTCCGGCAATAAGCCAAAGACGAAATCCAAAGCCTGCCCCAAGACTGACGAGGGGGGCCCATCACCTTCAAGATACTCATCATCCTCCGTACCAACTCGGGCTGACCAGCAGAAACCTCCTGTGAATACTGTGCAGTATCCAAGGGGCCAGGCGAGACTTCTCGGCGACCGACCAAAGGAGGTTGTGCCTCAGGAGGCACAGGGAGGCCAACTTGAGGGTTGCCAGAAAGCAACCGGGTGAGCGCCAAAACGGCCTGGCGCAGGTCACCCTGAGAATCCGTCGCAGCAGAATCGCCCGACGGAGTGTCCTCCCAATGGACCCTTCTGGTAGAACCCAAATCCTCAGAAGAGACCGACGGTGAACGTCGATCGGCAGACAGAATAGGAGCACAGTGAGAAGACACCGGAGGATAGTCCCGATTGTGACGCCCAGGGGCCATCACTGACCTCTGCGAAACAGAAGGCCCTGCCTGCAAATCCTCTAAAGAGACCGACGGCGCAAGTCGATCGGTAGCTGGACCTAGGACACGGTGAGAAGACACCGGAGGATTGTCCCAAGAATGACAGGAACCTGTCATTGGCCTCTGCGCAGCAGACGGCCCCAACTGCCTATCCTCTGAGACCGACGGCCAGCATCGATCGACACCCAGACTCGGAACACAGTGAGGAATCACCGGAGGAAGGTTCCGAGAGTGACAGCTAACAGAGGCTGTCACTGACCGCTGCCGAACAGCAGGCCCTGGATGCCAACGTCCCAACACCATCCCACTAGGCGGCACACTAGCAAGTTGGGAAAGAAAAGTGGTGCAAAAGCACCAATAAAAAATAAGCCAAAACTGGGTCGAGTGCAACCGGCGCAGACCCAGTACGGGACGCTCTCTCCCAAGTACAACTCCACAACTTCCGTTGCCAGTGCGCATATACCGTCTCTAAAGACTCATTCTTTTTGAATCCGTAAACGTTACAGTTTTGTGATCAGCGGGGAGGAAAGATTCTTTACCCGTAAAGAAGACGGGAGAGCCTCCATGTAAACAATTGTGGTAGGTATAATAAGAAAGGAAATTTACTATAAAATTTAGATTTCTTATCAACCTACTCACAATTGTTTACTTCAGGCTGAATAGACAAAAGGCTGGAGGGAATCGCATAACCAACCCCCACATAACCCCAGTGCACTGGAACCATGAAGTAGAAGGAAGAGGTCCCGAGGCTTATCAACCATAATGTCGCAATCATTGGTGAATGACAATGAAAAGAGACATATGAGCCTGTGTGACACACAGACAGAAAAAGGGCAGTAACAGCACAAGGCTGAAACTGACCTTCAAGAAGCCTAATGGCTATGGCAGACAACAGCCTGAGCAGAAGAAAGAGGACCCAGGGCAAAAAGGTCCTCCGACTGCTCCTGCAACTGGCGCAAATAAAAGGTGGAGAAAGTAGAAGCATTTCTCCAGTAGGCTGCCTGCATAACATCCGACAACTTGTCGGAATTAGAATAAGCCCAAGAGGTGGACAGTGCCCACACCTCGTGGGCAGAAATACGATTGGTAATACAATCGCCAGCTGCTAAACGACCATAAGCCGTACGAATAGCAAGACAAATCCACCGAGAAATGGATTGAGGAGAGATCTTCTGTCGACCCGGAATGAGAGACAGAAAAAAACGTTTCCTGCCTTTCCGGATGAAGCGTGTCCGATCAAGATAAATGCAAATAGAACAGACCGGACAGAGCAAAGGGCGATTACCCTCAACAGAAGGAAGAGCCCTGATACAGATAGGCGGAGTAGTATCTGGTAACTGATTCTTGGCCAAAAAGGAGCAATCAGTGGTAAAAGTAACACTGTTGGGAGAGCTCCTAAAAAAGCCCGGGTCAACCGAGAGGGCATGAAGCTCACTAACCCGTCTGGCCGAAGCAAATGCCATCAGAAAAGCCGTCTTATATGTGAGAAAATGCATATCCACCCCACCCCCCCCCCCCCCCCCCAAGCAAAGCAACACCCACGAAAGATTCCATCGTGGAGTAAGCTGCAAAGTCCGAGGCCTTTTCAAAGAAAAGTGCCGAACAAGCTTGGAGAGGTAAGGATTAGTGCCGATACGACGCTTCCCCACATAAGAAAAAGTCTCTGAAAGCATAGACCTGTAACCCTTGATGGTAACAGGCTGGAGACCCCTAGAATCAAACAGATATACCAGAAACTCCGCAATATGTGAAATCGAAGGATTGGCATAATCAACAGAGTGATCAGCACACCATCGACAGAAGACCTTCCATTTAGCTGCATAAGCTAAACCAGTGGAGTGCCTCCTTGAAGAAGAAATGCACTCCACTGCTCGTCTCAAAAAACCTCTACGGAGGAGACAGGACCTGACAAAAGATATGCGTGAAGGCACAATGAAGTCGGGTCGACGTGAAACCTCCTCGGGCGACCTTGACAAAGAAGGTTGCGACGTAGCGGGAGACGTGCCGGAACCGCCGCCATCAGCGAGCGGAGCTGATTGATCCACACCCACTGAGGCGACAGGGGAGCGATCAGAATGAGTCGACAACTGCAGGTTCGAATTTTGGCGAGAACCTGAGGAAGAATCGGAACCGGAGGGAAGGCGTAGCCAACTAGACCATTCCAATCGAGTGACAGAGCGTCCACGGCAAAAGCCAGAGGATCCGGACATGGGGACACGAAAGTGTCCACCTGATGGTTCCAACGAGTCGCAAAGAGGTCAATGTGGGGACGTCCCCAGAGATCGCAAAGCGACTGGAACACTGCCCTGTGAAGCATCCACTTGGTGGAAATAACCCTGTCCTGTCGGGACAGGGAGTCGGCTAGGACGTTCAGACGACCGGGAATGTGACGAACAACCACTCCGGCGTGAACATCCTGAGCGAGCAGTAGAAGATCCCGAGCTAACTTGTACATCGGAACCGAGTGCGTGCAGCCCTGGTTCCGAATGTAAGCAACCACCGTCGAATTGTCGGATAGTAGAAGGACCTGGCGATTCGACAGGTGAGGGATCCACTGCCTGAAACTCAGAAGAAGAGCAAGAAGCTCCTTCTGGTTGATGTGTAGAGCTGCTTGATCCTGGTCCCACATCCCATGTAGGGAAAGACCGAGAGGATCCAATGTCGCACCCCATCCGAGATCGCTGGCATCTGCTGTCAGAATGCGATCGGACGTGGGTAAGTCCAGTGGAACACCCTGCGTAATCCACTGAACATCTGTCCAGGGAAGAAGGTGAGGATACAGAGAGTCCGGAAACGGAAGCACCTGATCCAGAGAATCTACATTCGGCCTCCAACGACAGAAACTGTTGGAGAGGTCTGACACGCAGCCGACCTGGAGGAATGAGATCCGTCACCGAACCGCAGAGACCGATCAGCCGGAGTAAACTCCGAGCGGTCGCGGACATGGACTGGGACAGAGTCAGAGCAAAAGCTGAGAGAATCACAGCCTTGGCCTGGGGAACCGCTACCAAATTGAATTTGGTATGGAAAGACATCCCCAGATGACAAAACGACTGAGAAGGGACCAGGTCCGACTTCTCCTCGTTGACTCTGAATCCTAGCGACGTGAGCAAGCTCAACAGAGTGGCGACATCCGACTCCAGTAAGGCAGCATTGGAATGCCTCTGGAGGATATCGTCCAGATATGCCGAAGTAGTCACCCTGGACTGTGTGCGATGGAACGCTATCACATGCGACATCAGTCTGGTGAACGCCCAAGGAGCCAGGTTGAGACCGAAAGGCATGGCCTTGAACTGGTAAACTCGCCCCAGAAAAGCGAACCTGAGATACTTCCGTGATGCCCGATGCATCGGAACGTGGAAGTAAGCATCTCGCAGGTCGATGCTGGCTGCGAAATCTCCCTGGTGAATTGATTGGCGGACCGACCTGAAAGTCTCCATGCTGAACTTGGGAGCAATGATAGACTGGTTCAGGATACTCAGATCGATAACCGGTCGGAGTCGGCCGTCCCTCTTCAGCACCAAGAACAGGCGGGAATAGATACCCACTGACTGAACGTTCTTGACGACCTCGATCGCCCCCTTTGCCAGGAGATTGGCAATCTCTGTGGACAAAAGTTCCCAACGTAAAACATCTGAAGGAACTGTGGTTGGAAGAGGCACCCTTGACAGAGTGGGGTGCCGACGGAAGGATATTCGCAGACCGGACCGAACAACATCTAACACTCACGGATCGGATGTGATGGTGGTCCAATGGTCTGCGAACTCTGCTATCCTTCCTCCAACCTGGGACGAGTCGAGGTGAGGACCTTCATTTCGAGCCCCGACGAGGCCCGTGAGAGGAGAAACCACCTCCTCTGCTAAATGAAGAATCCTGAGCCTTCCCTCGATTCTGCCGACCCCTACCTTTACCCTGTGAGTAAGAAGTAGAGGCGGCGGCAGAAGGACCAGCCTTTTGCTTCACAGAGGAAGCAGAAGGGTACTTGTTAGGCTTGGAACGGCCCTTGCCTCCCCTAGAAGGCTGATCAAGCTGACGAAACAGCAGCTGATCTTTGGAATGACGTAGGACATCATCCCGGACCGTCGACACGGAACCATGGAAAAGTTGCGGACCTGCCAAAGAAGCAGATCGAAGAGAATCACGCTGCTCCTCGGGAAGGGATCGTCCTGTGTCCAGCACAGCGTCCCTTCGAACTAATTCCAAATTAGCCGTGTTACAGGCATGCGTGTGAGTAAGGTGCATAAGCGCCTTGGACAGCACACGCAAAGGAGCCTGTACCTCGTCAAACTTATCTGGAGGCAGATAAGCAGCCAAAGCTGAGACAACGTGATCTGAGAGAGAAAGCATGCCAAGCATCTCTCTAGATAAGCCCAACGTGGACTCCAGAGTCGTCATTGGAATGACGGCAGACTTGGGCTTGGAAAGCCCGAGGGAAGTGGAGTCCTGATCCAGAACCGTCAAAGTCTGGCAGACTGACGGATTGGCGGAATCGTAGGAACGATAACGCACAGGAGGCAAAAAGGTGTCAACCCTGGTGAAGAACGAAGTCTTCAAAGTCTTGGAATTCAGCTTGGCATCCAATGCTGAAAAAGCTTCAACCACCTGTACCGACTGGCACGGTCAAAGCCGCCCAGAAGCAGGTTGCTCCACGAGGCTGTTGGCGCGTGACCGATGATCGCGGCCAGGCTGACACTGTCGGCTGGTTAGCAGGTTTGAGCTCAGGCAGAAACCCAAACACAAAGTCAAGAGCCGCCCCCAAGTCCGAAGACTGCTGGCCCTCGACCTCAAGCATGTCGGACTCCTCTCCAGAGTCGGAAGACACAGCCCATCGTGGGCAAACCAGCCGACGCCTCCCATGGTGTCGGGACACCAGAGGAATCAGAAACCGGCCTGTTTCCAATCCCAGGAGGCGGCGTCATATGAGGCGCCTGGAAACCACTCATAGCCTCGCTGGAAGCAACAGGAAGGCTCTTAGAAAGAACCTGAGTGAGTAAGGAGAGGGCCTCCCTAAGCTCACTGCCCGTACCGACCGGTTCGACAGGGGAGCGAACCGGCAAAGTGGCTTCACCTCTGACCCTCTTAACCAGCGAAGGGTCACGATCCTCCAAAACACCCAATGCGGGACGACGGGCGGCAGCCGAAACATCTGAAGGCAGACGTGAATAGGGGTACGATGCACCCCGAGGATCAATATTGCGAGAACTCATGAGAGTCACCGCGGACCTCTGCGGGGCAGAAGGTCTAGGCTGCACAAAAGGCGTTGGTCCCCCAAAACTGGTCGTGTGGCCAGAATGAGTAGACAGAAACGCCACGGAGTTCATAGTGTTTCCACTACGAACATCCGAATCCAAAGACACAACTGTGGTGCTCGACGGCGAAGAGACCACAGAGATGGGTTCGGCCGGCAGCCCCTTCTGACTTCGCTGAGTTGAAGTCAGGGAAGACTGAGGCCGATATCCCACGTCTACAGTATCGGACATTCCTGCAGTCCCCTGCAGCGAAAAGCCGAGGCCGGCTGAAACAGACGACAAAGCAGACGGACCAGCAGCAGTAGTAGATACGTCGAGAGTCGTTGAGGCTGGTGAAATAGTGGAGAGAGCACACCGGCTCGGTTCCGAAGGAGGAGTCACAACCCTAGTGACAGCCTCAGATGTCGACTGGAGGGGGACCGTAGTCCCGGAACCAGGCATCTCTTCACCAGAACACTCAACGGCTCCCGCAGTATCCACCACAGGAAAAGACTGCACATCCCCCACGGAGGAGGAATAACTCTCACCAAAGTCGGCTCGGGAGGCCCCGAACGACCACGTTCTCCTTTCCCGCGTGAGCGGGAGGCACGGCCATGAGAACGAACCACACGGTTTACTGACGCCCAGAAGGTGGAAGACCATGCTCCACAGACACCACATGGCCGCTCGGCCGAACACCCATTACAGGAGGAACAAGGCGAATGTACATCGTCCACATGCTTTGGCAGCAGACATTGCCCACAAGGAATTGTCCTGGGCATGATAGAGGTGAGAGGAGCAGAGAAGGTGAAATCAGAAAACAGAACACCCCCAAAGAAAAGAGAAAGGTAACAGAAACAAAGACCCCAGTCGGTCGACCGGGAACCACACAACAGGAAGACTACTCTCAAAAGAAAGAAGAAACACTGTAGGAGTGGTACCCCGCTGACACCTAACTCTAACACAATTAGAAAATTTTGCAAAAAAAAACATTAACAATAATTGTGAAATAATCTAAGTCCAAACCGCGTGGCACACGAAATTCGCGCGCGACTCGAGAGAGAACAAATAAATATACATTATGGACATATAATAGAAAAGAGAATATAAAAAACACTGTTCCTGAGAATACAAAGGATACACTGTGGTACAATGAATCAGGAATCATCAAACATCGAGCTGGTGGAACACTGATAAGCGTGCAAAAACATCTCGACACGAAGCAGATTATAAAAAGAATGAGTCTTTAGCGACGGTATATGCGCACTGGCAACGGAAGTCGTGGAGTTGTACTTGGGAGAGAGCGTCCCGTACTGGGTCTGCGCCGGTTGCACTCGACACAGTTTTGGCTTATTTTTTATTGGTGCTTTTGCACCACTTTTCTTTCCCAATTTGCTTGGGAAAGACAAAAGTTAAAAAATTTATAGTAATTTCTATATTTTTTATACTTACCAATGACCCAGACATAGCTGGTGCTAACTCTTAAAATATAGGGCCAAACACAAATTTTGCCCCCCAATCCCCAAAATTTGCATCTAAAACCAAAGAAAACATGTCCTGAGTGGCCCTCCACTCTTCACCTCTACTGTGCATGCGCAGTGTCAAGGACGTTCCGAAATTGGCGCCATTAATCATTCTAATAACCAGTGCCTGGTAAGCGCTATGTACTCAGCGGGGAGGCAAGAGTTCCCAACTCCTGGGAGGGCCATCACCGTCTGGGTCATTGGTAAGTATAAAAAATATAGAAATTACTATAAATTTTTTAACATTTTTATACTGTACCAATGACCCAGACATAGCAGAATAGTAAAAAGGCTGGAGGGCCAAGGACATAGAGCAAGATGGAATACGCTCAATAATATAAAATAGAGTCATCCCCTCTAGGGAAAAAGAAGTAATAGGCCTTACATGTATCTTTCTTATTTATGATAAATTAGAAAGATACAACACCTTCCAAAATTGAGCATCATACATCCATGTACTCTATTAATATCCAATATAATCCTTATACTAATAATTTTTAAAGTAAGCCAATAATAAAGTAAGTCTAGAGAATAGAGACTCTTATACTCCTTAAAAGTGTCTGAGGATTGCATAATCATGTCCGTTGACACATGCAATATTCAAAAGCTATACTTTAAAAACTAAGACTTGAATGAATTTTTACAACATAAACTTCTCACTAAACAACCATCCCAATAACAGCTCAGAATTACTAACTCCGGAGGAGGTATCCCCTTGTTTTCATAGTAAAACAGGTGACCCAAGGGGACCCCCCCCCCCCCTTTTTTTTCTTGCCCTGGGTCAAATAGCCCAGAGCGAAGAGGGCAGCAGAACGGAGTCACTGCCGAAACAGACAGCCTACCTAGCTATAGTAGCAACTGTTAAGTGAATGACATTCTGAGCAGTAGATAATAGACCTAACAATAGAGGCCTCCAGAAATGGACTCGATATTTCTGAGATAAAAATTCATGAATGTGGATGGCTGAGCGCAATGAGCAGCCTTCAAAAATCTATAATAGCAACACTATTAATGTAAGCCCAAGATGTAGAAGAACTCTACTTCATGAGCCGAAATCTTAAGCAGAACTGCTGAGTCAATGATATACCATAAGCAGTACCGATAGTTAATAGAATCCATTATCAATAGAATGCAGCTTAAAGTCCTTCTATTAGGCATCCAAGACAGAAGAAGCTTACGCCCGTAGTAATAAACAGATATCTGTTTATAAATACATGAACTCTAACTGGAGAGAGTAAAGGCCTATGCCCGTACGAAGACGGAAGGACCTTAATAACAATAGGTTCCGTATATTAGGAGCCTAACTCTTATGCAAAAATCCAACCTAAATAGTAAAGGAAGTAGTAATTCCGAAACTACGAAAGTGAAAATCATCCATCGATAGTGCATGAAACTCACTGACTCTTCAGTAAAAGAGAAGCCAACAGAATTACTGTCTAAAAGGTCAGAATTTGAAAACTACTGTTTCCAGAGGCTCAAATCATTACTTAGCTAAATAAGAACTGAAGTTAAATTCCATATAGGAATTTAATCTAAAGATTCTAAGTTTATTTTTCAAAAAGTTACTAACTGACATAGATAAAGAGACATAACATTCAATTGTAAACTATCCTAGAGTGCATAGGTATGAGGTAACATAAACCTATAGCCTTAATAATAACAGGCTGCAGTAGATCTTGTCAAACAAGTATACTAAAAAGTTGCAATGAGTAGTATGGAGGGATCAACAATATGAACATAATGATCCCTACACCAACGATGGAAGAGCCTCCACTTTAGCCGCATAGAATAGCGAAGAAGAGGATCTCCTATAGTAAGAAATCGCGTCCAAAGCTCGTCCAGTACAATGCTTACAATGCAATACGGACCACACAACGGAATACGTGAAGGTTGCGACCTTGCGGGTTGTGATAAAGATGACACGATTTACCCAGCGAAAAAAGATCCTCTCATTGAGGAAGATTTCACGTTAAGTCCCACAGTAGACAACAGAGTAAATTACCCATGGTCTCTGTGAAGATAGAGATGCTATCAACAGAAATGTATTGTGGTTGTTTATCTTAGCAATACCTGCTGAAACAACAGCGCCGGAGGATACGCGTATCCTATCATTCCGTCCTATAGATCAATAGAGCGTTAACAACATTAGCTCAGAGATCTGGACAAGCCAACACATACGTCTGCAATTGATTAGCAAGCTGTGTCGTAAATAAATCAACATTGGGTGCTCCCATAGATAGCAAATCTGATTGAATACTTGTTTGTTGAGAGTCCATTCTGACAGCAACAAGCGACCCCTAAGTGAACGGGAGTCCAGTAAAACAATCAGACGACCCGGAATATGACGGACCGAAACAGAACTTGGTGTACTATAACCAACAGACGGATTCTTTCCATTAAATTGAATAACGGAAACGAATGAGTGCCTCCCTGGTTCCGGAGATACGCCACTACTGTCGAATTAACGGACAGGATTTGGGCATGCGTTTCTGAATAATGTTCATGCAATGACATAAAGCAAGCCTAAAAAACATTATTCCGCGGAAGATAATTGGTTGCTAAGAGACTGCGGAACCCAAAGACCCTGGCACTTCGAATCCGTTGGGATCAATATATATCCCAATCTGTTTGACTGGCAACCGTCATAACTGCAACACTCGGGTCCGGCAACTGCAGTGGCACTCTCTGAGTCAACCACCGAATGTTTGCCTCAGTCTGAATCTCTTGTAACACTAGATAGACAAGAGAACATGTAAATCGAGCAATTCATGGATTGCTGAAAAGTTGCCGTCGAAGAGAAGCTTCTCCGAGAACGAAGCGACTCTGAGAGAGTTCTTAACCTTACTATCCACGCGCGTGGATGTAGCTAGGGCTGCATCACGTCTAACCAACTCCAATCAGCCACTGAAGGGTGGAGTTATACGTGAACAAACTGCTGCCCTCAAAAGAAATCAGATTGAGAATAAAATCCCGTAAATCTTTTCTTGAAGACGTAATGATAATGCCTCAGTAAGGTGGATTACGTATGATAAAGCGTCTAAGTTAAGTCTACTAGACATCATTGTCGTTTCCAACATTGAGGTTGGAAAAGACATAGACGGCGAAAAAGAATATTTCCAGTCTTTAACCACACCGTCTAGACGCATATGAACTCTCGGTATGCCCTGCTCTGCCAAAATAAACTATTCGTATAAATGATAAAACGGCAGAAATGAGCAACGCGGACAAGAAACTAAACTATCATGCTTGGTAGCAGGCTTGTATGCATATATAGCGTCGAAAAATCAAACACATGTTGTAATGAAATTATTGGACTGCGTCGGTAAGTCAGGGACAATGTCCCTGAACCGATCCAAAATTCCGAGTCCAATGACGCTATAAGTCTCTTATCCAACATCGCAGCAATGTAGTCCGAAATAACAATCACTGGAAGATAATGCCAGAAGATATAAATGGCAGCTTCCGATACTACGAAAGGGAAAACTCGAAATCTTTCGAATCCCTTTCGCCATCCTGTCGGACCCTATAAGCGTTCGGTCGTCCGTACCTGATGCAACCGCGGACCGCACCAACCCAGCGCCGTCGGATAATTCCTGATTCGACCAAGAAATTGTCGATTGCTGGGATGCTGCGAAACAACTGTGCTAACTCGGATAGCACGTCCGTCACTGAGGCCTAAGGAGAAGCGGTCCTACAATGCATTGCCGCTGGAAGCTCCGTGATCGTTACCCCGTGCATACTACCAATATGCGAGCGAACGAAGTGTATAGGCCTCGAGTCCCTTGGCTACCGGATGGCGTGACCTATTCGCCGTGGAATCACTGAATGACGAAACTGATCGGATACTCGAGGTCACGTAGCCAATGTGCGGTCGTGTGCCCTGCTGTGAGGATGAGGAAGCATTATGGACAGTCTCTCGGACTGTCAATATAACGGAGCGTCCCGACCGACAGACGTATGCTCCGAATGTAAAATATCTGAACCACAACATGCGGTCCCCTATGTTGTTGGACGAGAGAGGGACCTCTCTCGCTCACAGCCCGGACGGACCTGGACAAGCCAGGAACCGGACTAACAGGCTTCCTCCGATATGTCCTCAATCTGCTGTCACTGGGTTAGTACTAAAGTAATTAAAGTGCTCGCATCACCCAAATCTCCTTCCTAGACCGCAACGGACAAACCCGGCAGCCGAACCATTCGATGAATGCATGCTACACCGGGTGAGCTAGCGAATGTCACTCCGTCGATCCTACAAGGGATCTCTTAGGCGATAGACATATTCCATGAGCACTTATTGCCGCTAGCTCTTCATTAACTATGACGACAGAGGCACACTTTTGAAAGACATCTCCGTAACTTTGCGAACAAGAAACCAGAAATGCTTGGTTAGCAAGCATATAATAATAATATATATAGCGTCGTTCAATAATTCGAAAGTTTGTGTGACATTATTGGACTATGTCGGAACTGAGGGACGATGTCCCTGAACCGAACCAAAAATTTCTAAGTCCACCGACGCTATCAGTTTCTTATCCGGCATCGCAGCATTCTGGTCCGACGAAAGAAGCTGTAGAAGACCAAGTCAGATGACATACACAACAGCATATGTTGTTCCGAAAGAGAAAGCTCAAAATCCTCCAAATCCCTTTCGGTATCCCGTCGGACCGGATGAAATTTTCGGACGTCCGTACCCGCTTCCGCGGAGCGTCCCGACCCAGCATCGTCGGATAAAAAATATGCGACAAATTCAGTTGATGCTGGAATGCTGCGATAAACTGTGCTATTTAGGAAAGCACGTCCGTTCCCGAGGCCTGCGCAGTAGCGGTCTTACGATGCATTGCCGCCGGAAGCTCCGTGTACGTTGACTCCCGCACACTTCCCATGCAAACGTCCGGAGTCTGCAGGCCTCATATCCCTGGCTACCGGATGGTGTGACCTGGTCGCCGATGATTCTCTGACTGGCGAAGCTGACTGGATATCGGAGGTCACGTAGCCAAGAGCGGTCGTGTGCACTACTATGAGAATGAGGAAGCCTTATTGACAGTCTACTCCGGACTGACTATATGTCGGAGCGTCCCGAGCGACGGACGTATGCTCCGAATGCGAAACATTTTGTACCACAACATCTGGGGCCAGATGTTGTTGTACGAGAGAGGGGCCTCTCTCGCTCGCCGTCCAGATGGACCAGAACGAGCTATGAACCGGACTAAAAGGCTTCCTCCGTTCTCCCTCTGATCCGCCGTCACTGGGTGTGCATTTGGTTGATTTATAGTGCTCGCTTCACCCCAAAATTCCTTCTAGACCGCAACGGACGAACCCGGCTGCCGAACCATTCGGTGAATGGACGCTACACCGGGCGAGCTAGCGGACGTCAAAGGCCGTCGAACCTACTAGGGTCCTCTTAGGCAATTGACGTATTTACATGAGCACTTTTCCGCTAGCCCTTCATTAATTGTGACGATGGAGGCACACTGTTGGAAGACATCACAGATACATCACCCTAATCTTGATCGTCTGAAATAGAAATTGATAAAGTAGAGTGACCCTGCGGGGAAAGGACCGGAGTGTCCAATTCCCCCCTAACATACCGTGACATACGCTTCCCATATTGTCATCGAAATCATACGATACAGAACAGGAGTTAATGCGAGTACACTGACCACATATAGAATGATTATAAAAGTCAGAGGAAGACTTCCTCTTATTACAATTGATCAATATCCTTTCAATGTGAAAAGAAAACAAGTCCTGGTACTCGCACTAACCCCTGGCAATCAAAATACATAATAATAATATGATCCATTAATATAGAAAAAATAATTGAAATCAAAATATTTTGAAAAAATATTTTTTCAGAACAGCCCAAGTTTCTGAAAAGTAACCTTGAGCCCCAATGGATCCCAAGCCTAAGTGTGGACAAAAATTTTAAAAATATTTTAAACAATTTATTCAACACTTACGAACAATAATAATGTATCTAGTTATGATTAAAATAACATCAAGATATTATTTTCCAGAAATCCCCCCCTCACACAGAGGGCTGTTGTAAATGTAAACAATGAATGTAAACACTAAAATAAGACTCCAGGCACCCAGGCCCGGAATCAGTTACCAACAATACACTATCTGATGCAAAACAGAGACTTCCAGGGAAGAAACTGCAGAACATCAGATGGAAGATGCAGAACACCACGCCTAACCACCCGTAGGTGAAGACGTAAACATGGGGAAAAGAACAGAATTCATTCTGTTATTCAGCTAAAACTCCCAAGAAAATTTAGTAATAATAATTACAAAAACTATGCCAAAAGCATGGGAGAATAGCAAGGGGGGACTTAAAGGACAGGGAGAGAGGAAAATACTGAAAAATCAGTGTAACTAAATAATCAGAATGACAACAAAATGGCTGCTGCCTCGAAAATAGGTAACTTAACATAATTTCATTAAAAAATTTTAAGTTACAGCCCTGATAATATTCTGTCACACATTTTTCCTCTCCTCCTCCTCTATCCTCCTTAGAATCACCATTTCACTAATATTTATGTGTCTGGCATCATTTAAACTGAGATTTACAAGCACAAAGACCAGTCAGATGTTAACTGATGAAGGGCCAAACTTAGAATGATTAATGGCGCCAATTTCGGAACGTCCTTGACACTGCGCATGCGCAGTAGAGGTGAAGTGTGGAGGGCCACTCAGGACATGTTTTCTTTGGTTTTAGATGCAAATTTTGGGGATTGGGGGGCAAAATTTGCGTTTGGCCCTATATTTTAAGAGTTAGCACCAGCTATGTCTGGGTCATTGGTACAGTATAAAAATATAGACAGTATTTTATCCGAGTTAGGGACTTCCACTGTAGTGCAAGCCTGAAGTAAACAATTGTGAGTAGGTTGATAAGAAACAGACGCCTCAATAGTGACATCAGAAGACAAAGAGACCACGGTCTCCTCGTCAGGTATCACTGAACTAACACCGCCAACAGTTGCAGAGGAACTCGCCACAGAAGTCAGATCCGAATCCTGTGTGACAGAGTCACCACGTGCACCAGCAGAAAAGTCTGCTACGGCACGCCTACCCTTACCCCGAGAACAAGGGGTTCTAGCTCTGGAAAGAACCACCTTGTTCACAGAAGCCCAAAATTTAGAGGACCAAACCCCACAGATACCACATGATTGGGCCTGAGTGCAATTGTTGCAAGTGACACATGTGGCATGAGAATCATCCACATGTTTCACCTGCAAACAAGAGGTACAAGGAATAGTCTTAGGCATGATATCAAAACAATAATCAAGCTTCCCGCCGATGGAAAACAGTACTAAGGTCGTGTTCACACGTGGGGGAAAGACAAGATAAAGTGTGAAGAGAACAGCAATAAAAATAATTTGGTAGCTTGATAAAAGGATACAATCCAGTAGCACACTAAATATGTTAGAATAAGTTGTTCACGAAGAATACATAGCATAATTAGCACGAGTCACAAAAATTTCCGACCATGTACAATGGCGGAAAATAAAGGAATTGACGTCACGGTTGTTGCGCATGCGCTCGGTAAACGCAAGAGGTGTGCAGAGAGAGTACCTGTAATTTCGAGCGCTGGTCTCGCTCGACCCTTTTTTCGATCTTTTTCGTGCTTTTGCACTCTAGTACTTTTCCAACTCGTTTGGAAAAGATTCTAAAAGCTTGAGTTAGTTCCGAAGTAGGGCTTGCACTTATGTTACAGCCAATTGTAAACAATTGTGAGTAGGTTGAAAAGAAACAGCTTTCAATTTTTTTAAGCGTTAGTTATTTTTTGTAGTGATATCATGACCCAAAAAGTAAAATTTGTCCACGGGTAAATGTATTGTTATGACTTTTGTTTATACCATGTATTACAAACCCCACAATTACGTCTCTTTGAAATCTTTATATGTTCGAACCGAACTGCAGACACATTGGTTCATGAGATGTAGCATACTGAGGAATAAACAGCTGGCACAAAATCATTTTTATTGCGTGAAGCAGTTGATTGGTTCTATTTATGAACTTGCATGACGCAAAATGGGGAAGGCAGTAATATTTCTGTCTTGAGTTCATTGAAGTTAATGGGTTTTATGAAGAATAATAAATAAGGCCCCACAAAGTAGATCTTCTGTTTCTTAGGCCATTTTTTCTAAAATTGCACGTGGGCAAGCAGTTTTTTATTTTATTTCTTTATTTTTGTAATTATTTTTTTGTCATCAAAAGTTCATGTCCTTGATATTTTTCTATGTTTTCGGCCTCATAATCTACAGAATAGCATGGGTGGTGGTGTATTTCATCCCTTGAGTGCAAGAAGGATTTGCAGTGCTTTAGCATTGCAAGGCCTTGTTGCACTCAAGGGACAAATTTATCAATTTTATTAACTTGGGTAAAATATCTCACAACCCCTTTAATTTTAATTTTTTTTAAGTTTGCATTGGTTATAAAAAGAGAGCATGCGGAAGCCAAAAGGACAATGCAGGAGGGCCTGAAAAACACATTTTTAACTTTTTTAGGCCTAAACTATTAACAGATTTGAATGTTCTCATTCTTATACAAGATTAAATTCAAACCAATGTTGGTTGGGTAGTCCCGCCTAAAACTGATTTTGCACAACATTTAAGATCTGAAAAATATATTTTATGCAGGATTGAATAATCATTTATGTCAGCAATGACAGTCTTGCACTGACAACAGGCCTTTATCACAATCTCATGGTTTTTGAACAAGTGTACCAATACAAAAATCATGGGCAATTGTATCGTGACATATCATGGTATCTGGGAATCATCCAATTCCAATTTGAAAAAAAAAAATTTCAACTGCGTAATTTGAAAATTATGTGGGTAGGTGCACCGATTCATTAGTTAAAGGTTTAAGGAATATAGAATAAGCGTATAGTGTTTTCAAGTAAAACATTTATTCTACTTGTAGGATTAAGAACCAATCTAACCTTGCCTCTGCTGCAGTGAATAGTTACGATGTTGGGGAGCTGGCAGCTGCTCGTCATTGCTCGGTGGTTCTCTCTGGGTACTCCGGCTTCCTCCACCCATAAATCTCTCACGGTCATGATTAGCCATTGTGCATAAGCATATGACCTTAACCCTTTACCCAACAAATCGGCCGCATCCGCCCGCGTAATATGCAAATTCAGCAGTTGAAAAAATATTATTTTTCGACAAATTTCAACAAAACCATATCATGTGACCCCTCGTTGGAACGAGCTTGTCGAGCTCGTTCGAACAAGGGGTCACATAATATGGTTTTGCTATTTGAAAAATTTAAAAAAATGGTATTTAAAATAATAAATTTTGATATTGTCTGCGTTGGGTAAAGAGTTAAACACCAATAAATAATAATAATAATATAGGAAAAACATACATTCTGGTTAGTCTGTCTCACTTTATCTCTGGTTTCATTCAAAGAAATCTGAAGACTGAAAATAAAAATCAAGATGAGGTACAAGTGAAACTTCAAAAAACAAAGACTTGTCATATCCGACAAAAAAATACATAACTGCAGTTAAGTCTATCCAATGAACCGCACACCAATAAATCTACTTTACCATTTGATCCTTCATTCACTCTATCCAATGAACCGCACACCAATAAATCTACTTTATCGATCTGATCCATCATTCACTCTATCCAATGAACTGCACACCAATAAATCCACTTTATCAATCTGATCCTTCATTTACTCTATCCAATGAATCGCACACCAATAAATCTACTTTATCGATTTGATCCTCCATTCACTTTATCCAATGAACCGCACACCAATAAATCTACTTTATCGATCTGATCCTTCATTGACTCTATTCAATGAACCACACACCAATAAATCTACTTTATAGATCTGATCCTTCATTCACTTTATCCAATGAACTGCACACCAATAAATCTACTTTATCAATTTGATCCTTCATTCATTCTATCCAATGAACTGCACACCAATAATTCTACTTTATCGATTTGATCCTTCATTCACTTTATCCAATGAACTGCACACCATTAAATCTACTTTATCGATCTGATCCTTCATTCACTTCATCCAATGAACCACACACCAATAAATCTACCTTATCAATTTGATCCTTCATTCACTTTATCCAATGAAATGCACACCATTAAATCTACTTTATCGATCTGATCCTTCATTCACTTTATCCAATGAACCACACACCAATAAATCTACTTTATCAATTTGATCTTTCATTCACTTTATCTAATGAACTGCACACCATTAAATCTACTTTATCGATCTAATCCTTCATTCACTTTATTCAATGAACCACACACCAATAAATCTACTTTATCAATTTGATCTTTCATTCACTTTATCTAATGAACTGCACACCATTAAATCTACTTTATCGATCTGATCCTTCATTCACTTTATCCAATGAATCGCACACCAATAAATCTACTTTATCAAATTGATCCTTCATTCACTCTATCCAATGAACCGCACACCAATAAATCTACTTTATTGATTTGATCCTTCATTCACTTTATCCAATGAACTGCACACTAATGAATCCACTTATCGATTTGATCCTTCATTCACTTTATCCAATGAACTGCACATCAATAAATCTACTTTATCAGTTTGATCCTTCATTCACTTTATCCAATGAACCACACACCAATAAATCTACTTTATTGATCTGAGCCATCATTCACTTTATCCAATGAACTGCACAACAATAAATCTACTTTATCAATTTGATCTTTCATTCACTCTATCCAATGAACTGCACACCAATAAATCTAATTTATCAATTTGATCCTTTACCTTGTTCTGCCAAATTCTCAAACACAGAAGTCACCATTTATATTTTTTTAACCCAGCAGATGCCACTTGCAAACAAAATTTTCTAATAACTATTTCTTTTCATTTTTTGGGATCAAAATCACAGCTTATGACCCCTCATTAGAATGAGCTCAGTGAGCTCATTCCAATGAGGGGTCATAAGCTATGCTTTGAGACAAAAAAAGAAAGAGTAATGAAAGTTAAAAAATTTATAGTAATTTATATATTTTTTATACTTACCAATGACCCAGACTTAGCTGGTGCTAACTCCACAAAAACCAGGGCCAAACACAAATTTTGCCCCCCAATCCCCAAAATTTGCATCCAAAACAAAAAGAAATAATGTCCTAAAGGACCTCCATAATACGACTCTACTGCGCATGCGCAGTGACGCAGTCGTCCCGAAATTGGCGCCAAATATCATTCTTACTGGCAGTGCCTGGTCAGCGCTATGTACTCAGCGGGGAGGCAAGAGTTCCCAACTCAGGGAGGGCCATCCCCGTCTGGGTCATTGGTAAGTATAAAAAATATATAAATTACTATAAATTTTTTAACATTTTTATACTGTACCAATGACCCAGACTTAGCTGAATAGTAAACAGGCTGGAGGGCCTAGGACATAGAGGAAAATCCAATAAGCTCAATTATAAAATAAAGAGATAACCCCTTAAGGAGAAAAGGAGTATTAGGCTTTACATGTATCTTTCTTATTTAATATTTAAATTAGAAAGATACACTACCCTTAATAATTGAGCACAATAACATTCATGTTCTCTATTAATATCCAGTATAACCTTTATACTAATTATTATTAAAACAAGCCAATAAATAAAGTAGTCCAGAGAATTGAGACTCTTTATAATCATTTAAAAGTGTCCGAGTATTGTATATTAAAGCCCGTTTGACACTTGACATATACAAATGCTTCACACCGAGCTACACTTTAAAAATAAGACATGAATGAAATTAAACATTAATATTACACTTTAAAACCATCCCGGAAGCGACTCAGAAATACTGTCTTGGAGGAGGCATTCCCTTGCTTTTCACTATAAAGCAGGTGACCTAAGGGAACACCCGCCCCCCCCCCCCCCCCCCCCTTCCCCTTGCCCTGGGTCAAATAGCCCAGAGCGAAGAGGGCAGCCGGACGGAGTCACTGCCGGAACAGAAAGCCTGCATAACTATAGTTGCAACTGTTTAGTGGACGACATTCTGAGCAACAGATAACGGACCTAAACAATGCAGGTCTCCAGAAATGGACTCAATATTTCTGAGATAAAAATTAGTAAATGTGGATGGCTGAGACCAATAAGCAGCCTTCATTAAATCTGTAATAGCAACACTATTAGCATAAGCCCAGGAAGTAGAAAGAGCTCTTACTTCATGAGCAGAAATCTTAAGCACAGACTGCTGAGAAGAAGATAAATCTTCATACGCAGTACGGATAGTTAACTGAATCCATCTAGCAATAGAATGGACTGAAATGTCCTTCCTATTAGGCATCAAAGACAGAAAGAAACGTTTCCGTCCCTTTCTGATGAACTGAGATCTCTGTTTATAGATACGTAGTGCTCTAACAGGACAGAGTAAAGGCCTACGCCCGTCTGAAGACGGAAGAGCCTTAATAACAATAGGTTCCGGATATTTATTAGGAGCCTGATTCTTAGCTAAAAAACCGACGTTAGTAGTGAAGGTGATAGTGTTCCCAACACTACGATAATGAGAATCATCCACCGATAGTGCATGAAGCTCACTGACTCTTCTGGCAGAAGAGAAAGCTAAGAGAAAAGCTGTCTTATAAGATAAGAATTTGAAATCTACTGTCCCAAGAGGTTCAAATGGCTTTTCCTTCAATTTAAGGAGAACCCAAGCTAAATTCCACTTAGGAATTAATCTAAGAGTTCTGGGTCTATTTATCGAAAAGTTTCTAACCAATTTCGATAAAGAGACATTAGATCCAATTTGTAAACTATCATGATGTGCATAGGTATCAGATAACATAGATCTATAACCCTTTATAGTAACCGGTTGCAGTTTGATTTCGTCAAACAAGTATACTAGAAAGTTAGCAATGTCTGGTATAGAGGGATCAAATATATCAACAGAATGATCCCTACACCAACGACGGAAAACCTTCCACTTAGCCGCATAGTTTAGCGAAGAGGAGGTCCTCCTACAGTTAGAAATCGCGTCCACTGCTCGTCCTGTAAAGTGCTTGCCATGCAAGAAGGACCGCACAACGGAAAAACGTGAAGGTTGAGACCTTGCGGGTTGTGATGCAGTTGGCGCGATTTCCCCTGCCAAAGAAGATCCTCTCGTGGAGGGAGCTTCCGCGGTAGGTCCCACAACAGACACCTGAGTAGATTTATCCACGGTCTCTGTGGCGACAGAGATGCTACCAACAGAATCTTGCATTGAGATTGTTTTATCTTTAGCAATACTTGTTGAATTAACGGCGCTGGAGGATACGCATATCCTATCATTCCGTCCCAAGGGATCGATAGAGCGTCTACAGCAAATGCTCTTGGATCCGGACACGGGGACACATACGTTTGCAACTGATTGTTGAGATGTGTCGCAAATAAGTCTATCATTGGCCGTTCCCATTGGTAGCAAATCTGATTGAATACTTGTTTGTTGAGAGTCCACTCCGACGGCAACAAGCGACCCTTTCGAGAAAGGGAGTCTGCTAGCACATTCAGACGACCCGGTATGTGACGGACCGAAAGAAGAACGTGATGTTCCAACGCAAACAGAAGGATTCTTTCCGTTAGATTGAACAACGGAACTGAATGAGTGCCTCCCTGATTCCGTATATACGCCACTACTGTCGTATTGTCGGATAGGATTTGGACATGAGCATCGTGAATAATGTCCATCCAGTGACGTAACGCAAGCCAAATTGACATCATTTCCTTGATGTTTATGTGCTTGCACAGGAATTGCGGATCCCAAAGACCCTGGCATCTCGAATCCGTTGGGATTAATGATGCACCCCAACCTGTTTGACTGGCATCCGTCATAATGGTAAAACTCGGATCCGGCAACTGCAGCGGAACTCCTTGAGTTAACCACTGAATGTTTGCCCAAGTCTGAATCTCTTGTTTCACTTGATCTGACAAGAGAACGTCTACATCGAGCGAATGAATTTTCACACTCCAATTCTGAGTCAAGAAAATTTGAAGAGGCCGTGTGCGTAGCCGTCCCATCGGAATGAGATCCGCAGCGGCTCCGCACAGACCTATCAGTCTCATAAATTCTCTCGCTGTGACTTTGTCTGTATTTAGACAATAGCGAGCGTAACAACTGACTAATTTCGCTCTGGTTAACGGCAGACGAACGAGATTGTTGTGCGTCTCGAAGCTCATTCCCAGATGAGTGAATGACTTGGACGGCACCAGATCCGACTTCTCCTCGTTTACTATGAAACCGAGACGTCGGAGCAATAGAAGAAGATTCTGAACATCGTTCTGAAGCGTTAACTCGTTGCCGTACCTCTGAAGAATGTCGTCCAGGTAGGCCGACGTTACCGCAGACGAATGAGCTCGGAAGTAAATCATTACCGAGTTCATTACTCGAGTGAAAGCCCAGGGTGCTAGATTCAATCCGAAGCACATGGCCCGGAACTGATACACCACTCCTAGGACTGCGAAGCGTAGATACTTTCGGAATGTCGGATGTACCATGACGTGAAAGTACGCATCTTTGAGATCTATGCTCGTTGCATAATCGTTCACCCGAATACTCGCTCTGACCGATCGAATCGTCTCCATATAAAACTTCGGAGCGATGATCAGCTTGTTTATCCAGCTCAAATCTATGACTGGACGGAACGAGCCGTCTGGTTTCGGAACCAGAAACAGATGGCTGTAGAATCCCAGCGATTCCTGGTTTTCTACGACCTCTACCGCGTTCTTCATTAAAAGAGACTGCACCTCTGATAGCAGAGCGTCTCTTTTCTGAGGGTTTGACGGAAGATGAGTCCACTTTGGACTTCGAGTTAATGGAGGCTTTCGTTTGAAGGATATCTTTAGACCTTCCGAAGTCACTCCTCTCACCCAAGGGTCGTCCGTAATCGACGCCCACTCTTGAGAAAAACTCGACAACCTTCCGCCAACCGGAACGCGATAGAGGTTTGAGCCATCACCTCCTGGATCTGCGAGGCCTGCGGTAGGAGAAACCACGTCTTCCACGACCCGCACCTCGCCTCGTCGACCTCGGGGCGTCCGACCGATTGTCCCGGCCTGAAGGACGTCCCGAACGAGAGTCGCTATCCTGACGGTCTCTCGAATAAGAGCTAGAGGACGCACCGGAACCTCTATAGGAACCTCTCTTGGGCGGATAAGACCCAGAAGTGCCCGCCTTATTCGTGTCTGCTGAATCCGACCTTTTAGGAGCGGATCTAAACAACAGAGAATCACTAGCTTTCTTTTTAATATTATCATAAATAGCGGAAAGCTTGCCGTCAAAGAGAAGATCTCCTGAGACCGAAGCGACTCTAAGAGAGTTCTTCACCTTAGAATCCACTAGTGTGGATGTAGACAGGGCTGCGTCACGTCTAACCAACTCCAGATTAGCCACTGAAAGGGCGGAGTTACACGTGGAATAAGCTACTGCCCTTGAAAGAAGTCTTAAGGAGGATTGTATATCCTGAAACTCTTCCCCTTGAAGACGCAGTGATAACGCCTTCGTAAGGTGATCTGCGTAAGATAAGGCATCTAAATTGGCTCTGTTAGACGCAATAGCTGTTTCCAACACTGCGGTTGGAATAGAAGCTGACGACGGTAATGATAGCTCTAAGTCTTCCGCCTCGTCGTCCATACGCAGAGGAACTCTCGGTATACCCTGACCTGCCGTGTCGAATTTATTCCTTGCATTAATGAAAGGCAGGTTGAGAGTATTTGCGGACAAGAAGCCTGCTTTCCCTGTCCTGGAAGCAAGTTTAAAAATAGCGTCGTTCAATAATTCAAATGTTCTTGCAACATTATTGGACTGCGACGGAAACTCGGGAGCGATGTCCCTGAACCGCTCGAAAAAATCAGAGTCCAATGACGCTATAATTCTCCTGTCCGGAAGCGCAGCAGTCTGGCCCGACGGAACAACTTGAGGAAGAAAGTGCCGGATGAAGTCTACGGCAGCTTTGTGTTGTTCCGAAAGGGATAGCTCCAATTCATCCGTATCCCTTTCACCATCCGGTCGGACCTCCCGATGTTCCCGGTCGTCCGCCCCCGATGCTTCGGCGGAGCGTACCGACCCAGCGCCGTCGGATAATTCTCGATCCGACACCGTTTCTGTCGGCTGCTGGGATGCTGCGATAAGCTGTGCTATCTGCACTAGAATGTCCGACGTCGAGACCTGCGGAGGAGCGGTCTTTCGCTGCTTTGCCGAGGGCAGCTCCGCATCGGATGGCTCCCGCATACTTTTCCTATGCGAACGTCCGGAGTCCATCGGTCTCGAGTCCCTGGCTGCCGGATGGTGTGACCTGGTCGCCGAATAATCCTTCCTCGGCGAAGCTGGCAAGATATCGGAGGTCACGCAGCCAAGGTGCGGTCGTGTGCGCCGGCGAGAAGAGGAAGCCTTAACAGTCTCTGCGGACTGCTTATACAACGGAGCGTCCCGAGCGACGGACGTATGCTCCGCTAAAGACACATTTTGTACCACAACATCTGGTCCCAGATGTTGTTGTACGAGAGAGGGGCCTCTCTCGCTCGCGGCCCGGCTGGACCTGGACGAGCTAGGAACCGGACTAAAAGGCTTCCTCCGTTCTCGTTCACTATCCGCCGTCACTGGGTGTGCATCTATTATTTTTATAGTGCTCGCATCACCCAAAATTTCCTCTTGGACCGCATCGGACGAACCCGGCTGCCGAACCATTCGGTGAATGGACGCTACACCGGGCGAGCTAGCAGACGACATTTGTCTAATCTCCATGAGCACTTTTGCCGCTAGCTCTGTATTTAATTGTGACGACGGACGCACACTTGAAGAGGATAACATGGAAACATCACCCTGTTCTGGTTCCTCTGAAATAGAAACTGAGAGAGTAGAGTGACCTTGTGGAGAAAGAGCCGGCATCGCTCTTTCTCCAGAAACAACATATCGTGACACACGTTTCCAATGTTTCTCATCCCAATGTTCACATACAGGACAGGGATTAATGCGAGAACACTGACTACAATTTATGCAATAATCATGAAAGTCAGAGGAAGATTTCTTCCTATTACAATTTGAACAAGTTCCTTTCATTGTGAAGGAACAACAATAAGTCCTAGTTACTCGCAAAAACCCCTGACACAAAGATACATAATAACATGATCCATTAATAAATGAAAAAACAATTGCAAAACAAAATAATTTTGAAAAAATATTTTTTCAGAGAAGCCCAAGTTGCTGAAAAGTAACGTTGAGCCCCGATGGATCCGATGGCAAAGTGTGGTCAAAAATTTTAAAATTATATAAAATAATTAATGAGACACTTTCGGATAATATAAATGTATCTTATAATGAGATAAACTACCTCAAAGACAAACAGCCCCCCTCAAAAAAGGCTGTTGCCAATGAAAACAAACAGTGTAAACACAGAAGAAAACATGACTCCAGGCACTGAAAAAAACTGGCCCGGAATCAGTCCTCAATTACACTCTATCTGATGCAAAACAGAGACTCCCAGGGGAGAATCTGCAGAACATCAGATGGAAGATGCAGAACACAAACGTTATACACCCATG
The DNA here is from genome assembly GCA_031216915.1 of Pictodentalium vernedei. Taxonomy (NCBI): domain Eukaryota; kingdom Metazoa; phylum Mollusca; class Scaphopoda; order Dentaliida; family Dentaliidae; genus Pictodentalium; species Pictodentalium vernedei. The sequence goes on along the minus strand of CM062296.1, from coordinate 130,696,635 downwards.
GGTGAAAACGTAACTATGGGGAAAATAACAGAAAACATTTTGTAACCAAGCAACTCTCCCAGGGAAATTTTAGAAATGAAACTTCTCAAAAATATGCCAAAAGCATGGGAGAATTGCAAGGGGGGACTTTAGAAGGTTAGGGGAGAGGAAACACTGAATAAGCAGTGCAACAATTAGCAAGAATGACAACAAGAGGCGTTTGCCTCGAAAATAGGCAACTTAACATAATTTTAACAAAAAATTTTAAGTACAGCCCTGATTATTTTTTGCCACTTCTTTTTTCCTCTCCTCCTTCTATCCTCCTTAGAATCACATTTTCTCCAAGAATTACGTGTCTGGCATCCTTTAAACTGAGATTTACAAGCACAAAGATCAGTGAGATGTTGACTGATGAAGGGCCAAACAGAGAATGATATTTGGCGCCAATTTCGGGACGACTGCGTCACTGCGCATGCGCAGTAGAGTCGTATTATGGAGGTCCTTTAGGACATTATTTCTTTTTGTTTTGGATGCAAATTTTGGGGATTGGGGGGCAAAATTTGTGTTTGGCCCTGGTTTTTGTGGAGTTAGCACCAGCTAAGTCTGGGTCATTGGTACAGTATAAAAATATTGAATGGTGATTTTTGTGAATAGCACTGGTCAGATTTGGTTGTTACATTCTGTAAGGGTTACTAGTTCATAAACTTTCCATGGAATATCTCTGGCACACATGCCTTGAATCTTATCTGCAACTGAGATGAACTTTTTCTTGCACTCATAAATTATTAGCAGAGGGACCTATCGGGGGCGCGGTGGCTCAGTTGGTAGAGGTGCAGGCTGCAAGCCGAGAGGTCCTCGGTTCGAAGCCCACCCGTGGCAACCATGTTGTGTCCTTGGGCAAGACACTTAACCTCCATTGCCCACGTGGGGGCACGATGACGCAGTGTACTAAGGCGTAATGCACGTCGATGGTGCACCTGTCTTTAACCAATGCTAACCCTGCTTGTGTGGAGTTCATATGTTGAGGAGCTGACAGTTGCTCGCCATTGCTCGGTGGTTCTCTCCAGGTACTCCGGCTTCCTCGACCCGTAAAACTGTCACAGTCATGGTTAGCCATTGTGCAGAAATATGTGACCTTAAACACCAATAAATAAATAATAATAGAGGGACCTATCCAATAATTTCAACTTCACATTCCAGGCGTACCTGCACTTAGAGCTTAGAATAGCCTTGGGTTATGGTTGAGAAAATATGGCCTAAAAAGTTAAACATCTGTTTCCCAGGCACTCCTGCGTGGTCATTTTGGCTGCCGCATGCTCTCTTTTTATAACCAATGAAAATGTAAAAAAATAAAAATTAAATGGTTCATGTCTGATATTTTACCCAAGTTAATACACTTGATAAAATTGTCCCTTGAGTGCAACAAGGCTTTGCAATTCAAGGCTTTGCAATAGCATTACAATGCCTTCTTGCATTCAAGGAACTACATACACCATTACCCATGCTATTCTGAGGCATATAACATAAAACAAACCAAGACTATAAACTTTTGATGGCAAAGAAATAATTACAAAAATAAAAAATAAAATAAAAAACTGCCAGCCCACAAGCAACAAGATCTATTGTGTGGGGCCTATTGGGGCCTATTGGATATATCCTATGGGTGGTATTTTTGGAGTACAAGTGATAGTGTTACAAAGACTATTTACTGGTTGAGCGCTAAATTATTTTTGGTCATCAAAATTAGTTCACATATATTTGTCTTGTTATAATTTATGGGAGAGTGCCTATAGGCACTCTCCCATAAATTATAACAGAGCAAATAAATGCAGGCAAAATTAGTTCACATGAAACATAATATGAAGCACACTCACAGAGTATGATGCTTTTTAGTAGAGGTACCTGCACTTCAGAATAAAGCCCAAATACGGGCTTCCAGCACTCTACCAGTTAAAAACAAACACAGTGATGTTGGTACCTTGATACTGGATGTAACATTTTGTTCCCATTCAATAATTTAAATTTCTTCGGCTACTTGAGCTCAGAATGCAAGCAGACCTGATGTGTGGCCAAAATCTTTCCTTTGGTTATCCTACAAGTTATTTTCATCCTTGTACATTGTGTTATAAAAGCTACTGACACAGAAGCTAAACAGTAAACTTAATGATGCTACAGGTATGAAATACCTTTTAATGAAGAAAGTAAAAAGCACTCTCTAAAAATACTTGCCTTAAATATTTATAATGACAATTTTCCCTCTCCTAACAGAGCACTTTAATTATTTCAGGGGCATTATTTTTCATGTGATACCACTAAAATCACACCCTGTGATAGTTTTATACATTTTGAATTTTGCCTCCAAAATGAATGTGTACTGAAACAAGGAAAGCACTGCTGTCTGAGAATCAAAAGATTAATTTTGTTTAGCCTTACAATTCACTTTTTAAGCAATTTCAAAGACCTTTGTGGTTCAGAAACTATTTTCAAGGCAATGAAAACTTATTTCTGATTTCAAGGCTTTTTCAAAGATATTTTAATGATGTGTAGCTACCCTGTTTTAGTAGAGCACTGAATTTGGCTTCTTGCACTGAATTAGACAAATTGTATACCATACCTAGCTTTTTCAGCCATTCTTCTGTTGAGCTGAGAAATGATCTCTTCATGTTGTTTCTTGACATAATCTCTTTGAGGACTGAAAGATAAACATGAAGTTCATGTTAAAAACAAGTAAAACTAATAAGACAAAGTAGATTTAAAAAAAAGTAGAACAGGGTATCTCCCCCTCCCCCAGATCCACTAGGTTATCTTCCCCCACCCTGTGTATCTTCCACCACCCCCATCCTCCCTCACCCCCCCACCCCCCACCCCCATCCACACACAACACAGACCAACTTGACATTTTTTTTAAGCTGAAAAGCATTATTCATAAGAAAAAAAGTGAAACAGTAACTACTTGGTATAAGCAGGGAGCTCTGAATGGAAGAAAGAAAATAAAAATTCTACTGCCAATAAAGATCTGAATTGAAAAACATTTCCATTAAAAAACCTCTTTAAGTTATAAGTGCCACCACTGAATGTCATAAAGATGCACTTGGGTATCTAACACCCCCCCCCCCCACCACTGCTACCACTGGATGTCATAAAGATGCACTGGGGTATCTAACACCCCCACTTCTACCACTGGATGTCATAAAGATGCACTGGGGTATCTAACCCCCACTGCTACCACTGGATGTCATAAAGATGCACTTGGGTATCTACCCCCCCCCCCCCCCACTGCTACCACTGGATGTCATAAAGATGCACTTGGGTATCTACCCCCCCCCCCCCCCACTGCTACCACTGGATGTCATAAAGATGCACTGGGGTGTCTTCCCCTCCACTTTGTGTATCTTCAATTGAATGCGCTTTATATCAACAGCCTGATGTTATCCATGTTGGGTATCTCCCCTCCCCCCTGAGGGGGGTTGGGATGGGGAGGGGGGGGTACACTAGAGTACCCCCCCCCCCCCCCCCAATCTGTGTAACTTTCACTGAATGTCATAAAAATAATAAATGTGGTTAGGATACTCAACTCGAGGGATTCCCCCAATGCTCTATATCAGCACATGCCTGATGTTATCTATGTTGAAAAAAAATTAGGGGGGGGGGCAAGTTTAAGCCAGGTGGGGGGAGATACACAAGGGGAAGATACTGTTGTAATAGGGAATCCTCCCTGGGTATCTTCTCTTCTGGGGGGGAGGGAAGATGCACTAGGGTACCTCCAACACCCCCACTCCGTATCTTCCACTGAATGTCATAAAAAATAATAAATGTGGTTAGGGTACTCAAATCTAGGGATTCCCCCAGCGCCCTATATCAACACTAGGGTATCTTCCCCCTACTCTGTGTATCTTCCACTGAAATGTCATAAAAATAATAAATGGGGTTAGGGTACTCAAATCCATGTTGGAAAAAAATTAGAGGGGGGGGGAGATATCCAGGGTGGGGGGGAAGATACACTAGTGTATCTTCCCCTCTGGGGGAGAAGATCCACTAGTGTATCTTCCTGGTGGGGGGGGGGGGGGGGAGATACATAGGGAGGGAAGATACTGTGGGACAACAGACTTAATTGGTAAACTGTTCTCTGAAAACATCAATCTTTAACTCGTAACATGATGCTGGCAGATATTCCTGCCCCTTTTCTTACCACTGAAGTATGTATAATTTGGGCATACTTAACTCCTTGCATGCTGTTGGCAGATATTCCTGTCCAGCACAGAATTACTTTTGCCACTGACATATTTATTTATTTATTTATTTATTTATTTATTTATTTATTTATTTATTTATTTATTTATTTATTTATTTATTTATAGAGCTGAAATGGTTAAGGGGTTTTCTTGATTGATTAATCTCATGGATTAACCTTGGTTAACTGATTAATCACTTGTCCAAATAGATATCTGAATAACTGCCATACCGTTGATAATTTACAGCGTGAACCCTTTATCCAACGTAACCAACAAAACTGACTAGGCCTTTACACAAAAATCTCCATTCAAATTTATTATGTTTTTAATTGTTGTCTCAACAACATAGCTTATGACCCCTCATTGGAAAGTGCTTGTTGAGCCCATTCCAATAAGTTATGTTTTTCAGACAAAAATTATAAATTCAAAGTAATTAATGAATTTAGTTTGCAAGTACTGTCTGCTACCCACAATGGGTAAAGGGTTAGGAATGGCCATTTCTACCTACTGATAAAGTATAATGATCAAGCAAGTAAACAAGTATGCCAGCAAGTAACTTGCATGCTTTACTCTGTCTCATATTAGGGATGTGAGTCAGTGTGACAATGTTTGCCTGCTTTGGAGCAAGTTTCTTCCTTTGTTGACTTATATAATACATTAGTTCAAAAGTAACAGTTAATCGATCAATTACTTTTTAGATCGATCAAGATGTTGATCATTGATTAATCGATTAATCGGTTAACTGTTTCAGCTCTATTTATTTATTTATGTTTAAAGTCACATATTTCTGCACAATGGCTAATCATGACCACAACATAGAGATAAAGTCAATTTTCACCAATTGTTTATACCCCTGTTGCCCATTTTAGAGGACTTCCACCTCAAGCATTGGTGACTGGGTCCTATTTTACATGTACCACAGAGTTTGCTTACCTCAGTAAACAAGCACTACTTCACTTCCCAGGGATCCCATGGGGAAAAGTTAAAAAATTTATAGTAATTTATATATTTTTTATACTTACCAATGACCCAGACATAGCTGGTGCTAACTCTTAAAAATATAGGGCCAAACACAAATTTTGCCCCCCAATCCCCAAAATTTGCGAAAACATGTCCTGAATGGCCCTCCACACTTCACCTCTACTGCACATGCGCAGTGTCAAGGACGTCCCGCAATTGGCGCCATTAATCATTCTTATAAACAGTGCCTGGTAAGCGCTATGTACTCAACGGGGAGGTATGAGTTCCCAACTCCTGGGAGGGCCATCCCCGTCTGGGTCATTGGTAAGTATAAAAAATATAGAAATTACTATAAATTTTTTAACATTTTTATACTGTACCAATGACCCAGACATAGCTGAATAGTAAAAAGGCTGGAGGGCCTAGGACATAGAGCAAGTTGAAATACGCTCAATTATATAAAATAGAGTCATCCCCTCTAGGGGAAAAGGAGTATTAGGCCTTACATGTATCTTTTTTATTTATGATAAATTAGAAAGACACAACACCTTCCAAAATTGAGCATCATAACATCCATGTACTCTATTAATATCCAGTATAATCCTTATACTAATAATTTTTAAAGTAAGCCAATAAATAAAGTTAGTCTAGAGAATAGAGACTCTTTATACTCCTTAAAAGTGTCTGAGGATTGTATAATAATGCCTGTTTGACACGTGATATATTCAAAAGCTATACTTTAAAAACTATGACCTGAATGAATTTTTAAAACATAAACTTCTCACTTAAAAGCCATCCCAGTAACAGCTCAGAATTACTAACTCCGGAGGAGGTATCCCCTTGTTTTCATAATAAAACAGGTGACCCAAGGGAACACCCTCCCACCCCCTTCTCCTTGCCCTGGGTCAAATAGCCCAGAGCTAAGAGGGCAGCAGGACAGAGTCACTGCCAGAACAGAAAGCCTACCTAGCTATAGTAGCAACTGTTAAGTGAATGACATTCTGAGCAGTAGATAATAGACCTAACAATGGAGGCCTCCAGAAATGGACTCAATATTTAAAAAATAAGATAAAAAATTCATGAATGTGGATGGCTGAGCGCAATGAGCAGCCTTCAAAAATCTATAATAGCGACACTATTAATGTAAGCCCAAGATGTAGAAAGAGCTCTTACTTCATGAGCCGAAATCTCAAGCACAAACTGCTGAGTCAATGATATACCATAAGCAGTACCGATAGTTAATTGAATCCATTATCAATAGAATGGAGCGTAATATCCTTCTATTAGGCATCAAAGACAGAAGAAGCTTACGTCCGTACTAATAAACTGATATCTGTTTATAAATACGTAAACTCTAACCGGACAGAGTAAAGGCCTATGCCCGTACGAAGACGGAAGGACCTTAATAACAGTAGGTTCCGGATATTATTAGGAGCCTGACTCTTAACCAAAAATCCAACCTAAGTAGTAAAGGAAGTAGTGTTTCCGTCACTACAAAAGTGAGAATCGTCCACCGATAGTGCATGAAGCTCACTGACTCCTCAGTAAAAGAGAAGACTAACAGAATTACTGTCTTAAAAGGTCAGAATTTGAAAACTACTGTTTCCAGAGGCTCAAATGATTACTTAGCTAAATAAGAACCGAAGCTAAATTCCGTATAGGAATTTAATCTAATGATTCTAGGTCTATTTATCGAAAAGTTTCTAACTGACTTAGATAAAGAGACATAAGACTCAATTGTAAACTATCATAGAGTGCATAGGTATGAGATAACATAGACCTATAACCTTAATAGTAACAGGCTGCAGTAGATCTTGTCAAACAAGTATACTAGAAAGTTGCAATGTCTAGTATGGAGGGATCAAAAATATTAACATAATGATCCCTACACCAACGACGGAAGAGCCTCCACTTTAGCCACATAGTATAGCGAAGAAGAGGTTCTCCTACAGTAAGAAATCGCGTCCAAAGCTTGTCCTGTACAATGCTTGCCATGCAAGAAGGACCACACAATGGAATACGTGAAGGTTGAGACCTTGCGGGTTGTAATGAAGTTGACACGATTTCCCCAGCGAAAGAACATCCTCTCATGGAGGAAGTTTTTGCGGTAAGTCCCACAGTAGACACCTGAGTAAATTTACCCACGGTCTCTGTGAAGACAGAGATGCTATCAACAGAATTGTATTATGGATGTTTATCTTAGCAATACTTGCTGAATCAACAGCGCTGGAGGATACGCATATCCTATCATTCCGTCCTATTAGATCAATAGAGCATTAACAACATAAGCTCAGGGATCCGGACATGCAAACACATACGTCTGCAAATGAATAGTGAGTTATGTCGCAAATAAATTATCATTGGGCTCTCCCATTGATAGCAAATCTGATTGAATACTTGTTTGTTGAGAGTCCATTCTGACGGCAACAAGCGACCCTTACGTGAAAGGGAGTCTGCTAATACAATCAGACGACCCGGAATATGACAGACCGAAGCAGAACTTGGTGTACTATAACAAACAGAAGGATTCTTTCCGTTAAATTGAATAACGGAATCGAATGAGTGCCTCCCTGGTTCTGGAGATACGCAACTACTGTCGTATTATCGGACAGAATTTGGACATGCGTTTCTGAATAATCTTCATCCAATGACATAGTGCAAGCCTAAATAACATTATTCTCTGGAAGATAAGTGCTTGCCTAGAAACTGCGGAACCCAAAGACCCTGGCACTTCGAATCCGTTGGGATCAATATTGTACCCCAACCTGTTTGACTGGCATCCGTCATAATCAGAAAACTCGGATCCGGCAACTGCAGTGGCACTCTCTGAGTCAACCACCGAATGTTGCCCCAGTCTGAATCTCTTGCTACACTTGATAGACAAGAGAACGTGTATATCAAGCAATTCATAGATTTCTGAAAAGTTGCCGTCGAAGAGAAGCTTCTCCGAGACCGAAGCGACTCTGAGAGAGTTCTTCACCTTACTATCCACGCGTGTGGATGTAGCTAGGCCTGCGTCACGTCTAACCAACTCCAGGTTGCCACTGAAGGGCGGATTTATACGTGGAAAAACTACTGCCCTTGAAAGAAATCACATTGAGGATCATATCCTGGAATTCTTTCTCTTGAAGACGTAATGATAACGCCTCAGTAAGGTGGTCTACGTATGATAAAGCGTCTAAGTTAAGTCTATTAGACATCATTGTCGTTTCCAACATCGTGGTTGGAATTGACATAGACGGCGAAAAAAATAATTCCCAGTCTTCAACCTCGCCGTCTAGACGCATATGAACTCTCAGTATGCCCTGTTCTGCCAAAATAAATTATTTCCTAGAATTGATAAAAGGCAGAATAGAGCATTGCGGACAAGAAACTAGACTATCATGCTTGTTAGCAAGCTTATATATAGCGTCGTTAAATAATTCGAATGATCTAATGACATTATTGGACTGTGTCGGTAAGTCAGGGACAATGTCCCTGAACCGATCCAAAACTCTGTGTCCAATGACGCTATTAGTCTCTTACCCAGCATCACAGCAATGTAGTCCAACGGAACAACCTCTGGAAGATAATGCCGGAAGAAATGTATGGCAGCTTCTGTTGTTCTGAAAGGGAAAGCTCGAAATCGTCCGAATCCCTTTCGCCATCCTGTCGGACCCTATAAAGTGTTCGGTCGTCCGAACCTGATGTAACAGCGGAGCGCACCGACCCAGCGCCGTCGGATAATTCCTGATCTGACCGAGAATCTGTCGATTGCTGGGATGCTGCAATAAACTGTGCTAACTTGGATAGCACATCCGTCACTGAGGCCTGTGGAGAAGCGGTCTTACGATGCATTGCCGCTGGAAGCTCCGTGTTCGTTACCCCGTGCATACTTCTATTATGCGAGCAAACGGAGTGTATAGGCCTCGTGTCCCTTGGCTACCGGATGGCGTGACCTGTTCGCCATGGAATCACTGAATGACGAAGCTGGCCGGATATTCGAGGTCACGTAGCCAATGTGCGGTCGTGTGCGCTGCTGTGAGGATGAGGAAGCATTATCGACAGTCTCTTGGACTGTCAATATAACGGAGCGTCCCGAGCGGCGGACATATGCTCCGAATGCGAAATATCTGTACCACAACATCCGGTCCCATATGTTGTTGTACGAGAGAGGGACCTCTCTCGCTCGCAGCCTGGACGGACCTGGACGAGCTAGGAACCGGACTAACAGGCTTCCTCCGATCTGACCTCTAATCCATCGTCACTGGGTGTGTACTAAAGTTTATTATAGTGCTCGCATCACCCAAATCTCCTTCCTAGACTGCAATGGATGAACCCGGCTGCCGAACCATTCGATGAATGGACGCTACACCGGGTGAGCTAGCGAATGTCAACTCCGTCGATCCTACTAGGGACCTCTTAGACGATTGACATATTCCATGAGCACTTATTGCCGCTAGCTCTTCATTAACTATGACGACAGAGGCACACTTTTGAAAGACATCTCCGTAACTTTGCGAACAAGAAACCAGACATGCTTGATAATAGCAAGCATATAATAATATATATAGTGTCGTTCAATAATTTGAAAGTTGTGTGACATTATTGGACTATGTCGGAACTGAGGGACGATGTCCCTGAACCGAACCAAAAATTTCTGTGTCCACCGACGCTATCAGTTTCTTATCCGGCATCGCAGCATTCTGGTCCGACGAAAGAACCTCTAGAAGATAAAGTCAGATGACATACACAACAGCTTATGTTGTTCTGAAAGGGAAAGCTCGAAATCCTCCGAATCCCTTTCGGCATCCAGTCGGACCGGATGAAATTTTCAGACGTCCGTACCTGCTTCCGCGGAGTGTCCCGACCCAGCGTCGTCGGATAATACATGATGCGACAGATTCTGTCGTTACTGGGATGCTGCGATAAGCTGTGCTATTTGGGATAGCACGCCCGTCACTGAGGCCTGTGCAGTAGCGTCTTACGATGCACTGCCGCCGGAAGCTCCGTGTACGTTGACTCCCGCACACTTTCTTATGCGAACGTCCGGAGTCTGCAGGCCTCGTGTCCCTGGCTACCGGATGGTGTGACCTGGTCGCCGATGATTCTCTGATTGGCGAAGCTGACTGGATATCCGAGGTCACGTAGCCAAGAGCGGTCGTGTGCGCTATCATGAGAATGAGGAAGCCTTATTGACAGTCTCTCCGGACTGACTATATATCGGAGCGTCCCGAGCGGTGAACGTATGCGCCGAATGCGAAACATTTTGTACCACAACATCTGGGGCCAGATGTTGTTGTACGAGAGAGGGGCCTCTCTCGCTCGCAGTCCGGATGGACCTGGACGAGCTAGGAACCGGACTAAAAGGCTTCCTCCGTTCTCTCCTCTAATCCGCCGTCACTGTGTGTGCATTTTGTTGATTTATAGTGCTCGCATCACCCCAAAACTCCTTCTAGACTGCAACGGACGAACCCGGCTGTCGAACCATTCGATGAATGGACGCTACACCGGGCGAGCTAGCGGACGTCAAAGGCCGTCGAACCTACTAGGGTCCTCTTAGGCAATTGACGTATTTACATGAGCACTTTTCCGCTAGCTCTTCATTAATTGTGACGACGGAGGCACACTTTCGGAAGACATCACGGATACATCACCCTATTCTTGATCGTCTGAAATAGAGATTGATAAAGTAGAGTGACCCTGCGGGGAAAGGACCGGAATGGCCAATTCCCCACTAACATACCGTGACATGCGCTTCCCATGTTGTCATCGAAATTAACACATACAGAACAGGAGTTAGTGCGAGTACATTGACTACATATACAATGATTATGAAAGTCAGAGGAAGATTTCCTCTTATTACAATTGAACAATATCCTTTCATTGTGAAAAGAAAACAAAGTCCTAGTACTCGAACCAACCCCTGACAATCAAAATACATAATAATATGATCCATTAACATAGAAAAAATAATTGAAATCAAAAAATTTTGAAAAAATATTTTTTCAGAACAGCCCAAGTTTCTGAAAAGTAACCTTGAGCCCCAATGGATCCCAAGCCTAAGTGTGGACAAAAATTCTAAAAATATTTTAAACAATTTATGCAACACTTACGAACAATAATAATGTATCTAGTTATGATTAAATTAACATCCAGATATTATTTTCAAGAAATCCCCCCTCACACAGAGGGCTGTTGTAAATGTAAACAATAAGTGTAAAAACACTAGAACAAGACTCCAGGCACCCTGGCCCGAAATCAGTTACCAATAATACACTATCTGATGCAAAACAGAGACTTCCAGGGAAGAAACTGCAGAACATCAGATGGTAGATGCAGAACACTACGCCTAACCACCCATAGGTGAAGACGTAAACATGGGGAAAAGAACAGAATTCATTCTGTTATCCAGCTAAAACTCCCAAGAAATTTTAGTAATAAAATTACAAAAAATATGCCAAAAGCATGGGAGAATAGCAAGAGGGGACTTAAAGGAAAGGGAGACAGGAAAACACTGAACAAGCAGTGTAACTTGATAACAAGAATGACCCCAACAGGCTGTTGCCTCGAAAATAGGTAACTTAACATAATTTCATTAAAAAATTTTAAGTTACAGCCCTGATAATTTTCTGTCACTCATTTTTCCTCTCCTCCTTCTATATCCTCCTTAGAATCACCATTTCTCTAATATTTATGTGTCTGGCATCATTTAAACTGAGATTTACAAGCACAAAGATCAGTCAGATGTTAACTGATGAAGGGCCAAAAGAATGATTAATGGCGCCAATTTCGGGACATCCTTGACACTGCGCATACGCAGTAGAGGTGAAGTGTGGAGGGCCATTCAGGACATGTTTTCTTTGGTTTTAGATGCAAATTTTGGGGATTGGGGGGCAAAATTTGTGTTTGGCCCTATATTTTTAAGAGTTAGCACCAGCTATGTCTGGGTCATTGGTACAGTATAAAAATATAAGTATAATTCTGGCACATCTAATGAAATTTCCTGTAAACTGAATGTACTTTTTTCAGTTCGTATAATACCTTTACAGTAGCCAAGACTAGATTTGATGAAAAATATCTTAAAAATACTCAGCGGGTTATGAGTTAAACCTCAGCACACTGACGTCAAAATACCAAACTTTCTAGTTGCAGTTTTTTCCTATATTGCAACTAGGAATTTACCCAATTCAGTCTAGAGATGAGTGGTATCGGTACCGGTATTTTTCAGATCATATATACCTTGGTTTCAATACAGTATTCAGTACCTACATAAAAAATGGCTTTAATGCACCAAAATTTCATATCTGACCCATAATTCCTTACTCAACACAACAACATAAAATAAAATTAGATATTTTAAAAAATTATATCTCTAAAGTTGATCAACCCATACAAATATGGATATTCACCTTGTTCCCAATGGCATCACCATGTCTGGTGGGTCAATTATAAAATTGATTTTCATTATTGGCCCGGCGGCCCAGTGATGTCAATGTTCATTCAGCATTTCGGAGCATCAAACCGCCGAGGTAACTCTCCTTCACTTCCGAGAAATATCGATATATTTTGAACGCCCAGTTTAGTCAGTTAGCACCAAACATAATGTCTGGAGCTTCCTTCCATGGTTGCACAATAAACTTAAATTATGGGAAGTGACCTTACTAAGTTAGCCAAAAAGCTTCAATGCTGTGATGAAAGTGATTGTTTTTTGTTCATTAAATTATGTTTTTTTTTTTAATAAACAATATTTTTATTTCCTCAATGAAATGGGGTTTGGCGAACAGGCAATGCCTATATTAACGCCGTACCCTACAGAGAAATACAATACAATACAATGGTGCAGGTGCAACTGTACATAAAACAGAAACTGATCCAATGAATTAGAAAGAAAGAGAAAGTACCACACTATATCCCACCATCTCCTTTAAATAATTTACCTATCTATTGGGTGTGGAGGCAATCTACTTCCATTTATATGATAGGCCCACTAAAATCTCTCTAACCCAATACAGCAAAGGTCATTGTCAGGGTTCTTTTCCACTGGAAATAAACCAGTCACTGGAATCTCATTGTTTCCCTAATATATTCTTGAACCGCATTAAATATACTGGCATTTTCCAAGGCAGTTTTCTCCGTATCCCCATATAACATAAGAGTGATATTAGTGGCATGGCCCAATTTTATTAGAAGCGAATTTCTTTGTTCTGCATATAGAGGACACATTAATAAATAGTGTTCAGTGTCTTCATATACATGACCGCAGAAATTATGTTGAGTTCAGTAGTACATTATTTCTCTCCTTGAAAATCCAATGAAGCAATACCTATACTATATGTACCTAGTGCCCTTGAATATTTATTAACAGTCCATGTGGTAATAATAATAATAATCCCACCTGTGACAACCACGTTGTGTGCTTGGGCAAGACACTTCACCCCCATTGCCCGCATGGGGGCACGGTGACGCTGTGTACTAAGGCGTACTGCACGTCGATGGTGCACCTGTCTTCAACCAATGCTAACCCTGCTTGTGTGGAGTTAGTATGTTGGGGGGCTGACAGTTGCTCGCCATTGCTCGGTGGTTCTCTCCGGGTACTCCAGCTTCCTCCACCCGTAAAACTGTCATGGTCATGATTAGCCATTGTGCAGAAATATGTGACCTTAAAACACCAATAAATAAATAATAATAATAACATGATTTTGTAGGGTGTTATGGTTCATTAATTCCCCAACATCACCAACGTACCAACTCCACACAAGCAGGATTAGCATTGATTGAAGACAAGTGCACCAGTGACATGTAGTATGCCTTAGTACACAGTGCCACCATGCGAGAGTACCCAAAGAGAACAACTGAGCAATGGCATGCAACTGTCAGACTCCCCGACGTACAAGCTCCACACAAGCAGGATTAGTATTGTTTGAAGAGAAGTGCATCAGTGACATGTAGTACACCTTAGCACATAGTGCCACCATGCCCTCGCGTATTTGTTGCACTCACAAGGGTATAACAGTACTCTCAAGTTCTAAATTATTTACTGATTTTCACTGAAGGAGTTCAGGAAACTCAAAACTGATTCTCATGAATTGGGGCAATTTTTTAGGCCCAAGAAGAGATTATCATTGGTAATGTCCTGATGTAAACGAGGTGAGAAATAGAGGATACAGTAGAACCTGTTTTTGGAGACTGCCCCTTGGGCCACACAAGAGTGGTCTCTCAAGACAGGTTGTCTCTCATAACAGGTTTCAGGTTTTCTCAAGTCAGTGAATAACCAACCACAAAATTCAGAAATGGAGAAGAATGGATTTTTGTAATTATTTTGTAGTTGTTCTTTTTTATGAAGTTTTTGTAACAAATCAAAATGGACTGTTATAAAAATAAATTAGTGTTGAAAATCTTCATTGAAGATTTTCAACACAAAATTTATTTTTATAATCCTACAGTTAAAACTAGAAGTCCTGTCATGAAATGCGCACAAATAGCACGTCGATCTGTGCATTAATCTATGCGTTATGACCATAGTAAGGCTAGCAAATTCTGTACATATGGCCTGTGCACAAGCAATGTTTCAGCCAATGGACCTCCAGGTAACACAGAGGTTCATTGGCAGAAACATTGCCTGTGTTTGCTATGAGTAACCAGGAGAACCCGCCATGCTTTGGATGCCGTTCGATATGGCAATTGCGTGCAATTCCTACGTGCAATTAAGCCTAGACAAGCGCACAGTTCATGACAGGACTTCTAGTTTTAACTGTATCTGTCACATTTCAGGTATGTATGAAATTGTTTATTCAGCAATAATCCTAATCTTTTCACAGGGGTCTTATAAAAACATCTCAATCTTTAATGAGTTATGTAACTGAATAGCAATTGAAACCCAATTAAGAGCTTTTAATACTTTTAATTATGTTAGTATGACCACAATGGATTTTCCAATTCCAAAACAGGTAAAAAGTTTTTGTCATGGTTTCAGTCTTCAAAGGGGCAGTTTCTCAAGACAGGTGCATTATGGCATAAAAATACAAGTTAGTACCAGGTCATAGTGGTCTTTCAAGACAGGTGGTCTCTCAAGACAGGTGGTCTCTCAAGACATGTGGTCTCCCATAGCAGGTCCATTATAGAGTAAAAACAATCAGTGCCCGGCAGATGTGGTCTCTTAAGACGGTGGTCTCTCAAGACAGGTTTTACTGTATGTAGTGTTTTTGAGTGGATACCGAAAATTATCTATCATATTGAAAATTATCTGTAAAAAAAAGAAATTCTGCTTTTTTTAAAAATTTACATACCTATCTACAGGAGGAGTGTGTGTTTTTTCAAATGACACAATCATGTGTGTGTGTGTGGGGGGGGGGGGGGGGGGGGGCTAATTAATCTTTTGTTTTACCTAGTTCCAACTTAACAAATATTGACACTTTAGAAGAGGGGCTTCTTTAAGGAGTGATGGGATAAGCCTTACTGACAATGATAAAAGCATCATGGTTTCTTATCAAGTAATGATTGCCTACTCAGGTAGCTAAGACTTCACTAAAACATCGCCAGACCAGTAGAAATATAAATTGTGGTGCAGGAGAATTTCAGGTAAACATTCATTCGTTTTTCAGATCGCACCTCTGATTTCAGAGAACGAGCATCCAATCATGGAAATACCGGATAGACTATTGAAGACTATTACAGCCTTAGGGGTCTCTCATCCTATCACCTGGACTGTCCAGGAGATAGGAACGAGAGTCCACCTGTCTATGGAATTCCTAGTTGAAGAAAAGAAAATATCACCGCCCTCCTCGGGGAGAGGTAGTACCTTTGTTGAGAGGACCTCCTCTCGCACTGGTCCTCACCCGAAGAGGGAAGGAGGCCCTGAAAAGAGAAAGAGAAGAAAGAAGAGCCCGTCCACCAAGCGGAGGGATTTCCGGCGCTTGGAGGCATTCTTGGAGATGAAGAAAGAGAAAGGTGAGGAGAAGAGCCAGAGGCAGCCACCACTTCCCCTCCCACTCCCACAGACAGCCCCATCTAAATGCCGGCTTCCCAGTCGGTATTGTCGGATGTGGAAGAGTCTGTGGAGACTGAGGTGGAAATGGAAGCTGCCCTCTCGCCTCTTCCTGATCCCCACTCGCCTCTGCCTTCTAAACCAGAATGCCAGGACGCGGACGACAGGATAGGGAACATCTTACAGGTACACCAAATACAAGGGGACCTTCACAGACAAGAGATGGACAGGAAGCACCAACTACTCCTCCAAGAAATCGAAGAAGCCAAAAAACTAATAGACGCCAGAAACCTACAACAGCAAAAGTCTCAGCAATCACCCACAACCACTCCAGACTCGGCTAGGACCAGACCCTACAAAACTCAGCAACCACCATCAGGCAGCCCACCAACAACACCAACTACCACTGTCTCTCCTTCCAAACCTCCACCTCTGAAAAAGAAGCAGAAAAGACACAAGCGCCGCTAACAACCCACAACGTCTCCTCCTTTACCATGGTCTGACACTTTGAAATTCTACAGCTAATGAGGGTCGAAAGGGGCTTGCTCCCCATATCATCCCTGCGCGCCTTCGGCGTGGAAAACCATTTGATTTCAGGTAAACTGTCCCTGGCTGTAGGGGTTAATGTTTCTTGCAAGTTTGGGAATTTAGAATTAATAGTTGACAAAATGGAAAAATGGAAACTAAACTGGATTATTTATTTATTTATTGATGTCTAAGGTCACATATTTATGCACAATAGCTAATCATGATCGTGACAGTTTTACAGGTGGAGGAAGCCGGAATACCCGGAGAGAACCACCGAGCAACGATGAGCAGCTGCCAGCTCCCCAACATCGTAACTCCGCACTGCAGCACAGGCAGGGTTAGGTTAGTTGAAGACATGCGTACCATCGACGTGCAGTACACCTTAGTACACAATGCATCGTGCCCCCACACGGGCAATGGAGATGAAGTGTCTTGCCCAAGGATACAACGCGGTTGCCGCAGGTGGGATTCGAACCGAGGACCTCTCGGCTAGCAGCCTGCACCTCTACCTACTGAGCCACCGCGCTCCCAACTAAACTGGATTGGGGATCAATAGGTCCAATGACCTGACCCTGTGGAACACAAGGAAAATGCATAATAATAATAATATTAGGCCCTACAAAGTATCTTCAGTTTCTCTGGCCACTTTTTGTAAAATTGCATGTGGGCGGGCAGTTTTTTATTTTATTTGTTATTTTTGTAATTATTTCTTTACCATCAAAAGTTCATGTTCTTGGTTTGTTTTATGTTTTAGTTTAAACAATATTTATTCAATAATTGATAAATGCATACATTTCACAACAATAGTTGAGTAACAAAAAATATGAACAACAAAAAATACAGTATTATACATGAAATAACTAAAGATAAGGAAATTTGTTACTGTGTAAAAGAGGGATTCGACAGAAAGCTTAAAGTTTTATGTTTTAGGCCTCATGATCTGCAGAATAGCATGGGTGGTGGTGTGTTTCGTCCCTTGAGTTCAAGAAGGCTTTGCAATGCTAAAGCATTGCAAAGCTTTGTTGCACTCAAGAGACAAATTTATTAATTTTATTAACTTGGGTAAAATATCAGAGATAAATCATTTAATTTTTATTTTTTAGGTTTATATGGGTTATAAAGAGACCATGACAGATTTTTAACTTTTCTAGGCCTACAGTACAGTCTATAATAAAGTATACCATTAGGCGATATTCTTTTGTTAATGATGCCATATTAGTGCCTTATTTTGGTGATATTCCTATAGCACAGCATAACATGTTGTGGTGAATATCGCAAGACAAATGCGCGTGGCACGATGTTTTCATAACTACAGTTAAAACTAGAAGTCCTGTCACGAACTGTGCGCTTATCTAGGCTTATTTGCACGTGCGAATTGCATGCAATTGCCATATCAAATGACGTCCAAAGCACGACAGGTTCTCCTGGTAACTCATAGCAAACACAGGCAATGTTTCTGCCAACGGACCTCCGGGTTCCCCGGAGGTCCATTGGATGAAATATTGCTTGTGCACAGGCCATATGCACAGAATTTGATAGCCTTACGATGGTCATAACGCGTACAGTTACAACTAGAAGTCCTGTCATGAACTGTGCACTTATCTAGGCTTAACTGCGCGTAGGAATTGCATGCAACAATTGCTGAATCGAATGGCATCCAAAGCATGGCAAGTTCTCCTGGTTATTCATAGCAAACACAGGCAAGGTTTCTGCCAATGGACCTCCGAGTAACCCAGAGGTCCATTGGCTGAAACATTGCTTGTGCACAGGCCCTACATGCATAATTTGATAGCCTTACCATGGTCATAACACGCATATTAACGCGCAGGTCAATGTGCTATTTGTGTCCATTTCATGACAAGACTTCTAGTTTTAACTGTATTATTTGTACTTTTTTGGATGAAAAAGAAGAGGAGCGAATACTTATAATAATATAGATGATTTGAGTCATGTAAAGCTTTTTATGTTAAACAAACTGATGTAGTTGATGCAATTAGTGCAATTAAAACTCGGATTTCCCTTGACCTATCAGACTTCACGAATGTCCTAGAGAGTATGTTTACATAATCGCGGTTTAAACTGCTATAAATATAAAGATATAAATTTTTAAAATCAAAGGGAGATGGAGGGAGTCTTCCTTTCGCATTCGATAATGATGATATTATTAGTTACCCCGTGTCTGATCACGTGGTACGGGTTTTTACCTACCCGAAGCCAGCCGTATCCCAT
This sequence comes from Pictodentalium vernedei, assembly GCA_031216915.1. NCBI lineage: Eukaryota > Metazoa > Mollusca > Scaphopoda > Dentaliida > Dentaliidae > Pictodentalium > Pictodentalium vernedei. The sequence goes on along the minus strand of CM062296.1, from coordinate 130,677,741 downwards.
GAGGCCAAAAGCATGGCAAGTTCTCCTGGTTACTCATAGCAAACACAGGCAATGTTTCTGCCAATGGACCTCCGGGTTACCCGGAGGTCCATTGGCTGAAACATTGCTTGTGCACAGGCCATATGTACAGAATTTGCTAGCCGTACTATGGTCATAACGCGTAGATTAACTCACAGATCGGCGTGCTATTTGTGCACATTTCATGACAGGACTTCTAGTTTTAACTGCAGGATTATAAAAATAAATTTGTGTTGAAAATCAAAAAAATCTTCAATGAAGATTTTCAACACTAATTTATTTTTATAACAGTCCATTTCAATTTGTTACAAAAACTTCATAAAAAAGAACAACTACAAAGTAATTACAAAAATCCATTCTTCTCCATTTCTGAATTTTGTGGTTGGTTATTCACTGACTTGAGAAAACCTGAAACCTGTTATGAGAGACCACCTGTCTTGAGAGACAGGCCGAATGGGATACGGCCGGCTTCGAGTAGGTAAAAATCCATACCACGTGATCAGACATGGGGTAACGAATTTATCTATTGACTTTCCGTTTTAGAAGTACAATCTATTTCATGTGTGAACACACACAGCATGAGATCTTTTATCTTCCATTGTTGAGCCATACAGGTTTCTGTGGAATTTTTGTGCAAAAGAGTTTTTGTGAAAATATGCCGATATGACTAGTATAAAAAAATTATTGAATTTCTTCTTATCTTTTCTGTCTCAAAAACATAGCTTATGAAACCCACATTGGAGGGTACTCAACAAGCTCATTCCAATTAGGGGTCATGAGCTATATTTTGGAGATAAAAAATTAAAATATAATACATGTACATTGTAAAACTGGAATGACGTGTCTTCTACGGGGTATGGACAATTTGTAGATTTCGGAACGAGGCTTCCAATGGGTATGGGAAATTTGTCAGTGGCTGGGCAGACGTATCGTGGGTTTCAATGAATATGGTCTCATACCACGTATCTATCAACCAATCAAATCAAAAAATTCACTTTAGTCAATAGATAATAAGCATGAATTGGGATGATGTAAAATGAAATAGAAATATTCGTGGAAGCAACGAAATGGCCTATTTAAATGTGTAAAATGGGCCGTTTAAAATTTATTTTAAAAAAAGAAAAAGAAATTCCCAAGCCCCGCTATTAAACTGCATCTGATCAGATTGAGAGCTCAGTTTGGATGTGCAAAAGACCATATTTCCAAATCACAGGTTAAATGACTCCGTCCTGATATATTTTGGACACTTACATGTTTGTTTGAATTAAATTCTACAGTGAAAAATATCCTTCATAAACCTTCATAATATTCGAAAATTATCCAGAATTATATACACATAAGCAAGAATACATCCACCCAGCAGTATGAACTGATGAACTGACTGTAAAATACTGTGTTCAATTTCAGGATTGTTTTTTAGCTTCGTGCTTATTAAAACATGACTTTGTGTACTTGTTTGTTTTGTAATTGCATTGAAATGAGCGTTATTAACAATTATTTGAGTGTTTATGTTTGTTTACTGTTCAGCATTGATATGACTTCACTAATTCTTTTTGCTTTGTTTAACTGAAATGATTACTGTTAATAATTAATCATGTGTTGTTTTAAATTTTGTATCTTGATGTGGTGTAGGTGTTGAAAATAATATAAATATACTGTTAATAATATAACAAAAATTGGATTGGAAGTTAATATGTTAAATAGGGTTTTTTGATTTCATCATCTTAGCGTAGTCGACCGGCCAAATCATGACCAACTGATGTGATATTCCTATAAAAATACTGCGATATTCAGATAAAAATGTGATGTAAATATTTCTCAAGTAGTGCATTATTAATGCGACAAGGTCCCCACTTTATTGTAGGCTACACTGTAAGTGAAATTCATTTTATTTGATCTTTGGGGGGGTGGAGTTGGTGGGAAGGATAAACTTAAAGTAAGGGAGCGGAGACTTCTATTTGGCCTTACCCCTTGAACGCATTTGACAGTTTTCTAGAAGTTGCAAAAAACCAAAACCTTTGGTTTAAAACTGAAGTTTAGTTTGTCAGTGATTTCTGAAGTCTTGGATGTATATCTCAGCAGACAAAACAAAATTAGACATCACTGCCATAATAATTGACAATTCGCCAATGCCTTTAGATTAGTTGTAACAAAATGATTTCAAATAAATAATTCAATCATATATACTTCTAAAAGAAAATAATGCACATCCAAAAATATAAAGCCTTTGGAACTAGCACCTTTCAACAGAGCTCTTATAGTATCTAGTTTAAACATTATTTACTTCCAAGTTGCATTATTATACAATAGTACATAGAATACATATTTGTGGATTCAACAGAAAGCTAAAAGCTTATGTTAAGCTGTTTCCACACTATAAATAGCACATATTCAATTCCCAGAATAATACCAAATAATAACCTGATAATTCTATCATAAATATGTTGGCATTCCAGTTACTAGAATCAATTTTATGCCCATTTTCATGGCTTCATTTTCAATACTATCTATGGGCACTGGAGACATTTTTGGGTAACAACTTGCCCAAATTGGAATCATGCCTTCAATTCTTTAATGTACTATCTACCGATGAGTATTGCTTTGAGTCTTGTTTTCATCAAAGCGGGTCATGCCTGCTCAGAAACAGCAGACCTTTTAGTTCATTCATTTTGGGTACACCTTTTTGCCCAAATTTTGTCACATTAAAACCAGAAATAACAGCCTTGTCCTGTTATGTTTACGGCCATGCCTTTCTTTGTTTTTAGTTGAAGTTATTCTTAACTGTAGAAAAGGCACAGAGAATTTATATATTTTTCTTGATGCCTTCACACCTTCTCCAATTTGGGCACACCTGTAAATGGTGCGAAATTGGGGAGATCTGAGGGCCTGAAGCAGTCATGACTAGATCTGATAAAACAAATTGATGGAAATCTATCTAATTGTAGAAACCATTGGACAAAAGGTTGATTCAATTAACCCTTTACCCAACGAATCGGCCGCAACCGCCCGCGTAATATGCAAATTCAGCAGTAAAAATATTATTTTTCAAAAAATTTCAACAAAACCATATCATGTGACCCCTCGTTGGAACGAGCTCATCAAGCTCGTTCCAACGAGGGGTCACATGATATGGTTTTGTTGAAATTTTTTGAAAAATTTGAAAAAAATGATACTTAAAATAATAAATTTTGATATTGTCTGCGTTGGGTAAAGGGTTAACTGTGAAAAATTTATTTAGCTGGTAGAGTGCTGGAAGCCATATTTGGGCTTTATTCTAGAGTTCAAATGCCAAAACCTAAAGACTTCATATCTGTAGATGTGCGCAGCATTATTGTTGAACTGACATTATTTAGTTTGTATGGATTTGCCTTGTCACAAATTATGGGAGAGTGCCTCATAAATTGGAACAAGGCAAAGACTATTTAGCAAATTTTTATGACCAAAAATAATATAGCACTCTACAAGTTAAATGTGCTCAAATTAAATTATACATTATTTATAAAAAGGAATATTTACTGCTCCAGCCAGGAATATCTGACTGCGGAATACAAGAATTTAACCAGTAAATATTGACTCACTGTAAAGTGGCATTCTCCTTATCAAGTTCCTGTTGTCGGATGGCAAGATAATCGGTATTCTTATTGGCACTCTCCAATTTCTCTTGTAAATTCCTCAGAGCATCAGCATTTGACTGTCTTGCAGAGGAAACCGCAGCTGAAAATAAATCAGCAAAAATGAATTTACTCTTTACCAACTGTGGCTAGAGGACAGCACTTACAAAACAACATTTCTTGAATAAATATGAAACATTTTAAATAGTTTATATATTTTTTATACTTAACAATGGCCAAGACTTAGCTGCTGCAAACTTGATATTATCAAGGGCCAAACAAAATTCTGAAACCCCCAATCTCCCAAATTTGCATACAAAACCCAAAATTAAAAGTCACATCTGGCCCTCCATACTTTTACTCTCTGTGCATGCACAGTGGTCAGGAAGAGACCAGAATTGGCGCCAACTTCATACTTTGTAGATGAGCATACTAATAATAACTCAGTGGGGAGGTATGAGTGCCCACTCATGGGAGGGCCATCCCCGTGTGGCTCACTGGTAAGTATAAAAAATATACAACTTTCTTTAAAATTTTTCATATTTTTATACAACAACCAATGGCCCATACTTAGCTGAATCGTAAAAAGGCGGAGGGCCTAGGACTTAAGAATTAGCAGACCAAATAGCTCCTAAGCCTGCATTCCAAGGTGAAAGGAAATAAATTTAAAAAAGGAATTACATGTATGTCTCTCTATACAATAGGAGAGAAGACATATCATAAATAAGGAGACGTATTCAAGTAATTCCATATTCTTAGCATGAATGAATATACCAATAGGGTGTAACGAGCCCCCAATTTTAAGGCTAGTTCAGACTAAGACCCATAAATTGGGATGGAGTATTTGAGCGTGAGAGATTAACCCCCAGAAACATACACCATATATAAATAATAAACAAGCTGTATCTAGGATCAGATATAATCTACAGACCAAAACAAACAGCTTCAACCATAGTTACACACATATCAAGCCGGAGAAGATTTTACAAGAAAATTCCCCCCCCTCCCCACCTTTTTTTTGAAGGCATATTCTTCAAAACAAAGAGGGGAGTGCTCTGGAATCAGTGCAAAGCGATACTAAATAATCAAAATATTTTCGCCCCATAAGCATCCTGTTATTAATTATTAATAATTATTGGTGCTTAATGCCACTTCAGAAGCTAAGGCTATTGTGGCGATCCCGGTAATTAACAGAGCAAGCTTCTAACATATACCGAATCGGAATATGTAGATAGGATGACAAACTGGTGATATAAAGTGTAAGACCATACACTTGTCCAATTAAATACCAATTAAAAGAATCTGAAGAGTAAATACGCTTCTGAGGGAACCCACAGACTACCCCGTTCAAGTGTACAATTTATTCCAATAATAACACTCTAATGAACCGTTCGAATATACGAGAATGTGTACTGTATCTTTATAAAAATCTGGATTAGAACATGGAATGGGCTTGATTAACAGACCAGTCACGGACCATCTCCGAAATAAATCATTGTTTTCTAGGTCCATAACAACCAATGAGTGTTCGGAGAAGAATATATAACTCCAAATAATGATATAAAAAAATGAGAACATATTCATGGACGGCCTATTAGCAGTTCCATAACTGAACCAAATGGCCCCAAAATTCTCATGAGCTCTGTAAGCAGCGCAAGAATTTATATGGCCTGTCAACAATGCATCTGCCTAATAATACACACATATTATGCTTGAGAGCCACGAAATCCTGCATTTACTCATCTGAATACAGCCTGTAACCACGGTATGACCGAGTGATACAAGTGTAACCAGAAAACTGAGTGAATAATATGACGTTAATATGCAGTAATAAACTCATACGTCGAAAGAAGGGCCAGACCGCTCTGAGCGAAACTTATCAGAGTGGATTAATTGCCACATTGGAGAATGTCGCCCAGATAACCGAAATGCGAACCATACAGGTACACGAAGGCTAGCAATTTATTGATAATGAATCATAAGCTCGTATATGACAAAAACACGAACAACCACAGGAAACAAAGAAACTAAAAAGTGGATGTGCCCATGAGGTCGCCATTAGAACACAACCCAGCCGCCAATCGAGAAGGCATGAAAGGCATGTATATACTAAATATTCATACAAGACTTATGGGAAGAAAACTAGATCTTGCCCTATAATTGCCTCTTAATACATTGGTGGGGGGAGGGGGTTTGCCAAAAAATTCATATCGAACCCCCCTCACATGCATAACTTGAATTTCTCTAGTGTTAGTCATCAAATAAAATAGGAACCGCAGGGCTCCTTCACGTCTAGATCTGACGGACTCCATAATGCTACTAAGGACAGAGAGGGACGTGAAGAACAATACACCATATTTACATATATCACAGTAGGTAAATATGGTGTTATTAATAGAGCAAATCGCCTCATATAACTAACACCAAACCATACCGGTAGGAAGAGAATAACCTCCTCTAACACATGGTATCATGCCCGATAGGACAACGAACTCAGTCTAGCTGAAGCAGCTAAGGTTTTTCTATACATGAAGACAATAAAAGGCTGATAACTGCGGCCTTAGAAGCTCACTAAGGAGACTTACAATGCTAGCCATAGCTATAAGTCTTCAACTCCATGAAGACAGATATATCGGTGTAAGCAGCGACCTTGAAGGCTCACTGAATGGAGACTTACAACTATCATCGTGCAAGATAGGGAATGAAGAGCTGCTATATAACAGCCCTAAATTCCCAAAGAGGCAGCAGTCAAAAGAGAAAATAAATTCAGTTTTGTCCCTGCATAAATACTGAAACAATCTTGCTTATGATTCTAGCTGGGCAACTGTGGTGTAAACAATAAGACTCAAGTTTATGACACCTATGAAAACAAACCGAAAGGCACTGTACCTTATCAGTTTATTCCCAAAAGACAACGGACAGAGACTGGCTAACGTAGCTGGAGGTCTTGTCTCTGTGAAGACAGATATCTCGGTATAACTAGCGACTTCGAAGCTCACTAAACCAGGGCTGTCATTTTCAGGCAGGCAATCACCCCGGGCCACAGTCACCCGCCTAAAGTCAAAATTCTGCAAACGGTAAATGTCCGCCTAACCCTTAACCCTAATATCTGCAGACCATTATTAATTCAATCAAACGCACAGCAAAATAGGTTGCCCCAAACGACAATCTTCGCAGATAGGAGGGGGCAACAAAGCAAAATTCTTCCTGGACTGGAGGTAATTCATTAGTGTGAAAGAATAACTAAAAAAAAACCTGAAAAAAAGAAATAATTCTGTAAAAAACGAACCTCTGCAGTCGAAATGAGGATAGATGTTGGTGAAAACATTGGAGTGAGTAATTAACAAATGTGATTCAAATATCACGACTTCCTTCAATAAACAAAATTACAAGAAATATGATTTGTGTTGTGTTTCTTTTATTTCACTGGCATTTGAAGCTGGAAATATAAAGATGTTTTTGTATTCTTGGAAGTATGTCTAATTACCAAAATAAACACAACAATTGTATATTATCTCTGAAAACCATGGTAAGAGCTTAGTGACTCCTAAAAAAATAAAGAAATGTTGATTTTTGTTAAAATGTTGCCTTTCTTATTAAATTGTGCATCTTGACAAAGGCCCCCTCCTCCCTCCCCCCCCCCCCCCCTCCAAAAAGAAAAAAATCTGACAGGACAGGGCAGGGGCCATGGCATTGTCTGAATTCCTGGGGAGGGGGGACCTAGTTAAGAGTGGGGAGAAGGTGGATTCTGACAATTAGAGGGCTGTACTTATATTAAGAAAAGGCAATCAAAACAATTATTTTCCAATTTGGGGTGGGAGGAGCCAACTGGTGGAAGGGGGGGTGGGGTAGGGTGCTGAGCCACTAACTTGATTTTCAGTATTTGACAGGTCTGGAGACAAATATTTGGCCAGTGTATATCTCCTTATCATGGTGGTCAATTAACTGAAACTGAATTTATGCTAGTCAATGAGTTCACTCCCTGAATTCAACGCATTCCCATAGTTTTCAGCTTTCTAATTGCTTTATGGGTAAACTTGCGCAACTGGAAATATATCATTCTTGTAACTATGTCTCACAGACTACTGTTGTGTCATGCACACACAAGCTTTCACTCCTGGTCTCCTTAAACGGAAAATGGCCCTCGTAAATCAAAAAATGGCCCACCTGGGGTCATTTGAGGCAAACAAAAAATGGCCCTCCTGGAGTCATTTAAGAAGAACCATAATGGCCCTCCTTGAATTTTGAAAATGACAGGCCTGCTAAACGGAGACTTACAACCATCGTCGTGCAAGGTAGGGAATGACAAGCTGCAATCTAACAACTGTAATTCCCAAAGAGTCAGTAATGTCAAGGTGGTTACACAGTTATGTATCTACGCACGACTACTTGAAGACCTATCTGAGTCACTTGCGGCCTTGAAAGCTCACTAAATGGAGACATACAACACTAGCCGCAAGAAAAGCCCGCTTTAACAGTACATAAGGCGACTATGGCGTCCAAAATGACATTAAAAATCCTGACGAATAGAAGACCTAGAGGGAAAAGACATACCTATTCCCACATAACAGCTCTATTCCAAACAAGACAGCTGTCTCCGCCTATCTATGTACTATTCGTCTGTCTTCAGGACAAAAAACATATGATTAGAAAAACCTGGAGAATATTTCGATGACCTCTTGCTTCTCTTCAATAGGAGAGTCTATAACTCTGCAAGGAGAGACTCTCTTAGAATTCACCGAAAGATGTGGCCAACACGTACTTGTAGTAAGTGGAGCATTGCTCAGACTGTTAGCTCTAGGCCTGCAGAGACTACATTTTCATCCACTGATCTTCCGCAATTTACATCCACTTTGTGAGGTTGATAAGTGGAAAGCAACAGAAGTCTATTCTCGATGACCTCTACTGCTTCCTTCAATAAGAGAGCCTGTACCTCCACTAGGAGCAACTCCCTTTTGAAAGGATCCGTCGGAAGATATATCCAACACGGACATCATGTACGTGGGGGTTATGTTTGGAATCCTAGCTGTAGGCCCTCAGAGATAACACTTTGCCCACTGATCTTCCGAAACATAAATCCAGTTTCTCGCGACGATGATAACCTTCCATGAGCTGGTCTGCAATAGAGGTCTTATTCATCTATTTATTATTTTATTATTTATTTGTTAGTGTTTAAGGTCATATACTTATGCACAATGACTAATCATGACCGTGACTGTTTTACAGGTGGAGGAAGCCAGAGTACCCAGAGAGAACCACCAAGCAGAGATGAGCAGCTGCCAGCTCCCAAACATCGTAACTCCGTACTGCAGCACAGGCAGGGTTAGATTGGTTGAAGACATGCGTACCATCGAGGTGCAGTATGCCTTAGTACATGGCATCATCGAGCCCCCATGTGGACAAGCAGGGTTGCCTTGCCCAAGGACACAATGCGGTAGTCCGCATTGATCGCTCAGACAGTCACCCATCCGATGATTAACTGGGCTCAATGTTGCTTAACTTCGGTGATCTAACGAGAACCAGTTACAGCAACGCCACTGCGCCCCATCTTACTCATCACCTGTATGACTAACAAGGCTTACAGAAGGAGAAACTATGTCCTCCCCGTGAAGAACCTCGTCCAGTCGGCTTAGAAGCGTCTGACCAATAGTCTGGATCAGACCTGCCTCCCTTTTCCAAGTCGCTATACTGATATCCTCCAGAGTAAGCATAAGAGAGTTTAGTTTACCCTCGTAAGGAGTTCCCTTAGCTGATTAAAGTGGAACGACTTCGCTTACCCCAGTCTGCAGAAGCGTGTTGAAGTGCAGACTTCAGTAGCAGTGTACTCGAAGTTTTCTTGTAGCCTGCTCATAGCCTAACAAAAGTTCATCGTCAAATAGAATATATCCAGAGACCGGAGTGACTCGGAGAGAGCTTTTCACCTTGTCATCTATAAGTGATGACGACACAATGGCTGCATTACATCTAATCAACTCCCAACTGCCACTGTCAGGGTGGAGTTGTGCGTGGCATACATGACTGCCCTGGAAAGAACTCTATTTGAGGATAAATGTCCTCAATTCCTTCCCATTAAGACAGTGCATCATAGCTCTGGTGAGGTGGTCTGCGTAGGACATCACACCCAGATTTGCTCTACTAGGTGAAATAGCACATTCCATCACTTTCGAGCATATATTAGATGATGCAGGTAGGGACATATTTTCATCTCCGGCCTACTCAGCTAAACGCAGAGGAGTTATTATTATGTATTGGTGTTTAAGGTCACATACTTATGCACAATGGCTAATCATGACCATGAGAGTTTCACGGGTGGAGGATGCCGGAGTACCCAGAGAGAACCACCGAGCAACGGCGGGCAGCTGCAAGCTCCCCAACATCATAATTCCGCACTAGGTACTGCCGCACAAGCAGGGTTAGATTGGTTGAAGACATGCACACCATCGACGTTCAGTACGCCTTAGTACACAGCGTCATCGAGCCCCCATGTGGACAATCAGGGTTAAGTGCCTGGCCAAAGGACACAACGCGGGAGTCCAAATCGATCACTCAGACGGTCACCCATCCAAGAATTAACCTGGCTGGACGTTGCTTAACTTCGGTGATCTGACGAGAACCGGTTACCGCAATGCCACTGCACCCCCAATGCAGAGGAGCTCTCTGGACATCTTCTCCAACCGTTTTAAGGAACGTAATCCAAGGAACGGTACATTACTGAAGATGTCGATAAGAAACCACCTTCCTCTTAGCACTAAAGAGGTAAATATGGCATCGATAACATGGCCGAAGGTCTCCGACACCTGTTGAGACTGTTTCGGGAAGAAAAGAGCTAACATCCTCTTTCCTCCAAACAAAATCTGCATACAGAGAAGACAGCAGTTCCTCTATATTAGTTGCAGCTTGCTGATCATGTGGAACAAAGTCAGTATAGCATTGATGAATAAAAATTCATCGCTACCAATTGCTGTTCCAAAAGGGAAGGGTAATCCTCTCCCTTGACCCTTTCATCATCAGACTGAATCAGCTATGATGTTCAATCCATTGCATCTGCATGTGCAGATGACTAGACCAACCCAGCACCATCCGACTGCTCGCCATTGGAGTCTGCGGGAGGCTGCTCACGCACTTGCTGGGATGCTGCGATCAGCAATCTGCGACAGCAACTCATCTACGAGGCTTGAGGCGCAGCAGCTTTCTGTATTCTAGCTGCGTGCTGCTCCTGGAACAGCATTCCTGAGATGGATCTGTTCTCCAAAGGTCCCTATAATGATTGAAGCCTCGGTTCCCTAGCTACCGGATGGTCCGACTTCACAGGCGAAAACTGGCCCCGTCTTCGCCCAGCTGGCTGGACATCCGAAGTTGGGTAGCTAGGATGCAGTCGTGTATGTTTATGAATCGTAGCGGAGGAAGCAGTGACTGTAGCCAAGGCCGGCTGAGGTCTAGACAGAGCACCCCGAGTGGCAGGTGTGGACATATGCTCCGGCCCATGCAAGTTTCTCATAACAACCTCTGGCCCCATTAGTTGTTGGGTTAGAGAGGGACCGCTCCCACTCGCGACCTTGTCAGACCTCGCCGAGCCTCCCAACAGGAAACTTGCTGACTTCTTCTCTATTTCCATCATCGCTGGGTAGGCTTTATATTTTGAGGTGCTTGCTCAACCCAAATCTACACTTCCTTCGACTAATGGACATACCCGTTGTCACACTCCCACGACGGAGTAACTGCTTCATCGGTCGAACTAGCTGCTTGCAAGGGGTTAAGAACACTAACTAGAGGCCTTATCCCCTGCTTATATTCATGAGCACCTTGCAGCTAGCTCTATTTAGCTCTTCTGAGTGCGACGACGGTAGCACACTAGTATGGATGTCACAATATCATCACCATGTTCTTGTTCCTTTGGAAATAGAAACAGAAAAACTCAAATTATCCTGTGGTGAGAGTTCCAGCATAGGAACCTCACCACCAACAACGTACCATGACATCCGTCTCTAACGTCTGTCATCACAATGTACACAGGTAGGACAACAATCTGTAGGAGTGCATCGACTACCGGTATGGCAAAAAGCATGTAAATCCGAGGAAGATCTCCTCGCCTTGCATTTAGAGCAGTAAGCTTTATGATTCAATCAAAAATAAAGTAGATAGTACTCCCACAAACTCCACAATAAAATACATGATAAAGGTCCAAATAAAGGTAGGAACAATAAAATTTGTCAAGAGGTAAAAATAAATAACCAAAACATTAACAAGGTTGGGGCCACTGAAACAGAAAAATCTGTGAAATTCTTAGGAATTAGCATTGATGAACATTTATCCTACAAGGCTCACATATCCCGATTATGCTTGAAATAGCACATGCAAACTATAGTCTCAACAAAGTTAAAAATATCCTCCCCCACGGAGCTCTGGAAACATTGTATTACGCCCTCATACACAGCCATTTGGTATACGGAATCCAGGCATGGGGCAACTCAAGAGCTATCAAAAAACTAGCTGTCCTGCAAAAACGTTCTTTACGAATAATTAATAACAAAAAGTACAATTCTCATACAGATCCCCTGTTTAAAGAAACCCAAATACTCAAGGTTGATGACTTGTTTAGGCTACATGTTCGTGTTTGACTGGCAGAGCGGCAGATTACCGGTTTCTTTCAATGATATATTTAAAATTACTGACAATCCATCTGGTAGGAGAACTAGACAGTCGGGCCTCCTATACATAGAAAAAACAAGGACCCAAACTCTGGATAAATTTCCTTTATACTCCTTCCCGAAACTATGGAATGCTCTGGACAACACAACTCGTAATATTAGCGACAGAAGCATACTTAAGAACAACTTAACTTCCACATTCATTTCCCCATATTCCAGTTATGTCAGCTGCAACAATCCCTACTGCCCCAATTGCACTTTGTAAAGTTCATAAATTTGGAAATTGTCAAAGTCGTGGTCCTCGTCTAAATCTAGAATCCTCGTCTTGTGCAGCCTGTCGCACCTCCTCCTTACAGTGGTGCTATGTAAGATACTATACGGATACAATTAAGAACTTGCAAACAAAAGTCTAAACAAATAAATCATAACATTCGTCATCCTACGATGATGGTGCAGCTAACGTAGACACCACGCTCAAACATCATGATCAACCTCTTTGTTGCAGTCTAAACGATATGAACTTCAAGATGGGACCTGTTGACGCCCTCATGTGTTATGATAAGTAGTGGAGGGAGTCCTATAGGCAGGTTACTTCTTGCCTACCTTGAAGCACCATCTTTCTGCTGGCGAAAATAAAGCACCAATACTCTAATCCCAGAAAAGTAATGATTCGCGTGTCATTCTGCATCATGTGTCACATAATTGGCTCTCAGTTCATTCTTTCAGTCACAGTCTGTTTGCAATCACCCCATTTTCTTCCAGGGGGTGGCAGGTAGACAGCCAATCTGGCTATGCCACTTCCCACAGTATACTACTCATTACATTTGTGCAATGTTTCTTTGTAACCATTTTATATGTATGTGTACCGTGAATAAAAAATCTGAATCTGAATCTGATACATGGACAATTGCAATCAAAACCCAATTCGAAAAATTGAATCCAAAAATTTTTCGAAATTTTTTTTAAAAGGGAACATGATGAGCCCAAGGGCATCCCGATATAGCCTACGTATGGACAAAATTCAGATTTTTTGAGCTACACTACCTGAAACATAATCAATGTATCTTACAATAATCCTACAGTAAAATAATGCCCAGTACTACATATATTGAAGACGTTGCCAATGTAAACAACGTCAAAGGAAATAACTGGAAACAACACATCAGGCACACAAAAAGGCCCAAAGTCAGTAACAGATTTTAATGCTACAAGATGTAAAGCTAGATGTTCATACGAAGAAAAAATGATACTTCGAATAGAAGATGCAAGACCAAAATGACCTAACACCCCTAGGGTGAGGGCAAAATCAAGGGGATGAACGCCAAGCGCCAATTCCAGCCTCTTCCTGACCACTGCACATGCGCAGAGAGTAAAAGTATGGAGGGCCAGATAGGACTTCTAATTTTTGGTTCTGTAAGCAAATTTTGGGGGTTGGGGGGTTCAAAATTTGTGTTTGGCCCTTGATAATATCGAGTTTGTACCAGCTAAGTCTGGGCCACTGGTTGTTGTATAAAAATAAATATTTTCTTTTTTTGCCCCCAAAATATAGCTTATGATTTCTCATTGAAATGATCTCATTCTAATGATAGGACCTGAGCTTTTGTTTGGGAGTAGTCAAATCACTGATGTAACTGCCTTTGAAATATTATTAGAACATCTTTCAGTTACTTGATGGAATTTTATTTATTTATTTATTTATTTATTTATTTATTTATTTATTTATTTATTTATTGGGGATTAATGACACATTTCACAGACAGGGCTACCTCGTGTCGGACAGTTTTATGAGTGGAGCAAGCTAGTGTTCCAGGAGAGAACCACTAAGCAGTGGTGAGTAATGTCAGACTCCTCAACGTATCAACTCTGCAAAGCAGGGTTAGCATTGGTTTAAAGGAAGTGCACATCAAAGTGCAGTACACCTTAGTACACAGCACCACTGTGCTGGAATTAAATGCCTTGCCCAAGGACACGATGCAGTTCCCCTTGGTGGGGACTGAACCACAGACCTTTTGGTCTGAAGTCCAATGCTGTAACCAATGTGTCACTGCACTCCCTATTGATGATAATTATGTCAAATCTGCAGATATTTCTTGTATTTGAAACAGGTTTTTAGATTTTTAACCCTTTACCCAATGCAGACAATATCAAAATTTATTATTTTAAATATCATTTTAAAATTTAAAAACAATTTCAACAAAACCATATCATGTGGCCCCCTCATTGAAATGAGCACAACAAGCTCGTTCCAAAGAGGAGTCACATGATATGGTTTTGTTGAAGTTTTTTGAAAAATAATATTTTTTCAACTGCTGAATTTGCATATTAAGCAGGTGGATGTGGCCGATTCGTTGGGTAAAGGTTAAACCACTCATTTGACAACATGAATGCTTTGATTTCATATTTCTTCAATCTTGTGCTTAATTTTTTATTTTTACGTAGTGTGTGCCATGTAAAGAAGATTTTTTTTCTTCATTGATCAGCGTCAATATTTTTTTCCAAGTGGAGACCATGATAGTATAAACATATAGAAACAAAAGTATTCTCCAGTACTCATAATTCACATATATTTTGCTTTTATATTTTGGTCTGGTGATGCGCCTTTCACTTGCTACTGCTTGATTCATATTTCAGTTTTATAGATGGAGAAAGCCAGAGTTCTTGGAGAGAACCACCGAGAGGTGCTAAATAAATTTAATACTTTCAAACTTACTGAACAATAAGAAGGAAATTAGAAAAGTTGTGCTTGATTCATATCAATACTGTTAAAGATACAGTTAAAACTAAAAGTCCTGTCACGAACTGTGTGCTTATCTAGGCATAACTGTGCATAGGAATTGCGTGCAATTGCCATATGGAATGGCATCCCTAGCACGGCAGGTTCTCCTGGTTACTCACAGCAAACACAGGCAATGTTTCTGCCAATGGACCTCCGGATTACCCGGAGGTCCATTGGCTGAAACATTGCTTGTGCACAGGCCATATGGACAGAATTTGATAGCCTTACCATGGTCATAACATATAGATTAACGCGCAAATCAACGTGCTATTTGTGCACATTTCATGACAGGACTTCTAGTTTTAACTGTATGTTCCAGTAAGACCAAAATCCTCACTCTCTGATACAATCCTCACCATCTGGATGAGAGCATGCGTAGTTTTTCTAAGTTTATGGCTCCAGTGACATATTTAAACGTTCAACATCACAATGCAAGATATTTAAAACAAGGTTGCCCGCTTCACAATTGTTCCAAAAAACATATGTTATGACCCCTCATTGGAACGAGCTTGTTCCAATGAGGGGTCATAACCTATGTTTTTGAGACAAATGAAAGTGTCAATGACACTGTAGCTCAACTTGTTAAGACTTGTACATGTATAGTATGTGACACAGCAATGACAAACATCTAGGTAATGACCTGATAACAAAGGTACATATAAAGTATTGTAATGGTCTGTACATAAATACTGACCTTAGCCTGTAACAAATGTATAGGTAAAGTATTGTAAAGGTGGGTGACAGTCAGATGCTAAACTAGAAAAGAAATCTTTGAGTCCCAGAGTGGGTCTGACTGAACCCCAAAATATTTGTTCTCACAGCACAGTAATAACAAAGGCACCCAAAACACATTCGTTCCTGTCCCAAGGTGAAAACAAAGGTACCCAAGAAGTTTTGTGAAGATCAGTTCATAAATACGAGCTGTATAGAAGTTGTGACAAAAAACTGATTGGACCTAATTTTGGTACAAAATGGCCACTGGCAGCCATCTTGAATTTTGGACCGCACCCAGAAACACTCGTTCTCGTCTCAAGGTGATAACAAAGGTACCCAAGAAGTTTCGTGAAGATCGGTTGATAAATACAGCCTCTAGCACGAGCCGTATTGACATGTGCACTTACAGTGTATAAGTAGCACTGAATAAATCAAAGTTCATCTAATTTGCATAATTTTTCCACGAGAAAAAAACCCGTACTATATGTGATGTATTCCATGTTACTAAACATTCATACAAAAATGTATTCAAATCAGAACTTTCATACAGAAGTTCTGTACAAAAGACTGATTGCACTAATTTTGGTACAAAATGGCTACTGGTGGCCATCTTGAATTTTGGACCACACACAAAAACACTCGTTCTCATCCATGGTGATAACAAAGGCACCCAAGAAGTTTCATAAAGATCGGTTCATAAATACGGCCTCTAGCCTGAGCCATATAGAAGTTGTGTACAAAAAACTGATTAGACCTAATTTCGGTACAAAATGGCCACTGGCAGCCATCTTGAATTTTGGACTGCACCCAGAAACACTCGTTCTCGTCCCAAGGTGATAACAAAGGTACCCAAGACGTTTCGTGGAGATCAGTTCATAAATACAGACTCTAGACCGAGCCGTATTGACATGTGTACTTACTGTGTGTAAGTAGCACTGAAAAAATCAAAGTTCATCTAATTTGCATAATTTCTGCACGAGAAAAAAACCCGTATTATATGTGACGTATCCCATGGTACTAAACATTCACACAAATAATTATTCAAATCAGAGCTTTCATGTGGAAGTTCTGCACAAAAATCTGATTGCCCCTAATTTTGAACAAAATGGCTGCCAGCGGCCATCTTGAATTTCAGACC
Organism: Pictodentalium vernedei; assembly: GCA_031216915.1. Lineage (NCBI taxonomy): Eukaryota > Metazoa > Mollusca > Scaphopoda > Dentaliida > Dentaliidae > Pictodentalium > Pictodentalium vernedei. Next base: position 130,660,836 of record CM062296.1, on the reverse strand, counting down.
GGACCCAAAAACACTCGTTCTCGTCCCACGGTGATAGCAAAGGTACCCAAGAAGTTTCGTAAGGATCGGTTCATAAATGCGGCCTCTAGCCCGAGCCGTATTGGCATTTGCACTGACAGTGCTGAAAGTAACACTAAATAAATCAAAGTTAGTGTAATTTGCATAATTTAAGCACAAGAAAAAAACCTGTATGATATGTAATGTATCTCACGGTACTAAACATCCATACAAAAAATTATTCAAATCAGAGCTTTCATATGGAAGTTCTGTACAAAAAACAGATTTCTGCATCGTCGGTACAAAATGGCGGCTGGCAGCCATCTTGAATTTTGGACCGCACCCAAAAATACTCGTTCTCATCCTACGGTCATAACAAAGGTACCCAAGAAGTTTCATAAAGATCGGTTCATAAATACAGCCTCTAGCCCGAGCTGTATCAAATTGTTGACGTACGGACAGAGGACGACGGGCCATGACAAAAGCTCAAATTTGGCTTCGCCAAAGTTGAGCTAAAAATGAAAAAAATTAGTCAAGAATTTTTATTGCAAGTGTCGTCTGCTTTTCATGTTAGGTAAAGGGTTAAATTACAAATCAGTTTATGATTTGAAGTTAAGTGGAGTGACCTCGACCTTTATTTGATTATCCTTGCATTTTCAAAAATGCAGGGATACAGTGAACAACGGTACGACTGTTTTTTTAGCTGTAATTTTGAGACTTACCATACTTCTTAAGCATGGTACAGAGATGACAAAAATAGGTTTAGTTTGAATTTTTGTCATTAGGTGGTGCCAGTGGAGCTACTTAAAGACTGAGGTAAAATACTGCTTTTCCACGAAAGGCTCCTACAGTTAAAACTAGAAGTCCTTCACGAACTGTGCCTTATCTAGGTTTAACTGCGCGTAGGAATATGGTTACTCATAGAAAACGCAGGCAATGTTTCTGCCAATGGACCTCCGGGTTACCCGGAAGTCCATTGGCTGAAACACTGCTTATGCACAGACCATATGTACAGAATTTGATAGCCTTACTATGGTCATAACGTGTAGATTAACGCGCAGATCGACGTGCTATTCATGACAGGACTTCTAGTTTTAACTGTAGGATATGTAATTTTGATTGTTGAAAGTATGTTCATATGTTCTGGTAGGGTGTAAGATGTGCATGAAGGATTTTAAATTTTGATTCAGTCCCATGTGGCACCCGTAGCGTAACATTTGTCAAATGGAAGTTAGGCTGTACCAAATGGCGATACTTACAAACAGGGCCTTTATTTATTATTTATTTATTGGTTTTTAAGGTCACATATTTTTGCACAATGGCTAAGGATGACCACAACATGAGTATCAACTCAAGACAAGGGGTTAGCATTACTAAGCCATGTTGCCCATTTTAGAGAGGGTTTGCACTTCCCAAGCATTGGTCACGGAGTCATATTTTACCAGCAAAACAGAGCCTGTTTACTACAGTGAACAGGCACTGCTTCACTTCCTGAGGTTCCCGTGGGGAGATAGGGCCTTTAAGGTAAGTACCGTCATACAAACTATTGCAATTTTTTTCCAATTTCTAAGCCCAAAGTGTTATTTATCTCTGTTCTTAACACACAGAAAAACACAACCGAAACCAAGGTTTTTTCCTGAAAGGGAACTGAAACCGAATCTGGAGTTTCAAAACCTCCCAACTCTACAATGAAGGGATATTTTGATCAAGAAATTGGAAGATTTTTTCTGTAAAGACAAATTGGGTTTACAGTAATCCCCCTCCCCTTCCCACCATCCCCCCCCCCCCACACCACCAATTGGTCATCTTTGTGACAGCCCTGGTACAAAGTAGAGAACTTCTCTTTTCAATGGAGGCAATTATAACTACTGACTGTAAAAGTATTAAAAAAGAACCATGCAAGTGAAAATAAATCACTTTACCTTGAATTTCTTCATTAATATTTGCAGGCAGACACTGGAGCTTGTGCCTTAAGATGCTAGATCTGATTGTCTCAGTCTCAAGATCATCATGTATCTTATTTCTGTCTGCATCCTGAAAGTTTATAGCATCGTAGTTAACATCTTTACCAACTCTCTTTCTCGAAATAAACATACAAGAATTGAAATGATTTATCTGTCGCTTCATACAAAACTTAACATGCTCATCCCACATTCATACTCTGATAAAGTGACAGATAACTGGTCTGTCATTCTGAGGAGGGTGATCGCCCCTGTCCACTATCACCCATCTGAATGGAAAATTCTGCAGGCAGTAATCGTTCATCTTACCATATGTTGCATGGGTACCAGAATGGACTTGTGTGATAATTTCAACAGAGAGAAAACATGGCTATAATGTGTGAACAGAGAGAGTAAAAATGCATAGCAGTGTAAATGCATGCTTATTTGATACAGACTATAACACACTCCCAATTTTACTCAATTACGTCAGCCAATTTCTGTGCACGTGCAGACGACATGTGTATAATGTAAACATTGGTTGTCATTGCTATAAAGGGAAATTGAGTTATATACTCAACATTTCTTTGAAATTCAATGATGTTACTATTTTAATGTATAATCCCACATACAAATTTGATACCGAACTTGCCATGATGCCAGTCCGAAAACAGTCTATGGATATAATAGTATTATATGATTCATTGTGGAAGTTATACACACGTGAATGGTATCACTACTAATACTACAGTTAAAACTAGAAGTCTTGTCATGAAATGCGCACAAATAGCACGTCGATTTGCGCGTTAATCTACGCGTTATGACCATGGTAAGGCTATCAAATTCTGTCCATATGGCCTGTGCACAAGAAATGTTTCAGCCAATGGACCTCCGGATAATCCGGAGGTCCATTGGCAGAAACATTGCCTGTGTTTGCTATGAGTAACCAGGAGAACCTGCCGTGCTAGGGATGCCATTCCATATGGCAATTGCGCGCAATTCCTGTGCGCAATTATGCCTAGATAAGCGCGCAGTTCGTGACAGGACTTCTAGTTTTAACTGTAATATTACAGCAGCCCTCAGTAGCCCATCTTAGCTCTGTTTATGCAGGTCAAAAATAGCCCTCCTTGGTCTAATTAAGGGGGCGATTATGGTCCTCCTTCAGTTTTGAAAACGACAGGCCTGAGATAATTCATTTCAAGAACAAAGCAAAAACATTCATACGATAGGACAATTATTATGTTATGAAAAACTCACCTCGACTAATCATATGCAAGAAAATCAGATATCACTGAAGACAAGAGGCCCCAAGATGCCTTAATCACTCACCCAACAAAGTCGGCCATAAAATTTGAGACAAATGATTTTATCATTCCTCTGGTGGTTATCTAATGAAAAAACAGATAACTGAAAAGTTGTTCGTCTGGAACTACAAACAGTTTGTCAAAAAGTTGTGTTTTATCTTATCACATTATTTGATAGCACTGTTTTAAAATGTTCCTGTGGGAAGGCCCCTCTCTTCAATGCTCAAACTCCCTAAGACAAATGTCGCATCCTGTGCTTGCAGCAAATGCTTTCGAAATGTGTGAACTGTCATACAGTAGGGCCATCAGGAATGGGTCAAAATCCATGGGTTCTCATTTTTTCCACGCATATAATTCAGAGATGATCCACTATGACACCTAGCAAAATATTCACCGATGAGGCACCGGGATTACCCTGATGCTTCATTGGTGGAAATTCCGCTAGGTGTAACAGATCATCTCTGAATTACATGCGTGGAAAAATGCCCACCCATAGATTTTGACCCCTCCACAATGGCTGTACTGTAATCGGTCCTCTTTATATATATCCAGATGAACGGTAAATAGGTTATCTCAAAATTCAAGATTTTATTCTCTGCAAAGTTGTTCAAAGAAGTATTTTGGGTCACATTCAGTTAGTCATGGTTCATCAACACTACACAGGAATGAAGTCATGAAATTATTCATAACTCAAGTGTCCATGTCAGATGATTATTATTATAGGTCTTCCTGACTGTTTCCCTATCTCCTATAGACAAGCACTGCCCAACTTCCAAGGGTTGTTATGTCAATGCACCTCCACCCCCACCCCCAAGCCCAAATATTAATCCTGATTTGATCAAGCTAGAATCTGACTCCCCTACAGATACTGTATATCAAATATGAAAGCAATCTGATAGGTGGATCTGAAGAAGAAGATTTTTAAAGAAATTTCCTCATATTGCACTAAGTTAAAATTCGGGCTCCCACATAGAGTCCAAATATTAACCAAGGGACTCGATTTTAACAAACTTTAATCTGACCCCCCCCCCCCCCCCCCCCCCCCACCACCACTCCACTCCACTCAGTGATGTTATATACCAAATATGAAAGGATTCGGCGTGGTGGATCTGAAAAAGAAATTTCCTTATACTGCACTAAATTAAACTTTGGGCTTCAATAGAGAGCCTGAATATTAACCCAGGGATCCGATTTGAACAAACTTGAACCTGGTCCCCACTAGAGATGTAGTATACCAAATATCAAAGAATTCTGACCAGTGGTTTAAAAGAAGAAGATTTTTTAAGAAATTTCCTCATATTGCACTAAGTTAAAATTCGGGCTCAAGTATAGGGCCCAAATATTAACCCAGGGACACGAATTGAACAAACTTGAATCTGACCACCCCCCCCCCCCCCCCCCCCCCCTCTAGGGATGTTACATACCAAATATGGAAGGATTCTGGCTTGTGGATCTGAAGAAGAAGTAGATTTTTTAAGAAATTTCCTCATTTTGCACTAAGTCAAAATTTGGGCTCCTATATAGGGCCCAAATATTAATGGAGGGCCTCGATTTGAACAAACTTGGTTCTGGACCCCCCACCTAGTGAACTTGAGTACCAAATATCCAAAGATTCTAATTTGATTTTTTTTAAATGTTTTCAAATATATGGGTACTATCAGAGTTATGCCTCTTGTGGTGCCCCCTTGAATTGACCTATGATAAGGAACATGCACACCAGATTGGGTTTAACTTGTTCCAGTAGTTTTTGAGAAGTCTATAAGGTAAAGTTACAGCCGGACGGACAGATGGACAGATGGACGACGGATAGAAAAGGATCAGTAAAGCTGACCCTGAGCTGTGCTCAGGTGAGCTAAAAATTAAATTACACATGAACGGTCATTCATTTTTGGAAGATTTTTTTCACCCTGTATGAAGCTTATCAGGAGCTATATGTTTATTAATAATGTGTCAATGACACTGTAGCTCAACTTGACAAACTTGAACTTGGTAAGTTATAAATGAAATGGCAAAATTGAAGATCATTGGTACCAATGTTATTTGATGAAATTTCAACATAACAGCATTGTGTGTGCACAATGTCAGAGTAATCCATGCATTTTTAAATGTAAACTGTAAGACTGGATAAAGGAAGAATGTTGATACACAAATGCAGTATGTTCAAAGGTTATTGTAAATGGCAACTTTTTTCACAGAAATGAATGCTAATCAATAGCTCTTATCTAAAGGTCTTGCCTAATGACCACACCAAGTTCAAAAACAATCCTATGATAAATGTGGCCTGTAGGCCATGTCAAAGAATGTTGGTGTAGAAATGCAATAAATTCAAAGATTGTGGTTAACAGCAACAGTTTTTGATGGAAATGAAAAGAAAATCAATAGCTCCTATCTTTGTCACCCTGCATAAGCATACTGAGGCATGCCAAAGGAAGATGTAAATGCACAAATGCACTAAGAAGAAGGTCATTGCTTGTGGCAATGTTTTTTGGGTTTTTTTTTTGGGGGGGGGGGACTTGGAGGGCGGGGGGGGGGGGGGGGGGAAGGTTTATGGAAATTCATAAATATACCCTGCAGAGAGTGCAAATAATTTTTTATGGAAATGAAAAAAATAGGTCGATGAAATCGTCAGATGTGTACCCATTCGCACAATTAGTAGAAAGCTGTATGACGGAGGGCCACCACGGATGCTGAAATAATGTACACCATACAAGGTATGGTTACATATAGAAATGGCTTGGAGGAGTGTCTACTTTGATGGATAAAGGGTTAATATCTCCGGATCAAATCATCAGATTTACATAAAAAACTATACAGCACAGCACATCAGTAACCTGAATAAATATATAAAGTAATATGACAATCGGATTGATATTTTTTGAGTTATCTCATGCCAAAGGGATTGGAGGAATTTTCAATTTGAAGGATAAAGAGGGTTAATATCTCCAGATCAAATTATCACATTTACACCAAAAACTATACAGCTCAGCACATCAGTAACCTGAACACAATTATAAAGTAACTTGACAATCCAAGCAATATTTTTCAAGTTATTGAATGCCAAAGGGATTGGAGGAATTTTCAATTTGAAGGATAAAGGGTTAATATCTCAGGATCAAAATAACAGATTTACACCAAAAACTATACAGCTTGGCACATCAGTAACCTGAACACAAATATAAAGTAACTTGACAATCCAAGTAATATTTTTCAAGTTATCGAATGCCAAAGGGATTGGAGGAATTTTCAATTTGAAGGATAAAGGGTTAATATCTCAGGATTAAATTATCAGATTTACACCAAAAACTATACAGCTCTGTACATCAGTAATCTGAACACAAATATAAAGTAACTTGACAATCCAAGTAATATTTTTCAAGTTATCGAATGCCAAAGGGATTGGAGAAATTTTCAATTTGAAGGATAAAGGGTTAATATCTCAGGATCAAAATAACAGATTTACACCCAACACTATACAGCTCGGCACATCAGTAACCTGAACACAAATATAACGTAACTTGACAATCCAAGCAATATTTTTCAAGTTATCGAATGCCAAAGAGATTGGAGGAATTTTCAATTTGAAGGATAAAAGGTTAATATCTCAGGATCAAATTATCCGATTTACACCAAAAACTATACAGCTTGGCACATCAGTAACCTGAACACAAATATAAAGTAACTTGACAATCCAAGTAATATTTTTAAAGTTATCGAATGACAAAGAAATGGATACGGATGCCGGACGGACAGACGGATGGACGAACGATGGATGGTCACCCTGGATACCGGCATTATGTGTACCATACATAGTATGGGTACACATAAAAAGCAATAGCTCACATCTAGAGGTCACCCCGAACACACATACTAAGTTTCAAAGTGATCTGATCATAAATGTGCCCTGAAGGGTGTGTTAAAGGGAAATATTGAGGTCTGACTAAACTAAGTTCAAAGGTCAGCAGCAACATTTTTTGACAGAAATGGAAGAAAATCGACAGCTCCCATATAGATGTCACCCCACACAACAAGCACATCAAGTTTGCAAGCGATCCAAACATAAATGTGCCATGCAGGGTGTGTCAAAGGGAAATACTGATGCTTATCTGCACTAAGTTTTTCCTAAGTTCATCGTTTTTTTTACAGAAATCGAAGGCAATCGATAGCTCCCATCTAAAGGCAATCCCAAACAAGCATACAAAGTTTCAAACTGATCTGATCATAAATATGCCCTGTAGGGCATGCCAAAGGAATATTTTGATGCCTGACTAAACTAAGTTCAAATATTGTTGCAAGCGGCAACATTTTCTGATGGACACAAAGGGAATCTCTATCGATAGCTCCCATCTAGAGGTCACCCTAAACAAGCATGCCAGGTTTCAAAGCAATCCAATCATAAATGTGCCCTGTAGGGTGTGCCAAAGGGAAATATTGAGGTCTGACTAAACTAAGTTCTAAGAACGTTGGCCGCGGCAACATTTTTTGATGGAAATGGAAGAAAATCAATAGCTCCTACCTACAGGTCACCTCAAACAACCGTGCCAGGTTTCAAAGCAATCCAATCATAAATGTGACCTGTAGGGTGTGCCAAGGAGAAATATTGAGGTCTGACTAAACTAAGTTCTAAGAACGTTGGCCGCGGCAACATTTTTTGACGGAAATTGAAGAAAATCAATAGCTCCCATCTAGAGGTCACTCCAAACAAGCATACCAAGTTTCAAAGCGATCTGATCATAAATGCGAACTGTGAGGTGTGCCAAAGGGAAATATTGAGGTCTGACTAAACTAAGTTCTAAGTTAGAACATTGGCCGCGGCAACATCTTTTGACGGAAATAAAAGAAAATCGACAGCTCCCATCTAGAGGTCACCCCAAACAAGCATGTCAGGTTTCAAAGCAATCCAATCATAAATGTGCCCTGTAGGGTGTGCCAAAGGGAAATATTGAGGTCTGACTAAACTAAGTTCTAAGAACGTTGGCCGCGTCAACATTTTTTGACAGAAATGGAAGAAAATCAATAGCTCCCATCTAGAGGTCACCACAAACAAGCATGCCAGGTTTCAAAGCAATCCAATCATAAATGCGCCATGTAGTGTGCCAAAGCGAAATATTGAGGTCTGACTAAACTAAGTTCTAAGAACGTTGGCCGCGGCAACATTTTTTTATTGAAATTGAAGAAAATCAACAGCTCCCATCTAGTGGTCACCCCAAACAAGCATACCAAGTTTCAAAGCCATCTGATCATGAATGCGAGGTGTGCCAAAGAGAAATATTGAGGTCTGACTAAACTAAGTTCTAAGAACGTTGACCACGGCAACATTTTTTGACGGAAATGGAAGAAAATCGATAGCTCCCATCTAGAGGTCACCTCAAACAAGCGTGCCAGGTTTCAAAGCAATCCAGTCATAAATGTGCCCTGTAGGGTGTGCCAAAGAGAAATATTGAGGTCTGACTAAACTAAGTTTTAAGAACGTTGGCCGCGGCAACATTTTTTGACGGAAATTGAAGAAAATCGACAGCTCCCATCTAGAGGTCACCCCAAACAAGCATATCAAGTTTCAAAGCAATCTGATCATAAATGCGACCTGTGAGATGTGCCAAAGGAAATTGTGGACATACATACTAACGTTCGTACATACTGCATCGACGGACGAGAAGTGATGGCAATAGCTCAGCTTGACTTTGTCAAGTTGAGCTAAAAATGGCAGGGTGCCAAGTAAAACCATCAAATTGTATCAAACTGATGTATTCAAGTGACACCAGTTTACCTTTTGAGTACATTTAATTTGACTCACTATTCTACAGTGTGGATGAAACCTTTTTCCCCCATACAGCTGAAAGTAGAAGTCCTCCCACAAATAGTGCGGAAAATGCTTGTTAGTTAACTGGTTGAGTGCTAGAAGCCACTATCAGGGCTTTCAAAAAAATGAGGATACCAGATCAAAGGCCAACATTTTCCTTGCTCATGTTTCATATTCAGTCAAACACAAATATTTTATTTATATAAATTTGTTTTATCACAAATTGTTAAAGAGTGTCTGTAGGAACTCTTCAATAATTTGTAATAAAACAGATTTTGATTAACAAATTCAGATCACCAAAATTGTGTAGCACTCAACCAGTTAATGCACTCCTTTCTGCAGAAGAATGAAGTAGTAGCAAGAACATTTTGGGCTGTGCAATGCAAAATTTAATGCGCTATTAGTGAGGTTGGTATTGAAATAATGAACTGAACTGATCAAACAAAAAGAAAATATTGAGACTACACTATGTGGAGGGAGGATTACTAAATTGTTATGGGATAGATTTTCACTTAATAATTATTTACAATTTCTGCAGATAAAACAAAAGAAGCACTTGCAAATTTTCATCACCTGGACCACCAGGTTGCACCCGGTGATCCATGTGATGAAAGTTTTTGAGTGTTTCTTGTACTGTTATGAACAAAAATAAATACTTTTCGAGTCAAGAATATATGGCCCTGCCATTAAGTAGTAATCCACTCACTTCATTCTGTATATGCAGTCAAATTTTATTATCTATTTACATCATTACCCTGGTACATGTGTATGTATCCCAGTAGGGGTTAGGAATGATCTCTATTTACTACAGTTAAAACTAGAAGTCTTGCCATGAAATGCGCACAAATAGCACGTCGATCTGCGCATTACCCTATGCATTATGACCATAGTAAGGCTATCAAATTCTGTACATATGGTCTGTGCACAAGCAATGTTTCAGCCAATGGACCTCCGGCTAACCCGGAGGCAGGGCCAGGGTATTTGGTGACTGGATTCGCATCACAAAATGCTAGTCAAAAATGGCCAAATGCTAACCATTTTTCTTTCATATTGGCCTTATATTCACTATTTATCATCACTTTTTGAAACCAAGATGGAAACTGCTAATCAAATTTTTAAAAACAAAAAATACTCTGGGAGGTCCATTGGCAGAAACATTGCCTGTGTTTTCTATCAGTAACCAAGATAACCTGCCGTGCTTTGGATGCCATTCGATATGGCAATTGCACACTATTCCTACGCGCAGTTAAGCCTAGATAAGCACACAGTTCGTGACAGGACTTCTAGTTTTAACTGTAGTACAGAATTGTTGGACATTCTGCTTTTTCTTTCGGAATTGAGTTATGCTAATGGGGCAGTTTGAGTTTGATAGGAACAAAAATGGTCCTTAGACACACTATTACTTCAAAATAGTTCACAATACTGTGAGTGACAGGACTTCCTGTTTCAACTGTTGACTATGGTATATTGTATTGTCAATTGAAATCATAATTGTGCCATTTCCAATGCTCAAGCATTTTGACATCCTGCATATAATTGTTTAACAGGAGTATACACTAGATATCCTATTTGGAGATCAAATTTGTACTGAAGATATAACCAATGGTTTGGTATTAAATTTATATGCAATTAGCATGATTATTCAATTGAGAAATATGCAATTACGTGTCTGCCATTGTACTTCTCAAATAGAAGTACCATCATTCTATTTATTTAATGGCATGTTTAAGGTCAAATCTTTCTGCACAATGGCTAATCATGACCGCAACATGGATATAAAGTTAAGTCCTGGCAATCGCTTATACCCATATTACAACCTTTAAAAATAAAGACTCATCACAACTGCAGTATTATGATTATGCCACGTAGTTCCTCTACAGTACAGTCACTGTGGACTGGTCGTAATTGATTTATTGGGCAGTGATATCCACACTTGCGTTTACCAGGTAATAGGGGGCGCGGTGGCTCAGTAGGTAGAAGTGCAGGCTGCAAGCCGAGAGGTCCTCGGTTCGAATCCCACCTGCGGCAACCGCGTTGTGTCCTTGGGCAAGACACTTCACCCCCATTGCCCATGTGGGGGCACGATGACGCCGTGTACTAAGGCGTACTGCACGTCGATGGTAGGCATGTCTTCAACCAATCTAACTCAGCCTGTGCTGCAGTGCGGAGTTACGATGTTGGGGAGCTGGCAGCTGCTCATCGTTGCTCGGTGGTTCTCTCCGGGTACTCTGGCTTCCTCCACCCGTAAAACTGTCACGGTCATGATTAGCCATTGTGCATAAATATGCGACCTTAAACACCAATAAATAAATAAATAAATAAATACCAGGTATTAAAAATCATCAGCAAAATTTTAATTAATGAAGCACCGAGTTGTACCCGGTGCTTCATTAATTAAATTTTTGATGATTATTCCTATAATTAGTGTTTCGAATCTTATATCATTGCATCTGTGGAGATATTGCCCACCGTGGAAAGTGACCAGCCCAATGGGGTACTGTAATTGTGTTAATAACTTGATGGTTTAAAAATGAATATTGATTATTGATATATTTCTGACTGGAACATTTATTTATTTATTTATTTATTTATTTATTTATTTATTTATTTATTTATTTATTTATTTTTAAGTTCACATCTTTCAGCCCAACGGCCAATTGTGACTGCAACATGGAGATAAAGTCAAGTTCAGCCAATCATTTATACCCAGGTTGCCCATTTTAGAGGACTTTCACCCCATTCAGTGGTGACTGGGTCCTATTTTACCAGTAAAACAGAGCTTGTAAACAAACCCCGTTCCACTTCCTGGAGTACCTATAGTAAACCATCAACCAACATTCTTTTTGAATCATACAAAAAATCTAAATATTCTGACATATTTATTTTGATTTCGAAAGCAATGCAACTTAAATTATGCATTTTAAATGTATTTATTTCTGGACGCCTCAGAAAAGGTACTAACGTATTCTGAAAAGAACATTTTTATTACAAAATGAAAAATTCCAAAAAGGCACAGACTATTCAAGATTTATATTGCCAACTCAGAAAACAGTTGCATTCCTTTATCTAAACTCTTCACCTTACACAAACTGAGCAGTTGAAAAGAAAAAAAAAATTCAACAAAACCTTGTTGAGCTCATTTCAACGAGGGCTCACATAATATGGTTTTGCAGGAATTCTTTGAAAAAATGTTGAAAAAAAAAACCAAAATTGTAAATTTTGATATTGTGTGCATTGTTAAAGGGTTAACACTTTAGCTACATGTAAGATGAAAAGTCGGTGACACTAAGACTTCCAAAAAAAAAATGTTTGGAATGACTAAAATGTCATATTTTTGCCTCAAAAACATGGAATAATACCCATCACTGGAATAAGATCTACAAGAGCTATTGCTGAATGCAATTATACCCCCAGTGCAGTGCTGGACTGATGAAGCATAAATGAATTAAAAACAAAGTCAGGACCAAAAAATCATGAAAAATTGGCAAAGTACAGTTAAAACTAGAAGTCCTGTCATGAAATGCGCACAAATAGCACGTTGATATGCGCGTTAATGTACGCGTTATGGCCCAAGTAAAGCTATCAAATTCTGTACATATGGCCTGTGCACAAGCACTGTTTCAGCCAATGGACCTCCGGGTAACCCAGAGGTCCATTGGCAGAAACATTGCATGTGTTTGCTATGAGTAACCAAGAGAACCTGCCGTGCTTTGGATGCCATTCGATATGGCAATTGCGTGCAATTCCAATGCGCAATTAAGCCTAGATAAGTGCACTATTCGTGACAGGACTTCTAGTTTTAACTGTAAGGACAATAACTGTAGTGAAAAATATGCAGACAACTTTTTATAACATATGCAGGAAGGGCTTGTCACAGGATCTGTCATACCAAATTTTATTGAAATCCATCCACTCACTGTTGAGACTGGATGGATGGATGGATGGATGGATGGATGGATGGATGGATGTAATCCAGTATACCCATTTATATATACCATAACTTATATGCACAGAGTTAATATAGTTCTCTCAGCTTATCGTAAAGTCTAACATTCAGCGATGTTTTCATGTAAGAATATAATCGTTGTGACCGTATCCTTAGAAAGAGACATCTGCCATTGCTCAAATGTCAGTCCATATATGGAAAATAGTAGTTCTGATGAAGCTGATGTTGCTGGTATCGCCAAATATCAGTGGGCCAACTTTGGCAACGTAAGTAGGGGGGTTTCATGGTCTCTCCACCAAATCAACAGGTCGTCTATAATGGACGGACATCTAAATTTTTCATATTCCTCAATTTCGTCAAATTGTGCAAAAATTCGCTATCATCGGCATGTGTGATCCAACTAGGGTAAACACAAGATAATGATGCAATGCTACATATAGATGTTTATTGACGTGGTTAGTTTCTTCATCGCTCATGTTGTCTTGCTCAGGTAACTGATATTGGGTGTGGCAATGTTGACTGTTGAGGCTATCATATATGAAGTTACGCACAACATGACTATGAAAGGGTTGACAATGTGACACAGTTTCAATTAACTCCCTTCACTCTGATGTCAAAATATCTAAATTTCAAGTAGCCATTTTTCCCATAATGCAACTGGGAATTTAACCAATTCAATCTTGTTTGACAGAGCTCAATGAGCTCTGTCAAACAAGATTGAATTGGTTAAATTTCTAGTTGCATTATGGGAAAAATTTGCACCTTGAACTTTAGATATTTTGACATCAGTGTGCAGAGGGTTAACTGAGTCAGACGAAAGAATAGATGACCTATACATATACTTTAGATGGGTCACAATGAGTACAAAATCATTCCTGGTGCACCCAATGAAACTTCTGAGTTAAACGTTAATAACTCAGTTAAATTTTTTTTAACTTTGTTAAAATAATTTAACACATTAACATTTGAAACGTTAACTGCTCCCAGCCTGAGTATATCCCCCCCCCCCCCACCCCACACACACTTTCTCTTCAAGAGTGGAGTATAATAAACTCATTCCAAAGAAGTGATGAACTGATAATCAGAATCGGCAATCAGAACTGGCGGTTTATGGAGCATTGGCCAATTATGACAATTGGCAGTTAAAAAACGGCAGTTTCCGGTTATTCTATATTTAACACTCACTTTTAAAAATCTCTTTTGATATCTGGCCATTTCAATAAAGTTTCCCTTTTAAAAACATGTGTAGTGCATAGCAGAATATTTAGGGATTTGCAGAGCTGAGATATTACGGAATTTACCATCTGCAATCGGTACAAGATTGCCACCATTTCCTAGCTGATCGAAGTCACTGACCATCAATCATGGTGCTGTACAATGTTGCATTGGGTACATGTATAAATAAAATGTGTTCAGCTGGTAGTCTGTAATACTTCTTGATGCAAGCATCACAATACAATAAGAAATTAAAATTGGAGAAAAAACTAAAAAACACTCTTTTTTCAATGATAGATGATTGTTACATAACATGTAAGTCGCATGACTGTCACAAACATGTTTTCAGTTTGACAAGTTCATTTTTTAATTCAATTACCTCCCTTGATGTTTCTCTCCAATGTGGATTGCAGAGGACATGTAAACACTGGAGAAACACATCAAGGGAGGTAGCAAGTTGAATAATAAACATTAAATAATAAATCCTGACATGTCACGTGTGTATCTGTAAACCATGTGTCATACAACTTCACTACACACATTAACATCAAAGTTATTATTCAATTAAGACACAAAGTATGTGCACTCAGTATATTCCTGGCTAATACAGCCAAGTGCATTGTATTCTTACACAAAACCGTAGTGACACTATTTACCAGAATAAACACAATCTTCACAAGAGAATAATATCATGTGATTGTATCATTAATAACGATCTTCTCCCATTACTCCAACCCTCAAAAATGCAAATATTATTTTGGCTAATGTTGCCCTGCACTAAACTTGTGACACTATTTACCAGAATAAACACAATCTTCACAAGAGAATAATATCATGTGATTGTATCATTAATAACGATCTTCTCCCATTACCCCAACCCCCAAAAATGCAAATATTATTTTGGCTAATATTGCCCTGCACTAAACATGCATACTCTGAGAACATATGTTGTATTAAGCTTTTGTAATTGGTGATTTATCAATGAAATTCTGTTGTATAACAGGCACCAACAGATTTTCTTCTGTGTCCTATTTCAACCATTGGAATTGGCATTGGAATCAGCATAATCGGCAGAGAAACAATCGGCAATCGGTTCATAGCAAGTTTTGTTAATCGGTTCATCACTATTCCAAGGAGGAGTCCTTAGATATGTTTTTGAGATGAATCACAAAAATTTAATAAAATTTGAATGGTTATTTTTGTGAGTAGCACTTGGCGGTTTTGGCTGTTTCATTGGACAAAGGCTTAACCCTTTACCCAATGTAACAGCCAAAACCGGCTAGTGCTACATGTATTCACACAACTGCCAATTAATTTTCATTATTTTTTTCATTTTTTGTCTCAAAAACATAGGTTATGACCTCTTGTAAGAACGAGCTCGTCGAGATCATTCCAACGAGGGGTCATAACTTATGTTTTTGCAACAAAAAAATGAAAAATATTAGTAATTTAAGAATTTTTTTTGCAAGTGTTGTTTGCTTTTCATGTTAGGTAAAAGCTTAATAGCGCTAGGAGAGGACCCTTGTATTTTCTCTCTTGAATAACTAAAACTATTTTGCCTCAAAAACAAAGTTCTTGATCTCTAAAGGTGGTCAACAAGTTTGTTCCAACAACAAGTCATAAGCTACATGTAGCTGTTCGAGGTAAAAATTTAAAAAATATTATTTGAATGGCAAAATTTGTAAACATTACTGGCCAATTATTTATTTATTTATTTATTTATTTATTTATTTATTTATTTATTTATTTATTTATTTAAACTTTCAACAGCCAGGGTAATATCATGTCAAAGAGTTTTACGGGAGGAGGAAGCAGGAGTCTCCAGAGAGAACAAATGAGAAACCGTGAATAAAAGCATTCGTCAAAGGATTGCTAAAGTGGTTCTTTGTTATTCTAAGACAAATGTTAGTAGAGTTGCTTTCGACATTTCTTCAGTAAAGACAGAGTTATTTCATTTTATTTCACTATTTTTGAATAGTTGTATAGCCAGGAGTTGCCGGGGAGGGCACTAGCCCCCCTTTAACCCTTTGAACCCTTGTTTCCTGGAATAGTATCACTTTTGTGTACTTACAGTGAGATGGGTCAGTCCAATATCAATATACCAGGGAGGATAAAATAATAACTGCAGTCTGCAGCTGCGTCTGGCTGCACACTGCTGTTATTATTTTATCATCAATGCCTCCAGACCTCTTCTAATAAGACAATGAAAGTGTCAATAACACTGTAGCTTAACCTGTGTGTTTTTTTTTGATGAAAAGGATAATGTTCAATGTTTATGAAAGGATTATTAAATAAGACAAGAATTGTGATAATTGGAAATATGTTAATTTCTGTTCCCTGTATGCTATGTTTTCAATAAAAATAATTTGAGGTGTAGACTGTGCTAAAGAATTTAGGGGTGGGTTAATGTGGCCATCACAGTTAATGTATGTGGCCCTCACAGTTAATGTATGTCAACCAAAGTTACCAAGTTACAATGAAATTATTCCAAAACAAGTCATCCTATCAAGTTACAATGAAATCCCTTCATTACTATGGCCTGCAGACTGTGCTAAAGGTTTTCAGGCTTCAGGCCTGTGCCGCGATCATGGTTGACCAATATTGCAACCAAAAGGAGATGTCCTCATCTAGACATCATACAGAGTCATCCTACCAAGTTACAATGAAATCCCTCCATATTCAATATGACCTGTAGATTGTGCTATAAGTTTTTGGGTTTTGGGCTTGGGCAGCCATCATGGTTGACAGATCATGACCATTCTCATTTAGATATTATACAGAGTCATCCTACCAAGTTACCATGAAGTCCCTTCATAAATGTGGCCTGTAGACTGTGCTAAAGGTTTTGGGGTTTTGAGCTCAGAGAGTCATCATGGTTGACCGATTGCGACCAAAAGGGGATGTCCTCATCTAGACATTATACTGAGTCATCCTACCAAGTTACAATGAAATCCCTTTATAAATGCGACCTGTAGTCTGTGCTAAAGGTTTTGGAGTTTTGGGCTCGGGCAGCCATCATAGCTGAATGATCGTTACTAAAACAGGACATTCTCATCTAGACATTATCTGGAGTCATTATACCAAGTTACAATGAAATCCCTTCATAAATATGAGTTGTAGACTGTGCTAAAGGTTTTTGGGCTTCGGCCCCTGTAGCCGTCACACTTGCCCAATCGTGTCCAAAAGGGGCTGTTCTCATCTGCACATTATATGAAGTCAACCTACCAAGTTACAATGAAATTCCTCATTAAAAATGACCTGCAGACTGTGCTAAAGGTTTTGGGGTTTTGGGCTCGGGCAGTCATCGCGGTTGACAGATCATGACCAAATGGGGAAGTTCTCATCTAGACATCATACAGAGTCATCCTACCAGGTTACAATGAAATCCCTCCATATTAAATATGATCTGTAGGCTGTGCTAAAAGTTCTGGGGTTTCGGGCTTGGGCAGCCGTCACGGTTGACAGATCATGACCAAAAGGGGACATTCTCATCTAGATATTATAATAAGTCATTATACCAAGTTACCATGAAATCCCTTCATAAATACGATTGCAGACTGTGCTAAAGGTTTTCGGGTTTTGGGCTCGGGCAGCCATCATGGTTGACCGATCACAGCCAAAAGGGGACGTTCTCATCTCGACATAACCTCAAATCTGCATATGAAATTTTGTGATGATCGGACAAGAACTATGGCATGCAGCCCATGCTAAATGAAAATGTGAACAGACTCACAGACTAACAGACGTCCGCACGTGTGATGGCAATAACATAACTTGACTTTGTCAAGTTAAGCTAAAAATGGGAAGAAATTATGCTGTGAACCAAAAAATTGGTCTTACAAGTTCAAAGAGTTAAAACTGTCGATGGTCTTTCCAAACCATTGGCACAATGTCACTTTCACATAACATAGAGCTCTAAAATGGTCTCTCATACAGTATGTGCCAAGAGTTTTACTACGAAAACACTCGTCGCTGCCGCAACGATGACAGGTGGATGAATTAAAAATCAGCGCGGACCACTCAAAGTAATAACCACTGCGGCTGCGAGTGTTGAGAATTAGCACTGGCAATGAAATGGTAGAGGACTGTGAACTGAAAATACTACTGTGTGCGCGATCTGCTGCGACGTCGAGTGATTCGGATTAAAATTAGGGCTCAAGCAGACGATTCTTGGGATAAAGGGATTATATTATTCATTCGGGGCTACAGTTAAAAAAACTGAAGACATCTTGAAAATTAAATTGTGGGTAAATAATGACGATATTTTTCTAATTACACCGGTATTCAATCGATATTGGTTTGAATACCGGTATATATCGGTTTATCGATATGCCGTGCAGACCTAAGCTTTTGTACATAAGTATGTGACCTTAAACACCAATAAATAAATAAATAATTTTTCTGGGCCAATAGCCCACAGCTCGAAGATTTCCGATATGACCTTGGCTTTAAAGTGTCGTTAAACCTTAATAAATATATAATAAATAAATCATTTGTGCTAAATATTACACGTTACATTTGTTATTTGATTTGTTATTTTGCAAATAAAAACATCACTGAAATAAACTTATCTTGTTTTGTCCAAAGACAAATTTTCCATTATCCTCGGGTTGTAAAATCGGTAGGTGTGAAAACAGGTGTTTCGAATAATTGCTTCTGTAATTATTTTTCACGCCTCTGATCAGTTAATTAGTGTAATTATAAGTGCAGTCACAAAACAAGAAAGAGAAGTCTCATCATTCAAAGGGAGACTCCTAATTCTAGACAACACCTGGTTAACCTTTCATGGGACTGCATTTGGATAGGTTCTATTTTGGGCGAGGAGTTTTTGTCTGATATTTCAGTTCGCAACTTTGCGCATGTCATTCGTGTGTGAATTTTTGATGGTGCCGTTGCTACTATAATGTTCGCAAAGAAATACAAAAATAAATTCGAACTGTCGTTATTTTTTGTGTCTCATTCAGTCTGTCGCACCATAACAATGCCAGCGAAATTAAAATTAAAATAATGATCTGTAATAAAAACATTTTTTTGTGTTTTAAACACTATCACGTGGACGACACAGATTTTTATTTTGAAATACAGGTGCATGCGTATCAACTCAGCACTCGCTGAGACTATGGAAAATATTATTTCTTTTCCCTATTTTGATCAAACCTTTTTCACCCTCAGCAGATATAAAATGTTATCATCTTTATGTTTTGATTGAGAAGGCAAAGAGGATCAACCAATATAATTACAGTGTACTTTTACAAGAGCGAAACCACCAGACTTCAAGTTCTTGTGAGGCAAAAACAATGGTAAATTTACCGTGAATGTTCAGTCCATCTTCATTCACTTCTTCGCGGAAGTCAATATCGATCTTCGAAACTGACTTCAATGTATAATTACAGTAGGTGTTAATAGCTAAAAGTTTAATCCACGGCACTTGCAGATGCGGGGGCTCACAGGGATCATCAATTAACTGCCAACCAAAGTTTGCAGGGGATCACTCGAATTCCGTGGCTGAAATATCGCTGTGCAGGGGAAATTATAGTAAAACTCTTGGCACGTACTGTATAAGGCTACATACACTACAAATGCCTCAGATCTGTTCTTAGAGCACAGAGTTTTTCAAAATTTTCTTGGGGAGGAGAGGGAGGGACTAGTCCTAACTAGAACCCTCCAGTCATTACCCCATCCTCCCTCTTCCCTTCACGTTCGAGGGGATGTCAAAAAGTTTTGAGCCTAACATAAATAAATAAAGCTGGAATATTGGTACAGAACATATTTATTTTTTAACATAGTCCCCATGTAATTCAATACACTTGTGCCACCTGGTATGCCAGTCATTGATGCCGCATCTGCAGAAGTCCATATCTTGGTCCTGTAGCCATGCCTCCACAGCAGCAGTAAGTTCCTCATCATCTTGAAATCTTTGACCACATAAGCGTTTCTTCAAATTTGGAAAGAGATGGTTGTCACCAAGTGACTACCATCTCTTTTCAAATTTGAAGAAATACTTACGTGGTCAAAGTGACTAACATCTCTTTCCAAATTTGAAGAAACACTTACATGGTCAAAGATTTCAAGATGATGAGGAACTTACTGCTGCTGTGGAGGCTTGGCTACAGGACCAAGATATGGACTTTTACAGACACGGCATCAATGACTGGCAGACCAGGTGGGACAAGTGTATTGAATTGCAAGGGGACTATGTTGAAATATAAATATGTTCTGTTCGATATTCCAGCTTTATTTATGTTAGGCTCAAAACTTTTTGACATCCCCTCATAAAAGGGAGGTGGGTGTAATGACCAAAGTGTTCTTAGTTATGATTAAGCCTGGCTAGTGCACCCCCCCCCCCCCATTATAAATTCCTGGCTGCACACATTTTTTGGAATGAATTAAAGTAACTTACCAGCTCATGAAGACATTCTATAACTACATCTATGTTACTGATGTCACCATTACTAAATCCCATTTGATCAGCTTTCATACGATCAGCTAAAATGAAATAAAAACGCAGACATTTTAGTCCAAAAAACCTCATGACTGGACATTTAATTCCCCACACTCCCAAATAGCGATGGTAAATGTTGTGACCAAATATGTATCCAAAAATGTATTCAAATTATACAGAGTCTGCAAGCAAGAAAATAAGCAATCTGTCATTTGCAGAATGAGATTACTAGAGGGCGAATTTACTGATGCTATCCCATACAATGGGCCAATTTATCCTCTGGGTACCTTTTTCTGTTTAGGTTTGAGACCCTGATTCAGATTGAGGTTTACAGAGGGTAAATTTAGTGATGCTACCCTGCTTCTGTAAGATAGCATCATCAAAGTCACCCTCTGGGGACCTTATTTTGCAGATGACAGTCTGCTTATTTTCTGGCTTGAGTGTCTGAAACCTTTGCAGTGTTCTGGCTTTATATTGTTTGGTCATATTTCAATGATGCATGCAATATGCATTTAACCCTTTACCCAACGCAGAGGATATCAAAATTTATTATTTTAATTATTGATTTTTAAAATATTTTTAAAAAAATCAATAAAACCACATCATGTGACCACTCATTGGAATGAGCTCATTCCAATGAGGGGCCACATGATGTTGTTTTGTTGAATTTTTTTGAAAAATGTATTTATTTTTTTTACTGCTTTATTTGTAACTTATGCGGCGACTTCAGGGTTAATATGTACTACTCACATTTGGCTAAGGATGACCCCATACTCATCGGTGTATTTCAACATAAAAGGTAGATATAAACATTTTTAGGCCCAAAAAAGTTTCAAATCCCTTTCTCAGACCCTCCTGCATGGTCTTTTTGATGTCGCATATGCTCTTTTTGAATTACAACCAATGCAAACTTAAAAAAATGAAAGTGTCAATGACACTGTAGCTCAACTTGACAAACTGGAACTTGGCAAGTTATAAATGAAACGGCAAACTTGAAGATCATTAGTACCTATGTTATTTGATGAAATTTCAACATAACAGCATTGTGTGTGCACAACGTCAGAGTAATCCATGCATTTTTAATTTTTAAATGCAAATAGTAAGACTGGCTAAAGGAAGAATGTTGATACACAAATGCAGTATGTTCAGAGGTTACTGTAAATGGCAACTTTTTTCACAGAAATGAATGCTAATCAACAGCTCTTATCTAGAGTTCTTGACAAATGAGCACACCAAGTTCAAAAACAATCCTATGATAAATGTGGCCTGGAGGCCATGTCAAAGAATGTTGATGCACAAATGCAATAAGTTCAAAGATTATGGCTAACAGCAACAGTTTTTGATGGAAATGAAAAGAAAATCAATAGCTCCTATCTTCGTCACTCTGCATAAGCATACAAAGTTTCAAAACAACCTGATAATGAATGTGCCCTCTGAGGCATGCCAAAGGAAGATGTTAATGCACAAATGCACTAAGTAGAAGGTCATTGCTAGTGGCAATGGGTTTTTTTTTTTGTTTTTGATGGAAATGAAAAGAAAATCAATAGCTCCTATCTTTCTCACCCTGCATAAGCAAACATAGTTTCAAAACAACCTGATAATGAATGTGCCCTCTGAGGCATGCCAAAGGAAGATGTTAATGCACAAATGCACTAAGTAGAAGGTCATTGCTTTGTGGCAATGGTTTTTTTAGGGTTTTTTTTAATGAAAATTCATAAATATATCCTACAGAGTGCAAAAGGGATAAGTTGATGCACAAATGCAGTAAGTTCAAAGGCTGGTGATAACGACTAACTTTTTATGGAAATTAAAAAATAGCTCACATCTAGAGGTCACGCCAAACACATACCAAGTTTCAAAGTGATCCGATCATAAATGTGCCCTAAAGGGTGTGTTAAAGGGAAATATTGAGGTCTGACTAAACTAAGTTCAAAGGTCAGCGGCAACATTTTTTGACAGAAATGGAAGAAAATCGAGAGCTCCCATATAGATGTCACCCCACACAAGCACACCAAGTTTGCAAGTGATCCAATCTTAAATGTGCTTTGCAGGGTGTGTCAAATGGAAATATTGATGCTTAACTGCACTAAGTTTTTACTAAGTTCATCGAAGGTCATTGCCAGTGGCAACATTTTTTTACGGAAATCGAAAAAAATCAATAGCTCCCATCTAGAGGTAACCCTAAACAAGCATACAAAGTTTCAAACCGATCTGATCATAAATGTGCCCTGTAGGGCATGCCAAAGGAATACATTGATTCCTGACTAAACTTAGTTCAAAGAGAGTTGCCAGTGGCAACATTTTTTGACAGACAGAATTGGAAGAAAATCGATAGCTCCAATATAGAGGTCACCCCAAACAAGCATGCCAGGTTTCAAAGCAATCCGAACATAAATGTGCCCTGTAGGGTGTGCCAAAGGGAAGTATTGAGGTCTGACTAAACTAAATTCTAAGAACGTTGGCCGCGGCAATATTTTTTGACGGAAATGGAAAATGAAAGTGTCAATGACACTGTAGCTCAACTTGTCAAGACAAAGACATGTACATGTATAGTATGTGACACAGCAATGACAAACATCTAGGTAATGACCTGATAACAAAGGTACATATAAAGTATTGTAATGGTCTGTACATAAATACTGACCGTAGCCTGTAACAAATGTATAGGTAAAGTATTGTAAAGGTGGGTGACAGTCAGATGCTAAACTAGAAAAAATCTTTGAGTCCCAGAGTGGGTCTGACTGAACCCCAAAATATTTGTTCTCATAGCACAGTGACAACAAAGGCACCCCAAAACACACTCATTCCTGTCCCAAGGTGAAAACAAAGGTACCCAAGAAGTTTCGTGAAGATCAGTTCACAAATATGAGCTGTCTAGAAGTTGTGACAAAAAACTGATTGGACCTAATTTCGGTACAAAATGGCCACTGGCAGCCATCTTGAATTTTGGACCGCGCCCAGAAACACTCGTTCTCGTCCCAAGGTGATAACAAAGGTACCCAAGAAGTTTTGTGAAGATCGGTTCATAAATACAGCCTCTAGCCCGAGCCGTATTGACATGTGCACTTACAGACTATAAGTAGCACTGAATAAATCAAAGTTCATCTAATTTGCATAATTTCTGCACGAGAAAAAAACCTGTACTATATGTGATGTATTCCATGTTACTAAACATTCATACAAAAATTTATTAAAATCAGAACTTTCCTACAGAAGTTCTGTACAAAAGACTGATTGCACTAATTTTTGTACAAAATGGCTGCTGGTGGCCATCTTGAATTTCGGACCACACCCAAAAACACTCATTCTCACCCCACGGTAATAACAAAGGTACCCAAGAAGTTTCGTAATGATCGGTTCATAAATACGGCATCTAGCATGAGCCGTATAGAAGTTGTGTACAAAAAACTGATTAGACCTAATTTCGATACAAAATGGCCACTGGCAGCCATCTTAAATTTTGGACCGCACCCAGAAACACTCGTTCTCGTCCCAAGGTGATAACAAAGGTACCCAAGACGTTTCGTGAAGATCGGTTCATAAATACAGACTCTAGCCCGAGCCGTATTGACATGTGTACTTACTGTGTGTAAGCAGCACTGAAAAAATCAAAGTTCATCTAATTTGCATAATTTCTGCACAGAAAAAAACCCGTATTATATGTGATGTATCCCATGGTACTAAACATTCACACAAAAAATTATTCAAATCAGCGCTTTCATAAGGAAGTTCTGTGCAAAAATCTGATTGCACCAAATTTCGTACAAAATGGCTGCCATCGGCCATCTTGAATTTCGGACCGGACCCCAAAACACTCGTTCTCATCCCACGGTGATAACAAAGGTACCCAAGAAGTTTCGTAAAGATCGGTTCATAAATACAGCCTCTAGCCCGAGCCGTATTGGCATTTGCACTTACAGTGCTGAAAGTAACACCAAAAAACATCAAAGTTAGTCTAATTTGCATAATTTACGCACGAGAAAAAAACCTGTATTATATGTGATGTATCCCATGGTACTAAACATTCATACAAAAAATTATTCAAATCAGAGCTTTCATATGGAAGTTCTGTACAAAAAACAGATTTCTGCATCGTCGGTACAAAATGGCAGCTGGCAGCCATCTTGAATTTCGGACCGCACCCAAAAACACTCGTTCTCGTCCCACAGTCATAACAAAGGTAACCAAGAAGTTTCGTAAAGATCGGTTCATAAATACGGCCTCTAGCCCGAGCCATAGCAGCTTGGCACTTACAGCTCTGAAAGTAACACTAAATAAATCAAAGTCAGTCTAATTTGCATAATTTACGCACGAGAAAAAAACCTGTATTATATGTGATGTATCCCATGGTACTAAACATTTATACAAAACTTTATTCAAATCAGAACTTTCATACAGAAGTTCTGTACAAAAAACTGATTTTTGCATCATCGGTACAAAATGGCCGCTGGCAGCCATCTTGAATTTCGGACCACACCTAAAAACACTCGTTCCCGTCCCAGGGTCATAACAAAGGTACACAAGAAGTTTCGTAAAGATCGGTTCATAAATACGACCTCTAGTCCGAGCCATAGCCAATTGTTGACGTACGGACAGACGGACAGACAGACGGACGGACGGACGACGGGCCATGACAATAGCTCAAATTTGACTTTGTCAAAGTTGAGCTAATAAAAATTAAATGGTTTATTTCTGATATTTTACTCAAGTTAATAAAACTGATAAATTTGTCCCGTGAGTGCAACAAGGCTTTTCGATGCTTTAGCATTGCAAAGCCTTTTTGCACTCAAGGGATGAAATACACCACTACCCCATGCTATTCTGTAGATTATTAGGCCTAAAACATAAAACAAACCAAGAACATGAACTTTTGATGGCAAAGAAATAATTACAAAAATAAAATATAATATAAAAAAAATGCCTGCCCACATGCAATTTTACAAAACAAAGGGCTTGAGAAAAAGAAGATCTACTGTGTAGGGCCTTATGTGTGTCTGTTTATTGGAGTCTAATGACGGTTTCAACAGCATGGGCAAAATCATGTTGGGCAATTTTTTTCTGGTGGGGGAAGCCTAAGTACCCAGAGAAAACCACTGAACAATGATCAGTACCTGTCAGACGAACCTTTTTACTATGCCAGAACAAGCAGGGTTAGCTTTGGTTGATGTTAACTGTACAGTAGGCATACAAATTGTCAACCATGGACATGCAAGTTGTCGCCACACCACTTGCCTTTAAACTATTCAAATTTGGTGCTGGGATAATGAACTGGAAAGTCTGATACAGTTAGAAGTCCTGTCATGAAATGTGTACAAATAGCACGTCAATCTGCACGTTAATCTACGCGTTATGCCCATAGTAAGGCTATCAAATTCTGTACATATGGTCTGTGCACAAGCATTGTTTCAGCCAATGGACCTCCAAGTAACCCGGAGGTCCATTGGCAGAAACATTGCCTGTGTTTTCTAAGAGTAACCAGGAGAACCTACTATGCTTTGGATGCCATTCGATATGGCAATTGCGCGCAATTCCTATGCACAGTTAAGCCTAGATAAGCACACAGTTCATGACAGGACTTCTAGTTTTAACTGTATGACATGTCAATGCTGGTTGCTTTTCACTGGCGATCTCTGTATGAGCGTGCCGTTATAACTTGAGATCTGATATACTCATGTTTGTGACATTTCCTATTAAATGTCAGGCAGAATGTTCCTTTAACTCTTTACCTAACGAATCACCTGCATCCACCCGCATAATCTGCAAACTGACCTGTTGAAAAAAATTAATTTTTCAAAATATTTCAACAAAACCAAATCATGCAACCCTCATTTGGAACGAGCTCATCAAGCTCATTCCAATGAGGGGGTCACATGATATGGTTTTATCGAATTGTTTTTTTGAAACAATAAAAAAATGGTAATTAAATTAATAATTTTTGATATTCTCTGCTTTGGTAAAGGGTTAAGCCTCTACACTCTGATGTCAAAATGGCAAAGTTATCAGCAGCAAATATTTCCTGTAATGCAGTTGGATATTTAACCCTTTACCTAACATGAAAAGCAGACGACACTTGAAAAAAAAATTCTTGAATAACTTATTTTTTTCATTTTTTGTCTCAAAAACATAGGTTATGACCCCTCATTGGAACGAGCTTGTTCCAATGAGGGGTCATAACCTATGTTTTTGAGACAAAAAATGAAAAAAATAATGAAAATTAATTGGCGATTTTTTAGAATAGCGCTGGCCGGTTTTGGTCGTTACGTTGGGTAAAGGGTTAACCAAATATACCTTGTATGACAAAGCTCACTGAAAAAAAGCGTGATTGTAGGTGGAAATTTTTATTTTGCTGATTTTTTTACCCACTCACCCTTTCCTGCATATTTTTTCCATGACATGTTTGGGACCTTCCCCATCCTCATACATTTTTATATACAAAACTTCAGCACTTGAACACCAACTTGAAACGTGTAATGCATACATGTACATGTAAACCTAGTACACATTTACCATAGTACAGGTAATAATTAAGGAATACCCAGGGGGATTTCACTGTTTACGTCATAATTTATGTCCTGCTAAAGCTTTGTTGACAAAATTTCTGTTCAAGTCCCTGCGAGTTCAGCAGATTATTTCAGCAAATACCGGCAAATCAGACATATATAATGTGACAGGTGCATGCAGTGAATGCAAAAACATTGTTCCTTCTAAAATTACGCTGACCAACATGCTCTCTTCCTAGTAAGCTTCCCTAATTTTATCTCTGATATGCACTTCGAACAGTCCAGTTTCTGTAAATCATAGAATATGCATGTATACATGTATGTGAGCTGTGCCCATAATTAATTTACTACTGCTTATACCATCACCGTGTATATGTTGCAAATATTGGTTGACTAAATGGGAACTTGGTTTGTTTTCAGCCTCAAGAAGAGCAAACCTTGTGTTTTGGTTTTTGTCATGGCATCTGTATAGCAGGATAATTGTCTGCTAATAAAAAGACAATTTTGTTTTTGTAGAATCAGACTTTTTTGTTTTTGTTGAAATAAAAATTAATATTTTAATTTTTTTCATTTGGAAAAATATGTCCCCAACTAAATGACTCATTAGACAGTATTACATATACTATGCTTTATTTTAAAGAATGGTCTGTAAAAAAAAACTTGAATATGAATGAATTCTGTTGTGATATTGGACACCAACCCCTATGCTCAAGTAGCTTTTGGTGAAACTCTCCAATATTTTTCACATTAAGGGGGTAACTTTTCTTAATAATGCTTCTAATGGGCTTTTTATGGTCAGTTGGTGACATTTTGTTACTGCTTTGGACACAAAAGATGCCATACAGTAAAAAAAAAATGAGAAAATTCTGCTGCTTTACCAGAGTGTTAGAGGTTAATGGGATTTTGGCTTGACACTGGAAAACTAAAAAGCCTTTTTGTCTAAACTTTAACCCTTAACCTAACACATGTTTTTTAAAAATTAATTAAGGGGCTATATAATTAATGGAATTTTGTTTATTTTGAAATTCCCACCTCTGATTTTCCTTCAATTCAGATTAAATATACATCAAAATGAAGGTTGGGATATATAGAACACAAAACACATATGTAATCAACTCACAAGAGTTGACAGCAGGCACCACTGGTTCCTGGAAGTCTGCTATAGTATTCGTACCAGAACTGATAATAAAATAATATTTCCCAAGAACAACTCGTGGCCAAATGTGCTTCAGATATTCAATAACAAGGCTAGGCATTCAAAACACTTTCGAGTGCAGCGATAGGACAGCATTTTGGAAAAGGACAACACTGTCTAGATTTTTTATTGAAAATGGTTTCCAAGCTCGACAAACATGCGCAAATCACTCGATACCATAAATTTCAATCGAAAAACAAAATCGTAATTCTAAGAAATTTCAACAGGTATCATGACACCTTGTATTGAATATGGCAACTGTGCAGTCTCCAGCTAATAACTGCATATTGTATTGAGGCGATCTTTCTCGTTATTTGATTTTAGACGGAGTTGTATATAAATGCTTTTTCCGTCCAATAATGTCGACCAGAAATCGAAAGTAAATTCATATGTAAACAAAAGCAAAGGTTTGGAATTTACCCCAAAGCAGCTCTGTCACTGTGTTTTGAAGAATTTTGATACCCTACCTTTGTTCTTGGATATGTAAAGCACATTTGGCCACAAGTTGTTCTCGTGAAATATTATTAAATTATCAGTTCTGGTATGAATATGGTAGCAGACTTCCAGGAACCAGTGGTGGCTATGGTCAAATCTATGAGTTGATTACACACGTTTCATGTTCTATACATCTCAATCTTCATTTTGATGTACATTTTGTCTGTATTTAATTTGAATTGAAGGAATATCAGAGGTGAGAATTTTCAAAATAAACAAAATTCCATTACTTATATAACCCCTTAAATTTCACATTTTGCGAAAATAATTTGCACAATTTTTCAATAAAACCATACACATATGGATATCATTTGAACCGGCTCGCCAATCCGGTTCTAATGATATTCATATTTGCGGATACACCCATATATATTCCGCTAGCCAAATCGTCCGCTAACAATTTGACCCAAATCATCCACCAGTGAACCCGAAAGCATCCGCTACAATTTTACTCACTTCATCCGCCAAAGAAATCGAGGTTGGGCGAGAAAAAAAAAACAACTCTGACGCTTTTTTCACTTATTTTTAGATATTTATTTATATAGCACATAGCAATGGAAATACATGAAAAAATAAATATAGTATATCGACATTTTTTTAAAATATATTAAAATACATATCGGGCACATCGAAATTTGTGAAATATACATGAAAATACATTGAGGGCACATCGAAATCTGTGAAATATACAGGAAAATACATATAGAGCACATCGAAATTGGTATAATTGTGAAATAATGGGGAAAAGTTTAACATTTTTGCCCGCGAAATTTAGCTTTTTCTGTATTTAGAGACGACACGGTACAGCCATAACATCTCCAGTCTAGAAGAACTTCTAAACCCTTATTCATTCTCCAGTAACAGACTTGTGATATTCCAGTTTGGCATTTTCTGTGTTGCCATCTTTTGCAGGAATCACACTGGATTGATTGTTGCCTTTCCCAGCATCTTTCCGAGCAATACACGCAAATGTCAGATTCAGGCTTGGCAATTTCAGGAGAGCGATTTTTTAGCTCTCCTTACTGCCCTCCTGAAAGAATTAAGGAGAGCGAAAAATTGCCCTCCTAAATATTTGGGATGATTGAGATTACATGTATTATGCTCACATTAAATTTTTGTTGTAAAGCAAAAATGTAATTTAACTTCGAAGTCACATAACATCACGTAATTTCATTTTGAAAGTGGTTTAGTGGTAAAAGGTAATGGCTGCAACCATACCCAAACACAGTTGCAATCATTTGAAGCAAAATGGGTCATAGCAATATTTTTTTTCTGTGAGTTTCAAGTTCAACAACTGACATCACAGTTTGAGGAGTAATTATTCAAGGAATATTGACAATATAGTATACTACCATTACTACTATCCTGTCACTTGAAGCACTTGCACCAGGATGTGACTGTAGATTCAAGCAGACCTGTTGTCCAAGAAAGTCATACGCCTACCACTACCACCTTCAACCCCACAGGTCTTGTCAAGTGTGTGTTCGGTTGTTGAGTGAGACATCTAGATGTCTAAGAGATTTCGCTTTACCTTAGTAAAGTTAATAAAATCACTGATGTAGTCTGTTGGTTTCAGTTTCAATGAGTTCGTTCAATTGGATACTTAAAATGATGTGTAAAGCTAATTGCTCTCCTAAGCTGATTGAGGAGAGCGATTTTTTGCCCTCCTGCATTTTTCAGAATGCCAGGCCTGCAGATTCCATGATAAACTTATGACCTAACGCTGATGCGCTGTTAATTTATAGCCAAATGCTGTTACTCACATCGAAACACATTTGTTACATAAAAGGAATTGGAACAATATACTTTGATCAGTAATCAAAGTTGATAAACAAACAATGCCGGAATGATCAGGCAATTAATTAAATGATTGAGTAGATGTCACAACGACTTTGATTTTACCGTACATGATCAGCCACTCAATCTTACAGGTGTTTGTTGTCCCCAACTAAAACAAACATGATTTTGAAAATGTTTCAAAATTATGTCAGTAAAGAATATCATACTTAACTGTGTGGGTGTTCAATTTTTGTGAGAGATATGTTCTTAATTCCTATTCAATTCTCGCTGGACTATACATGGAATATTCGCTGTGTTTTGTTAAATTCGCAAACAAGTACATAAATATTAAAAATAAATTAATATAAATTAATAGCAATAACAATGACAAAAAAAGTCCTAAAAAATAAAATAAATAAAAAACAAATGAAAAAGAAAATAAAAGATTAGCTAAATAATTATTTCATAGCGGACGATTTGGGTAAAATTGCAGCGGACGATTTGGGTAAAATTGTAGCGGACGATATGGGTGTAATTCCATATTTGTATGGTTTTATTGAGACATTGTGAATTAATTTAGGCTGTGGTAGACTTATTTTTGGTCAATTTCCTGGCCATTTTTGGCCGTTACGTCAGGTAAATTTAATTTATAATGAAAAAAATGGATTTTCGGGGCCCAAAAGTGGAAAATTTCTGCCGCAATAGTGGGAGCATTCGGCTTCGACCGGGACCGAATGTTCCCCCAAAATGACCTGTGGCCGAAAGTTCCCTAACCGGTTGTGATAGTATTAGTAATTTGGGTATTCTTCTTCTTCAATTGAAATCCCAGCGTTGAATCGCTGCACCTCTAGATCTATCTAGAGTAAAATGTAATTGTTAAATTATCTTATTTGCACTGATTTTGTATAAAAAATTAAATTTCAAATTTTCTAATTGATTTGATTTTTTTTATAAACTCTATCTGCTGTGATCCGTCAAGGCTGCTGCTCTTTTTAGGTGTAGGTTCATGATATAGATTCTGCTCCAACTTTCTAGTTTGTCCAGCAAGGAAAGGTTAATTTTGAAAATGTTAGTAATAGATTCAGAGGAACAGTCAAGTATTAGTTGTGTTAGTAGGGCTGGATTTTGGGTGAAGTTTTTAGTGCTGTAGGTTCCTAAGATTTCAGATAAGTTCTCTAAAAAATTTACTCTTGTTGTTCTTATTGAAGGATGACTGCATGATGTCAGTAAGTGTTGAACATCTTCTTCCCCTTTATCACACAACTTGCAGACTGGGGATTCTTTATAAAACACAGCTCGGTCAGCTTGCAACGTATACACACCTACCAAGATCTGAACTTTGATGATGGCTCTTTTCAAATCTTGTACATTATTTTTAACAGTTGTCCAAACATGATGTGGGTTTCCAATCTGAATAGCTGTGGGGTTTAGATATTTTAGTGATGGTTTCTCTGTGATTTCATTTTGCATTTCTTTTTCCCAGTATAAATCAATCTTGTTATTCAGTAGTTTTTTCCAAACTACTTTTGTTGGTGCTGAGTTAAGGAGGTCATATGCTGAAGGTAGGCCATACTTTGTTAGTATTCTTCTTACTTCAGAAAACCAGCTTTTGGAATTAAGATCTTTCATTGCTAGTTGTCGTGTTGCTATTTCTTTCGATATTTAGAACACATTTAGCTTAATCAGCCTGTAAGAGCTATTCTAACCAGTAACTTTACCGAGTTCCAGAAGGTGCTCGACAGCGGTATTAACAGGTGGGAGCTGTGTTTGTGCTGACATGATTTATCACGTTAAAATGGTTAGTATGAGTTTTCAAACATCAAAAAAATCGTTTGTTTTCATGTTGCCAATGGGAGAACTCGATATGCATATTCCCAGTATACCCCGGAAATTGGCATTTGATTGAACGGCTAGTTTCCGATCGGGCGTCTCATCTAGGCGAAAATTTTGTCCAAATCATTTTTCATCAAAACTCCGTGTTCCGTGATCGGTTTCTTCAGTGTCGTGATATGAAATAAGGTGGAACCTATAAGCGTGTTTAGCTAAGTATTTTTAATACTAACTTTGGTAAAATCAAGAAGCGCGCGCAGGTGTGGTTTTGAAAAAAAATCAAAACCAGTGGAATCAACGGCTAATTTCAATTATGTACTATAGCATTAGCAGACCACCCAAGTTTTAGAAATTTGGGGCAACCAATTCATAGGTCACCCACTATTATAAACGTACCTTTTTGGTAAAACCCGGTCTTGGAAATATTATTCTGGATGAAAGAAAGAAAACTGAATGTGAAAAGAAAACTTTTTTTTTTTTTTAAAAATCGTTAGAAAATATTTTTTCTCAAACACCTTCTGTGCGTTTCTGTCAAACAGAAATAGCAATAGCAGACGATGCAAAACGTCAAAAGCAGGGGGTGTTCAATTCAATTTAAATAATTTCTGTCAAAAGTAGAGTAGTTTTACTCGATACTTTCCGTGTAGTTGATTCGGAAAAATCCGTGTAGATTAATTAACTTTCTAATTAATCCGAAAAAGACATCTGTTTTGTCGCGGTGTTGAAAGTATTTGAAGCATTTCTAGGGGGCACGAATCGTTTTTGAATTTGTTCTTTGGAAAGGGAATCTCGCATTTCTCAATGATTAGCGATTGAAAGGCAACGTTCGATTGCTTTCAAGAATCGGAGGGAAAATTCGATTGGATGGTATGTGATTATGTAGTTTACCACTAATTTTCAATTTCACATACGCTTTACCGAATAAGCTTGCTTCAAAGCAGCCACGCGGGCTGCTTTTGTGTGCGCGCGCGCGGCGCTATTAAACGAAATAAACAAAAAAGTGTCAGGTACACAATCATAAATGATATCATTATGCCTCACGTCTGTAACATCAGCCGTGATTGGTTAATTTGACACCTTCTAAAAGTAATAATACTGGAGTTTTGGGGGAAAACACGGGTACTATCGGAACGTTTTTTCCTGGAGACAAGAGAACGAAGAAAATGTAAGCGCCACTTCCATTGATCAGCGTCGATTGGAATTTCTCAACACCAAACGCTGGCTCCATGTCCGTTTAACTTTTTTCAACACCGGTAGACACAAACTTACCAACAAATATATCATCTTCAGTGGGTGTGTTTTCAATTTTTACAGGAAACAATGAATTCAAAAAAATCAGAAATATTAAAACACTCACTCACGTGTTGTTCACCACTTCAGTGAATCCGGAATATGAGTCTCAGTTATGACTTCAATCAATTATATTTCCACGAGTTTAGTACTCCTCGACCTAACTGAGCCTCCGCCTCAAGTTCAAAATAAATTGTTTCACTCCGCTTAATTCTATCAACTGTTGTCGTCCGAGAAACATGAATTTATATGCCATTAATTTATATCACTTTTCACACAAACATTAACAATGAATTATAACAGGAACAGCATGATGCAGTTGTAAACGCTGGCATTTGTTGATATAGAAACTCCCAAATCGACGGCACTTGTGACAAGTCATTTTCGAAGAGACGTCATTCGTTCGAAATGACGTCATGTTTTTGGATTCGACTACATTGTTGTTACAAGATTGATGGCATGTTGCAGTTAACGCTTAACAATGAAAGTCCTTTTTTGTTCGGCATAATAAAATAATTAGAACTTCGCTGCTGAAGGTTTTATTTAAAAAATCACACAAACTCAGGTACTCTCGAACGATAGAACATGAAAAGAAAGGTTCTAATATTATAAAAGTACAACAGGCATAAAGGGTACACAGGGATTTTGCTCACTGACCTCGAAAGTGTCGGGTCGTTTCGTCCCAATTCATATAACACCGGGTCGTTCCTACACGTGTCGTTTCGTGCCCAATATGGGGTCGAAACAACCCCTGTCACCTACAAATGAAATACATCACCACCTACAAAAATCATTTTGCTCAACAAACCAAGAAGTATGGCTCAAATTCGTGGTCACGTATTCGGGGGCTGGACGAAACGTCCGATCGCCAAAATGTCCGGCACAAGATATCCGATTTTCTGGACGAAATGTTCGATTTCGTTGGACGAAATGTCCGATTTTTTTAGGACCTAATGTCCGATCGTTAGACAAAATGTAAGATTTTTTCGACATATATTGCCCATTTTTCGTGCTTAATGTCCGATCGTTGAACAAAATGTACAATTTTAGACATAATGTCCGATTTTTTCGTGCTGTTCTCCCTGTTTTCTCCAGGGAAAATGAGTGTAGCAATACTAAATAACAATAAAACCTTTGCTAACTTCACTTTATTAATAAAACAACCAAAAAACAAAATAGATGCGATAAGGAAATATATAATAATATAGCGCACCATTAAACAAACTTTTCAACTCGTACTAGGAAAAAGGTAGATGTGGTAATGCCATCAGTTTTCTAATAATAGTAGCACTTTGGCCGGTCGCTGATTTGTCGCGGTTCTCGGGTGAGAAGGCCTTGGTTACCCCGGTACCCCCAACTGCCTACCTATTCCCACATAAATTTGAAATGGGGGGGGGGGGGGGGGGACTTCTCTCGAGCCGACTTGTCCCGGGTCGAGTTGTCCCATGGCTGACTTGTCCCGAGGCCGAGTTGTCCCGAGGCCGAGTTGTCCAGTTCCCGCGACCCACCCCCCCCCCCCCCATCCCCCCAAAAAGGTACCACGAACGTATTCCTCAAAACCAGGCGTCTCTTTATCACACAGGCCACCAAAGACCTCTTTGTAGCTTCTATTGGGTTGCGGACAATTTGGACCTTGGAATATTCGGACCCTGGACGATTCGGACACTGGTCATTTCGGACTTCCAGTGTTGGTCAATTCGGACCTCCAGTATTGGTCAAAATACATGGATATATCATTATCAAAACAGGAATAAGGAAAACAGAGTCAACAGTAACTGAAATTGAACAAGATAAATATCAACTACAGGTAACTTTTCCTGCAAGATAGAGACAAGCTACAAAGAGAAGACATACAGAAAGCAAGAAAAAAACGTTATACCAGAAATGAGAACAGAAAGAAATGAAAGCGAACCACCATGAAAAATAAAAAAAACAACCAAATTCAAGGCAAAGAAAGAAGAAGAGAAAGAAAAAA
Source organism: Pictodentalium vernedei (assembly GCA_031216915.1). Classification (NCBI taxonomy): domain Eukaryota; kingdom Metazoa; phylum Mollusca; class Scaphopoda; order Dentaliida; family Dentaliidae; genus Pictodentalium; species Pictodentalium vernedei. The sequence goes on along the minus strand of CM062296.1, from coordinate 130,625,131 downwards.
TCGCCAAATAATTTTCATTTTTTGTCACAAAAACATAGGTTATGACCCCTCTTTGGAACGAGCTCGTCGAGCTCGTTCCAATGAGGGGTCATAACCTATGTTTTTGAGACAAAAAATAAAAAACTAAGTTATTCAAGAATTTTGTTTGCAAGTGTCGTCTGCTTTTCATGTTAGGTAAAGGTTTGAGGAAGCAGAATCAAGACAGTTGGCTTTGTTTAGTATACCGCCTACACAACACAAACAGCTGTGGACCAGATTTATTATCAAGAATGTATATAATCAATATCACAGATAGCGGGAGACGCTCCGATTGAAGTTAATGTTGCCAGTCAAAATTGATTAGAATACCTAGATTTAAAGATTTCAAGACTGTATGTGAAAATTTAAATCAAAAAAGCAAATGGAGCAGGTGTTATGAAGGCAGAGAAAAGTCGGTCCAGTGAATAATCTGCTGCAGTCATTATGGTTGATGTAGGATTACAAGGTAACTTAATTGTTCCTGGCAATTCCCATTATGCATATAAATCTACCATTCAGACAATTGTAGGTTATAATGCCAATGTTAAAGAATCCCAGTTGCAATGTCAACTTTATATTTAGGACAACCCAAATGAAATGGAAGAATCAGATCCATCTTGGGGACAAAATCAAGCTTTATTTGAATGATCTAAATATTTTCAGTTAAGTAAACCTGTTGATTTAGAGAGTTCACTGAAACGTGAGTTACAGTACAAGTCAACATAAGTTGTAGCATAAATGCAAGCTAAGTATACTGCTGCTTCTGCACTGATGAGACCAGAACCTGACATAAACTAAATATACTGCTGCTTTTGCACTGTAGAGATCAGAATCTGACATCATTTTCTGGAAAGCTCTCAGTGAGAGCTTTCCAGCAAATAATGTCAGATTCTGCTCTTAGCAGTGTAGGAAGAGAAAGACACATAGTTAATAGTGGTTATCCTACAATTTATTTTTACTTGCACTGTATGCCAGATTAATAGATGTATTTCAAATTAGGTCAATTTACATATTCGACTCTATAGAAATAAGTCAACTTTTTGTTTAATGCCGAAGGAACTCAGACCTAATTATGATATAATAATTGAAGATAAGGCTTGTAAAATTTGAGTAAACCCTGCAGTAATATTTACTCATTCCGAAATGCTTAAAAGAGGAAATGAAAAATATCCATTTACAAAAACTGATGTGAAAATTACACCAATTTCTAAAGGACAGATGAGTTTATTTGGGATAATGTGTTTCAGTCAGTAAAGCCCTTGAAAGTCATGGTGAGATTAGTGTCAACTAATGCAGAATAGAGGCATACACTCTTAATCCTTTCAATTTCAAGAATTATTATGTCACCCGAACCTCTGCTTTGTCTAATATGAAATTCCAGTAGATAGCAGTTCCATGAAGTTAAAATCTGAAGCAGATAATAGGGATAACATCGTTCCCGGTTATGTTAAAAAAATTCTAAGAATGACCAATGGTTAACAAAAATTTTGATCAGATATTGATCGAATTTACTTTTCTAGAGGTTATTCTTTGTTTTGTTTTGAAATAGAACCAACATTTAACAAAACTGATTAAAATCTGGAAATATTACAACTGACATACAATTTGGGCAGGCATTACCAGAGACAGCAAACTGTATAGTTTATGCTGAATTTCCGGGTTATTTTGAAATAACAAAATCAGAAAAATCATACATGAATAGGAAAGAATTGTAACACTTTCAGTACAGTGATATACATCTATGGTCCAAGAAGTCAGATGATGGCTCAAAGAAGGTTTATTCACTATTATACCATGATTACCTTTAGGGTCAGATTGGTTGAAGACATGCGCCCCATCGACGTGCAGAACGCCTTAGTACACAGCGTCACCGTGCCCAAACGTGGACAATCGGGGTTAAGTGCCTTGCCCAAGGACACAACGCGGGAGTGCGAACCGATCGCTCAGACGGTCACCCATCCGAGCTCGACGTTGCTCAACTTCGGTGATCTGTCGAGAACCGGTTACCGCAACGCCACCGCACCCCCCAAAAAGATGATAGCTCGTTGAATGACTACCGTTGGATTTGCTTTGCAATCTCAAAAACCATTCTTGATATTAACCCTTTGAACCCAATCGGTCGTTTTTTTCGGCCAGGAACATGATTATTCACAACGTCATTAAATGGGATGGCTGTTCAGTAAATGAGTGGGGTAGACTAATTTATATTTTCAACGTGCAGCCCAAAGGCTGCACGTTGAAAATATTGATTGGTCTACCCAAATAATTAATATGGACTCTACCAATTGCTGCTATTGAACTGGCATGGAAGATACCACTAGAGTTCAAAGGGTTAATCTACAGTGGGGTCGCAAAGGGGGTGTCACCTCTAATAATTTTTCGGGACATTTTTGTATGAATTGGAGTCGTAAATGTACTCATGTACTTTTTTACAAGGCTAGATTTTATTGACACACACACAGACGGCCGTGGGGGCGCGGGGGCTCAGTGGTTACAGCAATGGACATCAAACCGAAAGGTCCATGATTCGATCCCGGCCAGGGGTAACTGCGTTTTATACCATGATTATCTATTCTACAATATATGAAAAGCCTATGACATACATTTTACCTTTACACACCAACTGTGGTGAACACGACAGCAATGGGATTTCAATAGTTACAATTTACACCTACTGTGGAATTAAATCCAAGTTGACCTTTGGTGACGTCGACCTGAATGCGAACTTGTTTAAATTTATCGCACGTCAACTTGCGAAGAGTGAAATGAAAGTCGCAATTATTTATTATTTATTATGTTTTTAAATGAGTTTTCCCCATAAGACACCAAAAATTAACAAGCATGCATTGTCTCATGTTAATAAAGCATCCATAAATCGAAATAGTATGTTATTATGTAATTAAAATGAAAATGGCCCCGTTTCTTTTTCCATTTCGTTTTGGTATAAAATTGACAGAGTACCGCCCACCGATGCTCATGTAAACAAACACAGATTCGCACGTATGTCCGTCTGCTGCTCAGTCAAATCGAGAAAAATAATTGAGACCCTTAATAATCTGACGATCATGGTATAAATATAAAATATATCCAAAGTGATGTTAACCGTGCGCCAAAATATCCTAGACACTTCCATGATTCACACACCTGCGTTCCACTAGCGGCTGAAAAGCGAATTTGTAAGTATGATCTCCCTATTCTAAAATGCTCTGGCATCAATTATACACTGATTGGAAATATGAAAACAAATGTCAAAACTTGGTCCCAACATTATTTGACAAACATAAATATATTGTGCACTATCGCAGTTTACAATTGTATCTTTGAATAGGTCTGGAAATCATAACAATTCATCATGTGCTACAGTTCAAGCAAAAACCTTGGTTGAACATATGTATCGATTTTAATACAACAAAACTGAGCAGCAGCAAGGAATTCCTTTGAGAAATCCTTCTTCAAATTAACGAATAATGCTGTGTATGGAAAATGTCTTGAAAACTTGAGACAACATCGGAACATAAAACTAATTCACGATGATCTAATGTTAAAAAGTACATGGCAAAAGTTCCTTTGATCAATTTAAAATATTCAATGAGAATTTGGTTGGATTGGCAGGTCAAAAAAATAAATATTGTTTTGAATAAACCAGTGTATGTGGGATTTTGGGTACTAGATTTATCAAGCTTGTTATGTATGAATTTCATTACTTACTTATAAAACAGAAATATGGAGACAAGGCCAAACTGTCATTCATTACACTGACTCGCTTACATATGACATTCAAACAGAGAATATATATTTTGGCATGAAACAGCAGAGTTCACTCTTTGACCACAGTAACTATCCAATACTAAAAATGCGTTTTATGATACCTCTAGTGAAGCATTTATGGGGAGAATGAAAGATGAAACTAGCTGAGTTCCAGTTACGGAATTTATTGGACTGCATCCAAAAATGTATTCATACCGATATTGAAACAAAAATAAACAAACGGCAAAAATTATCGAAATGTCATCTGAGAACCTAACACATGAGCATTATAAATCTTACCTTTTTGGTGATATTACACAGAAACAGCTTCAATCACATAATAAGTGAAAGTTATGTTTTGGTTTGTGCTACTGTGAACAAACAGGGACTTTCAACTTTTGATGACGAGCGATGTATACTGGAAGACAGAATACATATATTGAGTGAAGGACATTACACTATTAAAAACTACCTTGATTCTGATTAATCCCATGTTACAGGATGACCACCGAATGAATAAAATAAATACCAGGTGTTTTAACTAATTTTTTTCAGGCCCAGGAACATGATACGTTGCAATTCCATAAAGTCGGATGGCTGCTAAGTGAATGAGTGGGGGTAGATCAATCAATATTTTCAACATGCAGCCCTAAGGCTGCACGTTGAAAATATTAATTGGTCAGCCCCCATATAAGGAATATGGATTCTTCCAATTGCTACCATTGAACTGACATGGAAGATACCATCTGGATTCAAAGGGTTACTGTTTTATTACGTAAAATATTACTTCATGTTATTATAACACAATGTTGTGAGTTATGTATGTTGTTGTGGAGGGGGTGGAGAAAGTGAACCGCTACTTTGTGCTTATGGTTAGCAGTTGGCCAGGAATAGGTTCATAATCATATTTTATGTATACCATTATTGTAACTCAAAGTTATGTACAGTCTAAGACAGGTCATTGTTATTTATATTTAGATATTTATTTATTGGTGTTTAAAGTCACATATTTCTGCACAATGGCTAATCATAAAAGGGCATTACTGGCCATTGTTCTTGACTTTAACAATAAGATTATAAGAAGAAGTGATAGACTGCCGTGTATGTGAGCATTTAATCAAGCGACCATTACTCATCCAACCACATCGCGATTCCACGATACGGCACTACCCAACTGATACACGTATCTTGGGGAGAGTGTATTGCGATGCACTGATGCATCGGTGTATCGTAACGGGCCTAATTGACATACGCATTGCAAATATTGAAACATGCAGTGTATATAACACATTTCTTTGTTTGCTATTTTATTTGCAGTGAGAGATGGAGACTGATCAAATTATCACTTTAGTAAGCTAATAAATGATCACTTTAGTAAGCCAATCAGTGATTAATTGATCACTTTAGTAAGACAGTCAGTGATCAATTGATCACTTTAGTAAGACAATCAGTGATCAATTGATCACTTTAGTAATACAGTCAGTGATCAATTGATCACTTTGGTAAGACAATCAGTGATCAATTAATCACTTTCGTAAGACAGTCAGTGATCATTTGATCACTTTACTAAGACAATCAGTGATCAAGTGATCCATTTAGTAAGACAATCAGTGATCAATTGATCACTTTAGTAAGACAACCAGTGATCAATTGATCACTTTAGTAAGACAACCAGTGAACAACTGATCACTTTACTAAGACAATCAGTGATCAACTGATCACTTTACTAAGACAATCAGTGATCAACTGATCACTTTAGTAAGACAATCAGTGATCATTTGATCACTTTAGTAAGATAATCAATGATCAATTGATCACTTTAGTAAGACAACCAGTGATCAATTGATCACTTTAGTAAGACAACCAGTGAACAACTGATCACTTTAGTAAGACAACCAGTGAACAACTGATCACTTTAGCAAGACAATCAGTGATTACTTGATCACTTTAGTAAGACAACCAGTGATCAATTGATCACTTTAGTAAGACAACCAGTGAACAACTGATCACTTTAGTAAGACAACCAGTGATCAATTGATCACTTTAGTAAGACAACCAGTGAACAACTGATCACTTTAGCAAGACAATCAGTGATCAATTGATCACTTTAGTAAGACAATCAGTGATCATTTGATCACTTTAGTAAGAAAATCAGTGATCAATTGATCAATTTAGAAAGACAATCAGTGATCAAATGATCGCATTACCCCTCTGTGTTTGTGAGGAGTTATGGGATGGCGGTTAGTTTAGCTCATCCCCAACCCAGTCCATTAAATATACCATGTTTGAAGTATCTAGTTTTCTTGTTTGAGGATGGGAGGAATCATTTGTGAGCGAGTCCTCATTGTTTTGTGAGATGTTTATGAGGGACTCACAAACAGTGAGAACTCGATGGATTCGTGCTATGTCTGTGAATTGTGTCAAAAATCTTACTCACATATAACTAATTATACTACTCAAAGTTTGCTAAGCACCAAGTATATCCAACTAACTGTTTTACGTGTTAGTTGAAATATTGTAATGAAAAGTGTATATATATTTTTTTATTTAATTATATCTTTAACGATTTAAGTGCAGAAATTAAGATTTTATTTGTGTTTGACATTATTTTTTTAGCTTTTGAATACGATAACCATGGAAAATGGATATTATTGGTAAAAGAGGAAATTTTTTCAATATGCCAAAATGTTGACGGAGCGAACAGGTATGGGTTCAATATCGAGCATGAGACCCATTACTGTTAATTACAGCTTGACAACGCCTTCTCATGCTCCCATTTAGGTTCCTGGTGGTCTTTTGTGGGATGTTGTTCTATTTGCGGTCCAGCATGGCACCAAGCTCCTGGACACTTCTTGGCTGAACTGGACGGGCTGAAATTGCAAGCTGCAACTCATTCCAGACATGTTCGATTGGAGTGAGGTTAGGGGATCTTGTTGGCCAGTCCATATGCTCAATCCCCTCCCTCTGTCAGTACTCCCCAACAACATGGGTAACATGAGGACGGGCATTATCGTCCATCAGAATGAATCTATCACCCACTGTACCTGCATACAATCTGATGTGGACATCCAAGATCTCATCAGTATACTGTTTTGCAGTCAATGTACCACATTCAAGCACACAGTGCTCATCCCAGCACACAGTGCCCATCCCAGCTGATGCCACCCAGACAATGATTGACCCTTCACCATAGCGGTCATGCTCAGCAATGTTGGCTGCATGGAATAGCTCTCCTGGTCTTCTCCATACCCTAGAATGACTATCTGTGTGGTCTAGGCAGTACCTTGACTCATCTGTAAAAATGACAGGTCGCCAATCTTCTCTGGTCCATCCAACGTGGTCCATAGCCCATTCATATCGTGCCTGGCGGTGGTTCTGGGACAGTGGAATGCGAATACATGACCATCTCGATCGGAGACCACCTTCGTGCAACCTTGCCCGGATAGTCTGCATCGAAACGTTTACCCTGGATGCATTCTGAAGGTCACTGCGAAGCTGGGTTGCTGTGGCAAAGCGGTTCCTACGGGCCTGAATGTTCAAAAACCAGTCTTCAGCTGCAGATGTTGCCCTGCCTCTGCCACTTCCATGCCGTCTTACTGGTGTGCCATACTGCCAAAATCTTGCCCAGGATATGTTGATCACCGTATGGTGCACACCAAGGGCTTCACCAACCTGACAATTGGTAGCCCCTTGCTCCACCATCCCTACAGCCCGCCACATTTCTGCTTCAGACAAATGTCTTCTTACATTTGCATTTGCCATATTCAATCATTAAATCACAAGGGTTTGTGTTGAAATGAAGATTGAATACCCTACACATGTCATGTACATGCAGACAGTACACGGGAACATCATGGAAATCAAGGGGTACATGTATGCTTTCCATGACTGTCAAATGTCTGCGTGTCAAGAGAGGTAATGTAAACACTGGGGACCATCTCAATACATTCCTCAATCATATCCACCAGAAATATCGCAAATATGTCACAAGCAAATCTCACAATGATGTGTCAAATATTTGGTGCTTAGAAAACTTTGAGTAGTATATTATCGACACAGATGAGCATTACACAAAAATGAAAACAACAGACGTCCTATAAGGAGCGATAATCCAAATACACCTGAGTTTACAGTCAAATCTACCTATAACCAACTCCTCTCCCCTCCAGTGCATATAAAATCAGACTTTTAGTTGGAGCAATGCATTTACGAGTGGTAATACTTTTGGAGTCGCAAATAAGCTAGAACCAGTAAAACCACGAGTGTTGGGAGAATCACGGAGAGAAAAATTCTGCAGATGAAAATGACTTGCCCATCCTACCTCCAAGCAGAATTCATGGAGGAGGAAGTAGTTACAGGAAGTACACACACACCCCAAATGCTGCAGCTGTCCCACCCATAGACCGGGACATTTTTGGGTGGATAATACAGAGTATCCTCTTCCCATTTTGGGGCTAATCAGATAACACTGTTTATACCGGTTTTACAGTGAGAGGGTCGGTAAAGGAGAGTACTGTTGATTTTCCCTGCAAAACTCGTATGACGGAAAGGGACTAGGCCTGTTATGATAAATTTTTGGAAAAAGGTCAAAACGTTTCATGTTTGAGCGCGTCTCCCATATTTTCTAATAGGCTTTTTGATCAAACACTGTAAAATTAAATACCCTTTTCATTTAATATGTAAAAGTGCAGAGATTGCCATAAAAGTCTTGTCACAAACATGACATTTTCTTAACATTTTCAGTCCAACGGAAACACGGATGGCATTTGACGGGTGCACTTGACGATTTCCTGCACTCTGATTGGCTGATCTGTACAGTGACTATCACAAAGGGCCGTGGCTTTCTATTGGCTCGTTAACACTTTATCGTTTTTTACGATACATTTCCATCGATAAACAATTGAATGCTATCACCTTAATATTAGCAACTACCCATTTTTACTTGACTTAAAAGCAATTATTGTCACTTTTGAGAAAAATGATGGTCGGACATTACTCGATTTTGTCAATTTTAAACGCACTGGTCCACAATTAACTGTTTAAACACCTAAGGACTGTTTTGATAAGCGACAGACCTAATGAACGAGAAAACCAAAAAAAACAACATGTCTCCGTCATTTAAATTTCAGTGATGTATAAATGTAAAGGGGGTAGGTGACCCATTGTTCACAAACACAATAGTTCCCCAATTACGTACGTCGACAAGTTTCAATGCTGCTTTATGGAAGCATTTCATACACATATATATCTCACATTGTGTTGATTTCAAAAACTTAGTTTGGAGTATAATTATCCATGTGAATACTTTAACCCTTTACCTAACATGAAAAGCAGACGACACTTGCAAAAAAAATTCTTGAATAACTAATTTTTTTCATTTTTTGTCTCAAAACATAGGTTATGACCCCTCGTTGGAACGAGCTCGACGAGCTCGTTCCAACGAGGGGTCATAACCTATGTTTTAGAGACAAAAAATGAAAATATTTTGATAATTAATTGGCGATTTTTGAGAATAGCGCTGGCCGGTTTTGGCCGTTACGTTGGGTAAAGGGTTAAAACTTTGTGATGGTGTTGAAATTAATTTGATGAATACTTTTTGCTGTTCTTTAAATGTTTTAAACGATCATATGTCATTTAATTCCCTTAAACGAATTTACATCTTTAACGAAAATTAACAACTTATTACGCCATTTAAATGTTTTAAAATTATAGATATTTTAACGAAAATTATTGAAGACCGGCTTGTTATGTCGTTTAAAGTTAATTTAAAATTCATTAACTATTTGATAGATTCTTTAACGAAAATTATTAATATATTACACCAACTGTTAGGGGGACTACGTCATAGCAATTAAAATTTAAAAGAGGGGGTTACTGCGTCATTGCACTGTTCAGCATTAATGGGGGGGGGGGGGGGGGGGTGACGCCATAGCTATTAAAATCAAATTTAAAAATAATCTACGTCATAGTAACTAAATTTATTTAAAAATATGCTACGTCATAGCAATTAAAATCATTAAAATTGAAAAAAATTCATTTTTTAAAAATATGGCCGCACCCTTGTCTCCTTTGTCCCTCCCCATAACCTCTTTGACTCCCCTTGCCGGAGGAGGTTCATATCTCATCCGGCACCTCCTCCGGTCAATCCACATCGATTGGCGAATCTTCTACTACTACTATCACTCAGATTGTTCTATTAAGAGCTTAGATTCTTTCTGCTGCATTGTGCCGGATCTTGAGGCATAGGTATAATTATTTCCATGTACAATTTCTGTTTTATACCATGATTACCTATTGTACTATATATTATGTCGAGTGACTCACAACTATTGCTCGAACGACTCGAATCCCATCGAGCAAATGAGCCAACGAGCAATTGCTCTTTCGAGTGACTCCTCGAACGACTCTTAGACTCATTTCAGAAAAAAGGGATTCCATGGCCATAGGCGTTTTCGAAAAAGGGATTCCACAAATGGGATTCCAAAAAGGGATTCCAAAAGTGGGATTCCTATCCAACTCCATAAAATGATGTTCCGTGTTTTTACATAAAATCTCGAGGGTATAAAAGGGATTCCTCTCCCAAATTTTGTCATTCCACGTTTAGCCAGCGATGGATCAACATCACACCTGTGAAGAGTGCCAGAAATCATTCAGTCATTTTAAATGTCTCATACTACACAGACGAACCATCCACGTCCCTAAGAGGTATCGATGCTTAAAGTGTGCAAAGACGTTTAACAGGAGACACCACTTATCCAGACACGAGAAAGTCCACTCACCACTGGAACTACGGCAAATATGCAGAAGAGAAGAACGCAAAGAAATAAACCAAGTTGAACCAATGGAACTGTCAAAACAGTACCTGGTGAGTATCCATAAACCAACCAGAAAGCCGTGGGTACCAATGCCACAAACAGAAATGCCTCGGACAGTAATGACCGGAACGGACAATAAACCAGAACCAAATAAACCAACCGGAAACACTTGTGGGTACCAGAGCCACCAACAGAAATGCCTCATGAAGTAATGACCGGAATGGGCAATAAACCAGAACCAAAGCATAATCCAACAAGTGAAGACAAAAAATACTTTTTGGTCGAACCCAGTTTATTGGAAAGTTTACTAGATCGACAGTGTTTGGTGCGTAGAGAATTCAACGAACGTGCCTCGATGGACCTGGATAGAGAACTGAGGGAGATTACAGAATCTAGAACCATGAACGAGACCGAGAAGATTCGTCACTACAACCAGATTTTACAAAGATATAGAGAACTCTACAATAAAGCTTCGCAGCCAACAACGATCAAGATACAGAACCAATGAAGACAATGGAGAGAGCAAAGTGAACGAAGAATGAAGTGATCGAACACAACGGAGATAACAGAAAAAACAGAACAAATATTGAACTATATAACAAACAGTGTACAGAAAAGTCAATAAATTTTTTTAAATATAACAGAAATTCTTGTTTTTTTTACTAGCAGGGAAGGGGAAGACCCTGCGAAATGGGTTGACCAGATATCTTCAAATAAGTATCCTATAAAAAGTATCCTCGAAAGGTATCCTCAGCTGATACGTAGCCATGTCATAGGTATCCCTTTTTTCTGAAATGAGTCTAAGAGTCGTTCGAGGAGTCACTCGAAAGAGCAATTGCTCGTTGGCTCATTTGCTCGATGGGATTCGAGTCGTTCGAGCAATAGTTGCGAGTCACTCGACATAAGACGGAATCCCATTTTTGGACCCCTTTTTGGAATCCCATTTGTGGAATCCCTTTTTCGAAAACGCCTATGGCTATGGAATCCCTTTTTTCTGAAATGAGTCTAAGAGTCGTTCGAGGAGTCACTCGAAAGAGCAATTGCTCATTGGCTCATTTTCTCGATGGGATTCGAGTCGTTTGAGCAATATGCCGAGTCACTCGATCGAGCAATTACTCTAAAGCTCATTTGCTCGGTGGGATTCGAGTCATTCGAGCAATGGTTTATCAGTAACTGCTCGATTGCTTGTTGGGTTTGGGAATACTTTTGATATACACAAGGGAGATAACTGCATTATGGGAAATCAAGCACTGGTAATTATAAGACTTGGACGAGAGAACCAGAGATAGTTTGGACTGGATAGACTGTTAGTGATAGAGAAACATATGCAATGGGCATTAAAAATGGGATTCTGGGAAAATCAGGCCCTGTACTCCTATTCAATAGAACATACCTCTGTACCCCTTGGTACTATAGCATAACGTGTTATTTTTATATGCCCAAAATGGGGCTTCACATGTCCGTTTGGGTGGTTTGGTGGAGATTTTGGTGGTTTGTAAGGGTGATCGGGTCTATTTTGGTAATTCTACAAAGTAAACGAGGATTTGAGGAAAATCCGAACCAGAAAAATACTCCAGTTCAATCGAACACACCCCCAGGGGACCCCTTGGTATTATAGCACTACGTGCTAAGCTGATAAATTGGGGAAATAAAGTCAATTTCGGTGATTTGGGGTGGATTTTGGTGATTTGGAGGGATTGTCGGGTTGTTTGTGGTAATCAGATTTACTCTTCTACAAAGGAACACACCCCTGAACATACCCCTGTCTTGTTAGAAGCCATTGGTAACATAGCAATCACGTGCTACTATAGAAACCAAGATGGCGGCCTCCAGTATACAAAATGGACGACGGAAACACGTATCACCCTAACAGCACGCGCTGCGCATGCGCACTAACACCACGTATCACTATGGAGATGACGTCACAACATGGCCGCTCACGCGGGTTACCATGCCCACACAACATGGCGCCACTAGGTCACGTGACATGACGTCACTTCCGGGGTCCCCCACCGGGGTCCCCCAAATGAGTACTCAAACATACGAACACTACTACTCACACCAACCGTGGTGAGCACGCCAGCAATGGGATTTCATTAGTCAAATTTTACACCTACAGTAGAACTACATCCAAGCTAAGCTTTGGTTACGTCGACCTGAATGCAAACTTGTCAAAATTTACCACACGTCGCCTCGCGTGGAGTGAAATGAAACCGGCAATTATTTAATACGTTTTTTAAATGGCTCATAAGATGCCAAAAATTAACAAACATGCATTGTCTCATGTTAATAAAGCATCCATAACTCGAAATAGTTTCTTATTATGTTATTAAAATGCTAAAGGCTCCGTTTCTTTTTCCATTTCGTTTCGGCGATCAAATTAACAGTGGAATACCGCATGCCGATGCTCATGTAAACAAAAACAGATTCGCACGTATGTACGCCTGCTGTTCAGTAAAATCGAGAAAAAATCATAGCGACTCTTGGTAATCTGACGGTCATGGTATAAATAAAATATACCCAAAGTAGCTTGGTGTACCAAATGTTCACCAAAGGCTCGCGGTTAACACCACTTCACCACGAGTGGTGAACATTTGGTACACCAAGCTACTATGGGTATGTTCTAGATATATATACACGCTGTTAACTATTACCAGGATGCGGGGGGTGGGGGGAAAGGGTTGTGAGGGTTGGTATGTATGTTTATGAAAAGAAACCGCAACAGCTGGCAATACTTAAACAATAAGACTTCCTCGTCTGTGTGGAAAGGAAAGGGGAGCAGTAGAGGGGTGTGCGTATTGGTGTGTATGTTGTGATACCAAACCTATGTACCTGATTCTAGTTTGTGTTAGGGCGCGTGTGTGTGAATTAGAATCTGTTTACCGGGATCCCGCTGAAATACAATATGACCCTGTCTGTAACGATCACGAGAATCGGCCTCTGGCTGAATTATCACAAAAAACTTCAACTTTAAGAGAGACTCTGGCTGGACATTTGTTTCAAGATGTTTTCTTTTGTTTGGTCCATTACGAACTTGTTCACCCGTTTGTCCAGAGCGATCCCAGGTCGAATGTTTATTGAATTTATTCAAGCTGTCGCTTCTCCACAATGAGAAGCTAAACATCTGCCAGGATGTGGAGGCGCGTGTACAAAATAAAATGTATTCATTCATGTTATATTTCTTTCTCTTTTTTGGTGGTGGTGGGGGTGGGGGGGGGGGGGGTATCAAGACTATTTGCGTTAATGTACGTTTAATATAGATAATCAGGGACCGATCAGGACTATTTAAAATACGCTCTAGCCTCGGAGCCTATTTTTTCAATTCATGCGCCAGATTTCAATTTACGGAGTCACACTGCTGTTTGTAACATACACTGCAAGTATGTAATAGCTCTCATCATTTTCATTTAGTACACTATAGCAAACATTAATCTTCACTGTGGTTTCTGATCAAGTCTTGGCTGCCTATTTAGGCAGCCAAGACTTGATCAGAAACCACAGTTAAGATTAATGCTTGGTAATTAAGACTTGAAGTATTAACTTAAGCACTCTACAACAATGATAAATGATAATCATATATATAATACATGTAAGAGTGTCTCTCTCGATTATCCATCGAAAGAATATCAAAATATGATCTGAGAAGTTACGCGCCAACTGAGAAGTCTATTTCTGAGATTTAAGAGCCAGGTCCTGATGTTTCAGAACCAAATACGCACTGGCGCATGCCCAGGTCGGCCCCTGGATAATGGATTCACCCAAATAGTCATCGTTCTTGCAAAACAAGGTTGTTTATTTTTTTATCTTTTAACCCTTCACCCAACGTAACGTCCAAAACTGACCAGCGCTATTCACAAAAATCATAATTCAAATTTCAGTATTTTTTTTATTTTTTGTCTCAAAAACATTGCTTATGCCGAAGGTCCATTGGATGAAACGTTGCTTGCACGCTAAAAACTAAAGTGTTAAAAACTACACTTGAAGTGCTGTATTTAACACTTACTAAGTGCTGAACTACCACTTTGTTCAAGTGTAGATATCCCAGAACTTGACAGGTGTTACAATAATACCACTTGACAAGTGTAATGTCGCGACACTTAAAAGGAAACAACGCAGATGACGCGGATCAGGCTCGAACTCTCGAGCCTGATCCGCGTCATCTGGGTTGTGTCCTTTTAATTATGTACCCACCAAGCGCAAAGCAAATTATGGACGATTCTGGAAGAACCACCAATGCTAGACACATGGGAAGTGCCATCCATTCAAGTTTCAGATGTCTGACGATTGTAATGTCTAAGTGCTTAAAGCATTGCACTTTGGGTGTTAAAATCAAACCCTAAGAGTTAGAATGGGTTTAACACCTTGAAAGTGTCAGTTTTTAACACTTTAGTTTTTAGTGTGTGTGTTTTTTGTCCATATGTACAGAATTCGAAAATGAACCTTTGGGTGGAAACTCCTCTCCACGGGTGATTTAGTTACAATCCACTCTCTGCATACTGTACACCCTCTCCTCTCATGAGCGTTTATGTACCAAAATACTTTGTTTGGACTTAAAATTCCAAAATGGCGAAAAAAAATAGGCTCCATACAGTTTAGTGCAGGAGCAACTATGGCAATTATTTCAAAAGTGAAATCTTGACAGATTTTCATGACAAAGGTATGGTTTGGACCGGCATTGGAATAGGGTCGTAGAATCCCACAGAAAGGTTCTGATCGAACTTGCTCATTGGTGCTGAATCGAACTCTAGGACCATGTCCACTTTGATTGATCCAGGTCTTACCTTTCCGGTTAGGATATTGACAATGGTTCCAGGGTGCTGTGACGGATCCATAGGAACTGTACAAATCTCAAGTTTGGAGCGGAGACCTTTGTGGTCAACAGCATCAGACACAATTCGTTCTTTTCCCTCCTCTTTGTGGACATTTTTTCATCTTTCTGTGTTCTGATCCTCACATATCTCTGATATGCTTTGAGCTAAGGATCCTCAGGCATGCAAACTTAGAGCCGATACCTTAAGGGTCTTTGATTTGATAGTAATGCCTATAATACCTGACATACCGCGGCCATATCTCATAACTGTAGTCTCAATGAACATGTCACCCCATAACCCGTTCCAAAGACCCGGAATGTGTCTCATGATACGTCCATCTCTCTCATGAAATGGGTCAAAATATTAGGCTCAAGATTCTCCATTTGGCGGAGGTAGTACAGGCCATACCTCACCTGATGTGTCGTGCGAAGTATGCTGCCATACTTTTTGCGCATCTGGCGTATGGCCAGATGCGAAAAAAGTATGGCAACATACTTCGCACAACATGAAGGTGAAGGGGACAGTCACCTTCCTGCACGAATATACAATATCACGAGGAAACCGTCTTCAGAAAAGCATCCACCCACATTTTCGTTGTTCAACTTTTATCACTTAAATCTTCCAATAAAGAGGACAGATTTTCCGGGTATTCAAAGTTGTTTTTCTCGAATAATTTACGGAGAAATTCTTCTTTCCTATGAGTAGTATAGCAGGAGGTTTTCGTGCCCCGACACCCCCGACCCGAACAACGTTATGTCAGATTGTATAGTTGACAACAACAGTGGTCAACGTCTCTATGACATCGCGTGCGCATCATGACGTCAAGGAAAAAATCTAGAAGGATGGAGCCAACGTTCTGCTCCGGCAAATGTTGTACCGGCAAAAACGTCCGGTTCCTATGGGAATTTAACACTAGTTGCTCCGGCAAAAGTCCGGGTAACAGGGCACGGAAACCTCCTGCTATACTACTCATAGGAAAGCTGATAGCTGAATCAGATTTGGCTGATTTGCTACAATCGGTGTTTTGAGGGGTGGAAACATTTCTAGTTGGAAAAACATTTCCAAGGAACATGAGAGCTATGCGTTTATTGGCAGAAGAATTTCTCCGTAAATTATTCGAGAAAAGCAACTTTGAATGCCCGGAAAATCATCCTACACTGCCAATCTAAACCACCAAGGACTATCTCACAACACCGCCCTGGGCGGCCATGCATTAACCCCATCCCCACAATACTACTTGACCTAGCTATAGCAGACATAGGGTAATATAAAGGCCCAAATAGCTAATAATATATACCACTACTACCTGATCTCCCCCCCACCCCTCCCATTACGAGAAGCCCGACACCCCCGACCCGAACAACGTTATGTCAGATTGTATAGTGGACAACAACAGTGGTCAATGTCTCTATGACATCACGCGCGCATAATGACGTCACGACATCAATAGCAACGTCAACCATTTCGCGGAAAAAAAAAAAACTTTCAAGAAAACTCACCTTTCCAATTAATTTCCACCGCCTACCCATACTATATACCCATAGCCCTGTGCTTACATACATCACTATACATACCATAGCTTACTATATATGCTGTACGTACACCATTTGCCGGGTCTAGATGGATGGAGCCAACGTTCTGCACCGGCAAATGTTGCACCGGCAAAAAAGTCAGGTTCCTATGGGAGTTTAACACTAGTTGCGCCGGCAAAAGTCCGGGTAACAGGGCACGAAAACCTCCTGCTATTCCACCCCTATGGCACCGATGAAGCTCATAATCAGATGCATACCTCCTAAAATAAAAGATGGAAAGTCGTCCGGGGACGCCCACAATACCAGCACGACGATTTTTCAGCTGTTGATCAGCTGTGAACACTGCAAAGCTCTTGTCTTGTATTCAACTTAAGCTGTCGGGACTTTTTCATAGCAGTGGCAATAGTTTCTGGATCGGCCGGTGTCATGACGATCAATGGGAGATATTCGGCTCTAGTACGACATTCAGGAAACATTCCAGATTCACGAGATATACGGATGTTATACCCGTTAAATTCTAGACAACTTTCCTTTTGGAGAACATCACTGAGGAATGCAAAATCAGTATCTGCAACCTTTCCAGTTGACAATGCTGAATGACAAAGAATTCGGAGCGACTGGATGCATCTTTTTGTGTGAGAAATAGGCATATCCTGGCGTGATAACGAACAACATCCAACTGATAGTCAATAGTCTCTGACGTTTCAGACTTTTTAACCCTTTACCTAAACTGAAAAGCAGACGACACTTGCAAAAATAATTCTTGAATAACTAATTTTTTTCATTTTTTGTCTCAAAAACATAGGTCATGACCCCTCGTTGGAACGAGCTCGTTCCAACGAGGGGTCATAACCTATGTTTTTGAGACAAAAAATGAAAAAAATAATGAAAATTAATTAGCGATTTTTGAGAATAGCGCTGGCCGGTTTTGGCCGTTACGTTAGGTAAAGGGTTAAGCCGCGGGAGCCGACTGTGTTGAGACTCGGCCGTGTTATTTGCTTGGGTTAACACAACAGCCAGAGAATAGGTACTAAGTTTTGCAGTTTGAGATGCATAGTCAGCATCAAAATTATCTACTACTATCTGTATTAGCCCACCGACAGAACTAGAAGATATTCGTGTGAAGTTAACATTACGAGCTGCAGTGTTTGTTGCCGATTTCTTGAAACGTAACAATTCATCATGGGAACATACACTTATTTATGCATTAAATAATGTCATCTGTGTGTATATGAGCAGGGATGTGGCGACAGGGTGTGTGTGTGTGGGGGGGGGGGGGGGGTCTCACCACCCCACCCCCAGCTAGGAGTATTTTTTTCAATAGTTGGAAATTCCGAGGTCAAAAATCAAATAGTTGGAAATTCAATAAATTATCATTGTTCATGAAAAATATTAAAATTCCAACTAATGATGAGAAATTTTGATCTTTTATTTCCAACTGGAAACTTGAGTTTTTCAAATTTCCTACTCTAAAATTGACATGGCCTCAAAATTTCGACTCTGACATCAATCCAATAAATTTTCTGACCCAGACACATTATAAATGATGCTTTTTCCGTTTCGGGACTAGACTAGTAGTGAAAATATATATATTACACTGGATCGACACTTAGGGCGACATGTTTCAAAATAGTCCAATAGGAAGACATTTTTTCCTGGGCTTCACAGAGAATCTTTTGTCTGATGATGGAATTAATTTAATAAATTCATGTCCCAAAATACAATATTCATGATGAAAAAAATATTTGTGTAAAATATATCGCCCATGTCTCCTTAATGGCGTCGCCCTAATGTTTTTTACTGCAATACGACCATTAGATAGACATTAATTGCATATTTATTAGGGAGACATTTACATATTCATATAAGTTGGGTCCTTAAAGTGGGAAAACGGATAATTGATTGCTTTCTAAATTATTTCAATCCACACCAAAATGTGCTTATCCTGAACATGCTCTCTGTCACTAATGATATGTCCACCAGAATTAAAGTAATTCCTTTTGTTCTACAGTAGTTCAGATGTCAGTGTCTACTGGTTTCTTCGTATCGACAACATCCTGAGTAGTTGGGAAATACCATTACACCAGCTTTTAACCATTTTCTAAACACTGTTGTCGATACCAGCCAGTGTTATATTTATTTATTTATTGATGTTTAAGGTCACATATTTATGCACAATGGCTAATCATGACCGTGACAGTTTTACGCGTGGAAGAAGCCGGAGAACCCAGAGAGAACCACCGAGCAACGACGAGCAGCTGTCAGCTCCCCAACATCGTAACTCCGCACTGCAGCACAGACAGGGTTAGATTGGTTGGAAACATGCGCACCATCGACGTGCAGTACGCCTTAGTACACGGCGTCATCATGCCCCCACGCGGGCAATGGAGATGAAGTGTCTTGCCCAAGGACACAACGCGGTTGCCGCAGGTGGGAATCGAACCGATGACCTCTCGGTTTGCAGCCTGCACCTCTACCTACTGAGCCACCGTGCTCCCTCCAGTGTTATATACAATGCACTCTATGCACGGGCGGGGGGGGGGGGGGGGGGGCACTCTTCCTCAAAGTTGGTCGGTCTGAAATATGTCTAAAAGTGGCCTAAAAGCCGTAGGGTGTTAGGTCCAGGGGGTGAGTTAGGCTGTAAATTTGTTGATTGGGTGTCCTAATATCTGTGTCGGTCAAAAGGTAGACAGTCATCAGTACATGAAAAACCTCAAAATATCCGCTCAGATCGGGGGGGGGGGCGGGGCACCAAAATGTTCCGTGACCCGAGGCCAGGGTGTTTGGGTGGGTCTGAGGTGGAAAAAGCCTGTTTTTGTGTTGTTGATTTTTTTTCCTGTAGGCTCCCGGGAGGGTTAGAAGGGCCCATAACAGATTCCCTTCACTTACAAATCATTATTACAAGGTTGTTCTGTTATACAGAGGTATGGTTGACGCTTATTCACTGCCTCTCAGACACTATTTCCCCTCCAAAACAGGGCAAACACTAAACAATGGGCTGCAATGTGAGTAATGCCATGAAGGAACAATCGATAGATTTGAGAAGTTTTAACGTTTTTTCAGCCCAACTGTTTGCAGTGAGGGCTATCGTCATGACTTTTGTCTGTCCGTCCGTCTGTCCGTCTGTTAACATTTAGGGTTTTGGTTAAAGTTTGTGGTTAAAAATTTTTTCTGAAGGTTCAAGTGTTTTTTTTTCCTGTTTAGTCATGACTTTCTTCTGTCTGTCTGTTAACATTTGGAGTTTTGATTAAAGTTTGTGGTTAAAGTTTTTTAGTCGGCCTTAAAGTTTTTTGTTTTTGTTTTTGTTTTAAATTGATATTACCATTGATTGTATCATTCTCATTTTGTTTTTATTTTTATTATGTTTCATGTTATTTGGGGAAATATTTAACCCTTTTTGTATGGCAATTTAGCTTACAACTTCCAGGTTAAAGTTTTGGGTTAAAGTTTGTTTTGTTTTTTGTTTTTTTTTTTTTTGGGGGGGGGGGCGTGTATTAAAATTACACCTTTAATTCTTCAAACAGTTTAGTAGAATGTCACTGTTTCTTATTTGGAACAATGTCTACTATCTACTGAACATTTCTACAGTGATTTTTTTTATTAAAATCGGCATGATTTTAATCCCTTTTAAACATGTTTTCAGACTTACTTTCTTTGTATTTGAAATTAGACTTTGCCACAAACTTTCTTACTCTAATTCATGCATGGTCATTAGAACTTAATGATTCCATTTACATCAAGGATTTCTTTTATCCGTTTTAGGAAATATTTAACCCTTTTTTGCCAATCAATTTTACTTAGTATTCCCAGCTCAAAGTTTTGGATTAAAGTTCTGCTTTTCAAGGTTCTGCCTTTCATTCTCCAAACACTCTGTTACAACGTCATTTCTTTTTTTCCATTTCGGGCAAGGTCTACTCAAGCTGTGCACAGTGGTTTCAAATAATATTGACATTAATTTAACCCTTTTCATAACGCTTTTCGGGAGGGGGGTGGGCAATCAGGAACTTTTTTTTTCTTTCATCAAAAATGTTTTTTTTACAGTTTTGGTTAAAGTAAGTTTGTGGTTAAAAACCACCACCTCCACTCCGACCCCTCCACCAATCAGGCATTTTTTTTCATTCCTCCAGATGCATTTTGAACTATTTACAGTCACTGCATGCGGAACCTTTTTTTAAACACACGTAATACCCCCCCCCCCCTCCCCCACACTTTTTTCTTTCGTCAAAAATATTTTTTTTTAAAGTTTTGGTTAAAGTTTGGGGTTAAAAACCAAGACAAACACCACCCACCCCGCCACCCCTCCCCCTCCTAGGGAGGCAGTTAGGCATTTTTTTTTCTATTTGCTCAAAATGCATTCTGAAGGATTCAGACTACCCACATGTGGAAAAAAATGGACTTCCCTAACACACACACCCCTCCCCCACTCTCCACCCCACCTCCTCCTCCCTCAGGGCCATTCATGTAATATTTTTTCTTTGGTACAAAATGCATTTTTAGCCTGACTGTTTATAGTCAGGGCTATACTCATGACTTTCGTCCGTCCATCCATCAGTCCATCCATCTGTCTGTAAACAATTGGTTTCCGACCGATAACTCCAGTTTGGATTATTTGATTTCAACCAAAGTTGATATGTGTATTTTCCAGCTAGTAATACAGGCCAGGTTTGAATATAGGTTCCACAACTCCCTAGCTCCCCCCACCCCCACCCCCACACACACGTGTCACTTAGGCAGTTATTCCCAAAATGCATTTTGAAGGACTGGGAGTTATTACCTGCAAAAAGAAAATTGACTCCTATAGCCCAACATTGCTTTATGTACTGCATCGTTAATCCTTTACCTAACACAAGTTAAAGCCCACAGTACAAATTATTTTTCTGAAACATCATATTTTTTCATGTTTGACTTCTAACAATGTCTTATTAGTCCTTATTGGAACAAGCTCATCAAGTTTGTTCCATTAATAGGTGGTAGAGAAATGAAAAAAATAAAAATAAAATTTGAATATCAAGTTTTGTTTCTCATGAGTGCAGATATGGCAGATTCGTTAGGTAAACGGTTAACAAAAAATGGCTCCGACTATTTTGTGTCTAAGCATTGCCATTGCTGGGACAGTCGGGCTGCATGACATTACTCTAGTTTTTTTTGCATTTTAATTGAAATTAAACATAAAAATATTAAAAATCTCTCTCTCTCTCTCTCTCTCTCTCTCTCTCTCTCTCTCTCTCTCTCTCTCTCCCCCTTCTTCCTGTGCGATTTATTAATAAAGTATCACAATAAGGAATCCCCGTAACGTGCGAACTTGAAGGATCTTAGAGCGACACACTTATTGTAGAGGCGGTGCGGTTGGGGTAAGGTGGTGGCGGGGAGAACAAACCAAACAATATAAAACTCAACGTTTTGCAGTTAAAAAATATCAATTTTCTGAGACAACAGAGAGAGCACACGTTTTAGAGTTTTGGATCTACCTGGCGCAGCATATCTACAGCGTGCAATTTATTTAGGCACTTTCTTATTGTTTCCGTCCAGTTTTTATAATTGGTACAAAGGCGTGTTATATTTAGCAGGTGCTCTCTCTCTCTCTCTCTCTCTCTCTCTCTCTCTCTCTATCTCTCCCCCTCGTCCTGTGCGATTTATTCAGTTCCCTAGGTAGAAGAGGTAGAAAATAAACTATATTTTTTTATATTTTGTCTTTTAATAGTCTAATAAAGTATCACAACAAGGAATATTCCGCTCCAACGTGCTAACTAGAAGGATATGCCTTCGGTATATATGTACCGCTGTCCGAGGAAAACAATTTCAGTACTTGGCACAGCTGGTATGTTCCATAGATACACCATTGGCCCCATGCAGTTAAATTAATATCGGTCGAACATTAATGTCCTGAGCTACAACAACTTGTCGTCTCGCTCATTTAGTCGATGCATAAATACCATGACAGCAGACATGCGTATATATTGTCGGATAATTAGTACATTCTCTCTCTCTCTCTCTCTCTCTCTCTCTCTCTCTCTCTCTCTCTCTCTCATTTATTCACTTCCTTACCTAGGTGGAATAAAATATATTTTTTAATTTTGTCTTCATGTAGTCTAATAATGTATCACGATAAAGAATCCCCCTAAAGCGATAACTAGAATGATAGTAGAGGGAGACACTCATTATAGCGGTGGCATGACTCGGATGAGGCGGGGTGGAGAGAACAAACCAAAGAATATAAAACACTCCGTTTTGCAGTCACAAACTTTCAATGTTTGAGACAACAGAGAGAGCATACATTTTAGAGTTTTGGATCTACCTGACAAAGCATATCTAGGGCGTGTAATTTGGGCACTTTCGTCTAGTTTCCGTCCAGTACAAATAATTGGAACAAAGGCGTGCTTGAGTTATTGTGACAATCAATCAATATGCCCAAGTGACTGCCATAATATGTTTTGTCAGCTTAATATAGGAACTCAGACAAATGTTCTGTTTTAACTTCATCTATTTTTGTATAATAAGATGACAAAATATACAAGGAATATGTCCACTTAACATCCGTTTTAAACTACAACTATAAAAATACAATTGTTCAAGAGGTGGTGTTGACGTAAACGGTTCTCTTCCATTATACCCCCACACGACTTTCTTTTCATGAAAATTCAACAAGCATTTATACGAAAAATAGGCTTACGTAAACAAGTAAGTAAAATTTTATTAACACATGCTTTACAGTTGTTGGAGAGAATACAATTGCAATTCACAGTATGCCCTGATCCAGTATGCAGAAATGCCAATTATTTCTATAATCGCATCACAATAAGGAATCCCCTCCCCAATGCGCAAACTAGAAGGATATGCCTTCGGTATATATGGAACGTTGTCCCAGAGGCACAATTCAGTGCTTGGCAGAAGCGCTATGTTCCATAGATACGCCACTGGCCCCATGCAGTTAAATTCATGTCGGTTGAACATTAATTCCCTGAGTTACAACACTACAGTGTCACTCGTTTAGTCGATGCATAAATGACATGACAGCAGACATGTGTATTTCGTGTCGGATAATTAATACATTAACTCCCACCCCCGGTACTGATTCTCTCTCTCTCTCTCTCTCTCTCTCTCTCTCTCTCTCTCTCTCTCTCTCTCTCTCTCTCTCTCTCTCTAATCTTCCTGTGCGATTTATTCAATTCCCGAGGTGGATGAGGGAGAAATAAAATACATTTTTATATTTTGTCTTCCTGTAGTCAAATAAAGTATCACAATAAGGACCCACCACCCCACCCACCCCCTAACGTGGTAATTTGAAGGAAAATAGACAGAACATACATTTTAGAGTTTTCGATCTACCCGATACAGAATATCTGCGTTGTGAAAAGTTACGCACTTTCGTCTTGTTCCTGTACAGAACAAATAATTGGTTCAATGGCCTGCTTGGGCTATTGTGACATTAAAAAATATGTCCAAGTGACTGCCATAATATGTTTTGTCTTCTTAATATAGGATTTGCGTCGAACGTTCCGTTTGGCTTGATCTATTTTTGTATAATAAGAAGACAAAATATGCAAGGCATATGTCCACTTAACATCCGTTTTAAACTACAGTTATAAAAACAATTGTTTAAGAGGTTGTGGTGACGAAAACGGTTTTCTTCAAATCTCTCCACAAACGACTTTCTATTTTTCTAAATTCTACAATCATTTATACAAAACTTAGGCTTATTTAAACAAGTAAGTAAAATTTTATTAACACATTCTTTACAGTTAATGGAGATGAGACAATCGCAATTCACCGTATCTCCTGGTCTAGTATACAACAATGCAACTTATTTTTATAATCGCACCTCTCTTTCTCTCTCTCTCTTTCGCTCTCTCTCTCTCTCTCTCTCTCTCTCTCTCTCTCTCTCTCTCTCTCTCTCTCTCTCTCTCTCTCCATCTTCCTGTTTATTCAGATTTATTCACTTCCTTAAAAAGGTGGACGACGTAGAAAATAAAATATATTTTTATATTTTGTCTTCCTGCAGTCTAGTAAAGTATCACGATAAATCATCCCCCTACAACGATAACTAGAAGGATAGTAGAATGAGACACTCATTATAGCGATGGCGTGACTCGGATAAGGCGGGGTGGAGAGAACAAACCAAAGAATATAAAACACTCCATTTTGCAGTTACAAACTTTCAATTTCTTGAGACAACAGCGAGAGCATACATTTTAGAGTTTGGGATCTACCTGACAAAGCATATCTGGGGCGTGTAATTTGGGCACTTTCGTCTTGTTTCCATCCAGTACAAATAATGGGTACAAAGGCGTGCTGGAGTTATTGTGACATTCAACCAATATGTCCAAGTGACTGCCATAATATGTTTTGTCTACTTAATATAGGAACTGGAACGAATGTTCCGTTTTCACTTCATGAATTTTTTGTATAATAAGAAGACAAAATATACAAGACATATGTCCACTTAACACCCGTTTTAAACTACAGTTATAAAAACAATCGTTTGATAGGTTGTGGTGATGTAAACTGTTTTCGTCAATTCTCTCCACAAACGACTTTCTTTTTATGGAAATTCTACAATCATTTATACAAAACTTAGGCTTATGTAAACAAGTAAGTAAAATTTTATTAACCTATCCTTTACAGTTATTGGAGGTGACACAATTGCAATTCACCGTATCTCCTGGTCTAGTATGCAAAAATGCAACTTATTTTTATAATCGCACCTCTCTCTCTCTCTCTCTCTCTCTCTCTCTCTCTCTCTCTCTCTCTCTCTCTCTCTCTCCCTCCCCTCATCTTCCTGTTTATTCAGATTTATTGACCTCCTTACCTAGGTAGACGACGAAGAAAATCAAATATATTTTTATATTTTGTCTTCCTGTAGTCTAATAAAGTATCACGATAAAGAATCACCCCAAAGCGATAACTAGAAGGATGGTACACTCATTATAGCGGTTGCGTGATTCGGATGAGGCGGGGGTGGAGAGAACAAACCAAAGAATATAAAACTGTACGTTTTGCAGTTACAAACTTTCAATTTTCTGAGACAATAGAAAGAGCATACAACTTTAGAGTTTTTGATCTACCTGACATAGCATATCAACGGCGTGAAATTTATGCACTTTCGTCTTGTTTCCGTCCAGTACAAATAAATGGTACAAAGGCGTGCTTGAGTTATTGTGACCTTCAACCAATATGTCCAAGTGACTGCCATAATATGTTTTGTCTGCTTAATATAGGCACTGGGACGAATGTTCCGTTTTCACTTCTTCTATTTTTCTATAATAAGAAGACAAAATATATAAGGCATATGGCCACTTAACATCCATTTTAAACTACAGCTATAAAAAACAATCGTTTAAGAGGTGATGTTTACGTAAACGGTTTTCTTCTAGTCGACCCCCAATCGACTTTCTTTTCATGAAAATCCAACAAGCATTTATACGAAAAATAGGCTTCGTAAACAAGTAAGTAAAATTTTATCAACACATGCTCTACAGTTATTGGAGAGAATACAATTGCAATTCACAGTATGCCCTGGTTCCAGTATTCAGAAATGCCACTTAGTTTTATAATCGCATCACAATAAGGAATCCCCTCCCCCAACGTGCTAACTAGAAGGATATGCCTTCGGTATATATGGAAGGTTGTCTCAGGGGCGCAATTCAGTGTTTGCCAGAGGCGCTACGTTCCGGAGATACGCCACTGGCCCCATGCAATTAAATTCATATCGGCCGAACATTTATTCCCTGAGTTCCCTGAGTTCCCTGAGTAACAACACCTTGTAGTGTCACTCGTTTAGCCGATGCATAAATAACATGACCGCAGACATGTGTATATAGTGCCGGATAGTTAATATATTACCCCACCCGCCCCCGTCGCTCCTCATTCTCTCTATCTCTCTCTCCCTCCCATCTTCCTGTGCGATTTATTCAGTTCCCTTAGTGGATGAGATAGAAATAAAATACATTTTTATATTTTGTCTTCCTGTAGTCTAATAAAGTATCACAATAAGGACCCACCCCGCTAACGTGGTAACTGGAAGGATAGTAGAGTGGGGCAGTCATTATAGCCGAGGCGCAGTAGTGGTGGGCGGTGGTGCGGAAAACGAACCAAACATATAAAATGTACGTTTTGTAGTTTTAAACTTTCAATATTCTGAGACAATAGACAGATTATACATTTTAGAGTTTTCGATCTACCTGATGCAGAATATCTGCGGCGAGAAAGTTAGGCACTTTCGTCTTGTTCCCATGCAATACAAATAATTGGTTCAATGGCGTGCTTAGGCTATTGTGACACTAAAAAAATATATCCAAGTGACTGCCATAATATGTTTTCTCCTCTTAATATAGGATTTGCGACGAACGTTTAGCTTTGACTTTATCTATATATGTACAATAAGAAGACAAAATATACAAGGCATATGTCCACTTAACATCCGTTTTAAACTACAGTTATAAAAACAATCGTTTAAGAGGTTGTGGTGATGTAAAGGTTTTCTTCAATTCTCTCCACAAACGACTTTCTATTTATGGAAATTCTACAATCATTTATACAAAACTTAAGCTTATGTAAACAAGTGAGTAAAATTTTATCAACACATCCTTTACAGTTATTGCAGGTGAGACAATTGCAATTCACCGTATCTCCTGGTCTAGTATACAAAAATGCAACATATTTTTATAATCTCTCTCTCTCTCTCTCTCTCCAACTTCCTGTTTATTCAGATTTATTCACTTCCTTACCTAAGTGGACGACGTAGAAAATAAAATATATTTTGTCTTCCTGTAGTCTAATAAAGTATCACGATAAAGCACCCCCAAAGGCGATAACTAGAAGGATAGTAGAATGAGACACTCATTATAGCGGTGGCGTGTTTCGGATGAGGCGGGGGTGGAGATATCAAACCAAAGAATATAAAACTCTATGTTTTCTAGTTACAAACTTTCAATTTTCTGAGACAATAGAGAGAGCATACATTTTAGAGTTTTTGGTCTACTTGACAGAGCATATCTACGGCGTGAAATTTAGGCACTTTCGTCTTATTTCCGTCTAGTACAAATAATTGGTACAAATGAATGCTTGAGTTATTGTCACATTCAGCCAATATGTCCAAGTGACTGCCATAATATGTTTTGTCTGCTTAATATAGGCACTGGGACAAATGTTCCGTTTTCACATCATCTATTTTTGTATAATAAGAAGACAAAATATACAAGGCATATGTCCACTTAACATCCATTTTAAACTACAGCTATAAAAAAACAATCGTTTAAGAGGTGATGTTTACGTAAACGGTTTTCTTCTAGTCGACCCCCAAACGACTTTCTTTTCATGTAAATCCAACAATCATTTATACGAAAAATAGGCTTACGTAAACAAGTAAGTAAAATTTTATCAACACATGCTCTACAATTATTGGAGAGAATACAATTGCAATTCAGAGTATGCCCTGGTTCCAGTATTCAGAAATGCCACTTATTTTTATAATCGCATCACAATAAGGAATCCCCTCCCCCAACGTGCTAACTAGAAGGATATGCCTTCGGTATATATGGAACGTTGTCCCAGGGGGCGCAATTCAGTGTTTGCCAGAGGCGCTATGTTCCGTAGACACGCCACTGGCCCCATGCAATTAAATTCATATCGGTCGAACATTTATTCCCTGAGTTCCCTGAGTAACAACACCTTGTAGTGTCACTCATTTAGCCGATGCATAAATAACATGACCGCAGACATGTGTATATAGTGCCGGATAGTTAATATATTACCCCACCCGCCCCCGTCGCTCCTCATTCTCCCCATCTCTCTCTCTCTCTCTCTCTCTCTCTCTCTCTCCCATCTTCCTGTGCGATTTATTCAGTTTCCTATGTGGATGAGATAGAAATAAAATATACTTCTTATTTTGTCTTCCTGTAGTCTAATAAAGTATCACAATAAGGACCCACCCCATTGATGTGGTAACTGGAAGGATGGTAGAGTGGGGCACTCATTATAGCCGTGGCGCAGACGGGGTGGGCGGTGGTGCGGAGAACGAACCAAACATATATAATGTACGTTTTGTAGTTTTAAACTTTCAATATTCTGAGAAAATAGACAGATTATACATTTTAGAATTTTCGATCTACCTGATGCAGAATATCTACAACGAGAAAGTTAGGCACTTTCGTCTTGTTCCCGTACAATACTAATAATTGGTTCAATGGCGTGCTTGGGCTATTGTGACATTAAAGAAATATGTCCAAGTGACTACCATAATATGTTTTCTCTTCTTAATATAGGATTTGCGACGAACGTTCAGTTTTGACTTTTTCTATATTTGTATAATAAGAAGGCAAAATATACAAGGCATATGTCCACTTAACATCCGTTTTAAACTACAGTTATAAAAACAATCGTTTAAGAGGTTGTGGTGATGTAAACGGTTTTCTTCAATTCTCTCCACAAACGACTTTCTATTTATGGGCATTCTACAATCATTTATACAAAACTTAGGCTTATGTAAACAAGTAAGTAAAATTTTATTAACACATTCTTTACAGTTATTGCAGATGAGACAATTGCAATTCACCGTATCTCCTGGTCTAGTATACAAAAATGCAACTTATTTTTATAATAGTGTCGTAAAGCGTAACTTTGGGAAAATTAGCTCAGCAAAAACGCTTGTCAGCTTTCCTTATTTATTTACACTGTATGGCGGAATCCTGCCGTAGTCCGTTCACAGTCGGCATCCAGACTGCTGTATTCCGAAAAATAATAAAATATATACAGAACAGTTACTCGTAACAACGGTTACTACTAAACACTTATATCCGAGACAATAATTAACTCCTTTTAAAATACATGATTAACCAAGCAGCGTGTGCCGTTATGCAAATGGGCTGATCAGGGATTATCAGATTATGTAAACTCTGATATTGGACCACTAAACAAACTCAAAACAATTAGCACTTATGTTTCCTTCAATCATCTAAAAAAATATAATTATCCATCTAAAAAAAACTGAAAAGGGAGCCTATAACAGCACACCCTGCCTGAAAAATCTTTGGTCCCCCAAAGAGAACTCAAAATAAGATTATAAACCAGCGTCCGCTCTTTGAATAAGTTAACACGGTCAAGTCCTTCTCAGCTCGAAACTCGAAACTGCTAAAATAAAAAGTTTGGTAAAACGAAATTTATTCGGTACTGAGAAGTACTTGCAGAGCTGGAATATTGTTCAATGTCCGAGAAAGAAAATCTCATGTTTGTCCACAATTTCTTGTGGCACTAACTCTAAAGGCACCTTTTGATATTAGACAAAGAGCTTGCCAAAATGTTTAAAGTTGTCTAACAGGCAAATGAGGTAATAGGAGCCTTGACTTGTCCTTTATTTCTTTAGAAGCTGTAAAAATAAAAACTGTATATGTTCTTGCAGTATTGTTCGAAGGAGGCAAATCTGAGGAAGAGCTACTGAAGCTCTATCCTAAGATTTGCCAAAACAAAATATTTAGTTCAGAGTGTGTGTTACAAAAAATGGTCTTAGGTATTTATTTTTATATAAACAAACTGGTTTACTTATTTCGCCTAAAGGTTAGAGTCCAATTCTCATGTGGCCGTAACCATATAATAAATTGTAGCTCGTGGAGCTTGTCACAATATAGAGCTCGGGGAGCTTGACACAGTGTGTAACTCAAGGAGCTTGCTGCAGTAGAAATATATGTTCTCGTCTTGTTTCACAAGCAAATGAAGCGAATGGAGCTAAGACTCCATTTCCTTGATTTGCTCGGAAACGAACATTCCAGTATAGCCAAAGTTATTTATTGGTGTTTATGGTCACTTTTATGTGGACTTCACCGTTTGGAATTGCCATTCACATAATTGTATTTTAGTATTGTTTCCCTGGCCAACGCAGCAAGGTGAGCCTGCTACGGCTCTTCTTCCTTCCTCTGCTTGGAAACAATCTGAATACATCGGCGCAAAGAGCTTACTGCTGTACAAAAAAACTCAACTCGTCTTGTTTTGCAAGCAAGCGAAGTAAATGGAACCTTTGGCCCTATTTCCTTCACTTGCTTGAAAACAAGGCAACCTGTTTTAATTCTTATGTTTATGTCCAAAATGTGGACTCGGTTCCAATGCAAGCTGACATGAGTAATTTAATTAGGCAACAACAAATTTGTGTTGGTTCAGTCTAGAATTCGCCTCACTTGTTCACGTTGCCTTAATCGGCCGTGTGGACAAGTGTGCTGGCCGTCCCTAGGCCTGGGATGGCTGCTCTTATCTTGACGTTATAATATTGCCATAATTGTTACACTGCCAAAATGTATAGAACCATATGTTGCTTTAACCCTGAGGGTACAAGACACAGATCCCTAAGGGACACTTTGTAAGTTTTGTCTTTATACCTGTATTCAAATCACCATCAGTAGTTTGACCAGTGCATGTAAATAAATATCTGACGTTATATATTCTTTTTCATTGAAGGTTATCCCAGAAACCCCACCCCAATAAAAAAAAGACCCTACAATAGTTGGTGGAGAATCCGGGCATTTTGATCATAGTGGTATCTTGTCCATGGCATCAGCCATTGCCGCAGGCTGTGCAGTTCTAGGATTTATATACTTATATATGAAATTCAAGAAATTGTCTTTGGCATTAGCGCTCTTAAAGAGAGTTCCATCTGGAGAATGCAATAATCTTGTGCCTTCTTTCGTTTTTAAGGCAGAAGGTGATTCTCCGATGGAAAATTATCAAGTTGATGAAAGGTCAAATGATTATATGATGTATTTTCTACTTGTTTCATTTTTAATAGGAGCACTATTTAGCATATTTATGTATAAACTTATAAAGTTCTGTCAGCAAAAAAATCGCACAACGTCTATTTGGTTAGAATTGACAGATGGAGTTTATTGTGTCAAAATTAAGCTTTTGTCACTCCCCTACTGCCCATCGAGTTGGGAGGTGTGTATGCCAACCGCGATAGATGGATTAAAAATTGAAGGTCATGTTATGCCTCGCCTCCATGTCAACTTAGCTGACATGAAGTTGAGACATGGCATGACTGACAAATATATTGAAATTAAGCAAACATACAAGTTAAGTTGGTTTGAAGCATTACAAATTAGACGAATATTAAAACATCCCTTTTGCGTCTTTCTTGTTCAATCCCACCTCGGTTTTTCTCGGGTATTAAATCAAAACACTAAGACTGAAAATGTAATTTACCCATCATGCCCCAGCTTTACAACAATGCTAAATTAGCACGGAACACCAATTACATGTATTATCTTTGGGGGACCAAAGATATGTTGGCCGGCGGAGTGTGTCATAGAGTAATATTTTTTAGTCGTAAAAATATTAAGAAATATAAAGTTATATTTTAGTAATATTATTTAATTAAAGTAAAATTATGTTCCAATAAAAAGTCCTAAACAAACATACAACAGTGTAAAGTAAATGAATCAAAATTTAGCAGTCTACAAGCTGGTAAACAGGTGACAGCTTATCATGGCAGATTATCCTGTTGAGTTATGCTATTAATCTTGGCATAGCACAATGGGCGATTTAGAGCTTGGTACACTGACACTGGCTTATCAAAAAAAAATATGTAAGGCTTAATCATGCTGTATTGTTGTGGCGCTACTCAGCATAGGTAAATAATAGATGTCTTTGGGTTCTTACACTGTAAAAACATGAGTAACCCCTGGTAGAGGTTTGTTTACTTGACAACTCAGCTCACCTCCTGAAAAGAGTATATAAGCAGAAGACTTGCACTGGTCAAATCACCATCAGTAGTTTGACCAGTGCATGTAAATAAATATCTGACGTTATATATTCTTTTTCATTGAAGGTGAGTCTAGTTGTTCAGTAATTTATTTGTATTTCATTTTAGAACCCTAAGTTAATAGGCGCTTGGCATGCACACACATATATTCTGTTGGAACTGGCTAAACATTCTTTGAATGTTTGGCGAGTTTCAATGGATAAACAATACATTTTGGGCTATGGAAGAGTTAGTTCGAAAAATCATTTCGTCAATAATGTGTATATAATTGTAAGTAATTTGAGAAGTGAAAATACCTACTTGTGAACATTCACCAGTTAAAAATTGTGAATGCCACGGAGTATGTGTCTGTGTATTTATTTTGATTTTCGAAATGCAAATCTTGAGAGTTATGACATATACGTTGTTTTAAACTCAAATTATTAGCAGCTTTATGCAAGTGTTTATTAATCATCTATATGTTCCACAGAAGTTCGCAAGAGCTGTTGATTCCCAGATCAGTGGAGCTCTGGTGAACTTCTGTTAAACATAAGCACGTGTTAGGCCATGGTGTTATATATTAGAATAACACAGGGCAAAGTGAGTTAGCTCTTGGAGGTCATATTGAAGTATTAATTGGCAAGAATTATAATTATTTACTCGCGGAAAAAACGAGGCACTGTTGATATCCAGAAATGTGGATACAGAATTATAATTTGATAGGAATCTTTTGATATTAGACAAAGAGCTTGCCAAAATGTTTAAAGTTGTCTAACAGGCAAATGAGGTAATAGGAGCCTTGACTTGTCCTTTATTTCTTTAGAAGCTGTAAAAATAAAAACTGTATATGTTCTTGCAGTATTGTTCGAAGGAGGCAAATCTGAGGAAGAGCTACTGAAGCTCTATCCTAAGATTTGCCAAAACAAAATATTTAGTTCAGAGTGTGTGTTACAAAAAATGGTCTTAGGTATTTATTTTTATATAAACAAACTGGTTTACTTATTTTGCCTAAAGGTTAGAGTCCAATTCTCATGTGGCCGTAACCATATAATAAATTGTAGCTCGTGGAGCTTGTCACAATATAGAGCTCGGGGAGCTTGACACAGTGTGTAACTCAAGGAGCTTGCTGCAGTAGAAATATATGTTCTCGTCTTGTTTCACAAGCAAATGAAGCGAATGGAGCTAAGACTCCATTTCCTTGATTTGCTCGGAAACGAACATTCCAGTATAGCCAAAGTTATTTATTGGTGTTTATGGTCACTTTTATGTGGACTTCACCGTTTGGAATTGCCATTCACATAATTGTATTTTAGTATTGTTTCCCTGGCCGACGCAGCAAGGGGAGCCTGCTACGGCTCTTCTTCCTTCCTCTGCTTGGAAACAATCTGAATACATCGGCGCAAAGAGCTTAC
Organism: Pictodentalium vernedei; assembly: GCA_031216915.1. Lineage (NCBI taxonomy): Eukaryota > Metazoa > Mollusca > Scaphopoda > Dentaliida > Dentaliidae > Pictodentalium > Pictodentalium vernedei. The sequence goes on along the minus strand of CM062296.1, from coordinate 130,591,078 downwards.
TGCTGTACAAAAAAACTCAACTCGTCTTGTTTTTCAAGCAAGCGAAGTAAATGGAACCTTTGGCCCTATTTCCTTCACTTGCTTGAAAACAAGGCAACCTGTTTTAATTCTTATGTTTATGTCCAAAATGTGGACTCGGTTCCAATGCAAGCTGACATGAGTAATTTAATTAGGCAACAACAAATTTGTGTTGGTTCAGTCTAGAATTCGCCTCACCTGTTCACGTTGCCTTAATCGGCCGTGTGAACAAGTGTGCTGGCCGTCCCTAGGCCTGGGATGGCTGCTCTTATCTTGACGTTATAATATTGCCATAATTGTTACACTGCCAAAATGTATAGAACCATATGTTGCTTTAACCCTGAGGGTACAAGACACAGATCCCTGAGGGACACTTTGTAAGTTTTGTCTTTATACCTGTATTCAAATCACCATCAGTAGTTTGACCAGTGCATGTAAATAAATATCTGACGTTATATATTCTTTTTCATTGAAGGTTATCCCAGAAACCCCACCCCAATAAAAAAAAGACCCTACAATAATCGCACCTCTCTCTCTCTCTCTCTCTCTCTTTCTCTCTCAAACTTCCTGTTTATTCAGATTTATTCACTTCCTTACCTAGGTAGACGACGTAGAAAATAAAATATATTTTGTCTTCCTGTAGTCTAATAAAGTATCACAATAAAGCACCCCCAAAGGCGATAAGTAGAAGGATAGTAGAATGAGACACTCATAATAGCGGTGGCGTGTTTCGGATGAGGCGGGGGAGGAGAGATCAAACCAAAGAATATAAAACTCTACGTTTTGTAGCTACTAACTTTCAATTTTCTGAGGCAATAGAGAGAGCATACATTTTAGAATTTTTGGTCTACTTGACAGAGCATATCTACGGCGTGAAATTTAGGCACTTTCGTCTTGTTTCCGTCTAGTATAAATAAATGGTACAAATGCGTGCTTGAGTTATTGTGACATTCAACCAATATGTCCAAGTGACTGCCATAATATGTTTTGTCTGCTTAATATAGGCACTGGGACAAATGTTCCGTTTTCACTTCATCTATTTTTGTATAATAAGAAGACAAAATATACAAGGCATATGTCCACTTAACATCCATTTTAAACTACAGCTATAAAAAACAATCGTTTAAGAGGTGATGTTTACGTAAACGGTTTTCTTCTAGTCGACCCCCAAACGACTTTCTTTTCATGTAAATCCAACAATCATTTATACGAAAAATAGGCTTACGTAAACAAGTAAGTAAAATTTTATCAACACATGCTCTACAGTTGTTGGAGAGAATACAATTGCAATTGACAGTATGCCCTGGTTCCAGTATTCAGAAATGCCACTTATTTTTATAATCGCATCACAATAAGGAATCCCCTCCCCCAACGTGCTAACTAGAAGGATATGCCTTCGATATATATGGAACGTTGTCCCAGGGGCGCAATTCAGTGTTTGCCAGAGGCGCTATGTTTCGTAGATACGCCACTGGCCCAATGCAATTAAATTCATATCGGTCGAACATTTATACCCTGAGTTCCCTGAGTAACAACACCTTGTAGTGTCACTCGTTTAGCCGATGCATAAATAACATGGCCGCAGACATGTGTATATAGTGCCGGATAGTTAATATATTACCCCACCCGCCCCCGTCGCTCCTCATTCTCTCTATCTCTCTCTCCCTCCCATCTTCCTGTGCGATTTATTCAGTTCCCTTAGTGGATGAGATAGAAATAAAATATATTTTTATATTTTGTCTTCCTGTAGTATAATAAAGTATCACAATAAGGACCCATCCCTAACGCGGTAACTGGAAGGATAGTCGAGTTGGACACTCACTATTGAAGTGCGCAGTTGGGGTGGGCGGTGGTGGGGAGAACGAACCAAACATATAAAATCTACGTTTTGTAGTTTCGATTTTCTGAGACATTAGACAGAGCAAACATTTTAGAGTTTTCGATCTACCAGACACAGCATATCTTCGGCGTGAAATTTAGGCACTTTCGTCTTGTTTCCGTCCGGTACAAATAATTGCTACAAAGGCGTGCTTGAGTTATTGTGGCATTCAACCAATACATCCAAGTGACTGCCAAATATGTTTTGTCTGCTTAATATAGGAACTGGGACGAATGTTTCGTTTTGATTTTATCTATTTTTGTATAATAAGAAGACAAAATATACAAGGCGTATGTCAACTTAACATCCGTTTTAAACTACAGCTATAAAAAAAACCAAGCGTTTAAGAGGTGGTGTTGACGTAAACGGTTGTCTTCTATTCTACTCGGAAACGACTTTATTTTCATGAAAATTCAACAAGCATTAAAACGAAAAATAGGCTTATGTAAACAAATAAGTAAAATTGTATTAATAGATTCTTTACAGTCATTGGAGAGAAAACAATTGCTATTCACAGTGTGCCCTGGTCCAGTGTGCAGAAATGGCCACTTATTTTCATAATCGCATCAAAATGAGGAATTCACTCCTTCAACGTGCTAACTAGAAGGATATGCCACGGTATATACGGATCGTTGTCACAGGGGCGCAATTCAGTGCTTGCCAGAGGCGCTATGTTCCGTAGAAACGCCACTGGTCCCATGCAGTTAAATTCATATCGGTCGAACATCAATTCCCCGGGTTACAACACCTTGTAGTGTCACTCGTTTAGCCGATACATAAAAAACATGACAGCAGACATGTATACATAGTGTCGGATAATTAATACATTATCCCCCCCCCCCCCCCCTGGCTCCTCATTTCTCTCTCTCTCTCTCTCTCTCTCTCTCTCTCTCTCTCTCTCTCTCTCTCTCTCCCATCTTCCTGTACGATTTATTCAGTTCCTTTGGTGAATACGGTAGAAATAAAATATATTTTTATATTTTGTCTTCCTGTAGTCTGATAAAGTATCACAATAAGGACCCACCTCATCACCCCCCCCCCCCCCCCCACTCCAACATGGTAACTGGAAGAATAGTAGAGTGGGACACTCATTTAAGCGGTGGCGCAGTTGGAGTGGGCGGAGGTGGGGAGAATGAACCAAACATATAAAATCTACGTTTTGCAGTTTCAAACTTTCAATTTTCGGAGACAATAGACAGAGCATACATTTTAGAGTTTTCGATCTACCTGATACAGCGTATCTACGGCGTGAAAGTTAGGCACTTTCGTCTCTTTCCAGTCCAGTACAAATAATTGATTCAAAGGCCTGCTTGGGCTATTGTGACATAAAAAAATATGTCCAAGTGACTGCCATAATATGTTTAGTCTTCTTCATATTGGATTTGAATGTTCCGTTTTGACCTTATCTATTTTTGTATAATAAGAAGACAAAATATACAAGGCATATGTCCACTTAACATCCGTTTTAAACTTCAGTTAATAAAACAATCGTTTAAGAGGTTGCGGTGACGTAAACGGTTTTCTTTAATTCCCTCCACAAACGACTTTCTATTTACGGAAATTCCACAGTCATTTTACAAAACTTAGGCTTATGAAAAAAAGTAATTAAAATTTAACACATCCTTTACAGTTACTGGAGATGAGACAATTGTAATTCACTGTATCTCCTGGTCTAGTATGCAGAAATGCCACTTATTTTTTTAATTGCATCTCTCTCTCTCTCTCTCTCTCTCTCTCTCTCTCTCTCAACATTCCTCTCTATCGGCATCCCCCTAAAGCGATAACTAAAAGGAGAGTAGAGTGAGACATTCATTATAGTGGTGACGTGATTCGGATGAGGTGGGGGTGGAGAGAACAAACCAAAAATATAAAACTCTACGTTTTGCAGTTAGAAACTTTCAATTTTCTGAGACAACAGAGAGAGCATACATTTTAGAGTTTTGGATCTACCTGACAGAGCATATCTACGGCGTGAAATTTAGGCACTTTCATCTTGTTTCCGTCCAGAACAAATAACTGGTACAAAGGCGTGCGTGAGTTATAGTGACATTCAACCAATATGTTCAAGTGACTGCCATAATATGTTTTGTCCGCTTAATATAGGAACTGGGGCGAATGTTCCGTTTTGACTTCATCTAATTTTGTATAATAAGAAGACACAATATACAAGACATATGTGCACTTAACATCCGTTTTGAACTTCAGTTATAAAAAACAAACGTTTTAGAAGTGGTGTTGACGTGAACGGTTTTCTTCTATTCTACCCCCAAACGACTTTTTTTTTATGGAAATTCAACAAGCATTTATACGAAAAATAGGCTTATGTAAACAAGTGTGTACAATTTTATTAACACATGCTTTACGTTTATTGGAGAGAATACATTATTGCAATTCACAGTATGCCCTGTTTTAGTATACAGAAATGCCACTTATTTTTATTATCGCATCACAATAAGGAATCCCCCCCCCCCCCCCCACCAACGTGCCTACTAGAAGGATATGCCACCTGTATATATCGACCGTTGTCCCAGGGGAGCAATTTTAGTGCTTGCCAAAGGCGCTACGTTCCGTCCCACTAGCCCCGTGCAGTTAAATTCATAACGGTCGAACATTACTTCCCTGAGTTACAACAGCTTGTAGTTTCTCTCATTTAGCCGATGCGCAAATAACATGACAGCAGACAGGTGTATATAGTGTCGGATAATTAGTACATTAGCCCACCCACCCACCCACCCCGCCCGTACCTCTCCCTCTCTCTCTCTCTCTCTCTCTCTCTCTCTCTCTCTCTCCCTCGCTCCCCCATCTTACTGTGCGATTTATGCAGTTCCCTAGGCGGATGAGGTAGAACATAAATGTATTATTATATTTTGTCTTCCTGTAGTCGAATAAAGTACCACAATAAAGACCCCCCCCCCCCCTTAACGTGATAACTAGAAGTAAGAACAGGGTGAAAAATCTCCAAGTTTGTCGGTTTGGTATTTCAAATATTGTCTTTTAGCATTTCTTCGAGACTTTTCCTTTTAAAACGACGCAGGTTTTTTTTGTGTTGACCCATAGTTCAGAATGATACGATAAGGCTCGCGATATGTGCTACAAAAGTTCTAACCTGACCAAGAGTTTATATTCGTTTGGGAATCGATTGCTTATATTTTGACAAGTATGAAGTGTTTATGGTTTTCAAATATTGCCCACGGCATAATTTTATAAATTTATAGTGTATGATGACACCGACAATATGGTCGCACAAAGTAGCTGTAGCCAACGTCAGTCCACGAATATCATAAGTAAACCATGGCCAAGTATATGAGAGATTAAATAACCAACTGAAGACAAACTACCCGTGGGATGAGGCGTGTACAGCTGGACTGTATCTTCACTTGTTCACTATTTATTTGTTCATCTTTTTCCAATTCCATGAGTTACATAATGATATAAAATTGAATAAATAATACATTACATGGCCGTAAAAGACGGTACAAATACAGAAAATTTATCACCACCAGTACCCGACACGCCAACCCCATGCACCCCTCCCCCTCCCGCACACACATACACACATCTACGTAAACAAGGTTTTGCAATTACAGATACACTAGAATCTTCTCTCTCCCATTTTCTCTTCCCCACTCTCTCTCACCTTCATTTTCCTCCAGCAGTTCGATTCATTCATGTCCCTAAACAATTTCACCTTTTTGTCATATGCTGCATGTTTTTTCTGTATCCACTGCAAGAGAAATAGTCCAGGACTCCGTAAGTCTGATGGTCAAATGATCGACAAAGACCCCCCCACCCCTCATCTCTGTCTACGATTTGCAAAAGACTGGGTCACATAATGTTACATGTGCTAGGGGTTTATCAAAACCACAAGTCAGTCTAAGCTGCATGCATGCAGTTAGACAAATTAATATCAGCCGAAAATGGAGGCCTTAAATTACAACATCTTGTTTTACTCATTCAGCCGATATGTAAATAACATGACATCAGGCATTTGTTGTACATAGTATCGGATATTTAGTGTATTGTCGTCCCACCTCTCTCTCTCTCTCTCTCTCTCTCTCTCTCTCTCTCTCTCTCTCTCTCCGATAACCCGCTGTTAAATATGGCAGATAAACGTGATCTTTCTGGTAAGCCATCATGTTGCTGAGGCCCCCGTCGACTGTAAGTACTCCCCGCCCGCCCGCCCGCCCGCCCGATGTTCCGAAAAAGTAATAAAATGGGTCACAGATCTCCACGTAGGCCTATGGCGTTAGACAGAGGAAAGCGCCATCATACACATCACCAAAAAACAATTTGCGTTTAGTCCCCCACCCACCCCCTAGCCCCCCCCCCCCCCCCCCCCCCCCCACACACACACACTCCAACTAGCGCGTATAATTTACAAATGGGAGGCTCGCTTATCTGTTTGCAAACAAAATGTGGACCAACTGACACATAAGGATGGGAGTGGACTGTTCTGTCTTACAGGTGCATGTTTATTTCTCTGTTGGGTGTTTTATTAATGATTAAATGGGCTATAAAAGTTTTCTTTTGGAGAGGGGGGAATATGAAGGAATATTTGTACCCATGTAAAAATATGTAACATAAGCTTGGGAAGTGTGCAACTTAAGAGTAATGTTCTTCTCGGAAACGGATACATTTATTAAAATAACAATTTAAATTAATTATCATTTACTGATTATCTTGAAGAAAAAAATGTTTAAATAATTGACTAAAAACTGAAGCTGCAAATACACTCTAAAACACCTGAAAAACACAACACCATTAAAAATTCCATCTCATTGTCATCAACCCATTTAACTATCGATTCCATAAGTTCCTTTCAAACTGATAATGCTTGAAACAATATATAATTTGACCATTCAGTTTGTGGTTTAGCCAATAGTATATAAAAGTAACAAAGGAATTTTACACGACTGTGTAAGTTTATTTTCGGAAATGAAAGTATCTGTGCTCATAAACATTGCCGCAGTTGTAGTTAAAGTGCATTTTTAAACTGGACAAAATACGTCTTACCCGTTTTAAATATTTTTGGCTTTATTCAATTTTTGTTTAAAAAGAGTACACAATTATAGCAGAATTCCGATTAACCCTTTACTTATCCTAAATAGAATCAGCATTTATCCAATTCGATCTCGTTTTACTAAACATTTTTGCGGTTGGCTAAAAAAATAGCTTATGTTAAAGCGTCCGTCCATCCATCCATCTCTCTCTTGTTTCAATGTACCCCATCCTCTCCCACTGTACACCAGATCACCCATTTGACATCACACAGTGCTAAGATGATGGCGTGATACACAATTTGGCATTTAGTTACATCATATCTTGATAAAAGTTGCTTTTTCTTTTCTACGGGCAATGGCTGGGTGTGTAGAACATTGTCCGGGGTAATTGTCAATTAACAAGCACATTCTGTTGTCACTGAAGTCTGATATTCTCTTCAGAGACATGTTCTAAAATAGTATCTCTCAAATCAGAATAAAATGGATATTTCATTGAAAATTATTTTTATTTTTGGCACCAGTTTCCTCACAAAAAATCGTAATTTATCATATTTGGCTTTCCATATCTATATCTTTCGCCGTCACAATCCGAATGATATATACATATCGGATATTAACAGACGTGGAAAACAAAACACCGCTACAATAGGACTTGAAAAAATAGGAAAAATGTTATGGTTCCGGGAAAGAACCAGATGTAGGGAGAACGGGTGGGGGTGAGGACGGGGAGCTGTTAACAGGAGCAAAACACTGCCACGAAGAAGGACATAATACCGTACAAATAAATAAATAAATAAATAAGTAAATAAATAAATAAATAAATAAATAAATAAATAAATAAATAAATAAATAAATAAATAAATAAATAAATAAATAAATAAATAAATAAATCATTTATTTAATTTATTTATTTATTTATTTTTTTATTGGGGTTTAACGACACTTCTACAGACAAGGTGACCTTGTGTGGGACAGTTTGATGCGTGGAAGAAGCCGGAGTACCCGGAGAGAACCAACGAGCTACGAGGCGTAAAGTTCGGACTCCCCAACTTGCTAACTCAGTGCAAGTCGAGCTAACATTGTTTAAAGGAACTTATGGAAGGTGTGATATCAATATGCAGTATGCGTTACCACACTACGCCCCCTTGCTCTTATGTGGAAATTGCGATTAACGGCCTTGTCCAAGAACACAACGCAGATGACATGCTCGAACCTACGACTAAGATAACCGAAGTTTAACACGCTAACCAACGAGCTACTGCGTTCCCTGTATTAAATATCAGTGATTCCATTGATACACTTCTAATAAACTTCTATTAATAATAGTCAATGGTGGAAAAGGTTAAGAATGCATAAAGCCATTGGTATTGCATATCGGATTTGAATCCAGAGTTTCGACCTTGACTACAGGTAAAATTCTTCTCTATTTTACTATTTATTTATTCGTCTTTTTCCCCATGCATTTTCATGGGAATGGAGAGTTGCATGATGATATAAAATCAATAAATAATACGTTTCCTACCGTAATGGGTGGTACGGCATAAATCAAGTACAGCTGTATATCATCACCAGTATCTCCCCACAGCCCTCCCACACAACCACCTCTCTCTCTCTCTCTCTCGCTCTCTCTCGCTCTCTCTCTCGCAGTCTCTCTCTCAGTCTCTCTCTCTCTCTCTGACTACCTTCTGTTAAATATGGAAGATGGAAGTAATCTGTCTGGTGAGTTATCACTTTCCAGAGAATGGCGTCGACTGTAAGCATTCGCTAGCCCGCCCGCCCGATGTTCAATGAAGTAGAAAACAGGTCGCAGCTCTCCGCGTATTGGGTGAGACACAGGGCAGCTCCACCATACTCATCAAAAAAAAAATTGCGTTTGGTAGTCCATACCCCTCGCCATCCCCTCGTCCTGGTGCGTAATTATTCATGAATGGGGTGCTCGCTTATTGGTTTGCAAACATAATGTGGACAAACCCATAGATATGGGTGGGGTAGACTATTCAGTCTTACAGGCCTATGTTCATATCACTGTCTTGTGTTTTTTTAAGGAATAAATGGGTCATAACAGTTTTGTTTTACGGAAATGTGGAAGGAATATTTGCACACATGTAAATGATTTTAACATACACCATGATGACAGTGTGCAACTTAAGTGTAATAGTCTTCTTGGAAGCGGATACATTTATTAAAATAACAAATTTGAATAATCATTTTTATTGAATTATCTGGAGTAAAAAATGTTTAAATAATTAATGGAAAACACGGAAGCTTTAAAAACACCTAAAATACACAGCACCACTGACATTTCCATCTCAATGTCATCAATCCATTTAACTGTCGATTCGATTTTATTTATTTATCTATCCGTTTATTGATGTTTAAGGTCACTTACCGTACCATACCGCCAGTGGTGGTCCGGTCCAGTGAAGAGACTTCCCAGTCCGACCCGGTCCAGCTCTCGGTGTTCAGGTTTTCTTGCCTGGAGCGGTCTCGGACTGATCCAATCATTATAAAATACCTTAAATGGAGGAAAATGTGTTAAAATCTTACTTTTGATAATACCAAAAGTAAGATTTTAACACATTGCCTCTCCTTTAAGGTACCGGTATCTTATGTATACAAATTTGTGTGACAGAATGTTTCATGGTACTGCCCTTGGCCGGGCAACCTTGGTAACTCTGGGCATGTTATATAATACATTGTATGCACATGCACATTGTGGAAATGTGCAGAATATTTTGAACTATTTTCTCATCTCCATCATTGTTTAGAAGTTAGAGAACAAACAAACATGCTACTTAGTACTGCCTACTCCTTATGACTGTGACCAGTGGGGTAAAAACCGGGGTAGGGGTGGGGTAAGAGGGGTATTTAACCCACCCCCTAAAATTTCCGAAAATTATTAACCCATGGTCCCGATTAAACACATGGCGATGTTTGAAGTCAGTCCAAAACAAAACGCAAAAGAAAAGGTGGACAAAATTGATAAATTTAGAAGCGAGTCCAATAACGAAAGAAGCAGAGAATTCGAATCTGCAATGTCCAGCAGCCCTTACCTCGGGAGTCGGTAACACCAGCATCAGAATCGCTGAGAAAACGAATTTTGGCCCACAATTGTTTTTCAAAATGTAGCAGAGGATACATGCGGACCCTCATCACCAATAGGGGGATATCCTCCTCTCGTGCTCCCACCTTGCCACTGCGCAGCGGCTAGGATAATGCTGTGTATCATACTGTCAGACTAATTGGCACCTCCTTTGGATCCACCCTGCCCCCCCCTTTAATATTTGTTTACGTGGTTACGCCCCTGACTGTGACTCATTGTAGAGTCTGAAGTTCACGTCTCCATTATCCTCTACACGCTATTATGTCATATAGCATGTGGACTGTGGAGGATCGCGGAAACGTGAACTACAGACTAAACGTTATTAGTGTCGTTTGCACCATCCATCTCTAAGTTCTTAACCCAATCATGTAGTATTTGATTGGGTTAAGAACCTAAAGGCAGACAGTGAATGCTCCAAGTCTTTCAGTACTAATAACGCTTTGTTCTTAGCATTGGCACCTGACATACTCCAGATAGATTGGCCAATTTCCAACATCCAGGTATGCGTACCGGAATGAGATGTAGTGACGGGGGTTATGCATTGGCAATATAGGATATATCGCAATTTGCGACCCATGTTCAGTACATTGAACTGCATACAAGGGTTTGTTGACATAGTAATTCGCTATCTTGTCTGACATCATACCGCGGCCGAACAGACATATGCGACACTGTGTATTAACTGATGATTGGAGCTTCGGATTTCCGTACCAAATAAACCCAGTGCTAAAGCTAGGCACACATCTATGTATTAAAATCTACTGACCGGTCCAGTACCGGACCACCATGAGTAGACCGGTCCAAAGCAGTCCAACGATGGCGGTCCGGTCCGGTACGCGGTCCAGTCCTGGGCCGCGGACCGTACCGGCTCTTTGCGGTCCGGTCTGCATCCCTAGTCCTAGGGCAAGGCACTTAAATTCCCATTGCCTTCTTGGGGGCACGGTGGCGCCGTGTATTAATGCGTAATGCACGTCGATGGTGCGCATGCCTTCAACCATTGCTAACCGCTGGGTTAGTACGTTGGAGAGTTTGGCACATGCTCACCGCTGCTCGGTGGTTCTCTCCGGGTACTCCGGCTTCCTCCACCCGTATATCTGCTCGATCTTTTAACCTGGCTGTTGAAAGTGTCGTAAAGCCCCCAAAATAAATAAATAAATAAATAAATAAATAAATAAATAAATAAATAAATGCATCAGTGTGCTGGTAGTTTATTCCATCTTCCATGTTGTAAAGTTTGCTACGGTACAGATCACTATCTTCACAGTGCATTCTTTAGAAACGAATAAATAGAATGCAAAATATGGAATGTTATCCTGAAAGAGTAAATATTTAACAAACTACAAATCTTGATGTCACTTCAGCACGTAAGCGTTCGAGACGCACGTATACCTAATGTATAAATTTTCATGATGAAAGTGTATATCGACACTAATTTAAAAATATGCGCGCTGATAATGAAATCATTGGATTGTGTTAGAATGGGTTAATATACAGGCCAATATCTTCTCAGTTAGATGTCTTTACCCATTTCACACATACGGTAACAAATATAATAAAAACATATTTCATTTTTAAAGAGAAAATTGACTTTAGAACGAAGTGTCCCCAATGTACAATTTTTTTACATGGCATATATTTTGGGTGTTTTTTAAAATTCATTGTGCCATCTTTCCTGCAAAACTCCCACTCGAGGTCAATATCTTATTTTGTTCACACCCCTAATCACATTCAACAGACAACATTTTGTTGGTCTAAGACCAATGTAGCGAGATTGAGCGATGGCGAAAACATTAGGGCGACGCGTATGTGTCTCCCTAAATCAGATGTCTCCCTAATGAATATTTATTGCGCGAGCAATGTCTCCCTAATATCCAATCCAACAATATATATATATATATATATATATATATATATATATATATGATCACTTTAACCCTTTACCCAACGCAGACGATTTCAAAATTCATTATTTTAAATATCATTTTTAAAAATTTTAAAAACATTTTCAACAAAACCATATCATGTGACCCCTCTTTGGAACGAGCTCGACGAGCTCGTTCCAAAGAGGGGTCACATGATATGGTTTTGTTGAAATTTTTCAAGAAATAATATTTTTTCAGCAGCTGTATTTGCATATTACGCAGGCGGATGCGGTCGATTCGTTGGTTAAAGGGTTAAAAATATTACCCAGCGCTGCAGTGTAACCACCTATCGAAACTACTCACAGTGGGAATTTACACCGTTGGCACCCCCCCCCCCCCCCCCCAGCTGAAACCCTCTAGCCACATCCCTGTATATGAGTATAGACTTCCAGATTGTTTCTCGTAAATCCCAATTATATCAGATTATATATGAGAATTTCAGCACCTAGGCTAAATGTGAATTGAAATTGTGTACCCCTTTTCTGCGATGAATATCTCAAATTGCTCAATGCAAACTTTTTCTGAATCAGATGTCCCTCTAGGGGAGCGCGGTGGCTCAGTAGGTAGAGGTGCAGGCTGCAAGCCGAGAGGTTCTCGGTTCGAATCCCACCTGCGGCAACCGCGTTGTGTCCTTGGGCAAGACATTTCATCTCCATTACCCGCGTGGGGGGGGGGGGGGGGGGGGGGGGGGGGAGGGCACGATGACGCCGTGTACTAAGGCGTACTGCACGTCGATGGTACGCATGTCTTCAACCAATCTAACCCTGCCTGTGCTGTGCGGAGTTCCGATGTTGGGGACCTGGCAGCTGCTCGTCGTTGCTCGGTGGTTCTCTCCGGCTTCCTCCACCCGTAAAACTGTCACGGTCATGATTAGCCATTGTGCATAAATATGTGACCTTAAAACATCTATTAAAAACAAACGAGAAATTAACTTTGGACGCGACTTTGAGGTTGGGCGGAATGTTGGCATTTGGCGGCTGGGCTGTAACGAGTTTTTAGATCTTCGATGTCTGCTGTTCGATCTGTTTATGAAATTTTTTAATTTTATGCAAACGTTAGTCGACTGCAGCAGCTCAATCATCGACTTCGGTCAGTATAAGATAAAGATTATTTTTCATTCTGTCGACGATTTTTTTGTGACATCATCTATTTATTTATTTATTTTTTTTTACATTTTTAACCCTTTGAACCCTGGTGGTGTCTCCCATATCAGTTCAATGACAGTAGTTGGAAGAGTCCATATTCATTATTTGGGGGGTAGACACATTAATATGTTCAACGTGCAGCCTTGGAGGCTGCACGGTGAAAATATTGATTGGTCTGCACCGCGCATTTACCTCGTAGCCATCCCACAAAATGACATTTTGACGTAGCATGTGACCCAGCCGGTAAAACGGTCTCTGGGATTCAAAGGGTTAACCCTTTACCCAACGTAACGGCCAAAACCGGCCAGCGCTATTCTCAAAAATCGCCAATTAATTTTCAAAATATCTTCATTTTTTGTCTCAAAAACATAGGTTATGACCCCTCGTTGGAACGAGCTCGTCGAGCTCGTTCCAACGAGAGGTCATAACCTATGTTTTTGAGACAAAAAATGAAAAAATTAGTTATTCAAGAATTTTTTTTGCAAGTGTCGTCTGCTTTTCATGTTAGGTAAAGGGTTAAGTCCAGTTTTGAAATAGCGAGACACAGATAGTGTGTTTTTATAGATTTCTGCAATATTTTCTGCACCTCTGCCACAGAAATAGAGCCCATTGTCAAAATTCACTTTATTGATCCAACCAACAGGTGTGTCAGAACTCTTATTTGTTTATTTATTCATTGGGGTTTAAGGTCACATACTTATGCACAATGGCTAATCGCGACTGTGACAGTTTTATGGGTGGAGGAAGCCGGAGTACCGGGAGAGAATCACCGAGCTACGACGAGCAACTGTCAGCTCCTCAACATTCTATCTCTATTCAAGCTCCGCTCATGCAGGGTTACCGCGCTTGAAGACATGTGCACCATCGACGTGCAGTACGCCTTAGAACACGGTGTCATCGTGCCCCCATGTAGGCAACGGGGATAAAGTGTCTTCCACAAGACACAGCGCGGGTCGTCCCGGACGGGTATCGAACTCAGGACCTCTAGTATAGAAGTTCAGCAGTCTACCACTGAGCCACCGCGCCCCAGTTAGAACTCATATAAATACCATTACAAAATGTGCTAAGGTCAGTTTCTGAAATATTAGGAAAATGTTTAACATCCCCTTTGCCACTCGCTTTTAATTCACACGTAGCTGTTTTAAAGCACTTATTTGCATCAGCAAACTGACTGTCTTTTATCACGTCTATAGTTCTACCAAAGGACATGGGCGTATTATTCATAAGGCTTGATAGGCTGAAGCCTAAGGGTTCGCAGGGACAGGGGACCCGCCAATTGTTTTGTTTTTGTTTTTGCTAAGACGCTGTTACCAGCGCCTTAGGGCTCCAATGGTTAAAGGCACATTGCACTCTGCACCATAGCAATACAAGTACATATGTATTTATCCATATATATACTCTCATAAGTATACTATACATACCTCCAAAATGTGCTTTCCTGAAGAATTCTACTCACGCAATAAAAATATTCCTAAAAAATTGTGAGTAGAATTTTTCAGGAGACCCGCAAAATGGATAAAGGGCTATGTACTGCGGTATTATTCCTACTATACCAGGGTCAGACTGTCAGCTGTAGTGGGGTGAAAGACAGAAGTGCCGGAGGGGCCACCGAAGACCCTAAAAGACTTGGGGCCCGGCCATGCGTTAACACTGCACTGCCAATGAGAGGTGTTTGAGCGTAACGGTTCAAATTATGTTTAAAGGTTTCTAAAGATAATGCTTTTTATCACATAAGCACTGCCTCATAACCAAGTTCAGAACAGGAATATTATACACGGGTCATAAACCCACGAGATTTTTCACGTGGGTTTATTGACCGGCGAATCACCTTAATTGATATGCGTCTTCCTCCGCGTTGAATATTCATATTGCAACCCGCACAAATCAATTGAACATGAAATCCGGAGATCAATGGTTCAAGTTGCAGCCAATAGGCAAAAACAAACTTACCTCTATAATGAAGCGTATGGCAACGATTGGTGGACCTTCCACTCAAAAACGCCTCACAAATCACAGTGCTAGAAAACACTTGGTCCAAAAGTTGAGTGAGAAGTCAGAAATTCCAGCCCCTCACATAATGCTGACAGGGCATAACATTGCTTCCATCAATAATTATAGCCACATAAATGAAAATCAGCACAAAAATGTTTCCTGTATTTCAAGTAACACTTCCAATAAACTTAATAATCTCTCAAGTACGATCGAATGTCATGTTGAATCCGACTGTCGATCCCAGTCTTACTGTCAGGCTCAGTTGCCATTGCCGACGACAATGCCTTCAACTTCAAGCTTAACCTCAGGATATAATTCCATAAATAACACATTTGTACGCACTGTTGGTGCAAAACACACGGCCACTACCGGCGAAATGTTCACAATGTTTTCAGGGAATATTTATGGTGGTAATTTCAAAATCCACGTCCATGAGAATAAAAGCCCGGCTAAACCTGAGGCGAAACGACGAAGGATAATTATACAATAACGTGATTTTCGAGGGCGTTACGCTCCATTATCGGACCGCCATTAGTGATTAGCAGCCCGGCAGTCCCTTAGAGGCCCGAGGCGATAGCCGAGGGCCGCTAATGACTGTAGGGCTGCTAATCACTAATGGAGGTCCGATAATGGAGCGATACGCCCGAGAAAATCACGTTATTATTATTATTATCAAGTACTGTATGAAAAACGCTCTCATCCATTTCTGATGATTGAGACATTTTATTTTGCTTTTAATTTACTCGATAGAAATCTATTTTTACGTCGTCTGCAATCAAAACAAATCAACCGGATGTTGAGTAAATGACGTCATGTAAGACGCTGGGCGATAATGGCCATTATCCGCCTCGGTTTTTCGTACCCACGGGCGGGTATGTTCCCTTATTGTCTATGTAAATTAATATTAATGTGTAGGTAACGCCCAGTAAATTGATAATAATTGTTTACACTGATTCAGACAGTGATTGAGACAGTGACGTAACTTTCCTTTGCTGGCTCCAGCACGCGACATTCCAAAGAAAAAGTAGCGTTTCTTTTTCGAATGTCTCTTATAAAGTCATGTGCATGGAGCTGTAATATTATCATCATTAAATATTGTTCATATTGTTATTACTAACTCATGAAAATCAGAAATGAATAACCTTTAGTCATTGATACCCGATGTACATAAACCTTACCGGGTCTATATTTCAGCGAGAAAGTGGCTGGCCCTCAGTAACGTGATTGGGTTACGAGTGCATTCAAAGGTAGCCGAAACATTGTAGCAATGTGGGTTTGGGTTAAGGAGGCTAACCAAATTCTGTCAGAATGTAAACAAATCACGGTGATGTGATAAAAAGAATCTCAAACTCGTCCCCGACAAGTATGTAAAATATGAACCTCGTCCACTAAATTCGATTTGGGCCTCGCTAAAGCTCGGCTCGAATCGAATTTAGTGGACTCGGTTCATATTTTACATACTTATCGGGGACTCATGAGAGATTCTCTATGTACATCTGTCCATCTTTCTTACGGCGTCAAGATACAAATGAGCAAGACCCTCCGCCATCAAACGAATCAAAATCTGTCTATTGCTTTTTTCTTCTGATTGTATTGGCCGCTGCTTTTTCATTTGTCGGATTTGGCATATTTTATTAATATATGCTCGTCGGAATAACAAGCGAAGCGTCTTCAACTGAAGGCACATTTTGACAAGTAGACTATTTTAATTTTATTTGATTTGGAGTTATTTCCCTTCGATTGAACTCAAACATTTGGGAGACTTCAATTCAAAGATATTGGGAAGTGACGCGTCGTTATTTTTGTGGGACAGAAGTTGACTTTATAAGTGTTATATACCATGAAGTGGTGTGATGTGTGTCTTGGAGAATCGGGGATATTTAATATAAGTTTCACTGAAGAGACAATTCATATAACGGCATAGGTTGCATGTTTCTCGAAACCACAACGATCTGTGCTGTAGAAACACCGCAACAGAATCCCTTTTCTTGACAGTAAAATCGAACGGTGGGGTTTTGTATACGTTTTATTTCAAGTGTTCGGAATATTCCCATGAAACAATATTTTATACCATGTTAGCCTATGTTACCACCTATGAAAAGCCTGTGTGTTAAATTTTAGATTTTAACACCACTACCGGTGTAAAGATTCTACTGCAGTTAAAAAAAATTGTATGGCTGGAGGCCTACGGAAAGCGGGCTGGGACATGCTATTTGCTGTTTGCTAGTTGTATTGGACCAATTGCACTGGCTCTTTTTTCGGCTTCATTGAACAGCCAATCAAATTAGTCGTTGTATATAAGACATGATAATACAAAGAAAAAAAAAGCTTTTTGCTATTTGCTTTTGCGATTTGCTCTTTGCGATTTGCTATTTGCTTTTTGCTATTTGCTTTTTGCGATTTGCTCTTTGCGAGCAAAAAGCAAATGGCAAAAAGCAAATAGCAAAAAGCAAATAGCAAAAAGCAAATAGCAAAGAGCAAAAAGCAAATGGCAAAAAGCAAATAGCAAAAAGCAAATAGCAAATGGCAAAAAAGCAAAAAGCAAATAGCTTTTTCCCGCGAAACGATTGACGTTGCTGTTGACGTCGTGACGCCATGATACGCGCGCTACGTCATAGAGATGCTGACCACTGTTATTGTCCACTATACAATCTGACATAATGTTGTTCGGGTCAGGGGGTGTCGGACTTCTCGTAAGTGGGGTTGGGGTGATATGGTAGTGGTGGTATATATCCATGTAGGTATCCTATTAGCCCTTGGGTCTTCATATTATCCTATATCTGATATAGCTAGGTCAAGCAGTACTGTAGGAATGGGGGTAATGCATGGTCGCCCGGTGTGGTATTGCGAGATAGACCCCTGATGGTTTAGATTAGCAGTATAGGATGAATGGTCTGTTGGCCTATTACCCTCTTAGTACTATTTACCTACCGAATCCTTTGTATTATCTTTTGACTGGTATTGGTAGTTCGTAATGCTACGTCAGGCAGTATTATAATCGTTCGTTTAGAAGCGGGGCTTAGGATGCATTGAATATACCGCTGTAGGTCCCCTGTTAGTCCTCGGTATTATTAACAAACCGATTGCTTTGTATTATTCTATGGCTAGTGTAGATAGTATGCAATGCGGTGCCAGGCGTTATTGTGGGGTGGGTGTGGATAATGCTTGGTAGTACAGAACAGCAGTATAGTATACGCGATATATACTTCTGCCCCCCCCCCCCCGAAAGCCATTGATACTACTAATCGACTTAATGCTTTATGTCACCCCATGACTAATATAGGTAGTAGTATGTAATGTGGGGCCAGACATTATTGTGGGTTGGTGGGTGGGTGTAATGCCTAGTGTGGTAGTGTAGGATGTATGCGTGCTCCCCCTACAGGTCCCATGTTAGTCCTTAGTACTATTAATCCGCCTAATGCTTCATGTTATCCTAGGACTTGTATAGGTAGTATGTAATGCTAGGCCAAGAGGTGTCAAAACACGGAATCCCTTTTTTGTCGTATGAGGCCATGGGGGCTATGTAAAAGCCCTCAATGAGGCCTCATTTATTATCCCTTATAGCCTCATTGAATTTTGAGGCCATGAGGGCCATGAAAAATCTCTCAATGAGGTATAATTTACTGCGACATAGGTTATGAGCTCTCGTTGGAACGAGCTCGTCGAGGTCGTTCCAATGAGGGTCATAACCTATGTTTTTGAGAAGAAAAAAATGAAAAAAGTAGTTATTCAAGAATTGTTTTTGCAAGTGTCGTCTGCTTTTCATGTTTATTAAAGGGAAAGGGTTTAGCAACGTGAGACCAAGTGACTGTGGTTGTTTTAACCCCGTGGAAGAAGTTTCGGCGAAAACGTGCATAATACAAAACCGCGCGGAGACGGATACCGAAGCCAAAGACATATGCTTGACTCGGAGGACACAGTTAGCTGTGAAAGTCTGGAATACAAACTCTCAAAAGTCTCAGTCGGGTGAATTTGTAAGTATATGTATCGTATATTCTCCTATATATGTAAATAAATTATCTTTTCAGTGCGCTATCGTCGATCACCTTTGAATTTTTAAAGTCACTGGCCCCTTCAGGAGCATGAACGTTCCTAAACAGATAGGATGTTGAAAAGGTGGCGAGACATACGCTCGAACTAGGGCCCAGACGACAGCCTATTTGTGTCGTCTGTGCCTCTAGCGAAAACGTAGATCTCCTACCTCCCGAAAGATATATTAACTAACCCTTACTCAGCGCAACTCCCATTGGCTACTATTCTGCTTAGAAAAAGCAACTTCCTCGATGGAATGGTGGACCGGGTCAAAGTACTGGACAAGATGGTTTGGATCATTCAAACCCTATAGCAATGGCGGCCCCGTTAATGGCTCGCGGGTCGTACTTATACCGGTCCAAAGCTATCCGCTCGCATCCTTAACAAATACTCATTGAAAAGAAATACTCTTTTAAAAAAATAACATCAAAAAGTTGTTTTTTTTAAAAAGCACACTCAAATAAAATTAAGACATTTTTTCCATCCCTCATTAGGCATTTTTTCTTACCTTGGGTGCTATTTTTTCCTAGGGGTATTGAAATATTGTACCAGTTTGTTCTTGCGCAATTTTTCAGTGATCCTCAGATGCCACCGGTACGTAACAACAGTTACTTATTCCCAGTTCCTAATTCTACATTCGAAATCAACCGATTTTATCGGTTGATAACGAAGGTCGACTAAGGAAATGGGAACAAGTGACGGTTGTCCGTTGAAATGAAAAAAGCATGGCTGGCGTAGTAAAAACAGAGAAGGAGGAAAAGCAAAACAACCTTCCAAGTTTGCGCAGGAGAATAGATTTACTGCCAGCTGGCACTGAGACCCAACAGTGGTACTAAGAAGTATGTGATCATATTGCTCCCAGCACTGTATTTTTACCTGATAATTTATATAAGCAGTTTAACAATCCGGCCAACCTAGTGTTTTTAACCCACAATAATCAAAGACGATCATACATCTGAAAAAATTCTTTTTTCATTATTCGAGGATGCGACCTCTTCAAGTGGCTCCCAGGGTATGTGCCAAACCTAACTATCTTTTTCTTTTGTTAGTATATGCAACAGCTTGTTCATGGTTTTGTCTCTACCTTCAGCTCTACTGCATTAGTAATAAACCGGACCGATCAAAAGTGGGATTCATTGGCCGGAGGCAACTAAATGTGTTCAAGTTTGTAAATAGATTACATGTACATGGACACATGTGCGTTGGTCTATTCTCAAATTATAAACCCTGATCGCGTATTGAATGAAGAATGCCTGTAAGGAAAAGGAGGTTGCATGACCACGATTCCCTCGTCTCTTGTTATGACCTTTGCGCTCCGGAAAAAACCTATTTTTGTACTTATTCGGGAGTGTTCCATGTCGGTAAAAATCGCACCCAACCCCTCCAAGGTGGAACAAGGCACCATCTGTAGTGCTGAGGCGTTGCAGAAGGGTAATTTCATATGGCCCCTTGAGTGGAACAAAGCGCCATCTCAGATGGCGCTTTGTTCTACTCAAGGGGCGATATGCAGTGGTGTAGATAAAGGCGGGGGGGGGGGGGGGCGGAGCCCCCCCCCCCCCACCTGAAGTTTTGTCGGAAATTTGTTGGGACCATTTTTAGGCGAATATATGCCTAATAACATTAATATGCTGGCTTTTGGGATAAAAACATGCCATTTTGGGTAAATTTTGGGCAAAAAAGACCAATTTTCAGTACATTTGCAGTAAACAACTGATTCTTTCTGTTTGTTTGGGTTTTTGTTGTTGTTACACTGTCGGAAAATTTTCGGTCTGTCAGAAAATTTTGGGCTTGCCCCTCCGCCAGCGAAAAGCTATCTACGCCACTGGCGATATGGAATTATGTTATATCTTTCCCATTTGTTCTGAAAATCAGGAATCAAAATGGGGGTAATTTCAGGATTCTCCAGCGAACTCGTGGTCCAGATAACCCCTAAGTTCCAATGTGTTCTCTGTGAGTAGTATAGCATGTACCCGATCGTGCCTGATTACCCGGAGCTTTGGGGTGCAGCTAGTGTTAAATTCCCAAAGGAACCGGAGCCGTTTGGGGGTGCAACTTTGGGGGTGCAAAATGTCGGCACCATACATCTAAATCCGCCAAATGGTGTAGGTACTGTATATATAGTATGCTATGGCATGTATAGTGATATATGTACGCATGGGGCTATAGGTATATATTATGGGTAAGTGGTGGAAAGATGATGGGAAAATTGGGTTTTCTTGAAAGTTTTTCCCGCGAAACGGTTTACGTTGCTATTGACGTCGTGACGTCATGATACGCGAGCGACGTCATAGAGATGCTGACCGCTATTATTGTCCAGTATACAATCTGACATAACGTAATTCGGGTCAGGGGGGTGGCTGAATTATGATAGGATAAATATCATGGTAGCGGTATATTCTCCTGTACCCCCCCCCCCCCCCCCTCCGAAAACCATTGATACTAGTAATCGACTTAATGCTTTATGTCATCCCACGATTAGTATAGGTAGTATGTAATGCGGTGGCGGGCGTTATTGTGGGGTGGGTGGAGGTAATGCATGGTCGTCTAGTGTGGAAGTATAGTATGCGTGGTATATCCCTTTCAGGTCCCAAGTTAGCCCTTAGTACTATTAATCCACCTTATGCTTCATATTATCCTATGTCTGATATAGCTAAGTCAAGCAGTAGGGTGGGTGGGTGGTAGTGTGGTATTGCGAGATAGTCATTGGTGGTTTAGATTGGCAGTACAGGTGAATGGTCTGTTGGCGTATTACCCACTTAGTACTATTAACCTACCGAATCATTTATAGTATCTAATGGCTGGTATTGGTACTATGGAATTCCAGACCAGGTAGTATTATACTTGGTTGTTTAGAACAGAAGTAAAGGATTAACGGCCTGTTGGTCTATTATCCACTAAGTTCTAACCTATAAGCTCGTTTCGGGACGGGGATGGGTGGAAGTGGTATTGGTAGTACGAAATACGGACTATTAATGAAATGAGGTTAGCCTTTGTGGTGTTTTGGCAATTAAGGTCAGATGGGGGGGAGGGGGGCTGGTTCGGGGATTAGTGGGGACTTTCGGAGACCGAAAAAGAGCTGATTTGTGGACTATTGGGGGCGCTGATGTTGCACTTGTGTAGTTTGGCTCCTGAATCCCAGAAAAGACTTTAGGCCTCTTACTTCCAAGCTCCTACACAACCTATTTATGGCTCCTATATGGCTCCTTTTTCTATAAGCGTCCTATACAATAGATAACAGAAGGCTTTTCAACATTCAGTAAATTTTATTCTATACAACATAATAATATTACAACATACATTCATTTGACAAAACACGATTTAATTGCAGTTTTCAAATATACACGACTAATGAATGACGTGTAACACAGAAAAATGAATTTTTCACATCAAGATTGCAGTGACAAAACAGCTGATGGTGAGAGTACATTAATGTCTGTATATCCAGTGGTTTGGTCGAGGTTCCATCTTCTTGAACTTTTCTTTTCGGGTAAAAATATGGCAGTCCATCTTTGATCTGACTATAAGTGTACATGTGATTATTGTTCACCACAAATCCACGGTTAACTCCTGTTCCACTCTGTTGCGTTTTCAACACATGCATATATTTGTTCTTCGTTAGGTCGTTTTGGCGTTTATTTATTCCTTTGGAACTGAACTTGCCACTCGGGCCGAAACAGTAGTAGGTTTTGGTACAGAGACCCACAATTCCATCTCCGCTCCATTCAACCTTGAAAAGGCCAGGTGTTCTTTTATCGAATACTTTCCGGTCGCTGCAACATGACCCCTTCGGTGACCGTATATCTCCTCTAATCTTGGTTTGAACAAAGTCTTCTCTGTGCTCATCGCATGATTCTGACGGTAACCATTGATGACACTCTCTATAAAACTGTTCTTTCTTTTCCGGTTTTATTACTTCTTCCAAAGATGATTTGGAGAATGAGATGTATCCAGAATCTGTATCCATGAGGCAGTACTGAAAATCACGTCTATCCACGAAGGTATCAATAAAATCATAGTAAAACTGCAACATCTTCATCTTTGCGTATTGGTACACGAAGAATCCGATATGAAGTGGTAAGTTCAGCTTGATGCGGTTCTTATTCATTTCCAACTCGTATACTATTTCGCTCAAAGGGTTCATTTGTCGGAAGTGCACGTTGTTTATTAAGCGAGAAGCTTCGTCGTCATTACAGTAAATAATATTTCTGTGTTATTCTTTGTTGGTTACTGTCTTTCCGTACCCGCTATTCCCAAGGAGTTTCATTGTGTCAGCAACTATTGCCTTATCTGGATTCCGATCACCGTCTCTTCTAGCCTGTGAAACCTCTTCTCCAAATTTCTTGAAGCACGCTTTTGGTTCGTATTGTATGACTTGGTAAATTTGTGTCACATCGAGGCCGTGATCAAGGTACCATTTCAGGAGTGGCGTTGCAAGCAATATCCTCTTCGCATGGTAACTCCCGATCAAACTTCTTCTCGGCTGGCGCATGACGTGGTTTTTCTCTGCAAACTTTCTCATGTGATCTCCAATGTCGTCTGTACTAATGGTGGTATTTTTAAAGATTGGTGTCATTTCTTCAAAGTGATGTCTGAGGTGGTCTGGAACATGAATGTCACACTCAACTAATCCTTACAGATTGCCCGAAATTACACGCTGCGTTACTTCACTCTCGTTCATTGTCCATGTTAAAGTGTGGCTCCCAAGTTTCTCTAGGTAACGTTTTACTGCAAGATCCTTTCTCATTTTCAACCACTGACATTCCCAAATTTCAACAAGTTTGTATCCTTGATCAGCAATGTATTTGGCGTTCTTGATAGTCTCTTTGTGAAGATCTTCCATTTGTTTTTCTCGAACACTGTTGAAAAGAATTGTTTCTCCATTTTTTTTGGTGTTTAGTCGTCAATTGTGGCCATGCCAGAAGCAGCCGTGAAATTGGTACACCGTCTGCGTTTCTTTGCACCAGCCGTCTACGGGCAGATGTCTCCTTCCAATCTTTTTCTCTTCTCCATTGAACTGATGCCGAATTTCAAGACTGTCTCTTCTGGAGATATAGTTTAACCACTGCTGCGCCATTCTGCCATATTTGTTAGAATACTCCGGTTTGAAGTCATGTTCTTTACGTCTTCTTATATACATCCCAGTTGGCATCTCTTGCATTAAACACCACAAGTAAAGAGCGTTGGCGTCATAACCAACTACACCCCACACGTTTTAGCTTCCTCTCCATACTGATAAGATCTAATTTTTGTTAGTCCTTTTTCTTGTTGACGGTCAAAAATTATCGAAGGACCTCCCACGATGTTGTCTTTTACCAGGTGATGTAAATCTTTGTTCTTCTCGTTGAAAATGGTAAAATGGGTTTCATTGTCGATCGTATTGAACAAATACTCCAATGTCAGTCCGGGTACACTCATTCCATCTTTCATCATATCAATCCCGCGCTCTTTGTAGAAGGCAAACTGTTTCTCTAATGCTTCTAGGAATGGTTGGACATCTCGGTTATTATACCTGATGAGAAAATCGCGAAAGGTGTTCATCTTGTGGTCTTTCCATACTTTCTGACAGTAGATGTATTCTTCTTTAGATATATTTTCCCCTTTGAGCGAACTGTAGAATGTAACGTAGTCCGGTAAGTGGTCTTGTTCCAGTTTCTTCAAATCATCAATCCACTCGTATGGAAGGTAACCTTTCGTCACTGAACATCCAAATGCTCCGAGAAATTTATCATACGAAAAACCAGGTGCCAGATAATTCACAATGTCGATGAATTTGAACTGTTCTGTTTTAAGGCACAAGAAATTGTTGTTTCTCTTCACAGTGAATCCAATATCCTGTTTCGTTTTCAAGAAAGTAAGCAGCTCGCACTTCACAACATTGAAATCATGCTTTCCAGAGTTGAATCCAACAACCGGCATTTCTTTCAGATAAGCAACAAACTGGTGATGTAGCTCCTCCAAGGGATGTGACCTGGCACGTCCTTCTTCATTTAACAATGGGTCGCGCTCAATTGCTTCTGTATTGATCTTCGTATTGAGTTCATCAGTGTAAGGTTGATATTGTGACTTTAACAGCGCATAGGCCTCGTTTGAAATCTCTTCCAAGTAATTCATCATACGGCTCACCAGTTCTTGTGCATTTCCTTCTGTAATAAAGCAGACCGGTTCTACAAATCCTGGTACATTGCTGTTTACACTTACGCTCAATGGAACGAGTCGGGCTTCCCAGGTGAGTTTTTCACTTTTTGTGGGTAGATGAGTTGTATCGAAATAACATTCGAAGTCAAAGGTTGCTCGGTACGGGTAATATCTATTTTCACTTGGAACTGAGATGCCTTCATCTTCTAAGAGTTCAAAAACTGTTTTTGGAACATTATAAACACCGCCAGTATATTCATAAGATACTTCTTTTGTACATGTTCTTTCATGGCGATGTAGCGCTTTCACTGTTTTCCACAATTTGCCACACTTCCGACAGGTAAATGACTTACAATAATATTGATGTCTCTGATGTAACTGAAATGTTCTTCGTGAATGTTGATGTACATCGTCTCACTAAAACGGCAGAGTGATCGCCTGACTAGACTAGCATTTGTTTCTCCATCTTCATTGTGTTGCAACTGATAAACGTTGATGTTCAGTTTGAATAAGTTCTCTATTTCGGGTAACTGGTTGAGATTCACTCCTTTGAAAGTTTCCATGTCTTCGTTTGTATACTGTCGAAACAGGTGTTTAGTTTCTGTGTTCAAGTTGTGGAAGGCGGCCCCTCTTGAAAGGGCTAAGCATCTGAATAAACAGAGGTTATCGACATATTTCGTTCCGGTATTTTGGTCTTTCACTAAAGAAATTATGGCTGGATTGTCCATGATGTACGCAGGTAAATCTGTGGCGCCTCCAATAGGATGATCTTTGATCTTATTGATGCAGAATGTTATGTTGGTCACTTTATAAACAGTCCATTTAGAATCGGGTCGCTGTTGTCTCGCCCACTCTAATACATCTTCTTGAGAAACATCTCTCATAAACTTTTCCAAATCTTGTAGATTCGAAACAAGACGTGGTGTATCCAGGAATCTGGCATTGTTCTGGGATGCGTGATAGTATCGGAGGTCGTCAGTTTCATTGTTACGTTAGATGAATCCGTAGCTCAGGTTGATTTTGAACTTCCATTCTTGTTGTTGAAAAATTGTTTCTGTAAATTCACTGGTCATAGCTGTTATGTCGCCGGTCTTGATGCGAAAATTGTAAGTGTCTTGAAGTTTTCTGTTCGTGATATGGTGGGTCCGTATAATGTCCCAGTTCACTTTGTAGAGAGCTTTCATCTCATCACATTCCTCTTCGTATAGTAGTTCAGGTGAAAACACTGCAGGATCACACTCCATGAATGATGATCTGAATTTCTTCGTCTTTCCACTTGACTGCTGTTGGTCGTCATTCGATTTTCGTTTTTTGGCTGTTTTCTTGTCAGATTAATGAGCTACTTCCATATGTACACTGGTTTGAGACAGTTCACTGAATTCTTGCCGACGCTTTTCACATTTTTTTAAGTGATGCTCGAGACCTTCATTCCTGGAATACTTCATGTAGCAGTTATGGCATCCATATATCTTCTTCTTCATATGCACAGTTCTGATATGTCGCTCCAAGTTGCTTCTCTTGTGGAATACTCTTTCACACTGTTCGCATTCTAATGAAGTTAATGTCTTTTCATCGTCTCTTTTATAAGACTTTTTCTGAAGATTTCTTGTTACACCTTGTATCTTCTTGTCTTCTTTTCCCTTCGTATGGTACTGGTGATCTGTTTTCAGATGCAGTCGATAGGGTATGAGATTGCTGAATTCTCGCTGGCAGTCTCCGCATTTCCATTGACTTGTGCATTTCTCTAAGTGGTGCTCCAGTTTTTCTTTCCGAGCGAATTTCTTGCAGCATCTCTTGTATTCGTGCCTTTTTTCTTCTAGGTGTACAGTCCTTATATGTCTCTCCAAACTGCTTTTCCTGCTGAACGACTTTTCACACTGGTGGCACACAAAGGAGGCTGGTGGCATGTTGGTTGCGTTGTTGGTGTTTCTTGCCTGAAATTATTGGAGAAAATTTCAAATTACAGAGCTGCTCACTGACGATGTGTTCACCTCGGCTGCTGGATGGCGAATGACCGATTGCGCAATGCGCGTCGCCTTTTATACCTTCTGGAAGCCACTCTCCCCACATCAGCAGCAACAAATGGCGCTGAAGCGCCGACCACCCCACCCCCGACTTGTTGTATATTTACACTTAAAAAACAACAGTCAGTCTGCACAATTGATGCATCATGTGAAATACCATGCCACGGCATTTTATCAGTCCAGTGAGATGTCCTTGAATTTTACTTCAGGTTATAATCAGCTCATTCCGCTGAAACACACAAGGGTTCCAATCAAAGTGGAAGTGCCTGGAATTTAAACGGAATGCCTGTGGAAGGCTGATCTTGCTCACTGAACTGCCCGCCACCGCATTACATACTACCTATACTAATCATGGGATGACATAAAGCATTAAGTCAACTACTAGTATGAATGGTTTTCGGATGGGGGGGGGGGGGGTACAGGAGAATATACCGCTAATATGATATTTATCCTATCATAATTCAGCCACCCCCCTGACCCGAATTACGTTATGTCAGATTGTATACTCGACAATAATAGCGGTCAGCATCTCTATGACGTCGCGCGCGTATCATGACATCACGACGTCAATAGCAACGTAAACCGTTTCGCGGGAAAAACTTTCAAGAAAACCCAATTTTCCCATCATCTTTCCACCACTTACCCATAATATATACCTATAGCCCCATGCGTACATATATCACTATGCATGCCATAGCATACTATATATACAGTACCTACACCATTTGGCGGATTTAGATGTATGGTGCCGACATTTTGCACCCCCAAAGTTGCACCCCCAAACGGCTCCGGTTCCTATGGGAATTTAAGACTAGCTGCACCCCCAAAGCTCCGGGTAATCAGGCACGATCGGGTACATGCTATACTACTTCTGTGCCACAAACTGGCACTTAGAACACATTGGAAATCCGGCGACGAAGTTACACCGTACAAATATTTACAATGCGTCAATTAGCTCTGGTGTGAAACGCCGTTCTTTGTTTATTCAAGTGTCATTGCTTTTCATCGAATCGTCCAGATATCGCATTTCTCGAACTCCCATTTCGAGTAATCATTATTAGTCCCCTACCGGCATCGCCGGAGGGGACTATAGGTTTGCACTCTGTCAGTCTGTCAGTCACACTTTTTTTGGAAACGCTTCAACGGAATGCTTTCATTTTTGGTAAACTACTATAGAACGATGACTTACAGATCAAGTTTGAGTTTCATGCTGATTGCATTATTTTTGTGTGAGTTATGGTCCTTGAAAATATGGAAAAGCGCCAAAATATCAGTTTTCCTGACTTTTTTTGGAAACGCTTCAACGGAATGATTTTATTTTTGGTAACCTACTATAGAACGGTGAGTTACAGATCAAGTTTGAGTTTCATGCTAATTGCAATATTCTTATGTGAGTTATGGCCCTTGGAAATATGAAAAAGCGCCAAAATATCAGTTTTCCGGACTTTCTTTTTGGAAACGCTTCAGCGGAATTCATGCTGATCACATCTAGGTTATAACATTTGTATAATTATTAATGCTCATTGGTCCGGTAGGGGACATTGTATTGCTTCAGCGATACGTGCGCTCTTGTTGATTTACTGATATCTGTATTTTCTCGCGAATAACCCACAATATTACAAGCGAAAATATAAAAAAAATGTTTCTTTAAATGAACAATAAAGGGTCTGGACGCCCTGGATTGCAGGACACAACTCGATAATATAAAAGCGTTCATCGATAAATAAAGGCTAAACGTTTTGGACATCCGTAATTTGTACTTGCGTAACGAATATGCTGAGTACATTGACCTATATCTTCCACAGTGTAAATCAAACTGCACGTGGATATGACAAAATATAGGTCATCTGTTGTACACAAAGTCTCCCAAATCAAAACTACTCAAGAATCTTTAACAAACAGGTGAGCAGTTATTTTAAAAATTGTTTTGAAATCGTTTGCGTGAGTGAGAAATTGTTTTCCAATAATTTTCTCCAGTATAAATTCAACAAATATAAGTCGGACATAAAAAATATATTCTACTTTTTCTCTCCTATAAGTTCAATTCGTTGGTAGGCTTATAACATACCAATATACGGACTTGACTATCAGCATGTGCTGCAAGTAACCCGATCCGAGGCGTCGAATACCGAGAACCGAACATTAACAAATGCATTGCAGAGATAAGAGAAAACGGTCTTATTTATACTATATTATATTGTATTACACACAAATACATTTTATTATGAAACCGGAGTACATCATGGAAACAACACAAAAGGATAAAATTGAAGATATAGTTGAGGAACAGGACAGTACATCTTCAAAAGTAGAGATCCGTGTACCAAAGGAACCTACAGTACAACACAAAGATACAATGCGTGGATAGTGGATTATAACTAAATCACCCGCAGAGTGGAGTTATCACCCAAACTATAACTTTCAAATTTTATACATATGGACAAAAAAACACAAGCAATGTTTCAGCCAATGGACCTCCGGGTTTAACCCGGAGGTCCATTGGTTGAAACTTTGCCTATGCTTGTTATGCTTTGCAACAAATATGCAATTATTGCATGGGTGGAATCTCCACTCTGCGGGTGATTTAATGATAATACACTCTCCACGTACTGTATAATAGACTCTGTTAAGAATTACGACCTAAATGTTGATAAAATTCTTCAAAGGAAAGCAAATGGCCTAATAGAAGACATTCACAACATTGAGCTAAAGTGTCAAGGTAGATAGATTGTCGCCTGAGTTCCAATGTGTTCGATGTGCCTACTGGTACATAGAACACATTGGAACTCAGGGGACGAGACGTATATTAATAACTCTGGACACTTTAACCCCTTGCCTAACCTGAAAAGCAGACGACACTTGCACAAAAAATTCTTGAATAACTAATTTTTTTCATTTTTTGTCTCAAAAACATAGGTTATGACCCCTCGTTGGAACGAGCTCGACGAGCTCGTTCCAACGAGGGGTCATAACCTATGTTTTTGAGACAAAAAATGAAAAAATAATGAAAATTAATTGGCGATTTTTGAGAATAGCGCTGGCCGGTTTTGGCCGTTACGTTGGGTAAAGGGTTAAAGTTCGAATAATACAGGAATGGAGTTACTGGATTTTGCTAGGATAAAGATCGGAACAAGGAAATACGAGGAGTGATGTGGGAATGTATCTCTGATAACTGCTGTGTTATAGTAGAAGACAAACCATCAATACCTATAAGAAACAGATCACACAAACTCAAGGTGCATATAAATCGGACAAATAATAAAATCATGTTACAAGGAACAAAGTTAAATATCCGCTGGTGGATCAGTAATCACCTTCCATCTATTTACGAGGCGGGATTTAGTTGGAAATTCAAGGGAGGTGTTGATGAACTGATTACAAAGCTATATAGTGAGGGCATTAAACTCGATGATGCAGACGTAAGTGTTTCTTCTAATTCGTTACCTATCGCGAATAATACAGTGACGCACTCCACCCCAATACGCAAGAAGAAACGTTTTGGAATGGTGTGCCATAATACTCCTTCAAATCAAACTTTCACCTCAGGAAACGTCAATTCTAAATAGGGACGTCGCGACAGGGGGGTGTATTTGTCAAAACCTAAATAGTATGAAATTCGGAGGGCAAAAATATCAACAGTTAGAAATTTAAAAAACTACTGAATATACGGTATAATTCACTAACAAACCTATTTTTCCGACTGGAGGACCATAATAAGGAAATATTCCGACTACCGGGACTTTCGGGTGAAAATCGGGTCTAAGAATTCCGACTCCACGCGGCCTGCAGTCTGAATGACATCAATTAGAAGAGTCCATAATCACCATTTGGGGCAGACCAATCCATATTCTCAACGTGCAGCCTTTGGGCTGCACGTTGAAAATATCGATTGGTCTACCCTACAAATTCACTGAGCAGCCATTCTACTTTTTAAATGTATGGTATGTCATGATCCTGGACCGGAAAAGCGGTCTTACGGGTTCAAAGGGTTAATAAAAAAGTACTTGTTGTCATGCCAAGTGCCTGTGAAATGCTCTAGAAACACAAAACTCCCACTTTCCCAAAGGCGATGTTTCAAATTTGTTCATCAGACAGTAGGCGTATGAGCCACTGGGGACAATTCGGGCAAAGCAAGATATTGAAAATGTGTGTCCAACTCGAATTAAAAATGTTTCCCTACAAAAAATCACTGAATTTGGAGTTGAAAATTAGCCTTATAACTATTACCAGAACCCATGAAAACGCATCTGAGCACATCAGTTTTTCAAACTTTTCTAGGGGAGGACCCCAGACCCCCTGCTAAAGATTCGCGCCTTTGGCGCTCGCAGTTTCGTGCCTACCATCCTACGATGCTCATGTGTCGGGATTCCCAGTTAGAATTTCAAAGGGACTACCCCCCCCCCCCCCCCAATTAAAAGGCTTCTAGCTACGTCCCTGATTCTAAAATACTAAATCCCTCCGCTGTACCCGAAGTGCTGAACTACACTGTACTGAAACGTTCGTTTGATCAACTTCAGATGCTTGTCGATGAACTGAAACTCTATCAGAAAGATCAAGAAAACACAATTCAACAAGAATGATGTGACCTCAAGACACAAAATTCAAATAATCAAAAACTATACTTGGTGTCTTCCCACTAGACCAACTCCCTTTAGACCAATTCCCTCTAGGCCAATTCCCAAAAGACCAATTCCTCTTAGACCAACTACATACTGTTATTGATTAAGGGTTGATTAATGATGATTAAGAAAACATTTATTTACTGATAAGCACTTTATTTGATAAAAAAATATTTATACGCATAACATACAAAAAATATAGGTTTATAACATTTCAGTTTATAAAATATCAACAAGCCGGAAAATAAGCAGACTATCATCTGAAAAATGAGGTCCCCAGAGGGTGAATTTGGTGATGCTACCCTGCACAGCAGGGTAGCATCACTAAATTTACCCTCTGTGAACCTCATTCTAAATTAAGGTTTCAAACATAAACAGAAAGAGGTACCCAGATGGTAAACTGACCCACTGTATGGGATAGCATCAGCAAATCCCCCCTCTGGGGACCTCATTCTGCAAATGACAGACTGCTTATTTTCAGACTTGAATATCAATAACATTGAATTCATTTATATATATTTATAAATATATCAAATTATTGATATAGAATTATTTTAAAAGTAGAACACATGAGTTGGTCTTAGGGGAATTGGTCTTCTGGGAATTGGCCTTCTGGGAATTGGCCTCGTGGGGATTGGTCTAAAGGGAACTGGTCTAGTGGGAATGAACCCTATACTTCAAAGAACTGGCTGAAAAAGTGAACGAACTCAAACAAGACACTGATCATTTAAAGAAAGAAAATTTTAAACTACAAAATGAGGTTCAAACGTTGAAAAACAAAGTGAAAGGTCTCGACGGAAAACAAATTACGTCATCAAAAAAGAAAGGTACCGGACCATACTGTCAGCCTCACCAACAAGGAGCTACTGTTTTCTCTGCAGCGTCTTGTTGTAACCCTAAAACAGGCGATACCAAGACAAGGAAAAATGAGGACATTCCAGTATGCGCATCCGTGCTTGTTAGAACATGCAATTATCCATCGGACTATAGGGACTTGGACTGTAAACACGGCTTTTTTATATTCCGCGTTCCGATAGTCTGATGGTAGACCATTTTTTCTAAATTTGATTGCGTAAAGTGAACACTGCACTGTATAATATTTCCACCATGACCATTTATCAATCCACGCTACTTTTTTACTCACAGGACAGACCTATATAAATCCCTGTCACCGTTATAGTTATCCGACATGTGGCCTTGGGGTCCCAACCAAAAGAATTTAAATATCCGCGCCTGTGTGCGCGCGCGTGCGTATGTATGTGTGTACTGTGTATGTGGGGGTGGGGGGTATGTGCCAATGTTCACTCCTAATTATTATTATGTTCGGTTCTCAGTGTTCCTATAGCCTTTAATTAATGCACGGTCGTGTAATTTTTTTCTGTTAAGAGCATGTGTGCAGGAAACTAAAGAGAAAGTAAAAAGAAAATAGACTATACAGCCCGGAATGTCCAGGGTCTCGTCCACAAGCTACAGTTAAAACTAGAACTCCTGTCACGAATTGTGCGCTTATCATGGCTTAATTGCGCGTTGGAATTGCGCGCAATTGCCATATTGAATGGCATCCAAAACACGGCGTGTTCTACTGGTTAATCATAGCAAACACATGCAATGTTTCTGCCAATGGACCTCCGGGTTACCCGGAGGTCCATTGACTGAAACATTGCTTGTGCACAGGCCTTATGTACAGAATTTGGTAGCTTTACTTGGGTCATAACGCGCACATTAACGCGCATATCGACGTGCTATT
This sequence comes from Pictodentalium vernedei, assembly GCA_031216915.1. NCBI lineage: Eukaryota > Metazoa > Mollusca > Scaphopoda > Dentaliida > Dentaliidae > Pictodentalium > Pictodentalium vernedei. The sequence goes on along the minus strand of CM062296.1, from coordinate 130,557,462 downwards.
TCTGCGCATTTCATGACAGGACTTCTAGTTTTAACTGTAGATGATCCTGAATTCATCTCACTGTTAAACAAGTATGAATTTATATGCTTGTCCGAATCTTGGCATTGTAAAATAACTTACATCACGTTGCCGGGTTATACATAAGAAGGCATTCGACACAGTAAATAGGCCCCGTCTGTTAAAAAAACTGGAACGTTTCGGTGTTTGCAATAATATATTTCAAGTTTTGCAATTTATGTACCAGTCAAGTTACTACCACGTAAAAACCACCCGAGGTATAGGACCACCCCGGTGATTGACCACCGGTGTAAGGCAAGGTTGTGTTATCTCTTTTTACATTATTGATTGATGACTTAGGCTTATGCTTAGTGACGACTGCTCCCCTGTCATCATTAATGGTTCACCACTAAATCATCTTTTAATTGCCGATGACCTAGCCTTCTTTCGGACACTCCGCGTGGACTTCAAAACGCACTAAACAAATTAACCGAATGGCGAATATTGCGATGAAAATAAACTTATCGTTAATGTTTATAAAACAAAGGTCATTCTATTCAATTCTCGAAAAAATACTAATTTTCCTAAATTCCAGATCGGCACGCAAACAATCGACTATACTCCCGAATATACGTACCTTGGACTGTTTTCTCATCCAATGGTAAATTACAAATCGCCCAACGGGAGCTTAGGCTGAGGGGGTTAAAGGTTTTACATAGCTTATTTAATACCTTTCAGAAGAAATAGTCGCCCTCTATTGGTATCTTGTTAAAATTGTTCGATTTTTTTTTAATAAAACCCAATTAACCCATCCTTATGTATGGAAGTGAACTCTGGGCTTCTGAGATAAATGAAATCAATTTTGATACCATCCCATGTGAACGTGTACAACTTCAGTTCTACAAGTCTATACTTAGTTTAAACAATATTTATTCATGAAAAAGAATGATGCATACATATAATAAACTACAACATGATTGTCATACAGAGTGCACAATACAATGGTATGTATTAAAGTAATGAGTCAAGAACGAGATTTGTTGAAAGGATTCAGCAGTAAGCTTTTAGCTTGAAAAAGCCGTCTCCTTTGGATTACTGACGAAGTTTAATAGTATCTGCAAACAAGTCTATACTCGGTGTAAACAGTAAATCATCTAATCATGCAGTTAGAGCTGAACTTGGACAATATCCATAATATATTGACGCAAAGATGCAACTTGTAAAATTTATGTCAAAATATTTCAATATCCGTCATCTAAATTATTACTGGATGCTCGGTTAGAAGCCGAAAAATATTTACAGCCAGATTCTATTTGGCTGAAATATCGGGAAGGTCTTGCTAATAACCACCCAATACTCCATCCACATGACTTTAATAAAGTTAAAGAGAAACTACAAAACCTTCATCGCGACGCCTTTTATAATAATATTCATGATGGTGATAAGAAAAAGGGATTAAATAAACAACGTATAGACAATTCAAGAAAGCTTACACCCTAGAAACGTACTTGACAAACACCGCATCGCCTGAAGCAACAATTATGTTTACTCGTACGTATCAGTAATCATTGTTTAGCTGGTAGAGTGCTGGAAGCCCATATTTGGGCTTTACTTTGAGGTGAAGGTACTGCAACTTGAAAGCTTCATACTCAATGGATGTGTTTCGTATTATCTTTGAAGTGATATTATTTAGTCTGTAGGGACTTGTCTTGTTACAATTTATGGGAGAGTGCCTGTAGGCACTCTCCCATAAATTGCAACAAGGCAAAGACATGTGAACAAATTTTGATGGCCAAAAATAATTCAGCACTCTACCAGTTAATGATCGAAAAAGGGCAGTGATATGCAGTCTCCGACTCCCGTAGACGAACGATTATGCAGATCATGTGACTCGGGAGCGGTTGAAACTGGACTGCATTTCGTGATGGAATGTGCAGCAAATGGGTTTATCCGGAATAACGTTTTTCACAGATTGGAGCTTGAAAATCAGAAGTTCTCTGTGATGAATGCAGAGGAAAAATTCATATTCGATAATGAACCCAAACTGTGTGACATCGTCTGTAATATGATTCTGCTTTTCTTTAAACGACGCGAGCTGAAGCTCCAACAGCAGTAATTGTTGCCAGCAACGGTTAATTCTCAGTGGCGTAGATAAGGGAGGGGGGGGGGGGGGGAGGGCCTCCCACCAGAAGTTTTGTCGGAAATTTTTTGGGACCATTTTTAGGCGAATTTATGCCTAATATCATTAAAATGCTGGCTTTGGGGATAAAAACATGCCATTTTGGGTAAATTTTGGGTAAAAAAAAACCAATTTTCAGTACATTTGCAGTAAACAACAGATTCTTTCTGTTTGTTTGGGTTTTTGTTGTTGTTACACTGTCGGAAAATTTTCGGGCTGTCGGAAAATTTTGGGCTTGCCCCTCCGCCAGCGAAAAGCTATCTACGCCACTGTTAATTCTATATATGACATACTACAACAGTTAATACTATCATTTCGTATCAAAATATATCTATGTATTATCTTTACGTTTATTGTTATTGTTATGTAAATCATGCACTCTGCCTGTCCTTGGTGTTTGTGCTGAATAAACATTTCTTATCTTATCACGCGTCTTCACATAAATTATAACCTCCTTTCGTCTTAAACGACACCTGGTGAGCTAGAGAATGTTGAATACTGAGAGAGAATGAAAAAATATACTAAAATTTGGTGAAGAACTGGTAAACTTACATTTGAACATAATATATAAAATGAGTTTCCCAGTTAGCATCTCCGTGTGATGCTGTTGTTCCGTTGTTCATGGACAAAGTAAGTTGTAAAAGGAAGAGATTGCAACGATTTTGGGAGGTGGGAAGGTTCTATTTTCTTTCTATAATTCACCCGAAATGCGATTTTTCAGAACATTTTTATGGAAATTTACAGAACAAAATTAGGTGCAACGGTAATCGTTCTCCGTGTTAAATCATTCTTGCTTTAAGCTGGGCCCTACGATTATTCGAATTTTTGATCGATTCGATTCGTTACCAAATCACGGGCATGTGATCGAATCGATCGTGTAAAGTCTTTCAGGCTTTTAAACAACCGCTCTCTGGGACGGGCTGTATTATAAGTTATGGGGCTTTCACCTTTTATCACACCATATCCACCCACTGAAAGCCCCATAAAGTATTTATAATGCCAGTCCTTTGAAAGAGACACAAACGTAAGTGTACCCAGATTCCTAGCGCAAATGTTCTGTTATCACTATTAGGGAATTTCCCGGTTTTTCGTCATGTGAAGGTCACGCAAGGAGCAGGTGCTGAAACAACGGAGTTTTCTTCTCAATAAACAGGAATTTATATTAACAATTCCAAACTTTAATTCAGTGTTAAGTACTGGAAAAATAAAACAGCTGGAGCAAATGGATTAACAATTCTTTCAAGAAGGTAAGTGGGAACAGTTTCATTCATTATTTGTTGTTAATGGCGATATTAATGTTTCTATACATGTCGTTTTAGTGGTTTATTTACTGTATATATTTATATTTGTTTATTAAAATTTCTCAAAGACTGGAAGAAACGTATTATAGTTGTACGTTGCTCAACAGACACACACGCAAAATTATTTGTTATTCGTTGAACACGCGAAATTAGGAAAAACATCGAAGCGAGCGTTGGATGTCAAAAACAAAATTCGGAACTGACCGTATATAAGCTCTATATACGGTCAGCTTGATGATACAGAGTCTCATATATGGTCACTAGATACTGAAGCTGATTGGTCAATAACAATTACTAGTATAATAATATGGTATGGCCATGCCCGTCAGTCCGTTAACTTTTACTTGTACGCAGAATAACTTGAAATGAAAATGCACTATGGATCCTATTTTTGTGGTGGATTAGTGAAGTCTAGAGGAAGGTTCCTTTCAATAATCATCTTTCTGCCATATTCAATATGACCGCCTTGGAGTTTTTGCCATTTTTGCTTGTCCGCACATTACCTGACTGACTATCCTATTTTGGGGTGGATTAGTGTTGACGTGGGGAAGGTTGCTTTCGATAATCAGTTTTCTGACATATTCAATATGGCCGTTACTTTAAGACTGCATTACGATGGTATTATTTGGTATTGTTGCGTATGCAGGAGTATCAAGAGTTTCACTGGAAACTGGGGCGGACTGGCCGTATGGCCCACCTAGAAAATTCCCGGTGGGCCCCCTATTGGGTTGCCCCTTGGGGCCGTAAAATAGCTGCAGCCAACACCTGAAAATGACCAAAGGGCTGAATGGATTTGATTGCATAGACTGTTGGTATATGGAAATGTCCTCTATGTGGACTGCCATTGGCAGTCAGCATAGAGGACATTTCGATATTCCAACAGTCTAGTCTGTCATTGCTCGCTCAGATGAAAGGAAGCGGCGTTCCTTCAATTTCAAAAATCAAAAGTGTCTCCGACTGAGCCGAACTATGGTCTTCCCGATAATTCCCCCCCCCCCCCCCCCCCCCCCCACCGCGATAGAACCATTTTTCTTGAATGATCGATGAAGATGATACAAAAAACATGGAAATGCCCTTTATGTGGACTACCTTTGATCGCTCAGATGCACGGAAGCCGCGATCGTTCAGTTCTCAAAATCAAAATTTTCACCGGCACCGGTGCCCGCTTGGTGCATTCCCTAGTAACTTTTCTGACCCAGTCTGCCCCTGGCTGGAATTATGTTCTCCCTGCTTTGCGGGCAATTTCTTTCGGAGAGTCGCTTTTATGGGGAGAAATGTTAAATTTTTGACAGTATATCGACCTTCTGTGAACCGATGTTTGTGATCCTTACAACTTATACAATGCTACAAATTTTGATCCGTATTCGAGAGTAGGGCTAGTTAGTGTAAGGTATTGCCATCACTTGGCGTCCGTCGTCCTTCGTCTGTCGTCCGTTAACTTTACAAACCTGGCTTCTTCTCCACAGCCATTCAGCCAAATTCAAACACATATTGCACAAACCATCCCTGGGGTATACCTTTCCATTTTGTTCAAATGGAACAGCTGCTTTCTTCGAGCTCTGGGCAATGATGCCAAGGCCTAAAAATCTTTAAAAATCTTCTTCTCATGAACCACCAGAGAGATTGTCTTGATACATGGTATGCAACACTCTTTGGTATTGAAGATTAAAGTTTGTTCAAGAGAAGTTGGTAGATCAATATTTGGGCTTTCTATGGGAACATATCCATTTTGGGCGGAGCCCAAAATTTCTATTTCAAGAACCGATGGGCCGATTTGAACCAAATTTGGCATGTAGCATAAGTGGGTATAAAGTACTTGATTGATGCCCGAATTTATTTTTCGTTGCCCCGTGGGTACCCCAGGGGCTAAAAATAGAAAAAAAAATCAAATGCCCATATTTTCCAAACTACACGGAACAGAGAACTGTTATTTGGTATGAAGCACCCTTTTGACCGGTAGAATGTATTTTTAAAACATGGCCATCGGTTGTGTCAGGGTGTTCTGTAGGGGGCGTTTGAAAAAATGCTGAGTCAGCATATTTGCAAAAATTGATAAAATATTTTTCTTCAGAACCGCTGATCAGAATCTTGATATTTGGTATACAGCATCCATAGGATGGTCAAATACGAATGTGTTCAAATCGACTCCCTCGGTTCATATTTGGGCTCAACAGAAGAGCCCAAATAATTAACTTAGGGGGTTAGATCCAAGTTTGTTCAAATGGGATCCCTGGGTGAATATTTGGGTTCTTTATTGGAGCCCAAATTTTAACTTAGTGGAATATGAGAAAATTTCTTTAAAAATCTTCTTTTTCAGACCCACTAGTGAGAATCTTTTAATATTTAGTATGTGACATCTCTAGAGGTGTAAGGTTCAAATTTGTTCAAATCGAATTCCTGGGTTAATATTTGGGTTCCCCAAGGAGCCTAACTATTTACTTAGTGCAATATGGGGAATTATCGCTTAAATCATGTCCTTCAGATCCAGCAGTTAGATTCTTTTGATATTTGGTGTACAACACATCTGGGAGGGTTAAGTTGAAGGTTGTTCAAATCAGGTCCCTGGCTTAATATTTGGGCTTTTTATTGAAGCCCAAAGTTTAACTTAGAGCAAAATGAGAAAATTTCTTGAAAATTGTTTTTCTTCAGCTCCAAGAGTGAGAATCCTTTCATAGTTGGTATGTAATATCTCTTGGGGTGTCAAATTGAAGTTTGTTCAAATTGATTCGCTTGTTTTTTCTTGTTTTTTTATTATTTTTTTTTTTTTGGTTGGACGCTAGTGAGAACACAGTAGTTTAAAACAAAACAAAAAATTCTTTCGGTTGTTGTTTTTTAATACTTCACAGAACAGAGTTTGCTAGGAAGCTTTCCTAGGACCAGCAGAAATGAATGGCCAAAAAAGTTGCCTTTGGTTGTGTCATAGCAAATCAAAAAAAAAAAATGCTCTTGCTGCTGATCACATGCTGATACACTCGTCTGTTTTGACAATTTGAGCCAGGTGAGCATTTTAGGTTCACTTGAGCCTCTGGTTTAATTTACGAATCGATTAATCGTCACAAATAATTTGTTAATCGTACATAGATGCCCCACCACCACTCCCTCTCTTTGAAGTCGTCAAAATGAAGTTCAGTTGACCTACCTCAAGTAAACAACGAAGACGATCTTCTTTTAGGGACATTCAAAGCTTTGATGTTCTGAACATTTGAACCGGCAGTGTAATAATCAAGACCGTGGGCAGTTGCGAACTTCGCTAATTCGCAACTGCCGACCCGTCTTGATTATTACACTGACGGTTCAAAAGTTAAGAACATCAAAGCTTTGAATGTACCCAAAAAGACAAATGCTTTTAACGGCTTCTTGAGGTTTAATGTCGACGTACTTGACCTCTTACCTTTCGTGACAATTTTTCATCCAATTTTTTTTTAATTATTAAACGTCTAAAACGGGGTAAAATTTACGGTTCTTCGACAACGAAAACTACTAATCAATTTCGGCACGACCGATCGACAATCGATTAATCGAGACAGCCCTATTCGAGAGCACAAATCCCGCCATTGTCGATTTTATAGAGACTTTTGGGGGAAATACATTTTGAAACAAAAAAACGTTGAAATTTATACTATAATTTTAGAACATTTACATGTGTCGTTCCATAAATTATTGATGGATGTCCCTATATCCCGATAAATTCTGTTTCTTGATTGGTCAGAATGCCTTCGACAAATGGCCATGGCAAAGGGTGCACCCATCACCCAAGGTGTATGAGAGTGTGCAACATCCAGGGTATTAGCTCACGCGAAACATCGGGGGTATATGGTTTAAATGAAAGCTTTTCTCATTCACTCGCCTCGGTATAAAAATCGAACCAAAAAACCTGAATATAGTCACAAATTTTATCACATTTTCGACAATTCGATCATATTTTGCCTTTATAAATCAAGTCGAGTAATTAAATGAAACAACCTAAGAAAAATAAAATATGAGCAAATATCGTCTCCCGAGTTCCATAAAGCGAGTTCCAGTAGGCACATAGAACACGTTGGAACTCGGGGGACGATATGCCAACAAAATACTGTTTACTCGTTTCCTTAACGACCCAAGGGATGTAACTCTATCTGTTGTCTTCTGCGTTTATAAAAACAAAAAATATTCACGCATTTGGTCGAAGTGATTACGATGCGTGAGAAACGCGACTACACATTTTTCTTCTCTGTGTTTCTATTGTGTTTCAAATGGGACAAAAACGTTATCTCCATCAACATATATGGTGTATGGAGATTTAATACCCGGACGCCTCATTTAAACATCTCGCATGCGGCTCGGAGTTTGAAAAACGACATCCAGGTATTAAATCTCCATACACCATACATGTTGGCGGAGATAACTTATAATGTCTGTCCTTGTGATTGAATATTGTTCAGGAACTCTTTTAGACGATGTAGTCTGCAATTAAGTATGTTAAATCTCAAACTTGTTTATTTTTTCGGTGTTTCCCATTTTTACTTAAATCTGAGGATCAAAAACGTTAAAAATGATAAAATAAAAAAAATATTTTCCATCGGCGACGGCGTGGTTACCACATTATTTCGGAACCCACCATAGGACAAGGATCATAAGGTAATAGCCATCACGGATTTATCTCCCCACGAAACAGACTTTCGATAAAGTTATCTCCCCTGAAGTTATTAAGCGTGCGAGAAATGCCCAATTAACCCTTTACCCAACGTAACGACCAAAACCGGCCAGTGCTATTCTCAAAAATCGCCAATTAATTTTCACTATTTTTTTCATTTTTTGTCTCAAAAACATAGGTTATGACCCCTCGTTGGAACGAGCTCGTTCCAACGAGGGGTCATAACCTATGTTTTTGAGAGAAAATATGAAAACAATTAGTTATTCAAGAATTTTTTTTGCAAGTGTCGTCTGCTTTTCACGTTAGGTAAAGGGTTAAGAAGCGCATAATTGTTGAGAAAACTACCATGGCAGTAGAAAATAAAGCGATTTTCCTTTTGTTACTTTTAAAAAATGAAAACAATAGGCGGATCTCGGATCTGTGACAGCTGTCAGTTGTTTTCGTTTATTAAAAGTTTCAAAAGGAAATATGGCTCTTTATGGCAAGCCAGTTGGAAGCAACTAAGTAACATCTGCTTCGGACTTTTGCTTAGGGAGTGTGTTTTCAGAGTAATTTGCAGGTTTTCATTCTTACAAGAAAAAATAGCACATCTTCCCTTATTATTTATTATTATTTATTTATTGGTGTTTAAGGTCACATACTTATGCACAATGGCTAATCGTGACCGTGACAGTTTTACGGTGGAGGAAGCCGGAGTACCCGGAGAGAACCACCGAGCAACGACGAGCAGCTGTCAGCTCTCCAACATCGTAACTCTGAACTCTGCACCGCAGCACAGGCAGGGTTAGATTGGTTGGAGACATGCGCACCATCGACGTGCAGTACGCCTCAGTACACAGCGTCATCGTGCCCCCATGTAGGCAATCGGGGTGAAGTGTCTTGCCCAAGGACACAACGCGGTTGCCGCAGGTGGGATTCGAAATCTTCCCTTATAGATTATTCTGTTTGAAAGAATGGTGCATGTATTATATGTCACGAAGAGCTATCTGTTGATATAATGATCCGTTACTATTACAGAACATCAAAAGACTCTGAAAGTGCAGTTTTCTTATTTATGTGGGTTTAAACGGCGACTGGTAGTCAAACATTCAAACTAACTGGATAAAAACATTGTAAAAGCCAGTTTCCGTATTTGTAAACTACTCTACAGGAAAATGTCTGAAGTGTGTGAACTGATGCACACATCGATGGCACATCTTTGCAAATATGTTGAAATTTCAATCCTAATATGAAAATCCCCATACCCTTAATGTTACATTCACTGACAACGTTGAAAATTTAGGGGAACTAACGTCCCTGTAAATCTCTTCCAAAGACGAAAATTGTCAGTCATGGTGGGAATTTCTGATCATTTCGGCGAAACGTACCTCGTCCGAAACTGGTTTACACAGTCTATTTTTTTATTTCAGGATTTTGATGCGACCAGAAGAGACAGTCGACAAAATACACCTTATAAAACCATGCATTGTGTGTGATAACATTTATCATGGTCGTGGGCTAGCCATGAATTGTATCATCAGTTAAATTGTTCTTTCATTCGTATGTCGGACTAAATACCGAAACACATAGTACCACCTCAAAAGGTCTTACTTGAGTTGGTTGGTAACGTTGTTACAATGGGTGAGGAAACTACCGAGGAGAGTTATTTACTACAAAAGAACAATGATTCCAACGTTAATGAGTCAAATTGTGAGTATCGAACACAAGACCAGGGGAGATCACCAGTTCTACGGAATCTCGTCGTACTTAATTGTGCTCATATGATTTATAGTTTTGGATTCACAATATTGGAATCACTGTCATATCAGTATATTTATTTTAGAGAGCTTGAGAAATACTCACTGAATTATTCTACTGATCCGTCTCCGTGCGAAAATGACACTAATTCGAATGAGACGAATTCACAGAACCGAAAACTGGCTGAACGTGAATCTGCAGAGCTGATTCTTTATTGTACGTTGATATCTAGTCTCCCTGCCATAGTGATGTCTCTGATATACGGATCACTGTCCGATAAATACGGAAGAAAGCATATTTTGCTTTTATCGATGAGTGGCTCTCTGATAAGAACTATTTCACTTTGTGCAGTCATGGTTTGGGAACTGGACCTACAATGGCTTTTATGCGGTTATTTTTTAGACGGAATGAGTGGTTATTATTTCACCGTTATGCTTATTTCGTACTCCGCGACTGCAGATTTAACACCGGCAACTGAGGGTAGAACTGTATACATTGCTGTTCTTAATGCTGTTGGATCTATCGGATCAATTCTTGTCACGATTGGCGTAGGTTATTTCATAGAGGCGGCTGGCTATTTGTATCCAACTATTTTAGGTGCTAGTTTTCTGCTGTTGAGCTTACTGGTTTTGGGTTGTGCTTTCAAGGAGACTCGCATAGGATTGGAAAACAATAAGACATTTTTCGGAAATATTGCAACTATTTTTGAACTATACACAACAAAAAACCGACCGTATCCAAGATGGATGTTAATATGTCTTGCTCTGATATTCTTTGAAGGTACTTTCGCTATCGCATCAAGAGGATCGACAGAAACGTTATTTCAGCAAAGTGAACCATTTTGTTGGTCATCCGCGACTCTCGGGTGGTTCCAAGCAGCAATAAGTGCCAGAGGGATAATAAGCGTTATAGCTTTAAAGGTGTTCCACAGATGGTTTGACGATTATCAACTCACTGTTCTCTCATTTGTTTCAAATGGAGCGGGATTCCTAGTCGAGGCATTCTCCATCTCATCACTGCAGCTTGTCGTTGGTATGTTAACCTTTATTTACTCTCTGAATTTATAGAAAGGTATGCTCAGTGACAGTGACAGTGTCGTTGAAGAAGAGAAATATATGAGTCAATTTATAGCTGCAAGGGAAAAAGATTGTGTTGATCAATTAAATCTGAGAAATAATGCCAAGGAGTTCAAGACAAGCTTACTAACTTGTCTAAAGTATGACATTGAAGTGTCAACTAAATCTTACAGGGCTTAAAATACACAGGAGAATCAGAGTCGATGCTCGCAAATGATTCTCACAAGGAAACAATGTAAACCAACTTTTATTCTCGCAAAATGGTCATTTGGTTCTAATCATAGAATCTGAAAGTGTCCTTAATCCTTTACCTAACATGAAAAGCAGACGACACTTGCAAAAATATTCTTGAATAACTACTTTTTTCATTTTTTGGCTCAAAAACATAGGATTTGACCCTCACTCGAGGAGCTCGTTCCAACGAGGGGCCATAACCTATGTTTTTGGGATAAAAAATGAAAAAATAATGAAAATCAATTGGCGATTTTTGAGAATAGTGCTGGACGTTTTTTGCCGTTACGTTGGGTAAAGTGTTAAAGACCTGTAGAATTCTATTTATTTTTTGCATGAAATAAAACTTTGACTTAGCAGTGGTGTCTAATGATGTCTTGCCTGCGCATACAAGAATATTTACCATCTCCAATTGAGAATTGCATTGAACAGCAACTAGTGTGAGCAATTCAACCAAAAAGACGAAATATTCGCCAAACGAAATAAAAGAGGTTCAGGAAACGGAACCTTATTACTCTTCTTATTTCGTTAGGTCTGCTTTACAGGATCTGTAGGATTTTGAGAAACATCTCCACGATTCGGAAATTTTCAAATAATCGATTATATAATTTCGAAGCTTCACACTAAGTTCACAGGGCCCTAACTCCGAACAGGCCTGGGAAATAAGCAATCTGTCATTTGCAGAATAAGGTCCTCAGAGGGTGAATTTGTTGATGCTCCCCATTCAGTGGGACATTTTATCCTCTGGGTACCTCTTTCTCGTCAGACCTCAGACCTGATTTCTTGATTCAGATAGAGGTTCGCAGAGGGTACATTTGGTGATGCTAGCTGCTATGCGGGGTAGCTTAACCAAATTCACCCTCTGGGGACCTCTTTCTACAGATGACAGTTTGTTTTCTTTTCAGGCTTGACCCCGAAGCAATGGGACACTGGCACCAGTCACAAACTTAACACAAAGCTTCTGAATCATGGCCCAATCATTTTGTTTATTCAGTCGGCTGTGCTAAGATTTTCAATCTGCAGGTAAGCAGTCGGGAGCGCGGTGGCTCAGTAGGTAGAGGTGCAGGCTGCAAGCCGAGAGGTCCTCTGTTCGAATCCCACCTGCGGCAACCGCGTTGTGTCCTTGGGCAAGACACTTCATCTCCATTGCCCGCGTGGGGGCACGATGACGCCGTGTACTAAGGCGTACTGCACGTCGATGGTACGCATGTCTTCAACCAATCTAACCCTGCCTGTGCTGCAGTGCGGAGTTATGATGTTGGGGAGCTGGCAGCTGTTCGTCGTTGCTCGGTGGTTCTCTCCGGGTACTCCGGCTTCCTCCACCCGTAAACTTGTCACGGTCATGGTTAGCCATTGTGCATAAATATGTGACCTTAAAAACACCAATAAATAAATAAATAAATAAATACAGGTAAGCAGTCGGCTCAGACAGAAACAAGATCTGAATGGCCAGAAGAAGCCAAGTTGGTACTTGGATCATATGGAGAGAACGCTTATTATTGCCATACATTCCTGGTGAATCCGGGGCATACTTATAAATTTAAAACTGAGGCTGAATGGATGTGTTCACTTTTGTGTTGAGGTAAAAATGTTACACTAAAATATCTCAGGTGGATTGTTGTTTATTAATCCTTTACCCAACGTAACGGCCAAAACCGGCCAGCGCTATTCTTAAAAATCGCCAATGAATTTTCATTATTTTTTCATTTTTTGTCTCAAAAACATAGGTTATGACCCCTCATTGGAACGAGCTCGTCGAGCTCGTTCCAATGAGGGGTCATAACCTATGTTTTTGAGACAAAAAATGAAAAAAATTAGTTATTCAAGAATTTTTTTTGCAAGTGTCGTCTGCTTTTCATGTTAGGTAAAGGGTTAACCATTTACTTAAGAAAAACAGACTACTTGCAAACTAAATTATTGAATAATTATTTTTTTTTTCCATTTCTTGCGTCAAAAACACAGCTTATGGCCAGACATGTCAACCGGTATTGAACCGGTACCGGTACCACCGGTTCCCTCCTGCGCCAAACGGTACCGGTACAGAAGCTGTTGTTCCGCCGGTACCGGGACAAATTATTTATCGGGAAATTCCTAATTGAACGACGGTAAACATACTGATAATTGTGTATGGCACACTTGCATGACGTACTTTTAACTTATTTTTGAATTAACATATCAAAACAGTCTACAGGTGCATGTTCTGTCTGCACTACGGCCACGATAAGGCCGATTATTTTTGACTTTTTAAACGTCTCATTAAAGACAATGAAAGCGCCGTCGTCGAGTACTTCAAAGAAATTATTCTGTGATAACATCAAAGTAATCATAAAGCACGAGTATCGTGCTTTATGATTACTTTGATGTCACCGCAGAATAATTGGTACGGTGCCATGTTCGTCGTGCAATCTTCGGGACTAGGGAGGTTTAAATGCGAATTTCTCCCATCTGATTGCGATGTCATCCAATTGTTGATTTGTCCCGGTACCGGCACCGGTTTCGACGGGACAGGCTCTGTCCCGTCCCGGTACCGGTTATGTTGGTACTGGCGGTACTTTGACATGCCTGCTTATGGCCCCTCATTGGGACGAGGGGGCCCAGTGACGCTGTGTACTAAGGCGTACTGCACGGTTTTCAACCAATGTAACTTTGCTCGGTTGTTCTCTCTGGGTACTCCGACTTCCTCCACCCGTAAAAGTGTCCGACACAAGGTGATCCTGGCTGTCGAAAGTGTCGTTAATCCCCAATTAAAAAAGATCCAATGGGATCATTTGCGTGAACTCTACCAAAGTTTCCGTTTATTTTGTACAAATTTCTGAAACTGTGAATTGTGCACACTTGTTCACGTCAGGACGCAATATAAGTAAGTGACTAAAGCCTAAAAAAGTTAAAAATCTGTTTCTTAGACCCTCCCGCATGGTAGGGCTGAGCGGTTTATCGGTTCGGTTTGGTTTTTTTTTTCAAAACCGAAACCGAACCGCCGCCTTAACAAAAAAACCTAGACTTTCGGTTTCAACAAATTTCACAGAATTGGTAAGTTTATTACCTTTCAATCACATGCGTTCCGCACGTCAAAGGCTAAAATGCCGAGCAAATGTAAACGCTGTGCCGTTTATGCTTACTTCGGGAGGATTGATAGCAAATCCCCCCCCCCCCCCCCCCCTTCTCAAAATGGTGGCAGCAAATTTCTTATATCTTAAACGATGTCTGCAGTACCACCACCAGAAGGAATATGAAAAATTAAAAAAGTCAAACGTAGGAATCGACAAGTGCGATTCAAGAATCGTAAAGTAACTTTAATGAACCCGGTACAGCTTCCGGCTCACTCATATTCGACCAAATAGGTATTGAAAGTTACCTGACAATATATGGTGTAAAAGTAATATAAATTATCTTTGACCCAAAATCATCTACGTACGGCGCATGGTAGATTAGATTGGAGGTAAACAAAAAATTTATTGAGTTTTGAAACCTCAAAGTTCACATGGGAAAAATGACGGGTAAATTATGTAAATTAGCCGACTTCTGGCACGTTCTCTGAAAGTGTCACATGCTCAGATATAGCGCTGCCCATCGGTAGTTCTGTTTTTGTAACAATAAAATGATTAAATTAAAATAAAACATTTTCTTAAATGGATGGCAGGTAACTATTGAAAATTTTAAAAACTTATTGCGAATTGTTGGTATACTATTTGAACTTACTTCAAGGTATAAACTGTCAAGTGTCAAGTTAACGCTGCATTCCAAATACGCACTTGTTATAATCAAACCGTGTTTTCCCATGTGTATTTTGTATGCACAACAAATCCGAAGATGAAATATTGCAAACTTTCAAATCCCATTATGCAGCCGTCTCCCTTCAAAAACATCAATCGCCTGTCTTGACTGCGATAAAATCCGCGCAGGGTTCAGCCAAGAGGACGAAGTGAATTTGGCAATATCTTCGCCTTGCACCGCTCACTTCGCCCAGTTTTTATGTTTGGGCAAAATCAAAGTCAACTAGAGAATTGTAATTTGTTGGACAAATTACGGGCTTTCCCAACTTATTAATGTGAAAAGGTAAACTGTACTGTACACAAGACTATCGATCAGCTTTGAAAACAGAAAATTTAGTGGAAATCAAAGTTTTTGTGATGCTACTAGTTTTTATGCAGCCAAAACAGATATTTGAGATACGGCTGGACACCAAAACATTTAACACAAAATTTGCTCTTCAATAATTACAGAATATTTTCATAGAAAGCAAAACAAGCGATGTCCTTTCTGCTTTGAAAAAAATAAGTACATATGAATTATGGGCGTACGGGCCGGGGTTTCATGAAGGACTGTGCCCCAACCCACCCCTGAGTCAGGAAGGAGCCGATTTTTCGGCCAATATGCCAGAAAATTTTGGACAATTTAGTTGCCAGAAACGGCCACAAAACATTTTGGTTTTCCACACAAAATGTTGTTTTCCTATCTCATCATTTCGAAGTTGCAAGTAAACTGACCATTATACTGTACAAGTTGATTCAGTGGAACCATATCCACGTTAATATTATTCATTTATAATCACACAAGTACATATAAAGAGTTCTATTACTACATATTACGGGAGGTCGGTGGCTCAGAAGGGAGAGATGATTGTGATTGTGTGCAGTCCAAGAAGTCCTCTGTTTGAATCCCGCCTGTGGCAACCACATTGTGTCCTTGAGCAAGACACTTCATCCCAATTTAATTTCCCACGTGGGGGTGGGTGGAGGGTGGGTGGGTGGGGGGGGGGGGGATATGATGGCGATGTGTACTAAGGGTACTTTGAGGGTGCACTTGTCTTCAACCAATGCTAACCCTCCTTTTGTGGAGTTAGTATGTCGGGGAGTCTGAGTCACTTGCCATTGCTCGGTGGTTCTCTCCAGGTACTCAATGGGGGGGGGGGGGGAGGTGGGAGCCCCCCCCCCCTCCCATAGCCGCATTTGGCATTTCCTCCTGAGATTCAACTTTTTCGGGCTAAAAGGGTTCACCCCCCCCCCCCCCCCCATGAAAAATAGCCCTGTACGCCTATGCGATGAATACCTGGACTTGAATAAATACCTATATGATGGTCATGATATAGCTGAAGATGCTGAAAGTGACCTTAAATATCAATAATTAATTTATTCTCTATCATTCTATCTGTTTGTGAATGTGTGGGATTTGTCAACAAACGAGGGTAAGCTTCCTACTCCATGATTTCACAATTTTTCCAAATATCTGTTTCAGATACAATGAAATGCATGTAATATGAGTTACTGTCACACACAAATTAGTTGTTTATTTGATATGGTTTAAATCATCTAGAGAGCTAGTATACACAGTGATGGGTACAGTTCAAGTCAAAATGAGTTGATTAAAGGGATGTTGAACAGCTTGATAATATTTCTTGCATTACATTACTACTTTGCTATTTATTGACAGAAGGATTTCACAGAGGGTTTCCCTGACGGTATTTATTTATTGGTGTTTACGGTCACATACTTATCCACAATGGCTAATCGTGACCGTGACAGTTTTACGGATGGGGGAAGTCGGAGGACCAGAGAGAACCACCGAGCATCGACGAGCAACTGTCAGCCCAACATTCTAATTATGTTCAAGCTCCGCTGAGGCAGGGTACCAGCGGTTGAAGACACGTGCACCATTGACATGCAGTACGCCTTAGTACATGGCATCATTGTGCCCCCATGTTGGCAACCGGGATAACGTGCCTTGCCCAAGGACATTACGTGGGTCGTCCCAGACAGGGATCAAACTCGGGACCTCTATCATAGAAGTCAAACAGTCTATCAATGAGAAAATGTGCTTTCTTTCCTGGCGGTATTCATATTTGTACGGCCAAACTGGGGTTGGATAACACGGAACACCAAAACATATAACACAAAATTTGTTCCCCATTGATTTTTGAAAGCAGTTATAGAATGCTCAAAGAGCGCTTTCCTTTTTGTTTTTGGACAAGTGAGTATTCACTCAATCATTTTTTGCAGACAGTGCTATTTTTAAGTGACCAAAGCACATGTTTCATTAAGTCCCAGAACATAACTAAAGCCGGATATATTGATTAAACAACTCTGCATATAGCAAAGCAAAGTCACAAATTAACCCATTCCAAAATGATAGTAGAGAGTAACCAAAGTTGGATAATTTGGGTATTTCCAAATGGTACTCTTATTCTCGCTCTCATTGTGCTTGAGGGTTAAATCTGAGATTGAAAAGATATACCAATCTTACTCAGGGAAGGTGAGTACAGAAAAGTACGAAATTAATCAGAAAATGAATTTTGTCTGACGGTACTAATATTTGTACGAGCAAAACTGGTACTGGGTTTATTTATTTATTTTTTTATTTATTTATTTATTTATTTATTTATTTATTTATTTATTTATTTTATTTATTTATTTATTAGGGTTTAACGACACATTAACAGCCAAGGTCATATTATGTCGGTGACAGTTGTATGGGTGGCGCAAGCCGAGCAATGACGAGCAGCTGCCAGCTCCCCAACATAGTGCCTCCGCACTGTAGCACAGGCAGGGTTAGATTGGTTGAAGACATGCACACTATCGACGTGCAGTATGCCTTAGTACACGGCGTCTAGACCAGTGAAGGCAGATGCACGAAATCTTCAGAAGTTGTTCTACTATACTTGCTCGACAGAACAGTATCTTTGTCAAGTGGCGTGAGCGCGTGGGAACAACGTGAATCGCGTGGAAACTGCGGGAACGATTCGTCCCTACTCTATTCCCAATGCAATGCCGTTTCCATTCACTATTTACCTATCACCGGTCGAGTTTGGCATTATTTCTGTCTATTTGATGAACTGTCCAGCTTTAAATATTCGCACATTTATATGGGACAGAAAGTTTTGAGTTGAGCTGCTTATTTTAGACCATCCCGGCAGAAACTAACAACTCGATCCGGTGGAGAATTTATTTATTTATTTATTTATTTATTTATTTATTGGTGGTTAAGGTCACATATTTATGCACAGTGGCTAATCATGACCGCAACAGTTTTACGGGTGGAGGAAGCCGGAGTACCCGGAGAGAACCACCGAGCAACGGCGAGCAACTGTCAGCTCCCCAACATACGAACTCCTCACAAGCAGGGTTAGAATTGGTTGAAGACAAGTGCACCATCGGCGTGCAGTGCGCCTCAGTACACAACGCCACCGTGCCCCCACGCGGGCAGTGGAGATGAAGTGTCTTGCCCAAGGACACAACGCGGTTGCCGCAGGTGGGATTATCTGGTGGAGAAAAAGCCGTCATCTGGCTAATTAAACATTCAAATTGAACAGTTGCAATGTCGGATATACTCCAATAATGTCCCGACCATGCAAGGCAGCAACTTGAAATTCTCAGAATGTTTTCTACTGTCCCTGCCCGACAGTTTAGTATCTTTGTCAAGTGCCGCGCGTGGAAATACCGTGGATCAGGTGGAAACCGAGGGCACGATTCGTCCCTACTTTATTCTCAATTCAACGACTTTTCCAT
The DNA here is from genome assembly GCA_031216915.1 of Pictodentalium vernedei. Taxonomy (NCBI): domain Eukaryota; kingdom Metazoa; phylum Mollusca; class Scaphopoda; order Dentaliida; family Dentaliidae; genus Pictodentalium; species Pictodentalium vernedei. The sequence continues at coordinate 130,538,806 of CM062296.1, read as the reverse complement.
TCATTATTTACCTGTCACCGGCTGAGTTAGGAATTATATCTGTCTATTTGATGAACTTTTCAACCTTAACTATTTGCGGCTTCATGTAGCACCACCGAAAGGCCACTGCACGGTCATCAATATATTCAGGGATTGATTTTACGAAAATAACAATTATTCCGACTATATCCACATGGGAACCCCTAAATATGTCAAGAGTTAAACTATTGATAATAACGTATAAAACAGAAGTTGTCATGCTATGCTTGCTGCATGCAGGAATAGAAAACATTCAGCGCTCAATGAATTAGGAATGGAGTAAATTGTCACTTAAACCTACGGAATTCTGAAAAAAAAAATGAGAGGTTTTTTTCGACGGCACCAATTTTTATGCATTTGATACAGGGATACAGTTAAACTTTACAGCAACCTTATAACAGAAAATATTCTTGGAATTGAACTGTGAATCCGAATTTCGAAAGCATTTTCGGATATTCTATTCCAAACTACCACTGCAAGCTTATCAATATTCAGTGATTTTATGAAAATATCAATTATTCCGACCGTACCCATATGGGCAGTCTGGAATCTGCCAACGGTTAAACCTTTAATAATGACATATAAAACAAAAGTTGTCATACTATGACTGCTGCATACACCCATAGAAAACGTTCAGCGCTCAATCAATTAGGAATGGAGTAAATCGTCACTTAAACTTACCAAATTCTGAAAAACGATAGTTTGTTTGGACTGCTCCTATCTTTATGCAAACAGAACGAGCATAGGGTTAAACTTTACAACTAGACTTACAACAGCAAATATGCTCGGTAGGCAATTGTAAATACGAACATGTAAATCATTTTTAGATATTCCTTTCGAAAATGGAAGAAAAGTGAGCTCCAAATTAGCCAGTTTTATGAAGAACTTTAGGGCACTCAAATTCAAGGACCAAAAACTGGGTGAAGGTTAAATCTTTGAATAAAATATATAACAGCAAAATTGTTCTTGGACGAAGGCCCAATCCTCTCATGGAAAAGGTTTTGAGACAATATGGGTCCAGTGCTGAGAAAGTGCATGTAAACGTTGGCGAAAATAAGAATTATTCCGACAGTACCCTTATGGGAAGTCTCAAATCTGCCAAGGGTTAAACTTTTAATAATAACATATAGAACACAATTTGTCATACTTTGACTGCTGCAAGCAGCTATAGAAAAAACTCAGAGCTCAAGCAATTAGGAATGAAGTAAATCGCCACCTAAAGTTACCAAATTCTGAAAAAAGGAGTTTTTTGGAAGGTACCTACTTTTTTATGCAACCAGAATGGGATAGGGTTAAACTTTCCAACCAAACTTACAACAGCAGATATGCTCGGTAGTCAGTTGTGAATACGTACATGAAAAGTTTTTGAAATTAACCCTTTCCAAAATGATAGAAAAAAGCAACCAAAGATGGCTAATTTTGGTATTTTGAAACGGTACTCTTATTCTCGCCCTCATTGTGCTTGAGGGTTAAATCTGAGATTAAGAAGTAAACAGTAACTTTTTCTTCCACAATCATTGTTGCATCTAGCCATATCAAAATAATTGTTACAACTACTTTGTAATTAGAGAAATTTGCCCTTGAAGTTGGCGAAAATAACAATTATTCCGACAGTACCCTTATGGGAAGTCTCAAATCTGCTAAGGGTTAAACTTTTAATAATAACATATAGAACAAAATTTGTCATACTTTGACTGATGCAAGCAGCTACAGAAAACATTCAGAGCTCAAACAATTAAAAATGGAGTAAATTGCCACCTACACTTATCAAATTCTGAAAAAATTGGAGTTTTTTTGGACGGTGCCTATTTTTATGCAACCAGAATGGGATATGGTTAAACTTTACAACCAAACTTACAACAGCAAATATGCTCGGTAGTCAATTGTGAATACGTACATGAAAAGTGTTTGAAATTCACCCTTTCCAAAATGATAGAAAAAGCAACCAAAGTTGGCTAATTTTGGCATTTCCAAACAGTACTCTTACCCTCGCCCTCATTGTGCTTGGGGGTTAAATCTGAGATTAAAAAGCAAACAGTAACTTTATTCCGCAATCATTGTTGCATCTATCCAAACCAAAATAATTGTTACAACAACCTTGTTATTAGAGAAATTTGCCCTTGAAGTTGGTCAATTTTGAAGAAAAAATTGATATTCATGTCATTTTTGGCCATTGGGGGTTAATGTTGAAAGATTTGAGTGGTGATTGTGGTGTATCATATTATGCTGTAAACGTGTGGAAAATTTGAGCGAAATAACTGTAAACAATTTTGAGACATTCGAAAAATGGTGAAATTTTGAAGGTTTTGGCAGAATATTTTGAAAATACGCGTTTTCACAGATATGACGATACCGCATTTCACTAGATTTTATGACATTACATAAGTGTGCTAAATTTGGTCAAGATCGTACAACTTGTTTTCGAGCAGTTCAACAGACAAAATTCAGGGAAAAAAAAAAACAAAAACAAAAAAAATAGAGAAGAAAAATTTTGAAAAAGAAGAATAACAATAGTCTTTCCCAAAATAAAAAAAAAAATAAAAAAAATAAAAAAATAAAAAAATAGAGAAGAAAAATTTTGAAAAAGAAGAATAACAATAGTCTTTCCCAAACTGGGTTTGGGAAAGCCTAAAAACGAAAATCTACAGTCGAAATTAAGAGCGATATTGCGAAAACATTGTAGTGAGTGAGTTACCAATAATAGTGATTCGTATATCACGACTTAATTTAAAAATAGTTATAAAAATAACAAGAAATATGCTTTGTGTTCTTTTTATTCCACTGTCATTTGAAGCAGGAACCATTAAGAAATCGGGGTAGTCTATTTTGAAGCGATGTGATAATTACCGAAATAAGCACAACAGTTGTATATTATCCACCAAAATCAGGGTGAGAGCTTAACGACGCCTTACAAAATGAGTAAATGTTGATTTTTGCTAAAATGTAGCTTTTCTTGTAAATTTGTGCATCTTGACCAGGCCCCAAATATCACCGACAGAACAAGGTAGATCTCACCAGTGGTGGAGCCATGGTTTGAAATCCTGGGGGACCATACTGGTGAAGAGTTTGAGGGTGAATCTCAGGACTAAGGGTAATGTACTTGTACTGAGGGCAGCAAATCAAAAAGAATCTTTTCAAATTTGGGGATGGGAGGAGCAAGTGGGATTTGGGGGGAACTGGGCTCCCTAGATACCCCATGGCTCCACCACTGTAGCCCACTACAGTAGCCCACCACAATATGTCCATTAGCTGAGAAGGGTGATGAGCACTGAGAGACCGGGTGACTCAACACACCGTAGGAGCCTCATGACTTGGACGACAAATACAGACACATTTTATGTGTACATGCATTACCCTCTAAACTGTGGATTTCTACAATATATTTTGAAAAACCGAAACTTTTGAGGAAAACAAAAATAATTACAAAAATAAAAAATAAGAGAGCTGTGGGTTTTTAAATTTCTTGTTCGGTTTTGGTTTATTAGGTGGAGTAAAACCTCGGTTCGGTTCGGTTTTCGGTTTGTTCATGAGACCAAATAAAATTCAATAAAACTCATTCTTATGTCCGGAGTCATAACTAAATAGCAGTGAAATTTAGTGAAACTCAATGAATGCCCGAAATAAGCTATAATACATGAAGAATCAGGAAGGCCAATATAATAATTACCTAAATATACAGAACTTTTATTGTGCTTGGCCATTTTTCGAGGTCTGACACCTACACGCAACTTGAGGAAAGCTGCAAACACAACTAAACAGAAATGTCGGAAATTCACAGAATGTAGCCTTCCCAGAGTAGTGAGCGTACCCAGACACTGCCATTGGCAGTGTCTGGGTACTCTCACTACTCTCGGATGGCTACATTCAGTGAATTTCTGCAGCAAGAGAGTATTTAATAAAAAACGAAAAACCTTAGATTACGGGATGTCGACGGTTTCGGTTTTTAAAAAAACTAAAAACCTCGGTTCGGTTTCGGTTAACCTACAGCTCTAAAAACTAAAATAAAAGCCGCCCGCCGAGCGCTCATATGCAGTTTTACAGGAAAATGGACTAAGAAACACTTTGTGGGGCCTAACTCAAAGCCAATAACAGAAAAGTAATTTCAATAACTTTGTGTTTCTTTATTTATATTTCAGTTCCAGTGGTTGGCATTTTTGGGAGCTTGTTTTTCGCGACGATCAGAGGAATTATGTCTCGTCAAACTAAGCCAGAAGACCAAGGTAAGACAACTTGTGTCGCGCGATTGTCCACGTGGTTATCCGACCAATATCTTTATTTATCATATGACTCGTCAGTTTTTTTTCGCTTTAAAACATTTGATATTTTGCTTTCTTATTAATCAGTGATAAATAAAGCCTTCGGTCGATTTCATTGGTCAATTTCAAAACTAGACAATTTGATTGACTGAACAAAATACTACTGGGCCATATTTTCATAATTTGCATAATTGGGGTTGAAAGATTTTATTGGTCATTTTCAAATATGGACAGTTTGATTGGCTGAACAATATACAACTGGGTCACATTTGCATAATTTGAGTAGGGAGAATTTACGTTATCTGTCCTAATTAGATTGGGTTATATTGCATTAACCCTTTACCTAACATAACGACCAAAGCCGGCCAGTGCTATATACGAAAAATGTTCATTTTTGCTTCCAAAACATAGGTTATGACCCCTCATTGGAACGAGCGCATCGCGCTCGTTCCAATGAGGGGTCATAACCTATGTTTTGGAAGCAAAAAATGAAAAGTTTTAGTTATATGATGATGTTTTTTCCAAGTGTCGTCTGCAACAGACGTTAGGTAAAGGGTTAAAAAGTCATACTAAGTCGTTAATTTGTACTTATGTGTGTCATATGATAAATAGAATATTATATGATGATGTTTTTTCCAAGTGTCGTCTGCAACAGACGTTAGGTAAAGGGTTAAAAAGTCATACTAAGTCGTTAATTTGTACTTATGTGTGTCATATGATAAATAGAATATGAAATAAGTGTTAGAATATAGAATATGAAATAAGTGTTTTTCTCACAGGATATTTATGAAACTCGTCCGAATTTTCCGTTTGGGGCTCGCCAGAGGTTCGCCCAAACGGAAAATTCTAACACTCGTTTCATAAATATCATATGAGAAAAACACTCATTTTATTTATTTATTTATTTATTTATTTATTTATTTATTTATTTATTTATTTATTTATTTATTTATTTGTGTCTAAGGTCACATAATTATGCAAAATGGCTAATCGTGACTGTGACAGTTTGACGGGTGAAGGAAGCCGGAGAGAACCACCGAGCATCGACGAGCAACTGTCAGCTCCGCAACATTCTGACTTTGTTCAAGCTCCGCTCAAGCAGGGTTACAGCAGTTGAAGACATGTGCACCTGCAACTTGCAGTACGACGTAGTACACAGCGTCATCGTGCCCCCATGTAGGCATAGCATAGAAGTGCAACATCTCCCACTGAGCCACCGTGATCCCACCAATATCTCTAATTAAGTAATAAATTTAAAATGCTCTTCATCTTGTTCAGCATGGAACTTCTGCTGACGAATTGCTGTGCAAGTAAAGAAAAAAGGGTTATAATATAATGGTATCATAATAATGGTATCATAATCGTAGATGTAAGGTGCTATAAGGTGAAGACTGTTATTTCTCACACCATAAATTATGTCGAAAATCTTGTTCTCTGTGCTTTATTTGAATTATTTTTTTTTTTTGGGTGTTGTTGTTTTTTAGCTCACCTGACTTTTTAATTGAAATTTGAGAAAAGTTTGTTATGACATCGCAATTTGATTTTGTTCAAATCAAGTTGCCTCGCCCGTGGGTAGGTCCACACCCAAAAAGTGTGCTGAAATCTTAAAGAATCTTCTTCTCATGAACCAGCAGTAGCAGAGACTTGATATTTGGTGTGCAGCTTCCTTTTGAGGTGTAGACTCAGATTTGTTCAAGAGAAGTTTGTGGGGCTATACTTGGCGTCGTTATGGGAGGGGCAAAATTTTTGGCCCCGCCCAAAATTTCTATTTTCCAAACCGAGAGGCTGATTTGAACCAAATTTTATGTGAGGGCTTATTGGGTCATAAGTACCTAATTTATGCTGATTTTTTTTCCCCGGAGCCCCATGGGAACCGCAGGAGCTAAAAATAGAAAAAAATTAAAACGCCCATATCTCCAAAACTGCACGGCACCGAGAATTTTTATTTGGTGTGAAGCTTCCTTAGGACCAACAGAAGAATTGGTAAAAAAAAATTGCCATCGGTTTTATCATGGGGTACAGTTTCGGGACTTTGAAAAAGTGCTGAGTCAGCACTTTTTAACACTGTAGGCAATGGGAAAAAACATTAAAAAATCTTCTTCTCCAGATCCAGAAGGCAGAATCTTTTGATATTTGGTATGCAACGTTGGAGGGTGGATCTGATTCAAGTTTGTTCAAATCGGCCCCCTGGGTTCATATTTGGGCTCAGTATAGGAGCCCGATTTCGAACTTAGTGCATTTCAGGCAAATTTCTTAAAAAATCTTCTTCTCCAGATCCAGCAGGCAGAATCTTTTGATATTTGGTATGCAACATTGTGGGGTGGATCTGATTCAAGTTTGTTCAAATCGGCCCCTTGGGTTTATATTTGGGCTCAGTATAGGAGCCCAAATTTGAACTTACTGCATTTCAGGCAAAATTTCTTTGAAAATCTTCTTCTCCAGATCCAGCTGGCAGAATCTTTTGATATTTGGTATGCAACATTGTGGGGTGGATCTGATTCACGTTTGTTCAAATCGGCCCCTTGGGTTTATATATGGGCTCAGTATAGGAGCCCAAATTTGAACTTAGTGCATTTCAGGCAAATTTCTTTCAAAATCTTCTTCTCAAGATCCAGCAGGCAGAATCTTTTCATATTGGGTATGCAACATTGTGGGGTGGATCTGATTCAAGTTTGTTCAAATCGGCTCCCTGGGTGTATATTTGGGCTCAGTATAGGAGCCCAAATTTGAACTTAGTGATTTTCAGGCAAATTTCTTAAAAAATCTTCTTCCCCAGATCCAGCAGGCAGAATCTTTTGATATTTGGTATGCAACATTGTGGGGTGGATCTGATTCTATTTTGTTCAAATCGGCTCCCTAGATTCATATTTGGGCTCACTATAGAAGCTCGAATTCGAACTTAGTGCATTTCAGGCAAATTTCTTCAAAAATCTTCTTCTCCAGATCCTGCCGGCATAATCTTTTGATATTTGGTATGCAACATTGTGGGGTGGATCTGATTCCAGTTTGTTCAAATCGGCCACCTGGATTCATATTTGGGCTCACTAGAGAAGCCCAAATTCGAACTTAATGCATTTCAGGCAAATTTCTTTGAAAATCTTCTTCTCAAGATCCAGCAGGCAGAGTCTTGTAATATTTGGTATGCAGCATCCTTAGGGGGGTGAGATTCAAGTTTGTTCAAGCCATGTCCCTAGGTCCATATTTGGGCTCACTGTGGGAGCTTGAATTGTAACTTTGTTCGAAATGAGGAATTTTCTTAAAAAATCTTCTTCTTCAGATCCAGCAGTCGGAATGGTTTGATATGTGGTGAGTAGCATCCTTGGAGGGGAGGGGGGGAGGGGATTCAAGTGTGTTAAAGCCAAGTCCATGGGTCCATATTTGGGCTCCCTGTGGGAGCCCAAATTATAACTTAGTCAATATGAGGAATTTTTCTTTAAAAATCTTCTTCTTCAGATTCAGCAGTTGGAACGTTTTTATATTTGGCATGGAGCAACCTTATGGGGCTGAGATTCAAGTTTGTTCAAGCCAAGTCCCTTGGTTCATATTTGGGCTCACTATGGGAGCCTGAATGACAACTTAGTTCAAAATGAGGAATTTTCTTTAAAAATCTTCAGATCCAGCAGATGAATGCTTTTGATATTTTTTATGCAGCATCCTTAGGGGGGGGGGGGGGGGGGGGGGGGGTAAGATTCAAGTTTGTTCAAGCCATGTCCCTAGGTCCATATTTGGGCTGATTGTGGGACCTCGAATTGTAACTTGGTTCAAAATGAGGAATTTTCTTTAAAAATCTTCTTCTTCAGATCCAGCAGTCGGAATGTTTTGATATTTGATGTGCAGAATCCTTAGGGGTGTGAGATTCAGGTTTGTTAAAGCCAAGTCCCTGGGTTCATATATGGGCTCCCTGTGGGAGCCCGAATTATGACTTAGTTCAATATGAGGAATATTCTTTAAAAATATTTTTTTAGATCCACTGGTCAGAATATTTGGATATTTGGTTTCAGCTTTTCTTAAGAGGAGCAGATGCAACTTGTGGAAATCAATTCTCTGGGTTGATATGTAGGCTACCATGTCAGGTGAGCGCCCTCGGGCCCCCTGGGGCCTCTTGTTTTGTTGTTGTTGTTGTTGTTTTTTTGTTTTTGTTTTTTTTGTTGTTTTTTCAGAGGGGTAGGGGTGTTAAAATATATTTCTAGGCAGAAAATTCTGAAAAACGAATCGGTACGAGGTACGCTAATTAGTATCGCAAGAGGAATGTAATTGAAATCCTAAGATAATGGTATTCAAATCGCTGGAAGAAATGGATCAAGCACATAATAAGACTGAATACTACACACATTCTCTAAAAGTGATCAAGTAACGGGGTGGGGGTATGATCCAAAAAGTAGAACCAAGGACCGTACCATATAGAAACGCCGCGTACTTCGTAAAAAGGAGGCGGGCAGCCAAACAATAGGGGAACATTAAGCATCAGTTGATTGAGCTTTTTTAAAATGTGTGCATTTTTTTAAATTTGTGTCTCAAAAATATAGCTTATGACCCCTTCACGGGAACGAGCTCGAGAGGTCATAAGCTATGCTTTCGAATAAAAATGAAAACATTTACATGTAGTTATTCAGAGAATGTTTTCTACAAATGTCTGCTTTTGTAGTAGGTAGATAGTTAATGAAATAAGAGAAAATTAATTCAATTCTACTTTGGAAACCAACTCACTCACAACGTTAAGACGTCCACGTTGACTTCTGATGCCATTTCAATATTAGATCTGTTGTGAGCGATAGCAGTAGGCGATGTGGTAAACGACCCTCATTGGCCGGAGACTGTTCCGGACTGCGTAATTGACCTCATGTCACGTAACCTAATAGCGTCATGTTTGGTTGTTATGGTAGCCCACGTGAATGGCCATCTTGTGACGTCATCCCCTTAGTGATGAGTGTCTTAGTGCGCATGAGGACGACAGTGTTTCCGCCGTTCATTCTGTATACTGGAGGCCGCCATCGTAGTTTCTATGGTACCACATGGCTGCAATGTGGCCCAAAGGCCTACAGTAGGGCAGAGTAGGTCCTGATGGCATGTTCCTTTGTACAAGAGTAAATGTAATTATCCAAATAGACTCAACAATCCCTTCAAATCAACAAAAACGACTTTATTTTGTTTTGTATTGGGTAGTCGAGAGTAGCACGCTGTGTTTTAAGGCGCGGCCCTTTGTATGGGAGTAATTTTATTGGTCCGGTAACTTCGAAGAATTATCCAAATAGACCCGACAATCCCTCCAAATCACAAAAAATATCTTCACTGAAACAGGTTCATTAGAATGCTTCTTTTGGTATACCTATCCCGGTCTATTTTGTGGCTTATTCTTCTTTTTCCTGGCCTGTTTTGTCTATTACTGGCCCCTATTCTGACTATCCTAGCAGTCTATCTGGTCTGAGTTGTCTCTGTTTCTGAACTCTACCCTCGTTCATGTCTTATAATCAACAGTCAGATTGCTTCATTTCCGGAATCTGTACACCCTATACTGAGTTATCTCCCCTGTGTGTAACAAAGTCCTCTATGATTCTCAAACCCAAAAGACAATCGGGTAGGGATAGGTATTACTCGGGCGACTCGAGTCTTATCGAGCAAATGAGCTATCGAATGAGTGACTCCACACACAGCTCTACGACTCATCTCGGTATTTGAGTATACCCATGTGACATGGTATTCTGCTCTTTAAGAATACCTTTTGAGGTTACCTTTTGAGGATATCTATCTGAAGATATGTCTGTTCAGTTCCTTGCAACCAGACCTCTCCCATGGCCTTCATAGCTCCAAAACTACTACTGCTGACGTGTCCAATATCATCATCATCTGTCCAATGATCGACTGTATTCACCCAATACCATAGTTTTGTACCAGCCTTGTGCCATTACTGCTTGCAAACTGTCTCAGTTTGCTCGAACGACTAGAATCCCATCGAGCAAATAAGCCATGGAGTAACTGATTGTATGAGTTACTCCACATACGACTCTTCTGCTCATCTCTGAAAAAGGGACTCCATAAACGCAGCCATTTTTTTCAAAAATGTGATTCTCATAGCAGGATTCTGTAAGAAGGATATCTTTTGGAGGACTTTTGGATGGGGAGGGGGTAGTTGTCGTAGAAACCTGAAGCTTCCACACTCGAGTACGTCGGTGGGAAAGGTATAAATAGATAACAAGATATATAGAGGATATCTAGTGTTTTTGAGTGGATATTATACGCTTTGTATACGAATCTGATAATTCCACTCGTTTCAACCTTTAATTGATTGTTGAAATTATAAACAGCGCATTGAATCATTGAAACGTGGAAGTGATTTGATTGATTCTAGGAACAGATAGTAAGCCTGCATGGTATATCGATAAACCGGTATTCAAACCAATATCGATTGAATACCGGTGTAATTACAAAAATATCGGTTTATCATCATTGTTTATTTACCCACAATTTAATTTTCAAGATGTCTTGAGTTTTTTAACTGTACCTTGGAATGAATAATATTATTGCTTTAGCCAATCAATTTCAGCAGTTGAAAAAATAATTTTCAAAAATTTCAATAGAACTATATCATGTGAACCCCTCATTGGAACGAGCTCGATCAGCTCGTTCCAATGAGGGGTCACATGATATTGTTTTGTAGAAATTTTTGGAAAAATGTGATAAACTAATATTTAAAATAATAAATTTTAATATCGTCTGCGTTGGGTAAAAAGGCTTTTCGAACCGCATCACCAAGGCATGCTGATTCGTTCCGACTCTGATGCCTCAAGTCTCGATTGTGGTACATGTACTTATGTTCAGATATCTTAACAGTTTTCGATATACCGGTATGCCGCGGTATTTTTTTGAAGACCGATACAGGTATTCTGTTTTGAATATCGTGCAGCACTAACAGATAGCGTCTTGCAGTCTGATTCAGCTGGCGGATTTCTCGTCCAAACATGGCCTGAAAGTCCGTAATAAAAGTTTTCGGTTTGGAACGTCCTTTAAAAAAGACGTACCAAACCAAAAACTTATATTACGTACTTTTAGACTATGTTTGGACTAGCGGGTTTCATGCATTAATTCCAGGTGAATGCATGTTGAATTATTGGAAATGATAGGTATCCACTCAAAAACATTATTATTACTTTTCATTATACGTTTTAGAACAAATTGATCATTTCCAGTGATAATTTGACTCGTATTCACCTTGAAGTGATGCTTTGAAACCCGCCATTTTGATTGATACAGTGAAAGTGAAAATGTCTATATCTTCACAGTGGGGGATACGATTTCTATCTTTCCGCAGTTTCTTCGATAATCTGTCGTTTAGCGTATAATAAAATATTCAACTCATTTTATTTTATTTTGTCACAATCACATTATACAGTTTATTAGCTCACCTGGCCTAAAAGGCCATGTGAGCTTTTCTCATCACTTGGCGTCCGTCGTCGTCCGTCGCCCGTCGTCCGTCGTCTGTCGTCCGTCGTCTGGCGTCCATAAACTTTTCACATTTTCATCTTCTTCTCTGTAACCGCTGAGCCGATGTGAACCAAACTTGGCAGGAATGGTCTATGGGAGGTCCTCCACAAACGATCCTCATTTTGTTCCCGTTGGATGAAAAATATGGCTTCCAGAGGCATTCTTTGATTCTGGTTGGTGGATTTTCAAAAACTTCTCCTCTGAAACTGCCAGGCCAAATGTTTTGAAACTTCACATAAATGATGACTGGGACCCCCTCTACCAACGATCCTCATTTAATGTTGATTGGGTTACAAACATGGCCACAATTGCGGCTTATAGTTACTGTAGAAACCCTATGGGAAATTACATTTTCCTCTTCTTCTCTGGAAAAACCGAGGCGATGTGAAAACAAACCTGGCAGGGTTAGTCTATGGGAGGTCCTCTACAAATGATCCGCATTGTGTTCCCGTGGGTTGAAAAACATGGCCGCCAGAGGCATTCTTTGATTCTGATTGGTAGATTTTCAAAAATCTTCTCCTCTAAAACTGCCAGGCGAAATGTTTTGATACTTCACATAAACGATGACTGGGACCCCCTCTACCAACAATCCTCATTTACTGTTGATCGGGATGCAAACATGGCCACAATTGTGGCTTATAGTTACTATAGAAACCTTATGGGAAATCACATTTTCATCTTCTTCTCCGGTACTACTGAGCCGACGTGAACCAAACCTGGCAGGGATGGTCTATGGGAGGTCCGCTACAAACGATCCTCATTTTGTTCCCGAGGGTTGAAAAACATGGCCGCCAGAGGCATTCTTTGATTCTGATAGGTGGATTTTAAAAAAATTTCTCCTCTGAAACTGCCGGGCCAAATGTTTTGATACTTCACATAAGTGATGACTGGGACCCCCTCTACCAACGATCCTCATTTAATGTTGATCGGGTTGTAAACATGGCCACAATTGCGGGTTATAGTTACTATAGAAACCCTATGGGAAATCACATTTTCATCTTCTTCTCTGGAACTACTGAGCCGACGTGAACCAAATTTTGCAGGAATGGTTTATGAGAGGATGGAAATATGTGGCCACCAGAGGCTATAGTCTAATGCTTAACCCAAGGCCTCTCCTGTCTGCATGAAGATCAGTATTGTCAGCAAAATACTTGGGTTTTTTGAGAATCTGGTAAGGGTTGGTTCCAGTTTTTTCTCCACTGAGAACTGTGAAAAAAACCCAAAAATATTGTGTATACAGTACAAATCAAAATAAGTTGTAGCATATCTGCAATAAACTAAGTGAACTACTGCTTCTGTCCTGACAAGATCAGAATCTGTCATTTTCTGGAAAGCTATCAAGTGAGAGCTTTAAAGAAAATGGTGTCAGCTTCTGGTCTTATCAGTGTAGGAAGAGAAAGATACATAGTTTATAGGATTAACCTATCTTATTTTGACTTGTACTGTAAAACAACTTCAACTGTAAAGTAATTATCTATTCTCTCTTATCAGAAACACAACAGTGACTTATGTGATAAGAATGGAAGCTTGTTTACATTCTGTTCACATCATGTCAGCTCAGATGACAGTAATTATATTTATCTTTTGAGATCTGACAAAAATTGGAGAAAATGTGTTTCCTGTAACCCTTTTCCTATCCAAAAGCTATTTTGAAAGAGAATACTGTCTGGAAAAATTAATTTTCAAAATATTTTGACCCTTTTTTACTGATTTTTTTTGTTGAAACAGAATTCATATAAATGTGTGCATTTTCAAGAAAACCCTCTTTGAAACTAGAAGGCCAAATGGTTTGAAAAACTTAATGTGACTGATGACTGTAACCCTCTCTACCAATGATCCTCATTTAATCTTCATCAGGTTGCAATTATGGCTGCATTTGTGGCTTACAGTTACTATAGAAACCCTACAGGAAAATCACATTTTCATCATCTTCACTGAAAGTACTGAGCCAATGTGAACGTGACTTGGCAAGTGTGGTCTATGAGAGGTTCTCTACAACTGTTACTCTTTTTATTCCTGTTGGGTGAAAAACGTGCCCGCCAGCAGCATTCTTTGATTCTGATTGGTCAATTTTGAAAACTCTTCTCCTCTGAAACCACAGGGCCAAATGTTTTGAAATTTTGCATGGTTGATGGCTGGGACACTCTCTACCAACAATCCTCATTTAATGTTGATCGTTTTGCAAACATGGCCACAATTGCGGTTTATAGTTACTATAGAAAACCCCTATGGGAAATCACATTTGCATCTTCTCTCTGGAACTACTGAGCCGACGTGAACCAAAAACTTGGCAAGAATGGTCTTTACGAGGCATCTACAAACGATCCTCTTTTTGTTCCTGTTGGTTGGAAAATATGGCCACCAGAGATATTCTATGATTCTGTTTGGTGGATTCAAATGTTTTGAAACTTCACGTCATTGAAGACTGGGTAACCTTCTACCAATGATCCTCATGTAATGTTGATGTTATGTTGTAAATATGGCCACAATTGCAGCTCATAGTTACCATGGAAAGCCTATGGTAAATCACATTTTCATATGTAGTTCCAGGTGAGCGATTACAGGCTCTGTAGAGCCTCTAGTTAAGTTTATAGTCAATTGCCGTAGGTTAGGTATCCTCTTATACAAGACCACCACCATGGTAATTTGCTCAAGACATCTTCTTCATTTCTTAGTGGAATGTAGTTCTTCCGTCCCCTGCTTCTGGTCAAAGACTTCTTTTCAAACAGACCTTCTTCCCACTGTTTACTCTGGCTGAATTCTTCAAGCTGCGTGTGAGCTTGCTGAACACTGGATGCTTGACTTTCTTCGTTGATTTGATATCTGGAGAGTTACAGGTAGGCAAGTCCACCACTTCATGCTTTGAAGCTCTATTCTTGGGTTGGCCCATCACTGAATCTTCAGTTTTCAGTACTTTGTTCTTAGGCTTGCAAAAAACTTCATTATTCTGAGCCCCAACATCAGTCTTTCTTGTTCTCAGTGGTAACCACATTCTTCTGAACGCCACTGTTCACTGCCATTTAATGTAAACTTTATTGTTCTTAACCCCTTTTTTCTTCAGCATCGTGGGACCTACCTTTTCATTCCCTTGTTTTTGTAGTTTGAGTGGTAACATCATTAACTCTTAGAAGCCGGGAAATCAGAATGAATTTATTGAACATGACATACCACGAAAAAACTTACAGTAAAGCAGGTGCTTTTAGCCTGCCTATTCAGGCACACGACTCTTGACTATAAGTTCCTGTTCAGTGTTTAATTCTCCCCCAGCCCAAAGACAGCCGAACCGTCGCAGCCAGATCACCTGCCGCATTACATCACAGGCATGAAAACTCGACTGCCGGCTTCTAAAAGTTAAACTTCTTTGACTCTTCGTTCTTCAGCTTTTCTTTGGTTAACAATTACAGCTGAAACGGTTAACCGATTAATCAATTAACCAATGATCAGTATCTTGATCGAACAAAAAAGCAATTGATCGATTAAACGTTACTTTTGAACTGCTGTATTCTATGAGTTAACAAAGGAACAAACTTACTCCAAAACAGACAAACATTGTCACACTGACTCATATCAGTTATATGAAACAGTGTAAAGCATGCAAGTTACGTGCTGACATACATTTTCACTTTCCGACACGAGATGACCTTGGCTATTGGAAGTGTCGTTAAACCCCAATAAATAAATAAATAAATAAATAAATAAATACTTGTTCACTTGCATGATCCTTATACTGCATCAGTAGCTGGAAATGGCCATCCTTAACCCTTTAACCAATGCGAGTAGCAGACGATACTTGCAAAATAAATTCTTGAATTACTAAAAAAATTTCAACTTTTGTCTCAAAAACATAGCTTTTGACCCCTCATTGGAACGCATTCAACGAGCTCGTTCCAGTGAGGGGTTATAAGCTATGTTTTTGAAACAAAAATTGAAAACATAATAAAATTTGAATGGAGATTTTGCATATACGCCTGGTCGATTTTGTCGGCTAATTCGGTAAAGGGTTAATGCTGTAAATCTTCAACGGTACAGTTTTTATTCAGCCACTTATTAGGGCAAGTGATTAATCGGTTATCCATGGTTAATCCATGTGATTAATCGATCAAGAACACATTTTAACCGTTTCAGCTCTATTAACAATCGGCCCACACCACACGGTGTGTCTCTAACATATTTCAGTCTCTTTCCCACAACACACGCGTGAACTGGTTTAGGTTTCTTCTCTTCACTCTGTCTATCATACGATTCACTTGGGCCATTTCCTGGGAAGTCAGCTTCAATCCGGCATCATTCTTGAAGATCTTGTGCAAGTAATCATTTAATTGTAGTACTGCGCGGTCACAGACATCTTCACTTTTCGACAAATGAATTTAGTTTCATACGAACGGTCCTTTTTTCCTCTTCTCTGTACCGGCGAGTCCATTTTCGCCTTGGCTTCTGATCTTCTTCGTCATCATCACTACCTTCCATTTCGAAAGAATGTTTTACCAAGAGGTCGTCAAACAGAAATGTTCTCTTTTCCAAAGCAAATTATGGGACTCTACTTCTTGTGAATTAGCTTCCAGCAAAAATTCGCAATGTGCGTTAGGGTATTAACCCTTTACCCAAAGTAACGGACAAAACCGGCCAGCGCTATTCTCAAAAATGGCCAATTAATTGTCATTATTTTTTCATTTTTTGTCTCAAAAACATAGGTTATGACAAAAACATAGGTTATGACCCCTCTTTGGAACGAGCTCGTCGAGCTCGTTCCAACGAGGGGTCATAACCTATGTTTTTGAGACAAAAAATGAAAAAAATTAGGTATTCAAGAATATGTTTTGCAAGTGTCGTCTGCTTTTCATGTTAGGTAAAGGGTTAATGCATTTCAGCCCGATTGCTTCTCTGCAGGGACGTGGCCAGAGGTTTCCGATTGGGGGTGGGGGTGGGGGAGGGGGGGCAGGTGTAGGGTAGTGAATTTCCAACTGTGGGAGGGACCAGGAGGGGGTTCCAAATATTCCATTTGTGAATAGTTTCTTAGTGAACAATGACGACAGGATAACATTGCGTCTGCTCTCTTCGAAGGTCAGATCACAAATGACAAACTTTTTAAGAGCATGCCCTTTTTGGCCGAGGATATCTGACAATACATTGATGACTGGTTTTGCAAATTCCCCCAAAACCCTCATTTGATTCTTCGGTGTTGTTTTTATAAGATAGTTTATCCTTTGGTAAGGTAATTGTAATCTGGTGCTCGTATGGAATCAGTTGAGAGCTATCGGATTTGGTCATTTGCACATAATAACTGTCAAACACCTCTATCCGTGTGGGAGGGGTGACATGGGTTTTTTTTAGCCTGGCCATTAAAAATATTGGGGGACGAGCCAACAAGGAGGATCGGAATCCAGGCACTGGCCAAACTCGGCTCACAGAGTTGAGTTAGGACCGCACTATGATTTTTTCCCTGCCGAGGGAACTCTAAATAAAGGTTCGTTCTTCGTTGAGTGTGGTTCCTAATCACTTCAGGCTGCGGAAAGGAAACAATGATTAAAGTAACAACGATTCTTTTATATACATTTAAAATAAGCTCATTCCATATTCAAAACCTTTAACAATTTGATCAACACAAATCAAAGACTTATCACAGGGATTAAATAGTTTTTCATTTCAATTCAGTCTATCTGTAGCCCTGTACTGGCGCTATTGTGCGTTCTCTAACTGTCACTGTCGCGGGCTCGCAACAGGAGCTTAAAACACTTGAGTCTTAATCTTTTGTGTCTGTGCGCGTCTGCAGCTCTGACTGCCGGGGGATGCGGGCGAGCAATGTTAATTACCTTGTGGCAACATAGTTCTGATTTGGATTCGGTTGGCTAGTTTTGCAAGCCTACGTCACATGCCTTCACATGTGTCATTTGATAGAACTCTCCTTGAATGTTCCTGTCCTTTTGAAATACACACTGCTCATGCAGAACTCACCACTTCAAAATGCGCTTTCGAGCATGCGCGAATTGTCACTGTCGACCTTGAGTCGATATTCACAGCATTCGGATACTGAAGCAGACTATTACGCGACCAACTTCTACGTTCCTAAGGGTTAATACCACAATACAATAGCCTACACTTTGAGACAGGCGCGAGTCGATCCCCGCTAGTAACATCTAAACTTAGCCTTTTTCTTGGGTTCGCAATCTATTCTCTAATTTCGGGCGTGTAGCCCTCCTGCGTCCACCTAATCTGACAATAGCGGCGTATAACGGAGCTTCGTGGATTGCCCAGCAATTCCACGCGCACGAGACCCTTTTTGGCGTCTCCTATTCGGCTGAACCCAAGTCTCACTCCTAAACGATCGGAACCCAAGTCTCTCTGAACTAGCTAGTTCTCCACACTTTATACCTTATCATAACAACATATTCAAGATGCCTAAAGATGGCACGCGACATTTCTGAAGATAAAATCACCGTAGCCCAATGCATATTCTATCAAGCGTATCTCTAGAAATAATATACTTGATAATCGTGACGTTTGAAAAAACAATCTAAAAGTGCCGGTCACTTTCAAAATTAATTATTTTCAGATAGCATGGAGACATTTTATTCTGACTAGTGATATTCCAGAGAAGTATCCCACTGTGAATCGCCTAAGGCTAATTATCTAATTAAAACATGTGTGCTTAGTACACAGAGAGAAGAAATATATACATATATCTGAACTTGAAAGTAGGGGAGGGGTCCTCCTCCCTTTTAGACTGGCTTTGCCCTGACAATAACACAATATGTTCCTGGCATAATTAACATTCGCACTCTATCAAATCATCATTAGCTGTCTTGATCACAGTGTTAGGGCTGTCACGATTAATCGATTGTCGATCGGTCGTGCCGAAATCGACTAGTATTTTTTATCGTCGAAGAATTGGTAAATTTTACCCCGTTTTAGACGTTTAATAATCAAACGAAAAAGATTTGATGAAAAGACTATTGTTTCTAAAGATAGAAGGTCAAGAACTTTGACGTTAAACCTCAAGAAGCCGTTAGAAGCATTTGTAATAATCAAGACTGGTCGGCTGTTGCGAACTTGCGAAGTTCGCAACTGACGACCGGTCTTGATTATTACACTGACGGTTCAAAAGTTCAGAACATCAAAGCTTTGAATGTACCTGAAAGAGGATCGTCTTCATTGTTTACTTTAGGTAGGTCATCTGACTTGAACTTCATTTTTAACGATTTCAAAAAGAGAGAGAGAGGGGCGTCAACTAGGTACTATTAATCGATTATTATCGGTTATTTGCGACGATTAATCGATTCCTAAATTAAAAAATCGTGACTGCCCTACACAGTGTATCTGATTTTCGGGCCAGTCTTTCGGTGTTCTTTGGATTTTCTGATTGTCTCATGGGGTAGTAATCATCCTTGTGTCTCTGCTGTAGACAATATCCGATATTCAGTAAAATAACGTAGATTTTCATTTCATTATAGGCTACGCAGGGGGGGGGGGGTGGTTGAAAAAAAATTGCAAAACACTGATGCCGGGGTGGGTGGGTGGTCAAGGAGGACAAAAAAAAAAAAATTTTCCGATGCTTACAAATGTTTTCCTCAGACACTTTTTGGCAAAATTGTATACCATAATCAGTGAAGTATCATTCAAGAACCAATAAAAAGACACCCAAGTTATCAGGGGGTACCTACCATGGGCTATATACGATTACAAAACTGTTATTGCGGCTGAGCTACGATTCGGCTTATAATGATACAATGTATGACATATTGAATAATGCAAGTTTGCAATTATCAAACACTGTACTCTAATGATAAGTTATCTTGAGGGTGTTCCGTTTGATTAAATTTCTAATATGTTCACCCTGGTGAGATCAGCTGGATTAGATGAGGAGCAAAGACAATTATGTGAAGTCAGGAACAGTTACAGATTTCAGCTGCAGGAACAATTCTGTAGAACGATGTATCCAGACCTATTACGAAAACATCAATGACTCTTATTGCCACTGTAGGAAGTATGTAACACAAAAACTACTAAACATTGAACCTGATTGAACTGAACTGCTAATTTATTTCAAACACATCTGAGAACACAGGTGTCAACAAAATCATGTACCAGACCTTCTAGGGCTGGACTTAAAATGAGTAATAAATCCCCTCCCCCAACCCAGCCATGCCCCACCCAAACCTTCGTCAAAAAATAAACAATTTGTATGATATTTTACAAAGCTGTCTGAACTCTGTCGAATACCATATATATTGTTGGTTCCTACAACATGTCTGAACACATGGAGAGATAACTATAGGTAAAAAGTTAATGATATGACATTCAAGAGTGCTAATGAATTACAATAGAACATGCCTTAAGAGACCGATGTCTTTGGAGACCACGTTTTATATGGACATACCTGGACATACCAGCTTTACTCTATATTTGATTTGTTATGGGAGACCATCTGCCTTAACTGGCAGAGTGTTGGAAGCCCATATTTGGGCTTTACCCTGAAGTGCAGGTACTGCAACTTAAAGGCTTCAAATTCAGTGGCTGTGCTTCATATTATCTTTAAAGTGATATTATTTAGTCTGTAAAGATTTGCCTTGTTACAATTTATAGGAGAGTGCCCACAGGCACTCACCTATAAATTGTAACAAGGCAAAAACATACCAACAAATTTTGATGGCTAAAAATAATCATACCAACAAATTTTGATGGCTAAAAATAATTTAGCACTCACTCAGTTAAGAGACCACTTTGGTCTGATAAAACGGATGTTTCAAGACCTGTCCTACTGTACAAGGTCAATCACTCAATACTGTATGATAAAATTGGTTATGGTGTAGTATGGTGGGAAGGAGGATGCAGAAGCATGTATTTAGTGGGGGTGGGTGGTTCAGACAACCCCGGAAAAAAATTGTAAAACTGGAAAAAAATTACATGGGGTGGGTCCTCCGACCGGTCAAAAACAAAAAATCGGCATCACTGCAAACACGGGCGTTTCAAAACAATAACAAAGATCAGCTGATCGTTCCTTCAAGGTGACGTCATGCTCCGAAACGTGACGTCATTTAGGAAGCTACTGAGGGATATTATTAGTTATCCTTGTGTTTTCTAGGGTGTATGGGAATTTACACCGATTTTGGGAACTCATACACCCTGAGGTAAAGCCGAAGGGTGTATGAGTTCCCAGGCCGGTGTAAACTCCCATACACCCCAGAAAACACAAGGATAACGGATTTATTTCCAAGAATTTGTGTACTTGATACTTTAACCTACACTGTTGGCAAAAACGGTCAGAAAATTTGTACTTTGTAAGATTCTTAATATTTATTTATTGCTGTTTGGGGGTCACATACTTATGCACAATGGCTAATCATGACTTTGACAGTGTTACGGGTAGAACCACCGAGCATCGACGAGCAACTAACAGCTCCTCAACATCCTAACTCTGTTCAAGCTCTGTTGGAGCAGGGTTACAGCGGTTGAACACATGTGCACCATTGACGTGCAGTACACCTTGGTACACGACGTCATCGTGCCCTCATGTAGGCAACCGGGATAAAGTGCATTGCCCAAGGACACAACGCGGGTCGTCCCGGGTGGGAATCGAACTCAGAACCTCTAGCATAGAAGTCTGCCACTGAGCCACCGCGCTCCCAAGATTCTTGATAAAACCAGACAAATATGGGTGTCATTGGAACTGGCTCAATGCCATCCATATCTGTAATATTTTATTGCACATAAATATTAAATTTCCTGTATTTTTATTTTTGTTCTAACATAACCAAGAAGACGGTTTGAATTAATAATTAAAAATGGGTACTTTTTAACCATATAGCCTGCTATTGTGTATTCTTGTTTTTACACCGTGGTTAACCACGCTGTAAAAAAAGCTACTGTGCATTGCAAGTTGCATCGTACCTCTCAGCCAATCAAAATGCAGTATTTTGTTTCATTTGGAAATAATCCTCGTTATTTATCAAGTCGATGGATATCGAGAAATATCTTTTAGATATTTTGCGATAATTCACAGGCTAGCATAAAATAAAGCAATTATTCATTCATATAGTAAAGATTACCGTTTATTATTTTTCACGTAAAGATGAATTTGAATTTCTCTGTCACAGATGAGACCTTCGAAATATTTCACGATTTTCATTTCGACTAACACTAAAAGAAAGATTTACTTTTTTTCTTTATGTTAGAATCTCTATATATTTTAAGGTTCGTTATTTGCCGGTTTATTGGCCATGGAGACGGTTGCTAATCTCCTGAGCGGCACTGTGGCTAATTTGGTGTATGCGTCCACGGTTAGCAGTTTCAAGGGCGCGGTCTTCATCTTTTATGCTGGGACACAGTTACTGGCCGCAGTATTAATGCTGTAAGTATACTATAGTACCAACATATGTGAGTAGCTTTCTGAAGTGAACTAGCACTAATACACCAGGTACCAGTACTCCAATAACCCTTTACCGAACACGAATGCCAGGCGACACTTCTAAACAAAATTCTTGAATAACGTGTTTTTTCATTTTTCCGTCAAAAATACCTTATGACCCCTCATTGGAACGAGCTCATTGAGCTCGTTCCAATGGGGTCATAAGCATTGATTTTTGAGACCAAAAAATGTAAAAGTAATGAAACTTGAAGGGTTATTTTTTGCGAATAACGCTGGCCGGTTTTGGTCGTTACGTTTGGTGAAGGGTTAACTACTGAGAAAATGTCAGGCAAAAATGCTGTCAAAATGCCAGGCTAAGATGCTGACAAAATACTAGGCAAAGATGCTGAAAAAATGCCATTCAAAGATGCTGGCAAAATGTCATGCAGAGATGCTGACAAAATGCCAACGATGCTGACAAAATGCTAGGCAAAGATGCTGACAAAAATGCCATGCAAAGATGCTGACAAGATGCCAGTTAGAGATGCTGATAAAATGCCATGCAAAGATGCTGATAAAATGCCAGGCAAAGATGTTGACAAAATGCCATGCAAAGATGGTGACAAAATGTCTTGCAAAGAATTGTCATTTGTGAATGGATTTATTTCATCGTCTCAGAAGGTAAAAACATTTGTTACATTTTTGCATGTCAGTCATTTTTCCACAGCATACTCACTTGTCAAGTTTGATGTAAAAATCACTGTGTATTCTTGTATAGATTTCGGCTTCACGCATCTTCGCAGTTTATTTTATTTTATTTTACTGGCGTTAACGACACTTTCGACAAAAATAGCCACCTCGTGTCGGACAGTTTTACTGGTGGAGGAAGCCGAAGTACCCGGGGAGAGCCACCGAACAACGGTGAGCAAGTTCGAGCAACTGCCAGACTCCCCAACGTACAGTACGTGGAGGGTGTATTATCACTAAATCACCCACAGAGTGGAGGTTCCACCCGAGGAATAATTGCAGATTTGTTTCAAAGCATCACCAGCACCAGCAAAGTTTCAGCCAATGGACATTCGGGTTAAACCCGGATGTCCATTGGCTGAAACCTTGCTTGTGTTTTTTGTCGATATGTACAAAATTTGAAAGTTATAGCTGGGGTGATAACTCCACTCCGCGGGTGATTTAGTAACAATCCACTCTCCACGCACTGTACTAACCGCACACACGCAGGGTTAGCATTGGTTGAGGACAGGTACACCATCGACGCGCATTATACCTAAGTACACAGGCTACCATGCATCCACGTGGGCAATTGGGATGAAGTGCCTTGCCCAAGGACACAAAGCAGTTACTCCTGACGGGGATTGAACCGTAGACCCTTTGGTTTGAAGTCCGTAACCACTGAGCCACGTCTTCGCAGTTAAAAGACTTCGATGTTTCAGCGGTACAGATTTATCTTTTGTCACAGAGACTGCCAAAAGGGTTTCGTTTTTTGGAAGTTTACGGGTACATTACGACATGCGTCACGTGTTTATTATAGTCCCCCTCCCCCACCCCCATATTATATCAAGATTGGTATGTCCTTAGGTGATAATTCTACACAATTGATATTTTACTGAAGGAATGTTTTTTTCTTTTATAATAAGTAGATTTTGGTTGGTCTGACCCATTTGCACTTAGTGACTTTAAGGGTATCAACATGTTGTTTACATCTAATGTTACACAAAATCTATTTTTAGATTACTGTACATATAGCTGGTGATAGTTTAATTGTTTAAGTAGGTCAAGGACCTTGTTTACATCAATTAAGACAGAATCATCTAGAAGCTTAATGAGGTGATCTTAATCAACCAATCAAAAGTATATGGAAAATAGAAATTGGAGAACATTGTATCTGAGAACTATTCAAAACCCTTATCAACAGAATTCAAGGAATCCTTTCAGAAAAACTCTTTTCAGACAAACTCATTTCAGATAGACATTCTATTCATAACAGAACAGTTGTTTACATTGGAGATTATTATTGTTGCAGAACAGTGCATTATATTATAGAAGCAGTCCTTCGTTGTGAATTTGGAAAAGTGATTCCAAAAGAGGATTTTAAAGAGAATTTATTCGTCTTGTAAAAGAGAATTTATACAAACTGTGAAACAGGATATATTTTTGTGAAAAGCCAGGATTCTACAGAATTATTTTGCAATTACCCGTGGCGTCAATACTTATTGGATTTTAACTCCAATTGCATTTTGCTGAGCATTTGATTAAATTTTGTTGGAGACTGGAAATTTCTAAGAGAACATTTCATTACAAATCTACTGGATACCTGGATACTGTTTGAGAAGACACATTCTTGGATTTAATACTACCAGCTGGAAAATTTCTTCACAAGATTCTTCAACCTTGGATTTCTGGATTCTGTCAGACTGTATTTTGAACTAATTCTATAATTGATAAGTATCACTGTTTTTATTTTCTGTAAACCAATTAGTGTAAAAAGATCTTTGTATCATTTTTTTATATATTATTTTTTTTAATTAAATTTCAGAATAGTTAAATTCGTAGTTATTGTTGCTGATTGTAAGATTTCTTTCTGTTACTAATATCCTTATTTCCACACCGTAACACACGGCCTTCTACAATGCCGACTGACGAACCTACGCGAACCAACTATCAACTATGACCTTGGAACCGATCACAAAGATTCTTGGAATCTCACGTGATATACGAAAATTAAACGTCAGTACACTCTTAGCAAATTTCATAACAGTTTACTTGACTGTCGCATTCATTATGACAAGAGACGGTTACCAAATTCAGTCGATACTTCTTTACAATCGGCCCATCAGAATAATTAACGTTTACAACATCGAACAAACGTTTTATACGTACAATGCCTTAGCAACAACAGGACTGAAGAAAATATTAATCTAATTAACAGCAGTTATGGCTTGTTGCAATTTGTTTATTTTACCCTTGAACTCTAATGGTATCTTTCATGCCAGTTCAATGGCAGAAATTAGAATTAGAGTCCATATTCCTTATTTTTGGTAGACCAGTCAATATTTTTAACGTGCTGCCTCGGGGCTGCACGTTGAAAATATTGATTGGTCTACCCCACACATTTACTGAACAGCCATCCTATTTAATGACGTTATGACGTATCATGTTGCTGCCCGGAAAAACGGCCGCTAGGGTTCAAAAGGTTAAGGTACTATATAAGTAATTTGTTCACTTTCAAATTCCCACCTTCGATAGTCCATAAATTCAAATTAAATATACACATATCATAACATCAAAATGAAGGTTGAGATGTATGGAACACGAAATATATATAGAATCAAATCTCAAAGTTGGCAGCAGGCGCCAATGGTTCCTGGAAGTCTGCTGCCGTATTCGTACGAGAACTAATAATAAATAAAAGAACAACTTGTGGCCAAATGTGCTTCAGATATCCAATAATAAAGCTAGGCATTCAAAACGCTTTTAGGATGCAGCGATAGGACTGCTTTTGCGAAAAGGACAACACTGCGTGCATTTTTTTTATTGAAGATGTGTCTCTGGCCGACGGACAATCACAATTGATGGGATACCCAGAATTTTCATCGAAAAACAATCGCGTAATTCTGGGAAATTCCAACAGGTGTCATGATCCCTTGCAAGTAAAATGCCAACGGTGCAGTCTTCGGATAAGATTAATATGTAGTTTGCAGGCATTCTTTCTCATGATTTTGAAAGCCAATCCAGAAAATAAGCAGACTGTCATCTGCAAAATGAGATCCCCAGAGGGTGAATTTAGTGATGCTACCATGCCACCATGAATCAGGGTCTCAAAACTAAACAGAAGGAAGTACCCAGAGGATAAATTGACCCACTGTATGGGATAGCATCATAAAATTCACCCTCTCGGGACCTCATTCTGAAAATGTCAGACTGCTTATTTTCAGGCCTGTAATCAGCATTGTATAACGATCCTCTTTCGGCCAGATGACCTTCACCGAGATTCTGAACAAACAGACAAGAAAACAAAACCGAGAGGTTTGGAATTTATCCCCCGCAGTTCTATCGCTGCTTTTTGAAGAAATTTGATGTACTAGTTTTGTTTTTGTATATCCGAAGCACATTTGGACACGAGTTGTTTGACTGAAATACTTTTTTATCAGTTCTGGTACGAATACGGAAGCAGATTTCGAGGAAACATTGGTGCCTGCTGTCAACTCTTTGGGTTGATTGCATATATTTTGCGTGTTCTATAAATCACAACCTTCATTTTGATATATACTACTCCAACTTTGCTAAGCATGAAGTACATCCAACTACCTGTTTTACGTTTTAGTTGAAATATTGTTATGAAAAGTGTATATACTTTTTATTTAATTATTTAAGTACTGAAATTAAGATTTTATTTTTTTATTTGTGTTTGACATTATTTTTTAGCTTTTGAATACGATAACCATGGAAAATGGATATTTTGGGTAAAAGAGGAAATTTTTCAATATGCCAAAAAGTTGACGGAGCGAACTGGTATGGCTTCAGTTTCGAGTATGAGACCAATTACTGTTAATTACAGCCTGACAATGCCTTCTCATGCTCCCAATCAGGTTCCTGACGGTCCCTTGTGGGATGTTGTTCCATTCTTGGTCCAGCATGCTACCAAGCTACTGGATACTTCTTGGCTCTACTGGACGGGCTGAAATTGCAAGCTGAAACTCATTCCAGACATGTTCGATTGGATTGAGGTCAGGGGATCTTGCTGACCAGTCCATACGCCCATTCCCCTCCCTCTGTCGGTACTCTCCGACAACATGGGCAACATGAGGACGGGCATTATCGTCCATCAGAATGAATCTATCACCCACTGCACCTGCATACAATCTGACGTGGACATCCAGGATCTCATCAATATACCGTTGTGCAGACTATGTACCACTTTCAAGGGCACAGAGCTCTGTATGTCCATCCCAGCTGATGCCGTCCCAGACCATGATTGATCCTCCACCATAGCGGTCATGCTCAGCAATGTTGGCTGCATGGAATCGCTCTCCTGGTCTTCTCCATACCCTGGAACACCTGTTTGGTTTAGGCAGTACCTTGACTCATCTGTAAAAAGGACAGGTCGCCAATCTTCTCTGGTCCATCCAACATGGTCCATGGCCAATTCATATCGTGCCTGGGACAGCGGAATGCGAACACATGGTCTTCTCGATCGGAGACCACCTTCGTGCAACCTTGTCCGGATAGTCTGCGTCGAAATAGTTACCCCGGGTGCATTTGGAAGATCACTGCTAAGCTGGGTTGTTGTGGCAAAGCGGTTCCTACGGGCCTGAATGATCAAAAACCGGTCTTCAGCTGCAGATGTTTCCCTGTCTCTGCCACCCCCATGCAATCTTACAGGTGTGCCATACAGCAAAAATCTTGTCCAGGCTCTGGTGATCACCGTATGGTGTACACCAAGGGCTTCACCAATCTGATGATGGGTAGCCCCTTGCTCCACCATCCCTTCAGCTCGCCACATTTCTGCTTCAGACAAATGTCTTCTTACATTTGCATTTGCAATATTCAATCATTAAATCACAAGGGTTTGTGTTGAAATGAAGACTGAATACCCTACACATGTCATGTACATGTAGCCAGTACACGAAAACATCATGAAAATCAAGGGGTACATGCTTTCCATGACTGTCACGAAAAGTCTGCTTGTCAAGAGAGCTAATGTAAACACTGGGGGACCATCTCAGTACATTCCTCAATCATATCCACCAAAAATATCGCAAATATGTCACAAGCAAATTTCACAATGATGTGTCAAATATTTGGTGCTTAGCAAACTTCGAGTAGTATGTAATTTGTGTATACTTAATTTGAATTTATGGAATATCAGAGGTGGAAATTTCAAAGTAAACAAATTTCCATTACTTATCTAGTACCTGAACTGAGTGGATTGCTTGAATACAAATTACTTTAATCAGGGCCTCCGAGAGCGAGGACGGGTCCGGGGCAATGCGTAGAGCCAGTGTTACAGGAGCCCGCGAGTGCCGATGTGATACGTGGGGGTGGGGGCTGGGTGGGTGTCAACCCCAAACAATGTTTGAAATTAGTACTAGAAGAAACTTCTCCTGCATTTATGTAACAATATCTACTCAATTATTGATTGCTCGCCTTTGCTTTCATTTTCATAATATACACGCTTTTTCTGCAAAAACCGATGCGAACAATATTTTTTTTGTATTGTCCTTGAACGATACCAGTGGCGTAAGAACCGGGATGGGGTGGTAAGGAGGGTACTTACCCCCCCCCCCCCACCCCCCCCCCCCCCTCCAAAAAAAAAAAACAAATTCCAAAACTTTGTAAATCATATCTAGTATCTACACGAAAATAACCACATACATCTTCAAATTCTACGTCATACAAGTGCACATAAAAACTGTATAATCTACACCATTTGCAGTGCATGGAAAAGTTGGTGGCCGATGTCACTGACTGCTTAGCTCAACAGGTTAACATCTTCTTCTCTGACAAACATCCTCCTCTAACTCTTTACCCAACGTAACGACCAAAACCGGCCAGCGCTATTCTCAAAAATTGTCAATTAATTTTCATGATTTTTTTCATTTTTGTCTCAAAAACATAGGTTATGACCCCTCATTGGAACAAGCTCGTCGAGCTCGTTCCAATGAAGGGTCATAGCCTATGTTTTGGAGACAAAAAAATGAAAAAAATTAGTTATTCAAGAATTTTTTTGGCAAGTGTCGTCTGCTTTGGGTAAAGGGATCAACATCAAAAATTAACAGCAACGATGCCTTGATTTTTTTCACTTGAGAAGCGAGGAAATGAGCTCTCAGTAGTTCATATTTCACAAATTTTCCTGGTATCCCCCTCCCGCACTCTCCATCGGGTTCGGCTATGCTTCCTACGTCCTTGAACGATACTGATCACTTGCGCGGACTATTTGACTATTTCTTTTTTTTTAAACATTTGGCTGATTTTTGGCAATAATTTGTGTTTTTAATATTTGTTTAGTAAACTGTTGGCGTGCAATAAATACAGAACGCGTCCGAACTGTCATTTTTTACCGCACTCAATCGATTTCGACGGAGGGATAATATTGAACAGCCTTCCGCCAAAATCGATTAATATTTTTTAGTAAACTGCAGGTATGCAATAAATACAGAACAGCATACGCGTTCGAACTGTCACCTTTTATCACACGGGGTCGATTTGGGCGGTGGGATAATATTGAACTAGAAGCCGAATCGCACTCGATCGATTTCGGCGGAGGGATAATACTGAACTCGAACCACCGAACATCAACGAGCAACTGTCAGCTCATCAACATTCTAACTCTGTTCAAGCTCCGTTCAAGAAGGGTTATGGCGGTTGAAGACATGTGTACCATTGACGTGCAGTACGCCTTAGTACACGACGTCATCGTGCCCACTTGAAGGCAACCGGGATAAAGTGCCTTGCCCAAGGACACAACGCGGGTCGTCCCGGACGGGGATCGAACTCGGGACCTCTAGCAGAGAAGTCCAACGGTCTACCACTGAGCCACCGCGTTCCCCTTTCCTTCCACTATAATAGTTTCAATTCCATGATTTTTAAAATTGTATGGGTATTATCGTTTTATATGAATCGAAGGAATATGATACATTTTTTTTAACAATAAAACCATATATGATAGAGAAAAAGGGCGAAATATGTAAACTGAATTTGTTGCATGGGTCTCAAAACGGACGTGAAAACCGTTACTTATTTCCAGTTCATTTCTCGACATTCGTTATCAACCGATTTTAACGGTTGTCACGTCCTCTTTCTGGAGCGACGCACGGTTGTCGTCGATTTGCACTTTGATCTCCCTGTCAACGGCTGCTAATTATCCCGTTTTCGTGGAGCCGGAAAAAACAATAATTTCTTCCGTACTCGAAATATGAAAAATGATAGTTCATTATTTGGTAGAGTGATTAAAAACAATTAGGGAAAAAAATATTAATGCTGAAATCATGACGTTTGATTCGACCTGGCAAAATATAAATTGAGCTGCATCTCGTCAATGATAATACTGTTAGTTTCCACTGAAAGTAATTTACTCCACTCCAGTTGGAAGAATATTTGAATAAAAAGTATTGTGTGAAGTAGTAGAAATAAATCAGCCCGGGGCGTAGGAAACATTTCGAACTACACGGGTGGGGAGGTGGGCACTGTCATAGTTGGAGCCCCGCACACCCAGCTTCCGAAAAACTTAACACCTTTCAGTTCCGTGACGCGGAACCAGTACTATGCCTGGTGGAATTCCTGCTTGCCATAGGCGATATCAAATTAAATCCAAGCAGTTGCAGCTTCACAGATCGTCCATTAATTGAGACTCCTGTGTTTAAAAACTGTGGTCGTGTTGCCATCCAAGGCACATTGTCAAAAACATTCTGTGCAGTCTCGCTATCAGAATCAAGAGGATCTGCTCCCAGCCCATTGACAAGGAAGCTGTTTTTATTGATTTTCGGTCTCTCAACTTGTAAGCCGTATCTACAAGAGTAAACGGGTGGACAGTGCAATCAGTAAAGCTGATACGCTACCGCGGGACGATATGTTCCAATATCGACAGCCAGTTCTGAGCGCGCACAAACCATTTGTCACAACATTTCACCCAGATACTTCGAATCTTTCCAATATACTTACCAATCACTGGACGCTTATTGAGAATGATCCAGCCTTGTCCAACACATTCCCCGAGCCTGCAGGCGTGGCCTTTACGTATCAAAAAACCCCATCCGCGACATCCTTGTTCGTGCCAGCTGATTCCAGTGAATTGAGAACATGATGTTAGCCAAGCCTGTGGAAAGACCGGTTGAAAAACGTGCACCATGATGCCAACATCCAAACCATTAACAGTACCAGCACTGGGTAAACATTTAAATATTTCTGCCACGCCACGTGTAAAAGTTTGAGCGTGATTTACCTACTCCGGTGTGGTGTTTGTCAAATTCAGTGTGTTGGCGAAACATGTACCCCTTTTCACAAACGTGTGAACAACCACCAGTCATTACATAATAGAGCGTGACTGTGCTATTACACGACTGGTCACCTTTTTACATCATTCGAGGCCTTCATCATTGACTCATCGTCCGACTGGAGAAAAGCTGAGCGCGTCTCTCGGGAAACATTCTGGAACGAACAGCTAAGCACTTGCAGATCTCCAGGTCTAAACAGAACTTCAAGCAATTCTTAATTCCTTTAATGTTTCTGAAGGGTATGTTGCCTCAGTAACGCAAAAGTAATTCTGGGAGTTAGAAGTTATAAAAATCTTTTTCAAAGTTTGCCCAACAGTGTGTTTCCTGTTTTTGTTTTAATTTTTGCAACGGTCTTTCTTTTCATTCCGGATGGTATTCAGCATCTGTTAAGGTGATTCTAAAGTCATGGCTGCCAACATGGAAGCCAAAAACATAGAAAAATGTGACCATTTCATTGAACAATAACTTGGCAACGAAACAGCCTTGCCCTTGGATACCAGGATTGGGGGGAATGGTCATGTCACAAAGAACGTGATGGGGCCCGCAAAATATGCATTTAATAAATTTATGAGTCGTTTGGAGACATTGGAAAATGTGTTCTGTCAAAACGTAGGAAATGGCGTGGTCAGGTTTTCAAAAAATAGCGAGACGCCTCACCTTCCAATGAACAACCAACGTGAGCTATCAGTAATGTACTGCAGCAGTTGAGTCTTAATTGTGAATAAAACACATCGAGGATAGGACTAAGCACGTTGTCAACCTGGGTCGTTTCAGTCTCAAAAGTGTCCGCCATGTTTACGGTGGGAAATTCAAAACACTGAAGGTTGTGGGCAACATTGCGACGAAAGATCTCGGCATATGTCCCTTAAATTCTCATGACAATGCCACTGCTGAAATTTTGATTGTCGATATATCTCAAGGGAAGCAGACTAATAGAGGCAAATTGCATTGATTGTCTGTTCCATGTAAATATTCTTCCCTCACCAACTGAAGCAATCAATTTGTTTACATGGATTGACCTTGTCATTATTTGTATTCATGCTCCAAAATTACCAATAGAAAACAAAAATTTCAGTTATCTTTAATTAACAAAATATTGACATATAGTGGAATTAGAAACCCATGTTGTATTCTTTCGTTGTTGAAATATTCGTAAACTGGTTGATTTTTCACTTCTTTTAATCGCAAATCGGGGGAACTGTTGTTCGTCATGTAATATTGACAAAAAAACTTTATTGGTCTGTCATTCGGCCCCGTTTCGGTCTGGTTTCGGTGAGTTCCAGAAATAATGCTCCTAATTTTGCGATCTGGTGTGATTTACATTACGAATCATTGTAAACGATGTATTTCATTATATTTGTTTGCAATCCACAAAGATCATCGATAATTTCGAATAATCTGTGGGCTGTTAGACTCATGTCTGCAAGTATTTGTTGTCACTGGAAAGTCACATGCGTTGGTAAGTCGCTTGTTCAAAGTGCGAAAAATAATATTATTTCTTTCTATCCACCCCACTAGACCTCCTAATCACAAATTAAAATATGACAGAAGAGTGAACATGCAATTTTTCTCTAGGAAATTATTTTATCAGTCGTTGCATAGAAATTCTCAACGAAAGTGAAGTATGGCAACACACACAAGGCACAATCGAGCTTCAAATTTTTGAGTGCTTTGCCTTATCGAAATATTGGCTAATAAATCCTCATTTTCACAAAAAAATCTCTGCACAAAGTTACAAATAGGGCCTCTAAATAATCAAAAATCCAGAAAGCGGAATTAAAAAACAGTAATTAGATAACCAAAATGCCAAGAAGATTATATACGAATTCATTGTCAATGGCTCGGCCACTCTGAATAGCACAAGAGTATAAGAGATCCACACACACACAAAAAAATAAATTCACGTAATCTTCACAAGACATTATACATTCCATACATCAGGCAGTATATTTTTAGGCAAAGTATGGCCGTCCATCTGTCCGTTGGTTTACTTTTTGCATTACACTATTACTTGCCTCATAATAGTGATGGCTGAAAATGGTGAGGTCTTGCACATTTGGTAAAAGTTATTGAAAATTAATAATAGTGATGGCATTTTCACCTTTGGGCTCTTTTAAATAATAGTGGTGACTGAATTTTTTCTTCAAATTTCCATGTATAATAGTAATTCAGCTCTATTATTCAACAGATCAAGGTATTCCAAAATTCTTCCTAATAACATAGGATGGGTGGATTTTTGTCATATATTCCCGTTTGTTCGTTTAACCTGGTGGCCATGGGTAAACACAGCATTTTAAATGTATTAACTTGACTGGATATGAAAAGCACTGTTTCTAACCTACATGCGCAGTTCAGGGTTTCATCCAGGTAAATTGGGAAAGGGGCCCTTTTCATGGTCTTTGGGAAATTATTCATTTAGTTATCTAGACATAAACCCAGATAGAAGCTTTTTCCAGAGAGAATACAGGTTAAAATGGGTATCAGTTTATTAGAATCAACTGTCAGAAAAAACACTGGTTTTGTAACCTGATAATGCTGTATAAGTTAAGGAGTAATACTGTTTTGTGTCAGATATTAGGAATTTTATTGCATGTACCCCATTGGAAATGAGGCCTCAATTTGTCCTCAGAATGTGGCCACATGAAGCATGATGTAGTGGGCATATCAAAAGAGCACCATTCCCCAACATATAATTGAAAGGATTTCTTTTTTTTTTATTTTCTGTGCCTCAACCAACACCTCATGTGAACAAGCTTTGGTTGGAATGGTAAGGATTGCTTATGGGAGGCAAACGATTAACACTTTCAATAATGCAGAGGAAAGGTGGCACTTCTGTGACGTTTTCTCGTATCACAGAATATATACACCTTCTGCCTTAAAAAACAGAGCTCATAACCCTCCGTTGGAATGGCTCCAGTAAGCTCATCAGTTACCGTTGAAGATCATAATCACTTGTTATGTTTGTGTTGCAAAATTTGTACAAATAATGAAATCTGAATGGTCATTTATATGTGCAACAATAGTGATTTGATCAGTGTGTTAGATAAATACTTGAAAGAAAGTTGTCATAAATATTGTCTTCCAGTTATATTAAATACAAGTACATAGTGATAAAGGTAAGAGATTGTCATTTCATGATGGGACTCTTCAACATCTTGAATGGGTGTTTTGGGGAAACAAAATGTTTTCATGAAAACATAATGTCAAGCAAAATGGTTGAGAAGAATGCAAAACTGTATCATACCACTGGGGTGTGGGTGGTACTAGTCTGCAGGTAAGAGACTGAATCAGAAAATATAGTCTGCCAACACTAGAGCCTAAAACCTGAACTCACTGTTTACAATATTTACTGCACAGGTTTCACAGTGTACATACTAGTAAGAGGGCACAAGAATCAAGAGAAAACCTATATGACAAAAATACTGAATACAGGTGGAAATTGAAGGTGGCTTGGGAATGCTGCACGATTCCAGTCCAATCTCGAAATGGTCCACTGTTAAAGGGGTCTCTATTGTGGATGGGATGTGAACCAGCAACAAATGCTGAGTTCGTCTATTACTGTTGCAGGCAATATTTATGTGTACCTTTTTTCCCTGTACAAATTTTTAGGGGGACTAAGAAAAATAGCCGGTGTCCGTCCGTTCATGTATCCGTCCCACTGTGGTTTCCCTATGAAAACTTTACTTATAGTTGACCAGATCAAATGAAATTTGGTATGCAGGTGCATCAATATAAAATACAGGTCCAGTTCGAATCCTGCAGTCCGACAATTTTTGGCAAAGTTATGCCTCTTTGTCAACTTTGAAAACTTCATTTTTTTTAGTTTCCAACCAATAACTTGAGCTGTACTTGACAGAATCAAATAAAATTTGTTGTGTAGGTGTATCAACATAAAATGCAGGTCAAGTCAAATCAGGGTTTGATCCGACAATTTTTGCCGGAGTTATGTCCCCTTTTCAATTTTGAAAAATTCAATTTTTTTATGGGGGGGGGGGGAGGAGGAGGGAGTGGCCGCGCAATCTTTTGTTTTCTATTATTGATATTTGACGATACACTTTCAACAGGGTCAACTCTGTCAAGACAGTTTTACTTGTGGAAGAGGGCAGAACAGATATATCACTTGTATGGCTAATATTTGCAGGGGGGGGGGGGGGGGGGTTAAACTAGATTACTGATTAGTGTGGTGTGCCATGCTTTTGAACCGTAAATAGTTCCCTGTGAAAAAATGGCTGAACCAGTGCATGCAGTGGTCCTTCAAAAATTTAAATTAACATACAATTGGATTTATTTTTTAAAAAGTTATGACTCAACTGTTGTTCTCAAGTGCAAATAGAAAACGTATCCTTCAGTGTGAGATTCATATTTTAAGTTTTGGTGGCAGGAAGTTGACCGTGAGTTGGGGATTTTCAAAAGCATTTTTTTGGTGAGTAAATTATTTTTTTTTTCAATTTTTATCACATTTTTGTAATCTATTAGGTAGGAAGCAATCATTCATGTATTAAATAACCATTACTATTGAAAAGTAATGAAAAAAAACATCATGTTTTCCACCTGTCCACTCAAACTACAATCTTCAGTTTAGAATCACCTTAAGTTTGAACCTTGCTTACGAGAGTTTGTATCGCTACAGTTCGTTTCTTTCATAGTTTGTGTTTCTTTTTTCTTGTTGTGTCTGTATCCTGAAGAATGTCTTCGGCAGACAGAAAGCTTGGTAAAGATTGGGTTTTTTTTCCAGTGGTGTTATAGGAAGACGACATACAAATCCACCGTTGAGACGAGGGATTTTTTTTTCATTTGAAGGCAGTTCCTTTGATGTTAAATCATGAGTGGGAATCTTCGGTCACATCTCAGGACTGAAGATTCTTCCCCTGTTTATTCCTAATAAGAATGTGATGACGAAGTGTCAAAGTGTAGGTGGGGATGGATTGAGGTCACTCGCCAGTAATTTTCGTTTTATGGTATATTGTTTGTTTGACAACACTTTCAACAGACGGGGTCATATCGTGTACAGTACCGGTATCTGGGGAGGTCCACCGAACAGCGGAGTGTACTGTCGCTCTCTCTTATTAATAGGCACAGGCAGGGTTAACATCTATTGCAAGTAAGTGTGCCGCCGTTGTGTCCTACACCTGAGTACATGGCGCAACCTTGGTTATGGTGTAGTGGGGCCCTGCACGTACCGGGCCGTCTCTGCTTCCGCTTGCTGTGAGAGGTTGAAAAATGGGGACGGGACGTGACAACCGCTACTTATTCCCGGTCCCTTATTGATAACGAATGTCGAATAAGGAACTGGGAATAAGTAACGGTTGTCACTTCCCAGCAAAAACCTAGAATGTTTTCGACTCTAGAAGAGACTACTCATGTGGGGGACCCTAGGTGGAATTTCTACAAGAAAACACTCGTGTTTTCTATTTTACGGGAGCTAAACAAATGCACTTGTAAAATATTGTGGAGCACTAATATACTGGGAGAGCATATAATAGTATGTTGTTTTGAGAAAACAGCACTCTGTGGCCAGTGGCAAGTTTCTGTTATAGTTCAGTAGTAGTCCAGGCACATTAGACATAAAAATGAGAAAGTAAGGAAAAAAATCGGAGAAAGCTGATTTTTTTATATGTTTCCGGGACACACATTGCGGATAAAGTGTGAAAAGTCCCCGCGAATCCGAGTTGAGCTTTTTTAGTTATAGCGTTTTTTTGATGAAAAAAAAAATTTTAAAAAAAATTCGACCCAGCTCCATATTTCTCATTCTTATTCGCCTTAGTAGGGTGAGAATCATAAATATCGTGCTGAATTATATTGAGAATACATATCCCCAACAGAAAATGCCAACTTTGTACCAATCCTCACACTCAATGGTGAAATATTCACGAAAATGTACAAAATTACGAAAAAAAATTTATTGTTTTCATACACACAACGGTACACAACGTCCATTAAATCAAATCTACGACTACTTTGGGAGTTAAATTATATATCAAAAATTGCAGAAAAGCAGTGGCTTTATAATGATATATAACAATAGTCATTTATTCCATAATGATCTGGTGAAACGTGTGAAATATTAACCATACCCCCTAAACTCAAATTCAAACGGCATCGACTTTTCTCATTCAAATACCGTATTATAGCATCATTGTTTCAATTTCCATGTTCGATTAAATCACATAATGTGGTGTTCGCCTACACTCAAGATGCATTGGCATGTAATGTGTGCACGCCCTTGATGTGTACTCATATGATTATGTCATATTTAGGGGCAATTGGTTCGATCATGGCTGGTAGCCGCTTGGATGAACTTTGGGGGACTGTTTATGCTGGTGGGTCAATCCATCATTTGATCAGTGGTCATGCATATTCAAGAGCAGTTCGTGCCCATTTGCTAACACAAATAGCCATTACAAAACTTGTGTTTGAAGAAAGCCGAACACTAGATAACATAGACTGCACAGAAGTCAATGAAATATTCTGTGGACTTGCCAGAGGTGACTGTACAACAGCTGACGCTGTCAATCAAGAAAGTGTCAACCATCTACTGTCAAAATTGCACGAACTGCTCCAGAATGCGTCCGTAGGACGCACAGGAAAGCTTTGGGTACAATACTACGAGCAAATAGGTCTTCTCCAGTTGTTCTTGAGAGCAGAGCGCACAGGCGACTGGGAACTCCACACATATTGTGTTCGCAATATGATTCTAGTATTTCACGCAGGTGGTCATTTTGCATACGCAAAAAGTTCTCATCTCTATTTGCAGCAGATGAATGAGCTAACAGAAATAATGCAACAGGATGATTTGAAGTTGTTCACTGAGAAAGGTTACTTTACCATAAGGCGCTCAGATAAATTCTGGGACGGGATATATTCTGATCAGACCATAGAGCAGTGTTTAATGAGAATGTTCAAGCTCCCTGGTGATCTCACACATGGCAGGGGAATAACCGATAGCACTGTTGCGAAAATGGGTACATGGACTACCTCTTTGCCTTCCGATATGTAATGCTCTCGAAAAGTTTGTTCATGTTCACACTGGTCATGGCGAACAACATCGGGATCTCCGTCAAAGTTCACAATTGACTGATGCCAATGATATCACCAAATTATTGAACTGGCTCAGAGTGCATTCCCCCTTTCAGAATAGAGATCCACTACAACTAGTCTCTATAGCGACCGGGCTTGTGGCCGACGAAACTGTGAACTGTGACCAAGTTCGCAAAATTGGTGAATGTTGCGTATCGAATGTTGTAAGCAAAACGTTCAACAGCATCAAACTACGACGTGTTGACACTGTGAAGTCTTTCGCATCGATGGCAAATAGCATCAAAGTCCGTGGAAGTAAGGTAGTGATTGACCCCACAATTCTGTTCAACCGCATCACATGTGTTATTCAGTCACAAGCAGAGATGGAAGAGTATCTCAAATATGAACTCGCCCCGAAACCACCAGCATTGTTTGATTCTGCTGGAATGAGGAAGACACAGAAAAGCACGCTCGGTAAGATCCTCAA
Source organism: Pictodentalium vernedei (assembly GCA_031216915.1). NCBI lineage: Eukaryota > Metazoa > Mollusca > Scaphopoda > Dentaliida > Dentaliidae > Pictodentalium > Pictodentalium vernedei. The sequence continues at coordinate 130,500,199 of CM062296.1, read as the reverse complement.
AACATACGGTTCCGAGCAAACTAAAATCCCAGAACATTCTCTGTTTGTTGTAGATGGTGGATTTTTATTGAGGGCAGTTGTATGGCCTAAACAGTCGTCATATAAGGACATATGTACATCATATTCCAATTATCTAGTGAGACATTTTGGGGCGAACGTCGTGGTTGTTTTTGATGGTTTTGCTTGTACAATGTCGACAAAGGGCATGGAACAAGCCCGTAGATCTAAAGACAGGTATTCCATTGATATCAATATCTCACCTGAGTTACCAGCCACCACACCCCAATCCGATTTCCTTGCAAATGCCAAGAACAAAACCCAACTGATCGATCTTCTAATGCAGGAGCTATCTGCTATCAATATTCAGTCCAAGCAGGCCGAGGCTGATGCTGATGTACTGATAGCCGAAACTGCACTTGGCATCGCTCAAGATGACAACAATGTTGTCGTTGTGGGAACAGACACAGACCTGTTAGTCATTCTTACCTCTCGAGTTCAACCGGGATGTAATATTCACATGATGTATTCCATTACCCCAAACTTACTAGTTTCAGTTAGTGAAATAGCAACCAAAATGGGTGACCACAGAAGCAACCTCCTTGTAGCACATTTTATAAGTGGTTGTGACACTACTTCTGCACTCTTTCGAGTTGGTAAGAAGAAAGTATTCAGTACAATTGTCTCCGATGTTACTAGCGACTCACAACAGTATGTCAACACAATTTTGGCGGATGACAGTACACCAAGTGCAGTAGCCGCTGCCGGGGAACAACTTCTCCTGATCTTATACGGGAGTAAAACTGTTTCCTCTCTCGACCAATATAGATATGTCACTTACAAGCGTCATGTAGCAAAATCTAAACTGAATAAACCCATCGACCTAGCCTCACTCCCACCAAGCAGCGATGCTGCACAACAACATGTCTACAGATGTTATCTCCAGGTCCAACAATGGCTGGGCACTTCGCTTCCTCCGACGGATTGGGGGTGGTCGCTAGACAATGGACTTCTTGTACCGACTGCAGCCACAAAGCCATGTGCCCCCGATAACCTACTGAATCTGATCAGTTGTGGTTGCAAGAGTGCTTGTACAAAAAGGTGTGGGTGTAAGAAGCAGGACTCTCTTGCTCAGGTTTGTGTAATTGCAGTTTGGATTCTTGTAACAACCACAGAAACACTGTCCTGTCGGAAATTTCTGAGTTCGATGAATAATATGTATATAGGTCGTGTCATTTTTGTATATAGCGTTGATAATAGTCAATGTAACTTAATCCATGTTGATTGATTTGTACATTCTGTAAATATTATTTATTGATTTTTGTACATTCTGTAAATATTATTTATTGATCTAATGCTGCCTGACACAGATGTGTCTGTTCGGTCCCAAGCCCGAAAATAGTTGAGTTCTCATGCTGACGAATTTTATGCCAAAAGGGGAACTCGGCCAGAAGCAGAGGGGGTTCCATAATGTCTATTTTGTAAGCAATGATAAAAGTCTTCAAATGGTGGTGGATTTTTTATCGTCTGTCCAACTAACATCCCGTTCTTTACTACGACCCTTTGGGCAAATCCGTTAGGAAAATCGTCATTTTTTGCGTAAATCCGATACTTTTTTGTGAATTTTCAATAATTTTTCGCAGAAATTGTCACAGAATGCACATTTTCCTCTAGGTAAATGTATATTAGACATTATGTAGCTCGAAATACGCGTAAACAAAAAATACAGTTGGATCAATTCGAGGTTACAAAGTTCGTGCGATTTTTTTTTATTTTTTTCAAACGCGTTTTCGAAAAAAGGCTGTAGAAAAAAAGCTCAACTGGGATTTTAGGGGACTTTTGTCTAATCGTTCAGTGACATGTACTCGACATTCCCTGAAAAAATCAGCTTTCTCCGATTTTTTTCCCTAGTGAAACCTAATGTTCTTGGGCTATAGGTCTTTTTACATTTAAAGTTACTGGTGTTTGGTGACAGTCTTCCCACAAAATTCATGTACTAACATTTTACGGGTGCGATTTACTCCTGTCTCTGATTTCACGGGGGCTTAAAACCGCACCCGTCAATTTTGTTCATTTTCAGCACCGCACCCCCCCCCCCCCACCTTACCCACCTCCACCCCAAGGGGAAATTGTTCCAAATGTTGACTCCGAGTGACAGTACCGGTAGGTTTTAGGGCACTCTGAGAATATTTCCATGTAGTTTAACTTAAATATCTATGTACATAATTTGAGGTTTTAAGACATCACAAAATGACAATTTCTTGTGTTTTTTAGTCTGTAAGTAGGCCCTATCTTCCTTCATCAAGCATTGTGCCAGTTACATGAACGTGCATGTATGGAGAATGCTCAAAACCAGTATTCAATCGGGGGGGGGGGGGGGGGCACCAAAAATTTGCAAGACGTGACGTGGGGTGGGTGGGTCTCTTGAGTGCGCCGAAAATGTGCATTTCCAACTTGTGCAATTTTTTGAATTTTTTAAAAATATATCAATATATCAGCTAATATATACCATCATTTGTGTTTCAAACCTTAAAGATGATGTTGTACATCACACTCTTAACATAAGTACAACATCAGGAGGCTTTATATGTGAGAATATTGGGCTTAATCTGGGAAAATGTCACACGTTAGTAGGGGGTGGGTTTCTTGTTCGAAATGTAGAAAATGTGCAGACAATATTTTGGGAAAATTCTCTCTGATGCACTAAATTCAACCCAGGTTATTTATTTATTAATAGAATTTGTATGGACAGAAGAGGAAAGTAGCAAACACCTGAGAATACTGACAGAACAATTCAAATGAAAATTTGTCCCCGTATATGTACACCTGCTCTGGCCAAGCCTGATAATGAACAGCTTGTCATTTGTAGATTGGGGCCCACAGCAGCCCACAGAGGTTTAAATTGGTGGTACCAGTTTAAGAACATTATGAAACCCCCCTAAAGGCAGCTGTGCCTACTAAGTTTATAAGTTTATTTTGGATTTTAATGGCAGAGTGGGTGGGGGGGGGGGGAGGGAGTGGGTGTCTGAGAATGGTAGTAGAAAATTTGCACGTAGGGGTGGGTGGGTGTAAAAAGGAGCTGAATAAAAAATAGGACGTCACGTCTTGCAAATTTTTAGTGCCCCCCCCCCCCCCCGATTCAATCAATAATTTATTAATTAATCACCTCAACTAATCTTGAAATGAACTCAATGACTAACAACCATTTAAAATACTTATAAAGTATGAGTAATGAGTTAACTAACAAAGCCTATATGTCATAATATGTGTGAGATATTAATTCAACAATACTAAATACAAATCAAATTTTTCAGTCTGGCTATATCTGTCTTTCTGAGAGTACAGAACCAAAGAAAAGTGTGCACAATTTTGGTTGTAACTTTAAAAAGTCCAGAACACAACCTCACGGGGAGCACATTTTGAGTCCAAATACAAACTGCAGTCTGCGAGTGCATTGCAAATAGAAGAGAACAAAATGCGTAACACGACCACGGTTGTGGAATTAACCTTGGAGCCACTGAGTAGTCGGAAAATCTTGCGTTGTTCGATCAGGATTATTCTGTGGGTGGGAGTCGGCGATTGGAATTTTCATGGTAATGTAATATCGCATTCGGAAAAACCCTCGATTACAAAAAAACTGTTGGAACTTTTACCTGAAAAATGTCCAACTATCTTGATTTTTGGACAAATATTGATATTGGAGGCGGGGGATGAAACACCCCCTCCCCCTCCCCCCTCGTCCCTGGTCATGTGATAGTCATAACAGATGGGTTCACCGAAACCACAGGTGTGATCATGATTCGGCCCGGTGTAAGAAAGTTTTGAATTTCAGTGATTAAACGCCACATTTGAAGCACAAAGAGTCTGCGCATCCACTCCATGCGAATTTCCGGTAATGTTTTGATGACGGAGAGAAATACGGCTGCCAGGTGACTGCATCTAACTCCCTGGGTGTGTTGGTGTTCTGGTGTAAATGGATATTGCCCCCTCTCCCCCTAGAAACAACTAAAATTTGAAGCGTCGGTTCAAACAACACAGCAGCTCTGTTGACAAGAACAATTACATACAGTTAAAACCAGAAGTCCTGTCATGACATGCGCACAAATAGCACGTCGATCTGTGCATCAATCTACACGTTATGACCATAGTAAGGCTATCAAATTCTGTACATATGGTCTTTGCACAGGCAATGTTTCAGCCAATGGACCTCCGGGTAACCCGGAGGTCCATTGGCAGAAACATTGCCTGTGTTTTCTATGAGTAACCAGGAGAACCTGCCATGCTTTGGATGCCATTCGATATGACAATTGCGCGCAATTCCTACGCGCAGTTAAGCCTAGATAAGCGCACCGTTCGGGGCAGGACTTATAGTTTTAACTGTAGGGTGTGGGTCAGTTCCATATACAGGTATATGTGTATGCATTTTGGAAAGACGATCTGGATGAAAACGAAAGCACACTCGTTAAATGACTGAGGAACAAAGCTTGGTTAGAATTTTCCGTGACGAAATGACAGACCCGAGCATTTAATCCACTCAGTGGCGTAGCAAGGGAGTGGGGTCCCTGCCCACCTAAAATTTTCGCCCCCACCCCTCACCCCAAAAAACATTGGCTCAATGAAAGTTTCACACGACATAGAGCCCCAAAATGGCCTTCAATACAGGGTTATACACGCTACGAAGTTTTCCGATTCGATCTTAGATCACTAAATTTTGCAAAATGTTCTCGGGTGTGTGTGTGTGGGGGGGGGGGGGGGCGAAACCCACCAGACGGTCTTTCAAACATCATCATTGACCCCCACCCCCACCCTCACCGTCTCATAAAAATGGCTGATTCCTGGCTACGCATCCGAATCCATTTCAGCTATATAATTATGGGTAAAGACTTAACTAATATCAGACGTTGGTTGTCAACTGGGAACAGTATAGTGTTGCCTAGATGGGGGACAACTATCTCTGAAAATAATTCGAGGGGCACATCGCCTTGTGCCCCCTCCCTGATTTCTACGTCCCTGGTGCCACGAAGTTAGGCTGTCGCGAAGATGATACGTTCCGGCGTCCGAGTTTGAACTTGAAATATTTCAATTCCAATGGTAGGGCCTACATGGTTTGAATGTTTGTAATATTTTTCACATATGCCGGGGTATCGGAAATTTCCCCGTCATCTCTCTGTTAGCCTATATTACAAGCACCCAGAAGTGATACTTCCCGTTGTCCTGAAAGTTTGTTCCATGTAAAATTGGCACATGTTCGTGAATTCTCTTTATGAATATTTGGAGTAATCTCCCTTTATATAAGATAAAGTTTATTGACACAAAGTTTATTGCAGTTCACATGTTACCCTCCTCAAAAAAGGTAGGCACATTATTCTCTTTGAGGTCCGAGATTCCTGAAATTTTGTACATCGACACTTCTGTAAATTCCTGGGGTATAAGTTTTTTTTTTTGTTTTGTTTTGTTTTGTTTTTGTTTTTGTTTTGTTTTTTTGTTTTTTTTTTTTTGTTTTTTTTTTTTTTTTTTGGGGGGGGGGGGGGGTGTTTTTTTGTTTCTTTGGGGTTTTTTGGGTTTTTTTTAGGGGGGGGGGGGTGCTGTATCTCTCACCATTTCCAAGTTATGCAATGAGTGTTGCTATTTATTGTGCAGCCCTTCTTTTTTGATAAAAATGTTTCGCTGTCCCCACAACATTGATCCATTTCAAGTTTTACACAACATAGATCCCCAAAATGGTCTCCAATATAAAGGCTATACATGCTACAAATACCTCAGAGGGGGGACGACCGGGGTTTCTAGTTAGGACCAGAGAATCCCCCCCCCCCCGAAACCCCATACACCGGCTTTTCAGATAGCATCTTTGCCCCACCCCACCCCTTCCCATCTCATTAAAAAAAGCAGTCAGATCACCCCCAAGGGTCGCCTATTATAGACTCCTGGCTACACGCCCGAGTAGCACGGTCCATGAATTGTCACCATTTCACTATTCTGAAGCGTCTGGACAGATATCTGAAACCCGTAAGTGTCCAAATCGACATGGCGTCGAGCACCAAGGACGACAAACTGTAGTACAAGACATCATCGTTATATGTTATTCCTGCACAAGAAAATAATTTTATGTCATGCTTGTATAATGTGCACGACCCGTGGAATGCAATAGCCACGCCAAGGAGAAGCGCGCAATGTTACGCTTCAGTCATTCATGGTGACAAACAAATTCATATGCGTTTGGTAGTTTATGCGCATGCGTGCGCGCATTCATAATCCAAACCACAAGATTTTCAATTTTATAGATCATAAATATAATTAAAAATATAATGAGGTGTTTCTTCTGGTGTTCAGTGTAGATTCATTATAAATTTTTATGATAATCTCTTTATTTCCATTAGATGTTTGAATCATTATAAGAAACAGTCCACAATACAGCCAGTTCCAGACAAAGAAGCATGACCAACGACCTAATTATAAGAAACAGTCCACAATACAGCCAGTTCCAGACAAAGAAGCATGACCAACGAAGTCAACAAATATCGAACCAGAAAAAACTACTATTTATGGACTTAAGCTGTGACACATCCATCAGTTCTTATCTTGCGTTGTATTTGGAGATTTCCATCCAACGGAGAAAGGCTCGACATTCGTCAAAGTCTTGTTGCGATGTTTCTTGCGATACATAAGAAAGGGGGATTCCAATCACATCTGATCACTTGTTGCAGCTCACCACTTCTGTTACAACAAACACCAGCTTCTGTAACAACTCACCACCATAGTAGCAAATTCTATTTCTTTTGTTACAATTTTTGACAATAATTCATTTTAAACGAATTTTCTGGAATGTGATGATTAACCTTGAGTATTCATTTGTACCTTGCGAGTTGATTTACAATTTCACTTTTCTCTTTATTAAGATATATCACACGCCACGAAAACCCTTTACCTAACACGAAAAGCAGACGACACTTGCAAACAAAATTCTTGAATAAGTATTTTTTTTTCATTTTTGTCTCAAAAACATAGGTTATGACCTCTGTTTGGAACGAGCTGAGACAAAAAATGAAAAAAATAATGAAAATGAATTGGCGATTTTTGTGAATAGCGCAGGCCGGTTTTGGCCGTGACGTTGGGTAAAGGGATAACTCTTAAGTCCCATATAGCCCCAAACTGTCTCTTTTATATAGCTTTGAAAAAGTTGCCTCCTAACCCTCCCCCTTCCCCGAAGTGTATTATTCCTTGAGAACTCAACCAGTAGACTTCATTTATCTCGACGTGTTTTATATATCATTGTAGAAACGCTGTTAGGCCACTAGCAGTGTACACGTGGGTGGGTATCGTAACAATGTGGTTTTTTAATAGGGTTTAACGACACTTTCGACAGCCAGCATACTAAAAACTAAAGTGTTAAAACTGACACTTTCAAGGTGTTAAACCCATTCTAACTCTTAGGGTTTGATTTTAACACTCAAAGTGCAATGCTTTAAGCACTTAGACATTACAATCGTCAGACATCTGAAACTTAAATGGATGGCACTTCCCATGTGTCTAGCATTGGTGGTTCTTCCAGAATCGTCCATAATTTGATTTGCGCTTGGTGGGTACATAATTAAAAGGACACAACGCAGATGACGCGGATCAGGCTCGAGAGTTCGAACCTGGTCCGCGTCATCTGCGTTGTTTCCTTTCAAGTGTCGCGAAATGACACTTGTCAAGTGGTATTATTGTAACACCTGTCAAGTTCTGGGATATCTACACTTGAACAAAGTGCTAGTTCAGCACTTAGTAAGTGTTAAATACAGCACTTAAAGTGTAGTTTTTAACACTTTAGTTTTAAGTGTGAGGGTCACCTCGAGTAGAACAGTTTTACGGCGGCGGAAGCCAGACTACCCGATGAGACTCATCGAGCAGCGGCGAGCAGCTGTCATCTCCATGACGTACCAAACAAGGAGGGTTAGCAGTGGTTGAATATAAGTGCATCATCAACGTGCAGTACGCCTCAGTACACAAAAACCACCGTGCCCCTCAAAGGTAATCGGGATTAAGTGCCCTGTCCAAGGTCACAGCGCAGTTGCTTCTGGCGGGCACATGAAGGGTTAATAACCATTACTTATTCACCTTTTCTACCATGAAGGGACGTGGCTACAGGTTTCCGATTGGGGGTGTAGGGTAGTGAATTTCCAATTAGAGGGAGGGACAGGGACGCCCCCCCCCCCCCCCTCCGGGTGCTCCCCCCATAGTTGGAAATTCACTACCGGGAAAGATTTTGAAACTGAAGCCATGAAAGGGGGAAAAAATTTATTCTAGTAACTGAAATGCCAACACATTTATGATACAATTATCAGGTTATTATTATCTGGTATTCTTCTTTGAATTGTTTATGTGCTAAACAAATGCTCAAGCTTAGCAATTCACACTGTCCTAACATTAAATCAGATCTTTTACAGGAATGATCAGTTTTTGATGTTTCATCATTTTGTAACTGTGAATGATGGAATTAACTTAGGATAACGATTTTACCCGATGTGATTAGATGAAGATATACCATAGAAAAAAACACCATCTTTGTGAATGTACAAAAGAAACCTCGTACACGTAAGAAGCTCGATATTGCGTGCACTGTAGTTGTAAATAGTAATAAATTTTTGCCGATTTGAATCCGAGTTGGCATTTTGGGAAGTAAAGGAGACATCAGCATCACCAAAAAAGCTCTAAAAACCAGATAGATGTTATTTTCAACTACTCATGACTTGCCCTCGGAATTTTAAACTATTGGAAATTTTGGCCAGTATTGGGGGGGGGGGACACCCCCCCCCCCCCCACCCCTGTCGCCACGACTCTGCTACCGTAAAGCAGCCATGTTACAAGTTTTGCTTTTTTGTTCGGTTGGTCTGAAATTAGATGAAGATATATCTAAGAAAAACCATCATCTTTGCTCAGCTGTTTCTTTGAAAAAATCATAAAAACAATACTAAGTGAAGGTAAGAGCCTGGTTGACTGGTACTGCATGAAATGGAACGAGGGCGAAGCCCTCGTTCCATTTCATGTAGTACGAGTCCACATGCTCTGATCAGCTTAGCACACATCATTCACCTCGAGTACAACTCACCGGAGAGTGTTACTGAGTTCAACTGAAGATGGAGTTTTGAAACTCGTCGTTCCTGAAAACATCACTGTTATCGAGATTGAAAAGAGCGGTAAAAAAATAAAACTCGAAGTTTGAACCAACCTTGGTGTTTTGAAAATTATAAATGCTGAACTTTGACCGGGTAACATTATTATGACATGTTTTGTTTCCAATTTTCCGTATTTCTTTTCGAACTTTCAACAGAATTAATTATATTATATGTTCATTTCTTTCTCTGTACATTGATTTGATATTACATGATACAGAACACTGCTTCTATGGACCTTTCTCGGCTTCTGATTGGACGAGAGGTGAAGAGTATGTGCTCGAAGGAGATAAAATATGACAATTTTGTGGGCTACTTCCCCAGGATCGGAACTGCGGACTTTATTTCCATGCGATCCATCTGTAAACAACTCAATTAAATAGTAGTGATGAATAAGTGATTCAGATGTTTGTTCCTAGACAAACCAAGTGTGTGGCAAGTTATCCAACTCGAGCAGTGCTTGGCTTTGTTTTTGTTTTTTCTTCTCGAGATGCAAGCTAAGTTTTCAATGAATGAAAAATCATCGCAGATCAAACTCCACAATGAATTCACACCCATCTTGGAAAGCCGAGGCAAACGTCTAAAAGGTTCCAAGGAAGGATATGTAAGGGAAAATGATACCTAGACAGTCCTTTGTGGGTATTTTGTTTTCTATTATTTTGTTTGAAATTTGTCTTCCACATACGTCCTACGTCACTTCTTCTCTCCAGTTTACCAAATAGTAAATGCTAACCCACTGTTCACACACCTTGTAGATGGTCCATTGAGTGCAACACAGCGCCATCTGCAATGCTATAGCATTGCAGATGGCGCCTTGGTGCACTTAAAGAACGAAATATTTCTACTTATTAATCAGTTCTGGCGAACAGAACAATGTACCACCGAGCAGAGGTTTGTTTGTTTGTTTTTAAGGGTTTAACGACACTTCCAGCAACCAAGGTCACATCGTGTCGGATAGTATCCGATGAGAGCCACCGAGATGCTCCGAGCAACTGTCGGACTCTCCAAGTTACTAACTCGACATTAGTATAGTTAGCAGCGGTTAAAGGCAAGTACACCCCAGCATGCAGTTCGCCCCATTACACATCTCCATTCTGCCTCAACGTGCCTCAACAGGTACTATTCAGTATTACTCCTAAATGTTTGTGCTCGGAGGCCTCAGTTATCTGAGAGCCACCTAAAAATAGTGGCGGGTGTGAAATTGGAATGCTTTTACGCGATATTAGCATAGTCTCAGTTTTATTTGAATTGAATTCTACCAGCCATGTTCTAGCCCAATCTTCAGTTGTGGCTAGGTCATGGTTGATTAAATTCGAGGCTTGTATGGGATTTTCAACAATTAGATATAAAGACGTGTCGCCTGCAAAGAGACGTATACTACTCTGAAGGTCTTTGGTAATATCGTTAATATAAATAAGAAACAATAAGGGACCAAGGATCGACCCTTGTGGAACACCGGCATTGGTGGTTCTCCACGATGATACCTCTGACGATATCACCACTCGTTGCATTCTATCTGCCAGATATGATTTTATGAACAACAGGAGCTCACCAGAAACACCTATGCTCTCTAGCTTGTAAATAAGACCGGCGTGCCATACCTTGTCAAAAGCCTTGCGTACATCACAGAACACGACCCTAACCTCTTTGCCTTCATCAAGAGCACGGCAAAATTCATCATATATGTCTGTCAGTTGAAGGACGGTTGAATCACCCGGTGTGAATCCTGATTGGAATTGACTTAGTACATTATTGTCTACTAAAAACGCCCACAGACGTTTGAATACACATTTTTCAAGTATTTTACCGACACAACTGATCGGTGATATTGGGCGATAATTTGAAACCAAATGGGAGGGTTGTTTTTTCAAAATTGGAGATACATTGGCTTTTTTCCACATTGATGGAAAGTATGAATTATTCATTAATATGTTAAATAAAATCGAAAGGGCTCACACAAAGATGACTTACATGCTTTGAGAAGACGCGGACTTACTAGATCTGGCCCTGACACTTTGGACGCCTTTAGCGACTTAAGTGCGGTATATACTTCGCTGCAGTGCAGAGTAATAGAATCAATACCTTCAGAAGCTTGGGGTTGTGCGGTTGGTAGGGAAGCATTCGAGTCATTGACGAATGAGATAGAACTGAAGTACTCATTCAACACTTCGGCTTTCCCTGCATTTGAGCAAATTGTTTTGTTCGAATGAATGAGAGTAGGAATCGCTGCGTGGTTACTGTTGCCAATAAATGTTTTCAGGGTCTTCCACAACTGGGCTGGTGGGGTTTCTCGGCTACTCAGAGTGGATCGGACTTTAGACAAGAATGACGCTTTTGCCTTCCTAATGGCCGATACAACTTCATTGCGTTTCAGTTTATAATTGTGCCAGGCCTGTGGAATGTTGCTGCGTTTAGCATTGCGGTACAAGCGTTTTCTCTGTCTGATCAATAATCTTATTTCGTTATGCATCCATTTAGGTTGGTTTCCTCTTATGGTGACAAATTTGTTAGGTATGTGAATACATGCCGTGTCAATTATTTTATCTGTTATATTAGAAACTATGGTGTCAATACAGGGATTATCAAAAAGAGAACTCCAATCGACGTTCCTAAAAGCCTCGTTCAACAGTTCATAATTACCTTGGGAGTAAAGCCATATTCTTCTTTTAAATGAGAGGGGTGGAGATTTTAAAAACTCAACTTCAAGTGAAATTGGGCAGTGATATCGGATCATGTCTGGGATAATCGGTTCTAAGACGTCACGAGCTTCCATTTTAATTGTATCACTGAGAGCAAAGAGATCCAGTAATGAGGCAGACGATTCGGTAAAACAAGTCGGCTCATTGACGACCTGTCTTAGATTAAAACAGTTTGATATTTGTGAAAAACCACTTCTTGCAGGAGCCACTTGGTTATCATTGAAGTCGCCTGTGACAATTAGGTCCGCGATTTGCGTATCTCTTGCGGTTTCAATAGATGCTGATATGGCTTCCCATGAGTCCATAGGACTGTTGGATGGCCGGTAGAATACTCCTAGAAGTAAAGATCTAGTCCGTTTTGTAAAAACTTCAGTCCATATGCACTCTATGTTCAATGTGTGTAGATCCGGTCTCGGTCGGAACGAAATACCGTCTTTGATGTAAATGGCCACTCCACCTCCCCTTGATGAACGGTCATATCTTAGTCGTTCATGGAACCCTTGAAGAAGAACTTCAGAAGTGAGATCGCCGCTACTCAACCATGTTTCAGTCAGGGCCACAATATCGTATGATGCAAATTCATACTGAATTGTATCTACTTAATAGTTGGCATATTAGAATACCTAAATTATTATAGGTTGTGGTACAGCCGACAATAAGTTACTGTTGATTTATCTTCACGCGATTACGGAGCCCAGGCTTACTTAAACACTATCTACAACAATAATTGGAAACTACTAAGAATGGATTCTGTAAGTATAGGGTTAAAATTGTTTATACTAAAGTGATTCAATCGGTGTTAGTTTGGTTATGATTTGTTAAAGCCCGAGCTTAGCTTAGTTCTGTTCGAATACAACTATTATTGCAATCGTTATAGTTACTGTGGACAAAGCAAGTTAAATAAAACTAAGTGATTGACAGGTCGGAGGGAACAGACGGCGTTGATTGCTCGGATATCATAACTGATAAAGCCCAGAGACCAGTTTGAATCAATTACGAGCCATGCAGAACGTGCTTGATCTAATTTCTGAAAGTAAACATTTTTGTTATTTTCTGGGTTTCCGTGACACTTTCTACAGCTAGATAATCTCATACATAGTGTAAAACAATGACAGAGCACTGGCTAATTGTATTGTGAGATGCCCAATTTAAATCTGAACCTGGGACTGGAATGATTACAAAAACTGGGACTGGAATGATTACAAAGATAGAACAATGGCACAGAAGATTGAGCAGTCAAAGAAGCCAACATAGCCTATGAGTGCCAGACAATTGACCCTTCACTGACACTTTGCAGTAATAATTTGCATTAAGGGGCAATGTCCTGGCATTACAATGGCATATTTGTGAAATGATGTCTTGCAAGGCAATATGTTATGAGACATAGTGTACAGCATATATCTCAATCTGGGTAGATTATAAGGGAAGATTGCGGGACAGCTAGATGGGCACTGGAGATTTCAAATTTAAACTTCTCCATATCAGTAGGTGAATGGGGGGCTATAATTTTCAGCATAGGTTTCTAGTAGTCAGGCATTATATCTAGATGTCAGGCCACATGTGTAATAGCCGCCCACACACATACATACATGTAGATACGTACACACACACACACCCTCACACACACACACACCTTCGCACCCTCACAACCACACACAACCCCTCACACACACACACACACCGTCATACACACTCCCTCGTAAATACATATGTTTCTAGTTGTCAGGCCACTGACCCTTCTCTGAGTTGTGGCATATGTAAATGGACAGCCAAGATCTATAGGCCAGTATTATGGTACAATGTTTAGCATAGACTATGCTTGTCTGGCCATTGACCCTTCACTGCCAAGTAGCAAAGCAACTTGGCAGTAACAGAGCATGTCCTGGCATTATTATGGAATTATTTTTTTTAGAATTATTAATTATTAGGCAATGAATCTGAGATGAATTCCCTGAGCTTACAGGAGTTTTTAAGTTCGGGAAGATCCTGGGGAGTGGTAATTCTTACATCAGGGTCCTTCAAGCATAGACTGTGCGTGTCAGGGCAATAGCCCTCCACTGCCAAGCAGCAATAGCCACTTGGCAGTAAAGGAGCAATACTCTGGCATTGTTGTGGCATCACAGTGGCAGAGTGCAGTTTAGTGGCCCAATATTTAGCATAGATTGTGCGTGTCATGCCATTGACCCTTCAACGCCAAGTAGCAATTGTACCAATGAGTAGGCAGTTGGGATTTCCAACACATGTTTCTAATTGTCGGGCCACCGCCCCAGCACTGCCAATTTGCAAACACAAACTGTTATAGGGATGGTAGTGCCCAGTGGAGCACTGTCTTACGTGTGCAAGATGTGCTCCACTAGGCTATAATTTCAAATATACATTTCTAACTTTCCGGGCATTGACTCATTACTGGAGAGATATTCACTCCTAGTGAAGCACTTATCATATATATGAGTTTGGACATAGTAAAATTGCAAAAAGGAGTTATGGCACATGTAAATGGACAGCTGAAACCTGCAGGGCAGTATTATGGCACAATATTTAGCACTGCCAGGTAACAATAGGCACTCTGCTGTAAAAGAGCAGTGTCCTGGCATTATAATGGCATCATTATAGCAAGGGGTAACAGCAGCAGCTGGGCAGTATAATGGCACAATATTTAGCATAAACAATGCATGTCAGGCCATTGACCCCTCGCTGCCATGTAGCAGTAGCCACCTGGCAGTGAAAGAGCACTGTCCTGGTATTATTATGGCATCATTATGGCACAGTGCAGTTTTGTAACTCTGTATTTAGCAGCATAGACTGAGCATGTCAGACCTTTGACCTTAGAAGGGGTAGTGGGGCAGTGGGCTAACACTATTGAAGAATTGGCGGTTGAAGGAATGGTGGTGCCTTGTGTATGAGTTTGATCATGGTGAGATTGCAAGAAGGAGTTATGGCACATATAAGTGGACACCTGATAACTACAGGGCAATATTGTGGCACAATAGTGAAGCTGCAAGAAGGAGTTGTGGCACATGTAAATGGACTACAGGACAATATTGTGGCACAATAGTGAAACTGCAAGGAGTTATGGCACATGTAAATGGATAGCTAAAACCTGCAGGGCAGTACTGTGTCACAATATCTAACATGGACTATGCATGACAGGCCACTCACCCCTCACTGCCAAGTAGCGATAGCGACACTGCTGTAAAAGAGCAGTGTCCTGGCATTATAATAACATCATTATAACAAAGGGCAATAACAGCAGTAACAGCAACAGCAGAGCAGTGTAATGGCACAATATTTAGCGTAAACTATGCATGTCAGGCAATAGACTCTCCACTGCCAAGTAACCATTGCCACTTGGCAGCGAAGGAGCAATGTCCTGGCATTATTATAGCATCATTATGCCAAAGTGCAGTACTATGACACTGCATTTAGTATAGGCTGTGCATATCAGGCCTGTATCCTTTGATGTAATGGCACAATATTTAGCGTAAACTATGCATGTCAGGCAATAGACTCTCCACTGCCAAGTAACCATTGCCACTTGGCAGCGAAGGAGCAATGTCCTGGCATTATTATAGCATCATTATGCCAAAGTACAGTACTGTGGCACTGCATTTAGTATAGGCTGTGCATATCAGGCCTGTATCCTTTGATGGGGCAGTGACCTGGCATTGCTATAAGAATTGATATAGGAATGGTGATTGTAGAAATGGCGGAATGGTGGTGCCATATATATGGGTTTAAACATGGTGAGATTACAAGAAAGAGTTGTGGCATACGTAAATGGACAGCTGGAGCCTACAGGGCAATATTATGGACTGCTGAGGCCTGCAAGGCAGTATTATGGCACAATATTTAGCATAGACTTTTAGACTATTAGCATAGAATATTTAGCATAGACTATGCAGGACAGGTCATTGACCCTTCACTGCAAGTGGCAATAGCCACTTTGCAGTAAAAGAGCAGTGTCCTTGGCATTTTAATGGCATCATTATGGCAGAGGGCAGTAACAGAGGGCAGTAACAGTAGCTTGACAGAAGCCTGACACTGCCAATTATCCATTGACCCTGTACCCTTTAGTCATTTAGTATGAAGGGAGCGAGGTTCAGGTGTTATTATGGAATTATAGTGGCAGTGATACTGGGATGAGTTACCTGGACTTACAGGGAATTACAGGGAATTATCTAAGTTGAGGGGGTGTGTAATGGACTTATAAACCTTTATAGAGAATGTTCTAGTTTGAGTAAATCCTGGGAGGGGTGGTGATTCTAAGAATTGAATCATTCAACTGCTTAATAAAGATTACCCCATCATGAGACCAGGTGTCTTATTTTCTTGTTTTTAACGAGAAGTCTACAGTCCTTGGCCATTCTTGATCTGGTTGCAGTTAGGTGTTCATTAATAAAAATTCTCCCAGCTGACTGAATATTCTTAAGTTTACTTTTAGCTCTATAAAAATAGTTTCTCATCCTATAACTCACAAACTTCACGAGAATAGGCCTAGGATAACTGGCCCCCTCAACTCGACGCCCTGATCTGTGGCTCCCCTCAATATCACTCAGGCTGACATCGACGCCCATCTTCCTGGCTATATCAAGGATGATCTCGTCGGTGTTCTCAGCACTAATTGTGCTTTCAGGAATTCCAGACACCCTCAAACTGTTCCGCATACCATATTGTTTAAGTCATCTAAGTCATTCTCTAACTGACAGATTTTGGCATCCTTCGCTTCAATTGCAAGCTCTAAATTGTCTATACGTCTTTCGAGGTGCCCAATGTGCTCTGTGATAGCTGCAGACATAATGCCCTTCAGAGCAGTCTGAACTGCAGGGTCCATTAATAAGGTGGTAAATTCGGCTGCAGAAGACGATTGTGGAATAGGAGGAATAGGAGTAGACATAATTCCAGGAATACCAAAAGAATCAAAGACTGGGATTGACTCACTAAGTGAGCTGACTGAGTCACCCTCTCTCGGTTTCTTCAATTGCTGTTCGAGCGATGTGTTAGCACTAGACTCACGAGCTCTTACACGTGTATCGACGACCACTATTTCACTATGCTCTCTATGCTCAGCCATATGCATGTGCTTACTCAAATGGAAGTAGACAATGACAACGACAACTGTGTTCCAAGCTGTGTACAAAACAGAGTACATCGAAATTGGGTAACAGCGTTCCCTGTTGTTTTTAGAAATTCCACACAAATCAGACCTTAGTCCATATTCTATAGTCTCATCGAGCCCCACTAAATTCTGACAAACAACTACAATTCATGTAAAATACAATTGGCCCAATAAATCAGCAATTCACATCCATTTATGAGAGAAAAAGCTCCCGCGACAAGAAAGTCACCTTCTCGCCATTGCTCCACATCCGGGAATCAAGTTGACATTTGCGGGTAAACATATCGGAGCACCTGGGCGTCGGGCATTTCTGTCATCATTCCGTGTCTAGTTAAGTCATTCAACAATGTTGAACGGAGTTATAGCGATCGTTAGCCTGTATTGGGTTTTTTTTTTCTTTCTTTCTTTTTCGTCAGACCAAAATTTCAGGTACACCAACACTCAAGAAATTTGGCACACTTATCGAAAACATGAAAATTTATACATCATGAGAGCAATGAGGATTTTATTTTTTTTTCAAGTATCTTTAAATCAACACCTGCAACAAGCCACCATCTTTCAAATTTTGCATATCTCATCAAATAAAAAAAAAACATATTTTAATACGTGTTCACTCCTGTGAAATTCCTCAGGTGACGTCATATGTCGGGAAAATGCAACTTGGTCCGATTTTCTTGAATTTTAGTATGCTGTAAAGCTAAAAAAAAGACAGTTGTTTTTTTTTAAATATTTATTGCAGTCTTATTTTTAAGCGTTATCTCTTTAAAATTTTCGAAATATTATCTTCAATAAAAAAAAACATATCTGAAATGTATTGTAGTCCCAGCAAATTCCAACCTGTTATGACCAAACTTGGAGGTGAAGTCAAAGAGAGCCACAGGATTAACAATTAACTGGTAGAGTGAGGCAGCCCATATTTGGGCTTTATTCTGAAGTGTCGGTACCACAACCGAAAGGCTTCATATTCAGTGGATGTTCTCCATATCACCTTTGAAGTGAAATTATTTAGTCAATTTGTAACAAGGCAAAGACATGTGAACAAATTTTGATGACCAAAAATAATTCAGCACTCTTCCAGTTGAAATATGTCGGATTGTTTGGAAATTTTTGTCTGGTGTTGAGTTTTTAAGAATATGAGATAGCTGTTTTTTTAAGTTTTTTTTATTTATCGTGATTTTGACGTTGTTATAATTCAAAGTATAGGCTGTTTTTTTGTTGTTTTTTTTTGTTTTTTTTGTTTTTGTTTTTACTGTTTAAAGATACAGCTTTGAAATTTCGATCAGCAACTTCCGGTTATCTGCAATTGTTTCATTTTTTCTATTGGTAATATCGACCATCAATTAGAAGGAGTCGGATTTTCAAAGTAGTTTTCTTGAAAGATTTTAATTTCGAGCTAATGATTAGCTGTTGCTATTTATTATGGCATGGCTGACGTAGCAGATGCCAAGCGTGGTAAAACAGAGAATGCGGAAAACCATCACCACACATTATTTCTATAGATAACCACCACGTTATTTAGCATAATCTGCTAACGGATTACGATGTAAGAGCTTTATTTCCTGGCATGCTTCTGATATTTGTGCTGTTCTTTTCAAACTACGCATCGTTAACGACGATGTAACGGTCGTGATTAGCCATTGTGCATAAGTATGTGACCTTAAACACCAATAAATAAATAAATATAAGTGTAGAAGGTAATGTAACCAGGATCCAGGCCCACAAGACTCACGGGGTTTACACCAACGGCTTTTTCCATATTCCATTATAACATTAGAAGTATCCGACATAAGCTCGATATAGAAGCACGGTGGCTCAGTAGTCAAGAGCACTGGACTTCAACCCGAAAGGCCAACAGTTCGATCCTGACCAGCTGTAACGGCGTTGTGTCCTTGGGCAAAACACTTGATTCCGATTTCCCACGTGGGAGCACGGTGGCGTTGTGAGCTAAGACGTTGCACGTCGATGGTGCACTTGCCTTCTACCGCTGCTAACCCTGCTTGTGCAGAGTTGGTACGTTGGGGAGTCTGACAGTTGTTCGCAATTACTCGATGGTTGTCTCCGGCTTCCTCCACCCGTAAAACTGTCAAACACGATGTTACCCTGGCTCTTGAGAGAGCCCTTAAATCACAAACAGACAAATATAATCTCGAAGAACAGTTTCAAGAATTTGCTTCACTGAAACCCATTTGAATGAAACATCTGATTCGGCAGATATTTCTATCAATGCGTTCCATCCAATGATAAGAAAAGACAAAAATCAATATGGTGCGGACACCGCGGTGTGTGTGTCGGATAGTTTATAATACAAGCAATGAAAATATCTGCTATTTGATTATAGTTTATGGTTCCAAGTTGGAGCGAAGACTAAATTCATCTAATGTGTAACATATGGAGTATAAAATGTATAAAAAAATTTATAAACCCACACGCATAACTCCATCATATATACCACTGCTTGGCAAACTTTTCTCCCCACACTATACGTGAAACATACGCGTGTCCCGGGTGAGACAGCAGGGTGGGATATTTCTATCCCACCCGCCCCACGTGACATACTCATTTGCATATTTTATTAGGTCGGCGGAACTAATTCATCATCGTCTGCACAATTGTAAATAAACAAAATGGCTTCACGATTTGCAAATATAAATAGACTCAATATTTTATTATTATTCAAATATTAATCTTGATTTGTTTCAACCCCATGTTTCTCAGCAGATTTAATAATATCACTGCGCGAATTTATCGATCGATCAAAAATCTCACAATGCCCTTTACATTAGAGTTTGACACGGGCAAATTCATTAACCCCTTAACGGACAGTGTTACAAATCAATTTTTTTAGTATAGGCCTATAGTATATACCTAACTTTTGTACGATATTTCCGATGAAATTGTTCGTTTTTTTGGTATGTCAGCACTTGACCGCCAGTTATCTATAATGACCTAATCCTCGTGTGTGGAGAGAAAAATCATCCTCGATGAGTCTGAAGGTGGGAATGAGGAAATCTCACCCTCGGGCAAGATATTTGAACCAGACCCGAGGCTTGCCGAGGGTCTGGTTCAAATATCTTGCCCCGAGGGTGAGATTTCCCCATCCCACCTCCAGACTCATCGGGGATCATAATAATCACCCCTGACACAGTAATTGCAATAAGTTTGGAACGATCAGATGGAATCTCTACGATCATAGGGCATTTTTTTTATAGATATACGCTTCACCTTTTAAAACAATATGGCAGTCAAAATAATTGTGGGGACGTGACAACCGTTTTTATCGGTTGATAACAAATGTCGAATAAGGACCTAAGAATAAGTAACGGTTGTCACGTCCGTAATAATTGTTTAGAATTGTAATGCAACGCCCATTTTTAACCTTCCTAGAGCCATGAAACAGGAAGTAATAAGAAACTGAAATACCGATCCCATTTTGATAAATCCATTCTACCAACTTCATCTGAAGGCTGTCAGTTACCAAGAAACCCTCTCTTAAATTTAAATGCAAAACGGATACATCGTGTTAATGTTACTCAAATGCGGAGCGCTCCGACGACGTCACCGCGGTGCTGGAACCGAGCTGCAGTGACACTGCTGTAATGTCACTGCGTTGCACACTGTAGTAAGGCTGTGACATTGCCGCATTGTCAATGCAACCCTTCCGTTTCTAATATCATAACAGGGTAATCCTTCCGCGATGAAGGCCTTTCGTTAAATTTCAAACACACCCAACGAGTCTTTCAAAGATGTTGTTATTGTTTATTTTATTGTTGCAAAATTTTTTTTATAGATATACTTAGTATATACAAAAAGTATTTTCAGTTCTAAAAGATGTGAAAAAAACAGTTTCTAAAATGGTTTCTGAGTTGCATATAAATATTTCAACACCTACACGCTAAAAACTAAAGTGTTAAAAACTACACTTGAAGTGCTGTATTTAACACTTACTAAGTGCTGAACTAGCACTTTGTTCAAGTGTAAATATCCCAAAACTTGACAGGTGTTACAATAATACCACTTGACAAGTGTAATGTCGCGACACTTAAAAAGAAACAACGCAGATGACGCGGACCAGGTTCGAACTCTCGAGCCCGATCCGCGTCATTTGCGTTGTGTCCTTTTAATTATGTACCCACCAAGCGCAAATCAAATTATGGACGATTCTGGAAGAACCACCAATGCTAGACACATGGGAAGTGCCATCCATTCAAGTTCCAGATGTCTGACGATTGTAATGTCTTAGTGCTTAAAGCATTGCACTTTGACTGTTAAAATCAAACCCTAAGAGTTAGAATGGGTTTAACACCTTGATAGTGTCAGTTTTAACACTTTAGTTTTTAGTGTGTACTCGTCACTATGGCTAAATTGACCGCTGTAACTGTGGCTGTCGGTGGCGATTATGACAATTAAGTGGGAGTGTGGGGCGTGTTTCGGGGTCGTGCTTCGGTCTCTGGCGAGTAGAACGATGAGTCGTGGTCGGACCTCGGAGGGTGTGGCGGGGCCCTGATGCGTGTTCTGTTCATCCTCATGGTGGTGGTGATCGATTCATATTACAATATCTTGTGAATAAGTCAAGAATGTTCACGAATATAGAACGAACTATTTATTTGTGTGGATGAACAAAAACCAACACTTTAGAAACCACTGAAATGAATGTGCCTGTATCAGACCCCCTGATACAACCATCTGTATTAGGGGTTCTGATACACGACAGCTTCAGAGTGAACACAGACAAAATAGACGTTGTATGTAAGATAAATATTTTATATACTTTTCGAAACGCTCGCGATGGATCATTATGGTAGTGTCTGAGGGATGGGAGGAGCGACGGCAATCTGTCTTGTGATGGACGGTACTGTTCAAAACCAATTCGACAATCCTGATTCAGGCTTTTCCCGCGGGGTGGGGAACGTCATCGTATAATCAGATGTTGTGTTAATTCACAAATCATAAATCTCTCTCTCTCTCTCTCTCTCTCTCTCTCTCTCTCTCTCTCTCTCTCTCTCTCTCGTCCTATTTATTTCCTTATGCAACATTGAATGCAAGAGGCCAAGGAACAATCAAACATTTGTGTTAATATTAATACTGATATTCTTGCCATTCGAACAGGTTATATGTAGCTTTGCTTGTTTTGTGGAGACGACGAGTTATAAGCTATCAGCTTACAGTCGAATCCACCAGCTTGTTCTATTCACACTATGTTTGCTTGTAGATTTGGAAATAAATATTGTTTAAACTAAATTGATCTTCGAAAGTTCAAACTGTAGGGGTTTGGCATCGGATAAAGTAAATCGACGTGACATGTTCACGCATTGCAGAGATAATTTTGATATTACTCTCCCTGTTGACACTCACTCAAGTAAGGGTGTTGAGGATATTTAGAGAAGCAATTCAATTCAATCCAATTTTATTCTTTATAACCAGATTCCTGGTATCAAAGAAAATACACAGGTTTACATTCGTATTCAATCAAGATTTCATTTCGCTGTTTAGCGTCCAGAAAAAAAGACTCAATGTAGCAAAAGGAAATTCCCAGAGAAACATAAGACCCTCTTCCTTCACCCCACCCCCTTTCCCATTTTTTACTTTCAATTTAGGAAACCCTCAATCGGTGTGCCAGGGTTATTGGTCTGGGTCAGTGAAACACTATTTTGTTCTCTCCCAGCTTCTTGCAGGGGAACAGCAATACTTTTTAAAAGTATCTTTGCCTATACAATACATGAAACAGTTAGAGATGAAGGTGGAAATTCCATGATAGACGATTTAACCGTCCAAGAACAAAGACTCACACTACCAGTTGTATATGGACCTAACAAGGATAACCCTAGGTTTACAGTAACTTCTTTTCGAAAATAGGAAATCTTGGTAATACCTCAATTATCATAGGAGGTGACTGAAACGTCCCCATGAGCTATACACAGAATATATTTAATTATAGACACGAAAATAATAAAAGAGCAAAGGATAAATGGAGGATATCTAGTGTTTGTGAGTGGATACCGAAAATTATCTCATAAGTGACTGAGACAAATGTTAACTTTTCGCGAGCGCTTGCGCCAGCGAAAATAACTATTTGTCTCGGCCACAAGTGAGATAATTTTCGGTATCCACTCAAAAACACTAGATTTTCTTTTTATTATAACAATGACATGAGTTTGGAGGGCGTTACGGTTTACTAACGGCACGAGAGGAATGAATAACAGCCCGAGGGTTTATTATCGGCCCGAGACGAAGTCGAGGGACGTTAATAAGCCAGAGGGTTGTTATTCATTCCTCGAAGGCCGTTCATAAACCAGGACGCCCGACAAAATTATGTTATTTCTATTATTACCATGACGACGGGCTGTTAATGAATTTTGTTTTCATTAACGGCCCGTCGCCCGCTTCCGGTTGCATGACACCGCGAATTACGGAGTTTTAGAGCCCTACTAAACTCCGTTAATATACTAGAGAACGCTCGCTAAACTGGTAATAATATACGCTTTTTATAAGAATCTGATAATTCTCCTCGTTCGAATCTTGAATTGATGCATGTAAGTAAACAGCGCATTGAATCATTGAAACGCGGAAGTGATTTGATTGATACTCGGAACAGATATCGTCTTGCAATCTAATTCAGCTAGCAGGTGTCTAGACCAAACATGGCCTGAAAGTCCGTAATATAAGATTTTAGTTTGGTACGTCCTTTGAAAGGACGTACCAAACCAAAAACTTATATTACGGACTTTCAGGCCATGTTTGGACTAGCGGGTTTCGTGCATCAATTCAATGTGAATACGCGTTGAATTATTGCTGGAAATGATCGGTATCCACTCAAAAACACTAGATTTACTTTTCATTATACGTTTTTATAACAAATTGATCATTTCCAGTGATAATTTGACTCGTATTCACCTTGAAGTGATGCTTTGAAAGCCGCCATTTTGATTGATACGATTTCTATCTTTCCGCAATTTCTTCGATAATCTATCGTTCAGCGTGTAATGAAATTCACTCCATGTTGGCCAAGTTAGACTTACACGACGTCTGGAGAATTGAAAATGCACATTAAACACGGTTCACATGGCGGGGACCAGGAAATAAAATGGCGAGGTAAGATTGCTTTATTGTGTCTTCAGATTTACAAACGTACCTACAAAACGTAGATATACTGTATCGATACCGATCAGATCACATGCCAATAAACCTTCACTAAGCAAAGCAATGGTAAAGGTTTCTGGAAATTCAATAATAGTCTCCTGGACGACCCAGAATATGTAAACCTAGTGAAATTAGTTATTCTGGTAACTATTGACAAATATAACGAGTCGAGTTTTAATGAATACAATAATTATTATTATTATTATTACTATTATTATTATTATTATTATAGCTTTATGATCAGCTATTTTGGGAAACGCTCAAATGAATGATACAGTACGTGGAGAGTGTATTATCACTAAATCACCCGCAGAGTGGAGATTCCACCCGAGCAATAATTGCAAATTTGTTGCAAAGCACAACCAACACCAGCAAAGTTTCAGCCAATGGACCTCCGGGTTAAACCCGGAGGTCCATTGGTTGAAACATTGCTTGTGTTTTTTGTCGATATGTACAAAATTTGAAAGTTATAGCTTGGGTGATTTCTCCACTCCGCGGGTGATTTAGTTACAATCCACTCTCCACGCACTGTACGTGGTAAAACGATTGCCTATTCAAGCTACAAAAAAACGAACAACGGTTAAAAGGGAGGAAGAAATAAAAGAAAAACTTGAGTTCCTCAATATTAGATAAGATAATGGAGACGTTTCAATTACCCTGGATACTGAAGCACTTGAAAATGAACTCGAAGGAATCAGGGATAAAAAATTAAAAGGCGTCATACTTAGAACCAAAGGTGCAAAACCTACTAAATACTTTTGTAACCTCGAAAAACGGCACTTCGTCGAAAAAACAATAGACAGATTGATAAAGTCAGATGGTTCCGAAACCAATAATTTAAAAGAGATTATCGCCGAGCAGCGAACATATTACGAGAATCTCTATTCTTCGAAAATTAGTAAGAGCGAAGACTCCAATGACAATCAGTTTTTTTACCCAAATTCTTAATTTTTTTAGGTGAAGATGAGAGCAAATCACTGGAGGGTTTACTCACAGCTACTGAATGTGTAAAAGCATTGAAAAATATGAGGGTTAATATAATAGGGTTAATATGCTAATCGGTGAGATTGGAAGAATGGGGCAAGGGATGTCATCAAGCAGTTCGTTTCCGAGTGCTGGGAGGAGAGGAGAAGCGTTGGAATAGGGAGGCAGTTGGGAGTTCAGGGGTAACCATGGCCTTCTCGTCCGAGAACCGCGACAAATCAGCGGCTGGCCAAAGTGTTATTATTATTATGAAAAATAATAAAAACTCTGGGTCTGAAGGTTTTACAGTGAAATTTTAAAAACAATTTTTAGAAAGATATTGGGACGTTTCTTCTTAGCTCCTTGAATATGGTTATAATTTAGAAGAACTTTCAATCACTCAGAGGGGGGCGGGGGGGGGGGAGGCGGGGAGGTCGGGGGCATTATTACTTGTATTCCCAAACCTAACAAGTTTAAGGTATACATTAAAAACTGGAGGCCAATATCTTTTATAAATGTTGTTTTTTCTGTTTGGTTTTTTTTTTATTCAGATAAGAAGAAAGTACATTTGACTAAAAATACAAATATAAATACAGAAATAGATACATACAGATTATCATGATAATGTGCGTGTCCTGTGATTTGTATCAGATTCGAGGTGGTGTCCAGAATGGGATCTCAACGAGCCGGCTTTGCCGGCGAGTTGTGATCCCATTTTTGGACACCACCGAGAATCTGATACAAATCACAGGACATGCACATTAACAGGATAATTCATTTATCTAGCAATTCTGTCACATAAACATATTAAATCTTAACCCTTTACCCAACGTAACGGCCAAACCCGGCCAATGCTATTCCGAAAAAAATCGCCAATTAATTTTCATTATTTTTTCATTTTTTGTCTCATAAACATAGGCTATGACCCCTCGTTGGAACGACCTCGTCGAGCTCGTTCCAATGAGTGGTCATAACCTATGTTTTTGAGACAAAAAAAATGAAAAAAATTAGTTATTCAAGAATTTGTTTTGCAACTGTCGTCTGCTTTTCATGATTGGTAAAGGGTTAAATTATTTTCAAACATTTTTGGGACACAATGTTCGGTCTACCACTGAAACGCACATAGAATGTATCTATGTGCCTGTTATGATAGCCCGTAGCGCTACCGGGAACGAGTCGTCTATATGATACGGAATCAGAATGAGTCGTCTATATGATACGGAATCGGAACACATTATGTGATACATACCGTTTCTCGTGGTTTTCAGTCCAAAATCTATATGATTGTTAGATAAAAAAGTAGATTCTGGAGTATACATCACAGTTCACAACACTTATTGTTGCACGTTTCAAGGAAGTTGTTGCAGGATAGACATACAAATAAAAAAGATTGTATTTTGGACCGAGGTTATCTTTGTCGAAAAAAAGTCCTTTTATAAATGTTCATGTTAAAATAGAATCAGCTGCAATTGCTAACCGCATTAAAAATGTTCTTCCAAAGTCAATATCGGAGATCCAGTTTGGTTTCATGAACGGGGGGGGGGGGGGGGGGGGGGGGTATATAGGGGAGTCCAAACGACTGACCTTTGAGCTGATCAAGAAGTGCGAAGATCTCAACATCCCAGCAATCTTGATCATGTTAGATTTTGAAAAAGCATTTCATTCTTCAGAATGGGACTTTCATAGAAAAAGCTCTAAGATCTCTAAAATTTGGACCATCAATACTAAAGTGGTTTAGGGCCTTGTGCAGCAATAGTTATGGTTGTATACTCAACAATGGCCATTGTTCAGAATCTTTCACTTTACAGAGAGGTGTCAGACAGGCGATCCACTGTCACCTTATCTTTTCATTCTCGGTGTGAAGATGCGGAGCGCCCCTCTAAAGTATAACCCTGACATTAAAGGCATTAATATAAATGATTTGGAATATCTTATCAGTCACTATGCAGACGATTCTTCCATCTTTCTTAGTGATGACTTGATGTTCCGGACTGAAAGTAAACTTTGAGAAATCCCAGGCAATGTGGATTGAATCTAAACGGGGTTGTGGCAGTGAATTACCTTCGACACAAGAGGTGTTTTGGAATCACGGATCCACCATCACGATTCTCGGGACAGAATACAATTTGTTTAGTGAAAATTACACAGCTGATAACTACACCAAAAATTGAAGATGGAAAAGTTGATGAATGATTGACCTTTCAGAAAATTAACTTTGATGGGTACAGCCGCTGGGATAAAAAAAACTTGGCTGACTCTTCCGATTCTAATTCACCGTCTGTCTGTCCTTCCAGAACCAGAGAAACATGTTTTGACGATGATTCAAAACCTTCCTTATAGCTTCCTTTGGTCCGACAAAAGAGATAAAATTAAACGAGAAGCTGTAATCAACACCATAGAGAATGGGGGGCCTAAAATTCTCCCACTTACAGAGTTATAGCAGCTGCCTAAAATTGTCATGGCAACTTATTTACCCATCAGTAATAGCCCCTTGGAAAACCCTTATAATGGATGAGTTTGAAAAGTTAGGAGGGAATAAGGTATGATTCCTAAACACGGAAATTTTTTTAAAAGTAACACAAAATATGAATAACTTTTGGGAAAGTGTGCTGAGAGCTTTGGCATTTGTTAATAAGAATACTGCCACAATCCCGGAAGACATCCTCTCCCAACCTCGTTTCTACAACAATACTATAAAAGTCAACAAAAATGTGTTTTTTAATAAATTATGGTGTAGAAAGGGAATTTATTTTGTTAATGATATGTTGAGTGAAAAGAAGACATTTCTCACTCACCAGGACTTTTTGGACAAATATGAAATTCGCACTCCATTTACAGTCTTTCAGGGAGTGATCAACTCTTTACCATTAAAATGGAAAAATGTAATGACGCAAAACCAGAAGCTGCATACTGTTAAATAGTTGTGTCAAAGCATGCAGAACGTTTTACCCTAAGTTTCTTGAATTTATAGCAATATCATCGCATGAAGCTCCAGAAAAATGGAATGATCTATTGAATGTTAGCTTTCAGCCCGAGGACAAGAGGTTGATATACAGTAGATTATTCAAAATTTTGGACGACTCACACCTTCATTCCTTGCAATATGAACTTTGGCATAGATGCTAATATAACAATTCTAAGCTGTATAAAATCAAATTGGTGTACCTTTTGCAGTGAAGCAAAAGAAACCGTTCTGAGTTTAATTTACAACTGTTCTATCTCAAGAACAATCTTATTGAGGTTATCAGCAACACTAAAAGACAATTGTAACATCTCGATCTATATATCCCCTCAACTACAGTTCAGCCGCCGTGGACTGGTCACTTTCCACGGATGGACAATATTTTCACGGACGCAATAATATTAGACTCCGAACACTAATAACAGGAATAATCATCAAACATTTAATTAATGAATCATCGGGTACAACCCGGTGCTTCATTAATTAAAATTTTGCTGATGATGATTTTTTATTACCCGGTAAACGCATGCGTGGACATCACTGCCCACGCGTGGATTACGACCAATCCACAGCGACTATACTGAATTATACTAGGTTCGTGTGGCCAAAGTGAAACTCGAATTGACCACGATATTACAGATTTATGTTCAATTCTTTACAAAATGTTTGTTTATTCCTGCAGAGTGAGAAAGTGTCATCCAACCTGTGAAGGTTTCACTGCACAAGTGAAGCACTTTCGCAATGTAGAGTGCATGGCAATACAAACCCTCGGTCAAAAAAGTACAATCGCAGTCAAACAAAGGTGGGACAAATTATGTGATCTCTTCACTGACGCAGCGTTATGGCTACCACTCATCTCCGCGTCAATCTGTAATTAAATGAAACTCGTCCTCCGAAAGACCCCTTAGATTCCTTGTCTAAATTTCCAATTTACTATTTTAGCAACTCATACATATGTTTGTTTTCATAAATAGATGTACAATGTCTACCTACTATTTATTTATTTATTTATTTATTTATTTATTTATTTATTTATTTATTTATTTATTTATTTATTTATTTATTGGTGTTTAAGGTCACATACTTATGCACAATGGCTAATCGTGACCGTGACAGTTTTACGGGTGGAGGAAGACGGAGTGCCCGGAGAGAACCACCGAGGATCGACGAGCAAATGTTGGCTCCTCAACATTCTAACTCTGTTCAGGCTCCGCTCAAGCAGGGTTACAGCGGTTGAAGACATATGCACCATCGACGTGCAGTACGCCTTACTACACAGCGTCATCGTACCCCCTGCAGGCAACCGGGATAAAGTGCCTTGCCCAAGGACACAACGCGGGTCGTCCCGGACGGGGATCAAACTCGGGACCTCTAGCATAGAAGTCCAACAGTCTATCACCGAACCACCGCGCTCCCACCTACTACTGTGTAATTTTGTATGTTAATTGTCAATGTAAGCAAGTGTATCTGAAGAAAAAATATAAATAAAAAAAAAAAATAATTGTTTAGAATCGCTACTTCTCTTACCAACAGTACTACA